>OZ037838.1:507782-1707782 GCA_964035575.1 Rhynchopus sp. YZ270_cl-10 | reverse complement strand
TTCCTTTTGAAAACCCCTACCCATACATACGGTCACCCATACCCACCCAAAAAGCTACTCTCCAGTTTCCTGTTAGGACCTAAAGGGGGGGGAGGGATAATTGTAGTGGGGGATAACTGTAGAATGGCGGATAAAATAAAAAATATCGCCAGTTTTTTCTTCTCAAAAAATGGGGGATAGTTGTAGTGGGGGATAAAAAAAATATATCTCTCTCTTTTCCCACCTGAATATCCCCATCCCCAAGGAAAATCCACACCAAAAACGCGGTGTGGGAAATGGGGGATAACTGTAGTGGGGGATAAAATAAAAATAAAATGGGGGAGAAAAAACGGGGGATAATTGTTTTATCCCCCACCCCCCTTTAAACAGGAAAAACCATCCGTAAAAAAAAAGACAAAACGTAAACTACTCTCGCACTCTTTGGATTACCCAATACAAAACACCAAGCTACAAAAAGTTTAAAACCACATATTTTTTCTTGAGGTGTTACACACCCCCCCCTTCACATTTCTTGTGGGCAACACAGCCTACTAAAAACTAAAAATCTTCACTCAAAAGAATGTTTGAAGGACAATACGAGGAATCCGAGGGAAACCGCAGCACCTGCAGCACCCATGTACGGGACGGCTGCTACCATGCGGTCAGCAGACTTCTTGAGTTTTGCATAATGGGCACGGATCTGCGCCACTGCAGTAGAGTCAGACGTCGTCGTCGTTTCCCCATCCTCCTCCTTGCTCTGCTCTGTGCGAATCGATACACGGCCCCACTTCTTCTCATCTTTGTACATCTTCAGGCTTACTTCAGGACAATTCCAGCGTCCGTTCCACTCTGCAAACCCAAGAATCGCGCACCGTGCTTCCGGCTTCAAACAAAACTCACGCACCTGAGCAGAATGCGCCCTAGAGTTCTTTGGGAACACTTTTTTGAAGCTGCTGCTCTGCAGACAGCTCATCGAATTGGTCCATGGTGCCAACGCAATCGATTTGAAGCAGTCGTACGTGCTTTCGTGTGTATCCGTGACTGAGACGTACCAGTCTTGTGGGTCTAGCGTTTCGGGGTCCGCGTCAGCACGGTGCGTGAGACAGCCGTCCAGAGAAATGCGACCTTCCAGCAACACGCCCTGCACCGTCAGGGGCACCTGCTTGAAGGTGTCTGCGACAGAGGAGCTTCTGCGCACCCATTTGCCTTCATGGTTCTTCTCCTCATACGTGGCACTCAGGTACACCGCGTATGCCAGACACGGCGTCTGCGTCACAGGACTCACCAACACCTTCGTCCCCGGAAACGGCGTTAACGCGCCGGCACGGAGCGTCAGCTCTCTCTCCTTCTCCTCCTCTTCCTCCTCTTCCTCGCCGTTCTCCTTGCGCGCCGCTTTCCGTTCCTTCCGCTCAGCTTCTTTGGTCCTCAAGCTGACGTACAAAGGGTCCGATGTATTTTTCCATACATCAGCATCAGTATAAGAAAGAACGGCAGGATCGTTGATGAAAGGGAGAGAAGCCACCATAGCCTGTCTTGAGGTGTCGCGAAGTGCGTCTGCGTGACGGGAGGCACGCTCTTTGGGGTATAGGTAGCGGAGAAGCGCTGCGAAGCCGACTGAAGCCAAGAAAAAACCTCCAGAATACATATTTGCGTCAAAGCTAGATTCCGACGATGTTGCCAAGGTAACGATTCTCCCCAACAGCGACACCGCGTATTGCACCACAGTCGCCCCACCATACAACACACCGATAACCAACGCTAACGCCCCCACCGCCAACACCCCCTCCAACTTCTCGCCAAACGCAGATTTCGGACGCCACAGTCTGTTCACCACGTTGTACCTCCCCTGAACACTTGAGCATAGTTTTGCCATCGCTTCGTCGTTCTTGCGCAGCAAGCCCTTCAAAATGCTGGTCTGCTCTGCAGAAATCCCTTCCAACCATTTCTCTGGCATATGATGCAAGATGAGAGAGGCTGCACCAGCAAGACACTCCTTCTTGTAATCAGATGTTGCAAGGTCTTCTGCACGGTCCGCAAGAATGTCCAATGGAAGCTGTCCAGCCGCATCTTTTACAACAAGATTTTGCTCAAATTCCTCAAATTTGAGCAGCTTCGCCACAATATCGCGTAGATTGTGCACACTCTCCGAAGGAATGTGAGACAGCAAAGCGTGCATCGCGGTCGGCCCAACACAACGCGCTACCTCAGAATCCTCAAGACACGTCAGGTCTGGCCAACTCAAAAGCTGGGCACCTCCGCCCTTCTCACCGACACTCATTTTTGGCTCAAACTCAGGAATCTGCACTTCAGCAAAGCTGCGGAACCATTTAAACGGAATTCTCGACGCCTTGTACTCCTCTGCCACCTTTTCTCTTATGATGCAGCGCATTTCGCCTTCACTCCTCACCAACCCTACGTTGTACAGCGCTGACACCCTCTCAAGAAAGCGCTCCAGTGGCCCCTCCGTTCCGTACCGCCATTTATCGGTTTCATCGAGGCAAAATAAGGACTGAAAGAGAGTGCACCGAAACACATCCCTCGGTGGACGCGCCGCACGGTACCCTGCATCGTCGTCCACCCGGCGTACCACAGCGCATTCCGGATCGGGATGGGAAAGGAGAAGCAGATCGACGATAGGATCTGCAGGTATCTCCTTATTCTGGCTTCTCTTTAGCGCAGCGTGAATAGGGTATAACCCAGCGTGGGTCTCTGAGACGGTCGAAAGCTTTGTATCCAGACGGATATTGTTGTCGCGAACCGAGACTGCAAGCGGTTGGTATTCTAATAGCAGTTCAATAGTTTCGAGAGACACATCTGCATTGCCTGCTGCAACAAAGAGGGGGGTGCGGCCGTCTGAGTTCTTCAAGAGGAGTACAGCCGAATGCGTGGAGGAGGAGGAGGAGGTGGCAGATGCTTCAAACTCCATGACAACCTTGAGCACATCGCGCGCAACGTCGTCTTTGTATCTGTCCTTGACAGACCTGAACCCAGAAAAGATGTTGTGCACAAAGGTATCACCATATTCTGTGTGGTGCAGAGCGCCCAGGCCCAAGGTCTGTAAAGAAGCGGCGACCTTGGCAACATCCAGCGCAAGCTTGCCGCTGCGGACAAACTCAGTGGCCGCAGATTTGTCGGTGGGAAGCAAAGAGAAGAGACTGTGCCCAGCATCGAGAAGCTTCTCTTTTGTGGCAAGGGAGGCCATTGTTTTTGATCTTGTTTTTTTTTTTTTGTTTTGTCTGTGGCTAGGTGTCTAGGTGGATGGGTGGATGGGTGGGGAAATTTAAATAAATCAGCGCTTTAAAAGGTAATTATTGCGAATTGAAACACTCCCACTTTTCCTTTTTGTTGTTTCCCTACCCCCGCAAACGATGAAACAATAAAAACAATAAAGACAAAAGGGAGAGGTTGTGGTGAAACGCACACACCTGTCGACCTCTCGGTGAAGTGGGGCCCTACTCCAACCCGCCCCAGAATAGAAAAAAGGAAGTGCGTAGCTCAATTTCCTTTTAGCATTGCAATCAAAGAAATACCTGCCTGGAGAGGATAGCAGGGTTAGTGGGGTAAAAAAGAGGAGGTACTTCCCACACAGAGTGGACTGCATCACTCAGTAGGGGTACAGATGTCTTGTGATAAGGGTTTCGCATTGTGTTGATTCACATATGACCACACGTGAACACGGCGATATCGCAAATGAACAGCCGCATACGTCTTGTATCACACGCACACAGGACATGGTCGCCACATCATACTGCCGCAGTTCAGCATGATAGGCTGAAATAGAATCATCCTCATCCTCAAACTCAGCCACAAGGTACTTCCCACACGGAGTGAACAGCATGCCAACGATTGCATACTGCTCCTCTTCAAAGCTGCGAAGAGCCGCACCACTCCAGTCATAGAGCTGCACTTTGTCAGGGCACACCACAGCAAAGACAGAGGCACATCGTGAAAGCGCCACGTGTCTCGCATCCGCAGGCACACATGCCACAGCTTCACCTGTGTTCACATCCCACAGACGTGCGTTCTTCTCCTTCCTGGAAGAGGTGATCACCCACCCACCACAGTCAGACACTGCCATGTCTTTGCACCCCTCATGCAAGAGAGTGCGGAGCAACGTCAGGTCTTCGTCATACACAGAGACGCCGTCTTTGCCTTGCGAGACAACAACACCACCACACGCGAAAACTGACTGCAAGGAGCCGTCAACATTGCGGAGCACCTCCCCACCCGGAAGTGCAACCTCGAGAAGGCAATCCCAAAACGCCAGGTAGCAGCGTGTCTTGCACTGCGAGATGGCAGCCGGAGCAACCACATTTGCGTGCATTGTGAATTCGAAGTCAGTCTCGAAGGTTTCTGTGTTGAAGCCACGAACATGCTCACGCACGCAAGAGACACACAGCGACCCACAACGCGAGAGTGACAACTGACAGATGTCCCCTCTGTTACTGTACTCAGCAGGACACTTGATGTCGGCACAGCAGCGGGCAAGCACAACCTGCACCCCTGCATCAAACGCAGTGTCCTGCAGACGGCACGTCCCCTCCAGCACCTGCGTGCCGATGCGCATCTCGACAGACGCAGGCGAGACAGCAAGCGCCGTGCACGCAACCTCCTTTGCCGCTGCAACGTCCGCCTCGCACGGCACCTCCACTGTCGCAGTCACGCCTGACTCTTCCAGCACAAAGGTCACATCCATCATTGTTTCAAGAGCTGTGTTGGTGTGCTGCAAATTAATGTTCTGTAGGGTGGACACGTGGAAAGAGGGGACGAGGGATGGGGGTGGCTGTTTTGAGTGAGGTGTAATTTCTGAGGTAGAGAATAATATGAACGGACAGCGAGGGTCTGAGTGGTCTCATGAGGGTGTCGACACAAAACAATAGCAACAAACATGAATGCAGTTTGAACCTGCACATCTTTTGCACAATTGTTATACTAGTAATACAAAACGAATCACGCAAAGATTTGACGATAAGCATCGCGATCTGTCACTCACACGAGAGCACCGCATAGGCAGCGTGTGAGGTTTGAGGTTTGGCAAGTTGCAGCGTCTGTCCAGCTCCGGAGAAAAGAAGAGAAAGTGCAAAAAAGAAGTGACTCGAGACACAATGCCTTGCCCTGGCAGTGTACCCTTTGGTGCGTGACCAGAACACCGTGGGTGGACCCGCGGCTGATCCCCCTAGACATAGACGGCATGCGAAGAGGTTTCTTTGCATTCTTCTTCGCATTCGGGGGGAAAGCTAAAAGGGGTTTCTTGGGGGTGTTTTGAGGGTCTTGGGTTGTTTTGCTGGGTCCCTGGGGTATATTCATCACCTTCCCTGCCTGGTCACACATCACTCACTGGTGTGTGGTGCAGCTGTCTTGTCGCAATGACGCCATCTGGTTGCGTAACCACAACAACACGTGAACACGGCGATATCGCAAAGGAGACGGAGTAGGGGCATGAGCTTTGCGGCATCACACGCACACAGGACATGGTCGCCACATCATACTGGTGCAGGTGAACTTCGTAACCAGGCCATTCTGTCTCATCAATATCAGATTCCGCAACACGTATCCCCACCACAAGGTACTTCCCACACGTGGTGAACTGCATGCCTAAGACATCCCCATCCTCAGCAACACTGTGAAGAGTCGCACCACTCCAGTCATAGAGGTGCACGGTCGCAGGGCCTGCCACAGCAAAGACAGAGGCAGATCGTGAAAGCGCCACTCCTTCGTACCGCCACCCGTAGGCACACATGCAACAGCTTCACCTGTGTTCACATCCCACAGACGTGCCTTCTTCTCGTGGTTGGAGGAGGTGATCACCGACCCACCACAGTCAGAAACTACCATGTGCTCACACCCTTCGTGCGAGAGACAGCGGAGCAACGTCAGGTCTTCGTCATACACACAGACTGCGTCTGTGTCCTTCGAGACAACAACACCGCCACCCGCAGACACCGAGTCCGAGTGGTCCTCGACTTTTCGGACCACCTCCCCACCCGGAAGCGCAACTTCGAGAAGGCCTTCCATACACGCCAGGTAGCAGCGTGTCTTGCACTGCGAGATGGCAGGCGGACCGTACACATCATTGTCCACATCAAATGAGAAGACAGTGTCGAAAGTTTCTGTGTCGAAGCCTTCAACAAGCCCACTCCCGTGCGTACTATAGATGCAGAGCGTTTCACAACACGACAACGACAAATCTCCCGTATCCTGTGGTACAGTGTACTCAGCAGGACACTTGATGTCGGCAAAGCGGCGGGCAAGCACAACCTGCACCCCTGCATCAAACGCAGTGTCCTGCAGACGGCACGTCCCCTCCAGCACCTGCATGCCGATGCGCATCTCGACAGACGCAGGCGAGACAGAAAGCGCCGTGCACGCAACCTCCTTTGCCGCTGCAACGTCCGCCTCGCACGGCACCTCCACTGTCGCAGTCACGCCTGACTCTTCCAGCACAAAGGTCACATCCATTGTTTTGCCTTCTTATGCTGAGTGATGAGGTGTGGGTTGTTTTGTTTTGTGTGTTTGTGATGGCTCCATTGCGTCTGTCGTTTCCACCAACAGAAGAGGGTTTTAACAAAGCAAAAGTGAAAAAGAGAGGTAAAGGGTGGTGTGGTCGTTATCCTCAAAATATCTCAAAATGAATTCCCTCACAGGCTAGTAGGTCGAGGGTGCAACGCAAATACTGATGCAACGCACGATAGCAACACCCCGCAGTACTCAGCGACAGCGACGAGGTACTTCCCACACAGGGTGGACTGCATCGCTCAGTAGGGGTACAGATGTCTTGTGATAAGCGTTTCATCTTCTGTTGATTCACATATGACCACACGTGAACACGGCGATATCGCAAACGAAAATCCGCATACGTCTTGTATCACACGCACACAGGACATGGTCGCCACATCATACTGCCGCAGTTCAGCATTGTAGCCTAAATAAGAATCATCCTCAACCTCAAACTCAGCCACAAGGTACTTCCCACACGGAGTGAACAGCATGCCAACGATTGCATACTGCTCCTCTTCAAAGCTGCCAAGAGCCGCACCACTCCAGTCATAGAGCTGCACTTCGTCAGAGCACACCACAGCAAAGACAGAGGCAGATCGTGAAAGCGCAACACAGCACCCATCCACAGGCACACATGCCACAGCTTCACCTGTGTTCACATCCCACAGACGCACGTTCTTCTCCTTCCTGGAGGAGGTGATCACCCACCCACCACAGTCAGACACTGCAATGCCAGTGCACCCTTTGTGTGAGAGAGTGCGGAGAAACGTCAGGTCTTCATCATACACAGAGACGCCGTCTGTGCCCTGCGAGACAACAACACCACCAGACGCGAACACTGACTGCGAGGTGCCGTCGACTTTGCGGAGCACCTCCCCACCCGGAAGCGCAACCTCGAGAAGGTAATCCCAATACGCCAGGTAGCAGCGTGTCTTGCACTGCGAGATGGCAGGCGGACCAACCACATTTTGGCTCGTTGTGATTTCGAAGTCAGTCTCGAAGGTCTCTGTGTTGAAGCCACGAACATGCTCACGCACGCAAGAGACACACAGCGACCCACAACGCGAGAGTGACAACTGACAGAAGTTCCCTCTGTTACTGTACTCAGCAGGACACTTGATGTCGGCAAAGCGGCGGGCAAGCACAACCTGCACCCCTGCATCAAACGCAGTGTCCTGCAGACGGCACGTCCCCTCCAGCACCTGCGTGCCGATGCGCATCTTGACAGACGCAGGCGAGACAGCAAGCGCCGTGCACGCAACCTCCTTTGCCGCTGCAACGTCCGCCTCGCACGGCACCTCCACTGTCGCAGTCACGCCTGACTCTTCCAGCACAAAGGTCACATCCATCATTGTTTCAAGAGCTGTGTTGGTGTGTTGCAAATTTAATGTTCTGTTGGGTGGACACGTGGAAAGAGGGGACAAGGGATGGGGGTCGCTGTTTTGAGAGGCGTGTAATTTCTGAGGTAGAGAATAATATGAACGGACAGTGAGGGTCTGAATGGTCTCATGAGGGTGTCGACACAAAACAATAGCAACGAACATGAATGCAGTTTGAACCTGTATATCTTTTGCACAATCGGTGTACTAGTAATATAAAACGAATCAAGCAAATCTTTGACGCTAAGCATCGCGATCTGTCACCCACACGAGAGCATCGCATATATTTTGAGGTTTGGAAAAGTTGCAGCATCTGTGCATAACGTCCAGCTCAGTCGAAAAGAAGAGAAAGTGCAAAAAAGAAGTGACTCGAGACACAATGCCTTGCCCTGGCAGTGTACCCTTTGGTGCGTGACCAGAACACCGTGGGTGGACCCGCGGCTGATCCCCCTAGACATAGACGGCGTGCGAAGAGGTTTCTTTGCATTCTTCTTCGCATTCGGGGGGAAAGCTAAAAGGGGTTTCTTGGGGGTGTTTTGAGGGTCTTGGGTTGTTTTGCTGGTACCCTGGGGTATATTCATCACCACCCTCCCTCCCCTCCCCTGGTCACACATCACTCATTGTATGGGTACAGATGTCTCGTCGCAATGACGCTATCTGGTTGCGTAACCACAATAACACGTGAACACGGCGATATCGCAAATGACCCACCCGTGCTTTGCGATATCACATGCGCACGGGACATGGTCGCCACATCACACTGCTGCAGAACATGTCTAGTCTTTACCATAAGGTAATTCCCACACGCGGTGAACTGCATGCCCCTGACATCCCCATCCACATCAACACTGCGAAGAGCCGCACCACTCCAGTCATAGAGGTGCACGGTGTTTTTCCCCTCCACAGCAAAGATAGAGGCACACCGTGAAAGCGCCACTCCATACCACCCCGCCACAGGCACACATGCCACAGCTTCACCTGTGTTCACATCCCACAGACGTGCGTTCTTCTCCTTCCCGGAGGAGGAGGTGATCACCCACCCACCACATTCCGATACTGCTACCCTCCCGCTCCACTGGGTGCACCCTTCGTGTGAGAGAGTGCGGAGCAACGTCAGGTCTTCGTCATACACAGAGACCCCGTCTTCGCCTTGGGAGACAACAACACCGCCACACGCGAACACGTCGTACGAAGGGCCGTCGACTTTGCGGAGCATCTCCCCACCCGGAAGTGCAACCTCGAGAAGACCGTCCCGCCAACACGCCAGGTAGCAGCGTGTCTTGCACTGCGAGATGGCAAGCCGACCGCAGACTTTGAATTCCACTTCAAATGAGAAGACAGTGTCGAAGGTTTCTGTGTCGAAGCCGCCAACGTACCCACTCTTTCTGTGGACGCAAAGTGTTCCACAACGTGACAGCGACAAGTGTTCCGTATGCGGTGGTACAGTGTACTCAGCAGGACACTTGATGTCGGCAAAGCGAGGGCGGGCAAGCACAACCTGCACCCCTGCACCAAACGCAGTGTCCTGCAGACGGCACGTCCCCTCCAGCACCTGCGTGCCGATGCGCATCTCGACAGACGCAGGCGAGACAGCAAGCGCCGTGCACGCAACCTCCTTTGCCGCTGCAACGTCCGCCTCGCACGGCACCTCCACTGTCGCAGTCACGCCTGACTCTTCCAGCACAAAGGTCACATCCATCATATTGTTAAGGGGTCTGTTGTGTTTGATGTGATGGTTGGTGGTGTCACTTCCACAAAAGCAGAACAACACAAACTCCTGAGAAACAAACGCCGATGGGAGCTGGAGTCTTTCTTCTGTCTTGTCTGCAACAGACAATGACAACGCAACGAAACACAGTGGAGCTTGCACAGGTGGCAACTACACTATTCCAACAATTCTTTATAAAAAATGCTTCGGATAGTATCTAGCTTTTGCTTTTGTTATGCTTTTATTGTACTTTATACTTTTTTGTTTGTCTTTTGTGTTTTTGTTTTTGTTTTGTTTTTCACAGGGGTAACAAAGGATGTTTTCATTTTCGCGGATACGGCCAAGGGGGTTTCTTTGTCCCCCCCGACCCCATACATACAAACGATACTATCGCTTATGCCGTTCTTAGAAAAGAGCGCTTTCCTTCGCAACATCTGCTTCTCAGCATTAATATAAAAGAGTTGAAATACAAAGCCCTCTCGTGAACAGTGTACCTAGGTACATGACCGGCTGTACCGGAGGGGTGGACACTCACCCAACCATGCGGCCCTTCCTTTACATATGAAATAAAAGTCTCTCTGAACTGAGTCCTCCACAACACAGGAAACATCATATATGCTTCGATACATCAAAACTTACCATAATAATTAGAAACCATCATTAACAAAAAGACCTCATTTTCAATGAGCGTCACTGCTCCTAATGCAAAGTGCATCAGTGGAACTCTCTGTTTCTATCTAAAAAAAAATATGTTTTTCAAAAAAAAAAGTTGCGAAGATGAACCGCGGCCCTAGTCACCTTCTCTAAGTAGCCACAACAATGCCCTAAACAGGCTCTGCCAGACATTGGATAATACTGTGTTTTCTTGACTTTTTCTCAACTTTCAGACATCAGGAAAAAGTCAAAGAAAAGAAGTCAAAACATATCCTGTTCTTGACTTTGAAAAGTCATCAATAAGTCAAATATTGGGTCTTGAGTCTTGCAGACTACCACGCATGGTTATGCACTCAAAAAAAAAAATGGCTGTTTATTCCATCATGTGGGAAGGATGAATACGAGAAAAAGAGGGTTAAAAGGTTGTCTAAAAAAAGTTGATAGTGCAAAACGCCTCTTGGGACGCAGGCACTGATCTTCAGGTAAAAATATGGGGGTCCAAGACAGCTGCAGCGTGTTGTGTATATTTGGCTAGGCTAAAAAATAACAAAAAAGGAGGGGTTTTTCTCCCACAAAACAAGATACAACATCTACGCTCGCGGATTGGATTTTGGGGGTTTTTTTTTTATACTACTGGTTTGGGGTAGAATTCTCTGCAGTTGTTTTCTCTGTTTCACACAATCCCCTAAAAACCCGGATTCCCTGCCTCCCTCCCTCCCCCCCTCCGTTTTCCATTTCTATGACTCCTCGCACCACCTGTAAAAGTGATTAAGATAATAATTTCCAATCGAAACATGGAGTTTTTTCCACCCGCGTCGTCTCCACTTTTTTGTAAAAGAAAAAACAGAACATAATAATCGTACTGTAGGTGTTATAACGTTTGTCGATAACGTTATAACACCCACAGTATGAATAATACCGTGTTTGGTGTAGGCTGAAACGACCCCAAAATCGCACTTTATGAGTATGACTTTATCGCACTTTTGGGGGTTATGGCTTTGCGGATAAACTCCAGACCCCCAAAAGAGCACTTTATAGCACTTTATCACACCCCCCCTTTCCACACCAGTGTGTAAATATGAACCAGAAAAATGGGTCAAAATCCAGGTCCATAATTATCCTGGCCTTTTTTATTTTCAAAACACGATAATAATAAGAGGTCTTAAGGGGGTGAATAGGTATACCTGTTTTCTTCGCGGATCTTCTCCTCTTCTTCGGGTGTGAAGTCGTTTTCGATGTTGAAGAGTGCGCGGATCTGTTCGGGGTTCTTTCCCTTGATCATGGAGGCGACAGAGGCACAGGTGAGGTCGAGCAGGTCTTTGATGTTGAGGAAGTTGGCTGCCATTATCACGTCGATGAGGAGCTCGTGCTGCTTCTCGTCTCCGCCCTTGATCAGGTCCGTCAAAAGGAACTGTCTGTCCCAGGTGCTAATAACCTCCTCGATCTTCCCACGCAGAGGCTTGTCAATAGGCTCCGCGCGGTTGTTGTGGTGCTGCTCGCAGTACTCAAGCACGTACTTCAGGGTGCGGCCGTTCACGTTCGGGATTGGGATGACAGTCTGCTGGTCGTCCCCGTCCTGGTCCTCAAGCATGTCCTTCATCAGACCCGACATCTTCACAGCGTCCCTGCTCACGACGTACTCCACGGGCTTCTGGTCGTTCGACTGCAGCACAACGTGGGTGCTGAAGTCCACTGCCCCGTAGCTGCCAGCTTCCACTGTGGTCGGCATGGTTTAAAAAAACTCTTGTGTTATGCAATTTCTGGAAAATCAAATACCGGTAAAGCACCTCCAACCAACCCATTCGTCTGACCCAAAGATTAGATTCAGAGACTTTCAGTTCACAGAATTAAAAGTATTTGAGAGGGTCAACACATGCACTTTCTTTTTAGCCAAAGACAAAGAAAAGGGAGGAGGGGGAGGTGGGGTTACATTTCATGCTAAGCATGAGGCTCTCCCCAAGCAGCTTTCTTGTTTTCTTCTTTTTTGTTGCTTCTTTTTGTACTCAACACAGAACAATACTGTTCCCACCCTATTCCTTATCCAAAGTCATTTCCTCTTTATTTTGCCCACTGCCTTGCGGATAACGCAGCAGCTCTATTGAATAGTTAGATTCATATACTTTTTCAGTTCACAGAGTTGAAAGTATATGATTGAATAGCATTCATTCCATAAAAAAAGCTGTTTCTTTGCGCACTTTTTTGGTGAAGTTTTTTTTTTACTACAAAAAAACTTTCTAAACCTCCCTCCCAGCTATTGTTTACATACAGGTATTGTTTACATATAATTATTCACAGCTATTATTTACATCCAATTACTATTTACATTCGAATTATTTATTTCCACCCCCTTTTTTTTTGCCGGTTTTTGGTGACGGGGTGCGGATTCGTGACCCAAAACACAATTTTTTGGCATTTCCGGAATCTGTCCAGAAAGTGGTGGGGTCGATGTTGAAAATTGGACAATTTTTTGACCACTTAAATTTTGGAAAATATGAGCCCGGTCACTAGGTGGGGCCCATTTTCGGCCAAAAAGTTTCACAAAATCCGAGTTTGTAAAATTGACCCTTCACCCACATCAATTTCAATACTATACCTCACTTCACCTTCGGTTACTCTACAGGGGAGGTGTGGAAAATGTAAACAATACATGAGTAATAATTATTTACATGTTCTATTTACATTTAAATTATTTACATCAGTCTAAATGGGAGCCAATTACCCCCCCCCCCTTGAGGGTCATATTCGGGTTTTGGGGGTAATATAAGGGGGGGGGGTAATAGACACCCAAGGGGGGGGGGTAATAGACACCTACCTGTGTACCTGTGTACCTGTGTACCTGTGTACCTGTGTACCTGTGTACCTGTGTACCTGTGTACCTGTGTACCTGTGTACCTGTGTACCTGTGTACCTGTGTACCTGTGTACCTGTGTACCTGTGTACCTGTGTACCTGTGTACCTGTGTACCTGTGTACCTGTGTACCTGTGTACCTGTGTACCGTATTTGCGGGTTTGCGTATACCTGGGTACCCAGGTACCCGGTACCATCTGGGACCCGGGTCTGGGACCCGGGACCGGCACCTGGGCCAGGACCAGGACCAGGATATACCAGGACCGGACCGGGACCAGGGACTGGGCTTATTCTCTGCTGTGAGCCCCTCTCGTCCTGGGCTGGACCTTAAATTGTATCCGGGGACCCTTTGTGGCACTCCTCCTGAAACTCTATGAAGGTCTGCCTGAGGGTAAAAGGTGCTGGGAATGCTACCCTGGGTGCTGAAGGCAGGCACATTACATGTGTGGAGGGACCTACTGGAGCCCTAGCCAGAGAAGCCCACTAGGAAACTGGGGTACGGATTGGAAGAGACCTTGCCGGTAGCCGGGAACCCTCCCTGGGCTAGTACAATGATGAAGCGAGTGTACCCAGTACCCAGTACCCAATACCGTGACTTCACCGGCCAACACCGGAAAACACCGGAAAACATGGTCAAAATTTGGTGGTATATACATAAGTACAAACAAAGGTTGGCTACCGTGCGCCGCAGGCGCACGGTACGCAACTTTTTTCCTTTTTCTTTCCCCTTTTCTCTGCTTTCTTTTGATTGCGCGAGCCGATTGCTCTCCACGGTGGGGTCACACGTGTGTCCACAGCAAATCCTTAAGGATTTCCTTCTACGTGGGACCACCTAAAGGGGGGGGGGGTAATTGGCACTGAAAAATCTTGGGTTTCCGGATTTTGGAAAAAGGGGGTAATATAAGGGGGGGGGGTAATTGGCTAGGGGGGGGTAATTGGCTCCCATTTAGACTGATGTATTATTTACATGCACGAATACTATTTACATAAATAGTATATTTTTTCTAGAAATATAGTACTCATATTTCCTGAGGTACCCCCAATGCTGCTGAGGGATACGATTTCCCGAGCCGAAGGCGAGGGAAATCGTCGACCGAAGCAGCATTGGGGGTACCGAAGGAAATATGGTGCTATATTTCCAGAAAATTCATATTTTCATTTTCGGTAATATTGTCCCGACGCACAAATCCGCTCGTATTCTGTGTGTCAAAAAACCCCTGTTATGGTACAGTTCTTGTGTGTCAAAATGTGTATGTTGGTGTGCTGGAAGGAGAGGGGTTCAGATTCATTTATATGATGATATTTACCGACGTGGGGGATGGGGGTAGCTGGAACACTTTGTCACTTTGGGACGTTGATCGTTATGTGGATGTAGGGTGTTTTTCAGGGGTATGTTAACCACGTGTGTGTCTTAGGGAACAATTTTTTCAGTAACGTGAACCAATCGGGTCGCAATGGGTCCTGGGGGCCCGGAGGGCCCCCATGCAGGAAAAATTTTCACCAAGCCTGGGCAATGCTGGGGTGCCTATACATGTGTTTTCACGTGTTTTTGGGCACTTTTCAGGATTTTCGAAAAATTTTGCAACACCAAAATCGAAAATTTCGGTCTATTTTTCACTCTGCGACATGGTCAAAAAAAATTTTTTTTTGGCCGAAAAAATTATAATATTTCTATTTCGGATTTTACCCACGATTTGTGTACATTCTAATATTTCTGTGCCAAATATTATAATGTTACCCGGTACATGCAAAATTGGCTGTAAAGTAGCCGAAAATATAGAACCCATATTTCCAACGTCGCTGTAGGATTTGTGCAGAGGGACAATATTTCCGAAAATAAAATATGTAAACAATAGCTGTGAAGGGGGTTTACCTTAAAAAAGCTCTTCTTTACCCCATACTCAGTTCTCCCCAAAAGGTTCTCTTTCCTGGTAGGTGTCTTCACAGAAAAGAACGTCTTATTTCTCTCAATCAATTTGGGATAGTCTATCACAGAGTAAAGTCAAGTTCTGCACTTTATTATTTTAAAATTTGTAAAAAAAAAAAATGTTTCTCGAAGACTGAGTTGAAGGCAAACATGGCCAGTTTCATAATTTTTTTTTGCAACATTTTTTGTTGTTTTTTAGAGTCCGATGTGCCTTCAATATCAGAGATTTATTTCGTTGTTTTTATTGGCGGTCAGAGCGCAGACACTTCAGTCACATCCATCGGCCCATTTACTTTTTTGCGCTCAAAGCTCAAAGCAATGTACAGAGAAGTGCGGAGAACGCAATCAACAAAGTTGACACTGCAAGGCTGCCTGCAGACTCGCTTCTGTTCTCGGAGTCGTCTGTTAGGACGAGAAGCCACGTCTGCCCGTCCCCAACGTGCACCTGTTTTATTATTTGTGGGGTTCGTTGGAAGTCGGATCGATACTCTTTGCCGAAGGACTACGTAACAGTGGGAAAAAAGGTTTGTTTGCTGCCATATTATGAATTGATGCTGGTTCGAGGCAGTTTTTCTTTGGTTGTGTTTGCATACCGGCATGGAGTAGATGGAGTTCCACCTGAGCAGCTTCGATTGTTCGTTTGTATGCAACATAACTGCACCGCCCTGCGCTCTGTGCAGGTTGCCTACGGTGTTCACAATGTGGCCAAAGATGGGAAGGAACGGCTGGTCGAAGCAGCTGACCTTCTTGTGCTGTGGGGTGTGTGGGGTATGAGTGTGTATATACAAAAGCTTTCTGGAGTGGGGTGGTATGCACATACTGTCCAACGCACCTGGCGCGATGCAGTGAAGGTCGAGACAATGACCTTAGCGTCAGAAGGGTCGCACAGCACAACCTCGGAGCCGGCTCCAGGGCGCAAGGGTCTGAGAAGAAGAAGAAGAAGAAGAAGAAGTTCATAATACATAAGATTATTGAAAGAAACTGTTACTCCACGAAGTAATTCCAAAAAAAATACCAAATTCGATCATATTCTGACCAAACCGCCATATTTCCCCTTTAAAGTGACCCAACCAAGCGACCAGACCAGCCAACACATTCAAGGCTTGAAGATCTCTTGAGAGAGCGTTGCATTCACAAACTCAGTGAGCGATGTAAGCGGCCCCGAGGAAGAAGCCCTCTCGGAAAATGTCGCACAGAATGACAGCAGTGCGCGACGCCGATGCCGCACTCTCTCAGAACCTTATTTGAGGCACTCAGTCAGCCTAAGCGCGAAGCTGTTGATCGCACTGCGGAAGATAGTTGAACGGGATGCTGCCTGTTCAATAGGATCTCCACGAATGTTTCACGAAGCTGTTGTCGCTTTTGCCCGAATCAAGATGAATCGATATAGGCAAGGAGAGTTAAGCTGTCTTTTACATTGATGTGAAGAATTTAGTAAGTTTGACGAGTGTTTTGTGTCTCATGTATTTTTCATTAGTTTCGTATGTACCAGACGTACGCGAATTGGCTGTGGTATCGCGAAGCGCGAGACCGCTTCACAAACGCATGTGTCCTATCCGTGTGCAGTGTGTTTTTGCAGTGTGTTTTTTTTGTTCGGGGGATGATCTACCCCCTCATGTTTGTTGTATTTTGAAGGCACTCTCGTCTACCTGGGCATGCCCTCTGGTGTTTTATTTCTCTTCTATTTCTCTTCTACAGAATATTAACGAAAAATTTAAGTTGCCAATTTTTTTGCCATTTTTTCAAAGTGACCCCACCACAAGCCGGGATTGGCTCGGAAATGCACCATAACTCAGTTTTCTGCACAAAAAACCCTAACGTTGCTCAGCGCGCTTTTTTTGCACCCGATTCCGGATTTTGAGATTTTGGGACCCCGATTTAGGAAATACCCTGTGTCCCCCTTCAGGAAACGTTGTTTAGTTTCGAGCACTCCCCCAAGTGTTCATCATCAATGTGGCAAGGTAAAAAAGCGGCAAAAAAGAAGCAGTACCCTTGAGACCTGATGCACCTCCCACAGCACACATTGTTCGGTTCTGTCTGTTTACATGCAGTGGGTCGGGAAGTGGACACTAGAATGTGCCCCCCCCTCGGACACCCCCGGATGGATGCAATCAACAAACAACAGACAACAAACAACGAATAATGGGGTATTTCATGAAAAAGCCTTTGAAACATACCCAATGATCATATCAAGGGAGCTCAGGTCGACGTCCACTGCCACAACCCCAATCGGCTTTCCATCTTTGTGCACACCACGGGAGAGCGTGATCCCGATGCTGGAGGAGTACGAGTCCGGCTTGAATACGTAAGGCTTTGTGATGTGCAGGGCCTCCTGCTGCGGGTGGTACCATTCGTGCATGCGCGGGTCGTATGAGGTGTTTTGGAAGAGGCCGGACTTCTCGTAGTGGTCACTGTCCTCCAGCATCTCCCAGGTCTCCAGGTACCCCTTCGCTGTGCCGGGAGGTGTGTGGCAGGTCGAGCGCACCTTCGGGTTCGTGCATGAAAGCTCCGGACTGCTTGGCGGGTGGCCCACCCAGACGTGGTAACGGTTGTTCGGAACCAGCACCCCGTTCATGACCCCCCGCTCCTCAGCATAGTACCCTGAGTACACCCCACCGCTCCCGATCTCGCTGTTGTAGACCTTTTCAATCTCGACTTCAATCGCCCTGTGCAGGTCGGGAAAGCCCTTTGTCTCGCCCTTAGCGTCGTGGAACTTCCCTGCAGCAGCAAGGGTGTGCAGCTCGTTCACAAGCTTGACCCCTTGGTTCAGGTCGCGAAGAATGGCCTCCGAGGTTCGTTGCCCACTCGCCTTGATGACATCAGGTTGCAGGGCATGTGAACTGCATAGCAGTGCTAAGGTGACGGCGGCATGTATCCTTGTCATGGTCAGGGGGAGGGAGGAGGGGGTCTGCAGTGTGGTGGAAAGTATGTCAGAGGGGGAAGGGGGGTTTGAAAGTTTGTTTGTATTGTATTTCATTGTAGTACTTTGTAAGTTGAGAGGTAGGTGCGCTTCTTTGTTGAGATAGCGACAGAGGGGGAAGGGGGGTAGGGCCAGCGACTCCACTGCTTTATAGCCGGGGGCCATTCGTACTAAAACCTCTCACGGTATTTCTGGCCATTTCCAAGCCACCTCTGGTCGGAAAACCCCCCAGAAATGGGTCAGAAACACCCTGTGACCCGAAAATTCATGCTAAGGGCGACTCAGAATATGCTAAAATGCAAAAAAATAGTGAAAAAGTGGCTTTTTGACGGTTTTGGCCATGTTGGGCAAAATGGCCATTTTTGGTGAAAAAAATCAAAAAAAACAGCAAAATTTCGACATCATGACAGCTGCTTGGGCACCAAACTGCCCCAGGGAGGTCCTGTGCGTCCATTCCGACCTGTTTTGGACACTTTAAGCACTTTTTTTTGGCCGTTTTTTGGTGTTTTTGTGGTAAAAAACGTCCTATGATAGTCCTATACTAGGTGCACGAAACCGTTTGTCCCACAGTCTGGACCAATATGGGGGCCCACAAATGGGTGAAAACCCCCGAAAAAGCACTCCGGGAACCCAGATAGTTCCATATATCCACCAGAAACCCACCCAAACACCGCAAAAACACGCCAGAAAATCGTCTTGAAAAACACACTTTTTTCAAAAAGGTTGTCAGACAGGCTCCATAATGACACATTTTTTTCACCAAAAATGGCCATTTTGCCCAACATGGCCAAAACCGTCAAAAAGCCACTTTTTCACTATTTTTTTGCATTTTAGCATATTCTGAGTCGCCCTTAGCATGAATTTTCGGGTCACAGGGTGTTTCTGACCCATTTCTGGGGTTTTCCGACCAGAGGTGGCTTGGAAATGGCCAGAAATACCGTGAGAGGTTTTAGTACGAAAATTTTATACGGGAGTCGCTGCCCCAGACGAACAAAATGTTCGTCGATGTTCGTCGTGGGGGGAAAAAAATTTTTTGTTCGTCGATGTTCGTCGTTGTTCGTCGTGGGTTGCCCTTGTGGCAGGGACCTGTTCGTCGATGTTCGTCGACGAACATCGACGAACAAAACCGACGAACATTTTGTTCGTCGACGAACCAAAAATGTTCGTCTGCACACTATGCCTAGGGGGAAGGGGGGGGTTTGTAAAGGGAGCGAATGGTTGCTGTTTATTTAGAAGCTTTTTTTTTGTGTTTTTGTTTTTAAAAAAGTATTCAAAGGCAGATGTGCACATAGCATTGAGAGATCGGAGCTGCTTTTTAACTTAGTTCTCTCAAAAAACCGTTTTGTGCTGTCCTGATGTACACAGGGGTGCATACACCCACACCATGAACAATGCAAAGCCATATGGGTAAGGCACTAAACTATGTGTAGGGTTGAAAACACTGGGGGAAAGGGACGACAGCACATCAGTACTTAGTTGTGTTGGAGAAATTCTGAGAAGTCAAAGAAGCAAAAAAAAAAGCTGGGGGAAATGACTTATTTGATGACCACCTGATTTTGCCTGAAATTTGGTGGGTGTTTAAATACCTAATTTGACACTAAACTCCATCAAATTTCCAGAAAAAATCAGGTAGGATGAAATCATGAAGCTAAGCACATATGACAGACCTCTTCACCCACACAACTATAATCTGGTATGTCTGTCGAGGAGAGAATGCGGTTTTCTGGAGTGTTTTTGAAAAAGAGGGACCCTAGAATTAAAAGAAGACAAAAGAACAAATCTCTAAAGATGACCCTAAGCCTCTCATGCTTAGTCATCTTTGAAACAAACTGTCAACAAGAAAAGATGCCAAAAAAGGGTGGTCGACCAGGCACCTTGACAAACAAACGGGGAGAGAGGGCTAAGAGAGGTAAGGGAATACTCGCAGCAGAGAAGGGATTGGGTGGATTCGGTGTGTGGGGATAAGGGGGAACGCAATGCATAAAAATAATGGTGCTCCGGGAGGGGTCGATATTGACAGGTCGCTGACACAGGGACTCTCTACACACACCCCCTGATATTGACAGGTCGCCGACAGGTCGTGACACGTCGCTGACAGGTCGTTGACCGACTTCCGAAAGCACCAACTAAGCAAAAATTATTACGTCCACTCGACGTTTTGGATAAAGAAAACTAGAGATGAAAGGGGGTTTGGGGGGGAAGAGTTAAGTTTTTGAACGCATCCCCGCACTCAGTCACACAGCAAACAAAACAAAAAACGTTGTTCTACAGTCCAGGAACTTTTCTGGGACGGAATAAAACTAGGACACCCCAAAAAACCCCCCGAAGTGTCCCAGTTTTTTTGTTCCGTCGCAGAATATTTCTGTCCAGAATGGTTCCTAGTAGATGGTAGTTCTCAATACACGAAAACCCTTTACCTGAAGCGCAGACACAAGGCGAGTGAACAGAAAACAAAGGGTAGAGGCTGTATCGTAATAATTGCCCATCATACAGCCACTAGAGAAGGAGGGAACTGAGGGAGATTAAAGGATTACCAAGAAGCATGAAGCCTGGTGCAATCAAAAGAAAACGTTTGTCATCAGATGACCCTAAGCCTAGTCACCCTTAAAGAAATGTGGGCACTTCACTGTTATCATGGTAAGAGGGGAAAATGATGCAGGGAAACGTGAAGATTGTACAAAACCAACAACACGATTCCAACAAAACAAAAGATCTCATTTAAAAAATTCTCTGGACACATTTTTAAGCCTTCAGGTTAGAAGAGAAAGCTAAACACCACCACAACCACCTATTATTCATTGCAACACACACGTTGAGCACTTGGAACGGGAGTTCGTCTGCACCACCTCTGGTGTCTCTGAAGCAACCTCCTCATCCGACACGCGGACGAGCGACGCACCGGAACGTCTGAATCCGATCGGACTGAACTGAACGTCTTCCTCCGTCCCGAGGTGGATTGTGGTCAAAGCATCGCAGCCGTACAGCGGCGGGTTGCGTGGATTGTCATCCACGGCCTGGTGCACGCCAGAGAGGTCTAGCGTGGTGAGCGAGACGCAGTGATGGAGGAAGAAGTCACCGAAGCACGCTACCCCTCTTAGAGCAGAGGCATCCAAGGAGGTCAACGACGTGCAGTTCGTGAGAAATCTGTCCCCGAAGTCTGCGTTGCAGTTTATTGCGCTCAGATCGATGACAGTCAACGCCGAGCACATATCGAGGAAGCCCTGCCCCACCTCCGTCACGTTGCGCAGCCCATCAAGATCCAAAGCACGCAGCGCAGTGCACTCCTCAAGAAAGCCTGCCCCGATGGTGCGCAGATTGAGCGGGGACAGGTCTAGCATCGGTAGAGACAGGCACCTCGCCAAGAAGAAGTCGCCCACCTCCGTCACATTGCGCAGCTCTGAGAGGTCCACATCCGTCAGAGACACGCAACACTCCTTGGGGTGTGGGAACCTCCCACAGGTTTGCGACGGCAGACTCCCAAGAAAGCAGTTCCCAATGTGTGTGACGCTGCCGAACGCAGACAGGTCGACGCACTTCAGGGCTGTACAGGCAGACATAAAAAAATCCCCAATCGACACGACGTTTGTAAACCCCGAGAGGTCCACGGACTTCAGTGCCCAGGAGGACCTCAGAAAGTGGGAGCCGATGTGCGTGACGCCGCTTGGCCCAGAGAGGTCTACTTCCACCAACGCGTTGGAGGTGCACAGAAAGTTGTCCCCAATCGACGCAACGTAGTCTAGTGCAGATAAGTCGAGTGCAGTGATTGGATGGGTCGTACGCAGGGCGTTAATCTGTCTAATCTGTCTAGATGCATTGGAGAGGTGTGGGTGTTTGTGTAAGAAGCTGTCAGGAATCGCTGTCGTCACCTCCGCCTGTAGAAGCAAACACGCCACGAGAGGGTCCTGCACGCTCGATACCCTTTCTGCAGTCAGGTCCGTCTCCCCCAATGCACGGAGTGCTTCCGTGGCTTCGCGCTTCTTCGTTTTCTTCGTCAGCACAATGGTGTCCCCGGTGCTCAGCTGTGCGATTTCGGCTCCTTCTCCCACAACGTCTCCTGCAAGACTCATGTTAAAGCGGTTTTCGTGCAACCCCACTGCAGACGCCACGTTGCGACGCAGTTCCGTCACAGTATCGTCCACACCCACCTCGATGACGTGGTCCTTCTTATCGAAGCTTTGAATGGTCACGTCCATGGTTGTTGTGTTGTGTCTCACTGTGTAGTGAAGGAGTCAAGCGACAATGCTGTGTCCTGTGTGTACTTGCAAAGGAGGGGAGCGGAAGGTGCAGAGGTGTGGTGGAGGTGGAGGAAAATAAAGGTCAGTGGTCTCGTGTTTTGGTGCTGCTTTTTTGTTTTCTTTTTTCTTTTTTCTGGAAAAGGGCGAAAAGGTGCAAAACAGGGTGGACTAGAGAGGGTGTGGTAGGTTGTGGTTGTGGCTGCAACTCAATGTGGGTAGAAGGAGATGAGATGTGCGTTGTTATGTGTGTTGTGATGTGTGTTGTGATGTTTTCGTTGTGTCTGTCGTTTCCACCAACAGAAGAGGGTTTTAACAAAGCAAAAAAAAAGTGAAAAAGAGAAGTAAAGCGTGGTGTGGTCGTTATTCTCAAAATGAATCCTCACGGCACCTCCACTGTCGCAGTCACGCCTGACTCTTCCAGCACAAAGGTCACATCCATTGTTTTGGGGTCGGGTTGGTGTGATGTCTCGGGTAAAATTTTCACAGAAAAATTGACCGCACTCCTACTTTTCCTTTATATGTTTCCCCCCCGCAAACAATAAAAATAAGTTAGACAAAAAAGGACAGGTTGTAGTGAAACGCACGCACCTCGACCTCTCGGTAAAATGTGGCTCTACTCCAACCCGCCTCAGAAGAGAAAATAGAAAAAGGAAGGGAAAACATCACTCAGTGTTGTGTGGGTACAGAGGTTTCGTCACAATGGTGTTGCTTGAGGACACAAACACAGCCACACGCGAACACGGTGATATCGCAAATGACAAACACTTGGCGTGAAGGTCAACAATCACGCGCACACGGGACATCGTCGCCACATCGTACTGGTGCAGTTCTACACTACCTTCATCATCTCGTTCATCGTCATAATATTCCTGCACCTTGACTACAAGGTACTTCCCACACGGAGTGAACTGCATGTGTGTGTCCTCGATATCCCACCCATCCACATCAATAATGCCAAGAGCCGCACCACTCCAATCAAAGAGGTGCACACCGTCCTTCTCCCCCACAGCAAAGACAGAGGCAGACCGTGAAAGCGCCACTCCACTCAACCCCTCCGTCGGCACACATGCCACAGCTTCACCTGTGTTCACATCCCACAGACGGGCCTGCCTCTCGGGATGGGCGGAGGCGAGCAGCCACCCACCACAATGCGAAAGAGCCACTTTCTGTACGCCCCAGCACTGGTGCGAGAGAGAGCGGAGCAACGTCAGGTCTTCGTCATACACAGAGACGCCTATGCCCTGGGAGAGAACAACACTGCCACACGCAAACACTGAGTACGAGGGGCCGTCGACCTTGCGGATCACCTCCCCACCCGGAAGCGCAACCATGCGTAAGTCATCCCCATACGCCAGGTAGCAGCGTGTCTTGCACTGCGAGATGGCAGGCAGGGTTTGCTTAGCACCGTCCACTTTGAACTCGAAGACAGTGTCGAAGGTTTCTGTGTCGAAGCCGACATACACCTCATTCTTCTGTACAAAGACGCAGAGCGTTCCACAACGCGACAGCGACAAGTGCTTCACACTCCGCTGTGCACTATACTCAGCAGGACATTTGATGTCGGCAAAGCGGCGGGCAAGCACAACCTGCACCCCTGCATCAAACGCAGTGTCCTGCAGACGGCACGTCCCCTCCAGCACCTGCGTGCCGATGCGCATCTCGACAGACGCAGGCGAGACCGCAAGCGCCGTGCACGCAACCTCCTTTGCCGCTGCAACGTCCGCCTCGCACGGCACCTCCACTGTCGCAGTCACGCCTGACTCTTCCAGCACAAAGGTCACATCCATCATATTGTTAAGGGGTCTGTTGTGTTTGATGTGATGGTTGGTGGTGTCACTTCGCAACGACAAATAAGAAGGTTGGTGGGTTAAATACGTGTTTCAACAAACTCTGACAAAGCAAGCAATTTGAAAACACCCAAACTGCCCAGAAATGTCAAAAAGGAAGAAATCCTTTTCCTGAAGTACAGAAATGAGTTGAGTGCACAATAAAGTGAAGTTATTAATGCAGGCACCTCCGACTGACCCACGTACGATGCCAGCCATCCGGATGAAAGCACAAGTACCCTGCGGCCAACAACAGAAGATGTAAAAAGGAAACCTAATGACTGGCCCGTACCGTAAGAGAACGAGGGCGGTTCACAACCGCTCGACAGCCGGCGGCCCACCTTCCGTTGAAGAGTTGTGAGCTTACAGGTACTGCAGTTCGCTGCACCCAACGCTTGATGCACGATAGTCTACACAAGAGAGCAGAAACCCAAAAACACAAAAAGGGGTGGGCGGGGGGGTCACAACATCTCTCTCTTGGCGCCCCATGCTGTACCGACAGTTGGGCCTCACCCTTTCTCTTAGGGATATACATGGACGTCCTTACAGGCAGCACACCGTAACCCAAAGGCGTGGCAGAGAGACTCCGTAGAGCGACTCTGGCCTGACCGCTGGCCATTTATGCTCCGGGTGCGAGCACCCATCATAGCATAGGGGGGGCCAGCCTGACCCAGCATTTATATACCCTGCCAGGGTGAACTAGCATAAAAGAGGGCAGGGGCGTTTAGACCCTGAGGACTAGGGGAAGTCCCGCATACCCCAACAGAAAGACAAAGGCTATGCACTGGTGATATAGGAGAGGCAGGGTTGCTGAAAAACAAAAAGACCCTGAAGGCACAAAAACGCCCCGCATACCCCTCCTCGCCTCCTGTTTTGTAATCTCTCAGGTAGGAGACATCGGTTCGAGCGGTCAACACCTTCATAGAGTTTCTGGAGGAACGGACCCCCGGATGCAATTTAAGGTCCAGCCCAGGACCACCAATAAAAGGGCAGGGGAATAAACAAAAAGTCTCAGATACTTGAATCATTTCCCAACACAAATTTGTCATAATAAAAACAAAACTTGCTGAGGAGAGGAAAGGCTACCACACAACAACATCGCTAAAAATGAAGAACAAAAACTGGCACATGCATGTGCACATCCACTTTGAAACAAGAGAAGGCACAATGAAGAACGCAACGTTTCTATCCTGCGGCTCAGGTTAGCAAGAGGGAGCCGGCAGACACCAAGGCAAAGTCAACAGGATGCTGCAGAACACAACAATGTGTGTCTCGCATATGCTGTCAACTGAACAAGGTGTGGGCAGGATAGAGCGTGCGTTGGCATTGTGCGCAACGTGCGAAAGTGATCGTGACTTACACACTTTGCTGAATCTAAAAATGGGGACAAAGGACAAAAATATATATATTGCAACACCTTCTGTCTGCCTGTGGGAGGCACTCTACCGCTGCCTTCTGCACCTCTGGGCAGCTCTGCTCATTTGCTGTGCTATGCGTGCCTTGCGCTGTGCACGGACCACTGCAGGTGCCTTGCGCCAACCACCACCACCACCACCACCCAGACAGAACCTTCTCCCAGTATACCTCTCCTCATCCAAACAGGTGATGCAGCGGCAACCTGGGTCGCAGGGCGACTCGCATAGCGGCCCTTCGCTGTTGCCACAGAAGACACTGTTCACACGGCTTGCACCGATCACAGAGGGGCTGTGCTGTGCATGGTCAGCCGGAAGCGCACGACACCGTCGTGCGTTAAGCTGCACCGCAAGGTCAAAGATGCGTTTCACGATACGTTCATCAGCACAGCGACCACTGAGCGCAACATGCGACATCGTTCTGTACCACTGCGCATCTTCGTCACCATCGGGGTCAACACGTTTGCACCATGAGGCATGAAGGCTTCGCACAACGTCAAGGTTTCTGAGTGTCGCCCATCCAGCAGGACCCCTGCTGGGGCCTGTAAGGAGAATGTCTGGAGAGATGTCGCAGGACTGAAGAAACGATAAATGCACGTCGTGTGCAGAGAGAATGACATCGAGGGTGACTGCCGCACCCATGCGCATGAGAAGTTGGCAGAGCTTCGGGTGTGCTGCGCTGCTCGATATCAGGCCCTTGAATGTGTCCTGCAGTATCTGGGGCTGATCCACCACCACACCCTGCTCCCTGCAGTGTCTTAAAATACGAAGCACGCAGAGAACCTTCCCTGGTGTGTCCTCGTGGCCCCAACAGTGCGATGCGGAGCTACGCAATGCATGAGCAGTATCGTCTGGAGAACGTTCAAACCCATCGAGCATCACATCGACGCAGCGGTGTGCTGCGCATTGCACTGCACGCTGCAGAGTCAGCCCTGTACTCCCGTCCAGCTTGCTGCGGAGGAGCAGGTCAAGCTGGTCTGGGTTGTCGTTTTTGAGGATGTGTTCAAGATGGTACTCAAATGTGCTTGACGGATAGGAGCAGGCAGGCAGTGGAGAAGCAACATCGATGCCGTGCTCATGAAGGAGCATGTCGCGTGCCACGACAGAGTCCTTCTTCCAGAAGTCCTCCTCATCAACGTTGTGTGGGTACAGATGTTTTGTAACAATGACGCCATCTGGTTGCATAACCACAACAACACGTGAACACGGCGATATCGCAAATGACCCACGGCTTTGTGGTGGTAACACACGCACACAGGACATGGTCGCCACATCATACTGGTGCAGTTGGACATCGTAATCACCATCACCATCATCGTGTTCAACATCATCATCCGCAAATACCTTGACCACAAGGTACTTCCCACACGGGGTGAACTGCATGCCCAAGGCACCACTATCCACATCAACACTACGAAGAGCCGCACCACTCCAATCATAGAGGTTGTTCACCCCCACAGCAAAGACAGCGGCAGACGAAGAAAGCGCCACTGCATAGCAACTACCTTCGATAGGCACACATGCAACAGCAACACCTGTGTTCACATCCCACAGACGGACGTTGTTCTCACTGAGGGAGGAGGTGATCACCCATCCACCACAGTCAGACAGTGCCATGTGCCCGAGCCAGCGCTCTACGTGCAAACCCGCAAACCCGTAAACCCGTATATTCATACACCGGAGCGTCATACACTCGTGCGGGAGGAAGCGGAGCAACGTCAGGTCTTCGTCATACACAGAGACGCCGTCTTTGCCCTTCGAGGCAACAACACCACCACAAGCGAAGACTGAATGCGAGTAGTCGTCAACTTTGCGGAGCACCTCCCCACCCGGAAGCGCAACCATGCGTAAGTCATCCCCACACGCCAGGTAGCAGCGTGTCTTGCACTGCGAGATGGCAGGTGGAGCCGTGATAGTTTCCCCGTAGTCGGTAGTGTGCACTTTGAACGAGAAGACAGTGTCGAAGGTTTCTGTGTCGAAACCGCCAACATGCCCACTCCACTCTCTATAAATGCAGAGCGTTCCACAACGCGAGAGTGACAAGTGTTCTGCACCCCCCTTGGTACTGTACTGAGCAGGACACTTGATGTCGGCCAAGCGAGGGCGGGCAAGCACAACCTGCACCCCTGCATCAAACGCAGTGTCCTGCAGACGGCACGTCCCCTCCAGCACCTGCGTGCCGATGCGCATCTCGACAGACGCAGGCGAGACAGCAAGCGCCGTGCACGCAACCTCCTTTGCCGCTGCAACGTCCGCCTCGCACGGCACCTCCACTGTCGCAGTCACGCCTGACTCTTCCAGCACAAAGGTCACATCCATCATTGTTTCAAGAGCTGTGTTGGTATGCTGCAATTTAATAATATTATTCTGTTGGGTGGACAGTTGAAGGAGCTGAGAGGGTGGACACGTGGAAAGAGGGGGCGAGGGATGGGGGTCGTTGTTTTGGGTTGGGGTAAAAGTTCTGGGGTACAGGACAAAAATGAACGGCAGTGAGCACATGAATAGGTCTCACCATGGCGCACATCTCTGTGTGGAGGGCGACGAGGGCGGCCTGGCGGGAGGCGATGTGGTGTTCGGCTGCGACAAGGTGGTCTGCGGTGTCTTGCTCGTGGATGCAGATCTGCCATCACTGGATAGGTGTGTGGTGGCAAGACGCAGGCTTCTGCCGCCAAAGCATGAACATCACACGTTGTGGGGGTGCAGATGTCTTGTCACAATGGTGGTGTTGTCGGATGATAGAAACATAACCACACGCGAACACGGTGATATCGCAAATGAGTAACCGGTGACGTCCGGTATCACATGCACACAGGACATAGTCGCCACATCATACTGTTGCAGCTCTGCATGTAGTTCGCCATCGTCGGTACGCTTTCGTACACGGACCACAAGGTACTTCCCACACGGGGTGAATCGCAGGTCACGTACATCGCCAGAGATAGTGACGTTCTGAAGGGACGCACCACTCCAGTCGTAGAGCTGCACACTCGGTGTCGCGGCCATACGACCCACATTGATCCTTACAGCAAAGACAGAGGCAGAGCTTGAAAGAGCTACAGCGCACCTTGACACAGGCACACATGCCACAGCTTCACCTGTGTTCACATCCCACAGACGTGCATTCTTCTCACTGAAGGAGGAAGAGATGGCCCACCCACCACAGTCAGACACTGCCACGCTCCCGCCCCACTCGGTGCACCCCTTGTGTCTGAGAGAGCGGAGCAACGTCAAGTCTTCGTCATACACAGAGACGCTTCCTTCGCCTTGGGAGACAACAACACCACCACACGCGACCACTTCGTACGAAGGGCCGTCGACTTTGCGGAGCACCTCCCCACCCGGAGGTGCGACCTCGAGAAGGCAATCCCCACACGCCAGGTAGCAGCGTGTATTGCATCGTGAGATGGCGGGTGCACCGTACACCTCAATGTCTACTTTGAAGTTGAAGGCAGTCTTGAAGATTTTTGTATCGAGGCCGGTGACATATCCCCCCGTCTGTGCAAAGAGGCAGAGTGCTCCACAAGGAGACAGCGATAAAAGATATACATTAATCCCCTGCCCACCAGTTGGAGCCTCTACACTGTACTCAGCAGGACACTTGATGTCGGCAAAGCGGCAGGCAAGCACAACCTGCACCCCTGCATCAAACGCAGTGTCCTGCAGACGGCACGTCCCCTCCAGCACCTGCGTGCCGATGCGCATCTCGACAGACGCAGGCGAGACAGCAAGCGCCGTGCACGCAACCTCCTTTGCCGCTGCAACGTCCGCCTCGCACGGCACCTCCACTGTCGCAGTCACGCCTGACTCTTCCAGCACAAAGGTCACATCCATCATATTGTTAAGGGGTCTGTTGTGTTTGATGTGAGGGTTGGTGGTGTCACTTCGCAATGACAAATAAGAAGGGAGAATACATGTTCCTGCAACAGCGTTAGAGAGAAGAAAGCTTTTGGGGGTTTTTGAAAGTCTTGGGTTGTTTTGTTAGCACTTGGGTTATATTCATCACCACCCACCCTCCCCTCCCCTGGTCACACACTGTTGTGTAGGTACAAATGTCTTGTTATAATTTTGCCATCTTCTTCGAGTACCACAACACGTGAACACGGTGATATCGCAAATGCATCTGTGCATTGCGGTAACACACGCACACAGGACATGGTCGCCACATCATACTGGTGCAGGGGTTTCTTGGGATCGTCATCTGTGTCATCATCAGATTCCGTACCCTCTACCCCCACCACAAGGTACCAGGTATAGAAGTGGAGCAAAACAAAGGTCAGTGGTCTCGTGTTTTGGTGCTGCTTTTTTGTTGCTTTATCTTTTTCTGGAAAAGGGCGAAAAGGTGCAAAACAGGGTGGGCTAGAGAGGGTGTGGTAGGTTGTGGTTGTGGCTGCAACTCAATGTGGGTAGAAGGAGATGAGATGTGCGTTGTTATGTGTGTTGTGATGTTTTCGTTGTGTCTGTAGTTTCCACCAACAGAAGAGGGTCTTAACAAAGCAAAAGTGAAAAAGAGAAGTAAAAGGGTGGTGTGGTCGTTATCGTGAAAATGCTCGAGAGACTTGTTCCTCTTTGCTTGTTGCTCAAAAGACTATAAACGGGGGGGAAAGTAAAGGTTGTTCGCTTCCACCATTTTTTTCTTCTTCGACTTGATTTACGATATGGTTGTGTTTGCCTGAACGAGGGTCTCGAGCATTTTGTCAAATACTACGTGTTTACTAAAAATGACTCAAAATGTCTCAAAATGAATTCCCTCACAGGCCAGTAGGTAGAGGGTGCAACGCAAATACTGATGCAACGCACGATAGCAACACACCGCAGTACTCAGCGACAGCGAGGAGGTACTTCCCACACAGGGTGCACTGCATCGCTCAGTAGGGGTACAAATGCTGTGACACAAGGTCGTAACTATCTCCTGACTCAAACAAAACCACACGTGAACACGGTGCTATCACAAACCGTCGGGCATGTGGTATCACACGCACACAGGACATGGTCGCCACATCATACTGGTGCAGGGGTGTATTGTAATTGTCCTCTGTGTCATCATCAGAATCGTATTCCGATTCTGTACCCTCTACCCTAACCACAAGGTACTTCCCACACGGGGTGAACTGCATATCCCCGACATCCCCATCCACATCAACACTGCGAAGAGCCGCACCACTCCAGTCATAGAGCTGCACTTTGTCAGAGCACTCCACAGCAAAGACAGAGGCACACCGTGAATAGGCCACGTGTCTCCCATCTGCAGGAACACATGCCACAGCTTCACCCGTGTTCACATCCCACAGACGTACGTTCTGCTCAGTGTTGGAGGAGGTGATCACCCACCCACCACAGTCAGACACTGCCATGCCGTTTCCATACCCCTCGTTGCACCCTGTGTGTGAGAGAAAGCGGAGCAACGTCAGGTCTTCGTCATACACAGAGACGCCGTCTTCACCTTGGGAGACAACAACACCACCACACGCAAACACCCACGTAGAGTTGCCTTCGACCTTGCGGACCACCTCCCCACCCGGAAGCGCAACCTTGGCAAGACAACGCCTGAACGCCATGTAGCAGTGTGTCTTGCACCGTGAGATGGCAGCTGGACCAAGCCCACCGAATTCGATTTCAAACTTGAAGGCAGTCTCGAAGGTTTCTGTGTAAAAGCCGACGCCGGTACTACCGATACCACCATCGGGATTGGAAAAATATTTCAAGTGGAAATAGAGACAGAGCGTTCCACAAGGAGACAACGAGAAGTTACACAAGTCTTCCGGCACACTGTGTTTAGCAGGACACTTGATGTCGGCAAAGCGGCGGGCAAGCACAACCTGCACCCCTGCATCAAACGCAGTGTCCTGCAGACGGCACGTCCCCTCCAGCACCTGCGTGCCGATGCGCATCTCGACAGACGCAGGCGAGACAGCAAGCGCCGTGCACGCAACCTCCTTTGCCGCTGCAACGTCCGCCTCGCACGGCACCTCCACTGTCGCAGTCACGCCTGACTCTTCCAGCACAAGGGTCACATCCATTGTTTTGTCTTCTTCTTGTTCCACCTCTGTTGGGAGGAGATGAGGTGTGGGTTGTTTTGTTTTGTGTGTTTGTGATGGTTTCGTTGTTCTCGATTCCACCAGCACAGAACAAACGAGGGTTTGAACAAAGCAAAAGCGAAAAAGAGAGGTAAAGGGTGGTGTGGTCGTTATCCTCAATACCGGTATATCAAAATGAAATACCCCCTTCTTTATTGATTGGTTGTTTGTTGATCGCTCAGTCCATCGGCATTTTCTTCCATCCATCCATTAAATATTTCAAACCCCAAAAGTCCCGAAAACCCCCAAAACGCGCGTCCTGAAGTACGGGTGAGAGGAGGAGGATACGCATCCAGACGTGCCCATGCTTCATCAAAGCTGCAAAGAGCCGCACTGCTACAATCATAGAGCTGCACGCTGTTGTGCTCATCAGGGCTACTCTTCTCTGTTTTCATCCGAAACATCACTCAAGTAGGGGTACAGATGCTGTGACACAAGGTCGTCACTTTCTCCTGACTCTAATAAAACCACATGTGAACACGTCGATATCACAAATGCTTCGTAGGCATTTGGTATCACATGCACACAGGACATGGTCGCCACATCATACTGGTGTGTCATACGGGTGTGCTCTTCAGAACCGTCATACCTACCGCTCACAAACGCAACAACGACGTACTTCCCACACGGAGTGAAGCGCATGCAAGAGACGCGAAACTGCCCTTTATCGAAGCTGCCAAGAGCCGCACCACTCCAGTCGTAGAGTTGCACGTTGCCAGAGCACTCCACAGCAAAGACAGAGGCACACCGTGAAAGCGCCACATGACTCCCATCCGCAGGCACACATGCCACAGCTTCACCTGTGTTCACATCCCACAGACGTGCGTTTTGCTCCGTGAAGGAGGAGGTGATCACCCACCACCACAGCCCGACACTGCCACCTTCCTGTATCCTTCGTGTGAGAGAGAGCGGAGCAACGTCAGGTCTTCGTCATACACAGAGACGCAGTCTGTGCCTTGCGAGACAACAACATCGCCACACGCAAACACCGACGTCGAGAGGCCGTCGACTTTGCGGACCACCTCCCCACCCGGAAGCGCAACCTTGGCAAGATAATGCTTAAACGCCATGTAGCAGTGTGTCTTGCACCGTGAGATGGCAGCTGGACCTAGCCCACCAAGTTCGGTTTCAAACTTGAAGGTAGTCTCGAAGGTTTCTGTGTCAAAGCCGATGGCACCAAAACTGGAACCGACACTGAGATTGAAACCTTTAAAGTGCAAATAGAGGCAGAGCGTTCCACAAGGAGACAACGAGAAGTGGGATAAGCTCTGCCATGTACGGTACTCAGCAGGACACTTGATGTCGGCAAAGCGAGGACAGGCAAGCACAACCTGCATCCCTGAATCAAACGCAGTGTCCTGCAGACGGCACGTCCCCTCCAGCACCTGCGTGCCGATGCGCATCTCGACAGACGCAGGCGAGACAGCAAGCGCCGTGCACGCAACCTCCTTTGCCGCTGCAGCGTCCGCCTCGCACGGCACCTCCACTGTCGCAGTCACACCTGACTCTTCCAGCACAAAGGTCACATCCATCATGTTGTTAAGGGGTCTGTTTTGTTTGATGTGATGGTTAGTGTGGTGTCACTTCGCAATGACAAGAAGAGAGAATATGTGCAACAAGGCTAAAAAGAGAGCTTTTGGGAGTGTTTTGAGGGTCTTGGGTGTTTTTGTTGGTACCCTGGGTTATATTCATCACCACCCTCCCCTGGTCACACATCACTCACTGTTGTGTGGGTATAGATGTCTCGTCGCAATGTTGCCATCTTCTTCCAATACCACAACCACACGTGAACACGGCGATATCGCAAACCGTTGGACATTTGGTATCACACGCACACAGGACATGGTCGCCACATCATACTGGTGCAGGGGTGTATTGTGATCGTCATCTGTGTCATCATCAGAATCCGTACCCTCTACCCTCACCACAAGGTACTTCCCACACGGGGTGAACTGCATGCCCTCGACATCCCCACCCACATCAATAGTGCGAAGAGCTGCACCACTCCAGTCATAGAGCTGCACGTTGCCAGAGCACTCCACAGCAAAGACAGAGGCAGATCGTGAAAGTGCCACACACCACGCATCCACAGGCACACATGCCACAGCTTCACCTGTGTTCACATCCCACAGACTTACCTTCTCCTCCCTCGTGGAGGAGGTGATCACCCACCCACCACAGTCAGACACTGCTACGAGCCAGCACCCTTTGTGATGCGAGAGAGTGCGGAGCAACGTCAGGTCTTCGTCATACACGGAGACGCCGTGTTCGCCACGGGAGACAACAACATCACCACACGCGAACACAGACTGCAAGGAGCCGTCGACCTTGCGGATCACCTCCCCACCCGGAAGCGCAACCTCGAGAAGGCAATCCTCACACGCCATGTAGCAGCGTGTCTTGCACTGCGAGATGGCAGGCGCACGGTACACAGAACGACCAATTGTGAACGCGAAGGAAGTTTCGAAGGTTTCTGTGTCGAAGCCGCCAATATGCCCACCCCCTTGACTATAGACGCAGAGCGTTCCACAACGCGACAGCGTCAACGACGTCGTTCGTATTTCTAAAATGTACTCAGCAGGACACTTGATGTCGGCAAAGAGAGGACAGGCAAGCACAACCTGCACCCCTGCATCAAACGCAGTGTCCTGCAGACGGCACGTCCCCTCCAGCACCTGCGTGCCGATGCGCATCTCGACAGACGCAGGCGAGACAGCAAGCGCCGTGCACGCAACCTCCTTTGCCGCTGCAACGTCCGCCTCGCACGGCACCTCCACTGTCGCAGTCACGCCTGACTCTTCCAGCACAAAGGTCACATCCATCATATTGTTAAGGGGTCTGTTGTGGTTGATGTGATGGTTGGTGGTGTCACTTCGCAACGACAAATAAGAAGGTTGGTGGGTTAATTACTTTGAACAAACTCTGATAAAGAAAGCAATTTGAAGACACTGTCCCAAACAATATACTACCCCTCCCCCCTCACGAGAAACATCACTCACTGTTGTGTGGGTACAGAAGCCTTGTTACAATGAAACTCGTTGTTGCATTTTCACCGCCCTCGTCTGACTCACACCTTGGCACCTCCGCAAACACAACCACACGTGAACACGGAGATATCTCAAACGACTCACAGGCTTCTTGTATGACATGCACACACGACATGGTCGCAACATCGTACTGGCGGAGTTCCATATAGTCAATAGCGCAACAATCATCATCGTAATCCGGATCAAACTCATGATCCGTACTATATCCTGAATGTTCCAGAAAAACAACCACCCTGACCACAAGGTACTTCCCGCACGGTGTGAACTGCATGCCCCCGATGCTCCCATCCACAGCAACACTGCGAAGAGACGCACCACTCCAGTCATAGAGCTGTACTCCGTAAGACTCCCCCGTAGCAAAGAGAGAAGCAGACCGCGAAAGCGCCACACCAATGCACCAGCAGCCACGCCACCACTCCGCCTGTTCTCTACATGACACAGTTTCGCCTGTGTTCACATCCCACAGACGTACGTTCTCTTCTTTTACGGAGTAGGTGATCACCCAACCACCACAGGGCGACACTGCCGCGTGCCAGCACTCTTCGTGTGAGAGAGAGCGGAGCAACTTCAGGTCTTCGTCATACACAGAGACGCCGTCTATGCCTTGGGAGACAACAACACTGCCACACGCGAACACTGCCATCGAGGTGCACTCAACTTTGCGGAGCACCTCCCCACCCGGAAGCGCAACCTCGAGAAGGCAATCCTCACACGCCATGTAGCAGCGTGTCTTGCACTGTGAGACGGCTGGCGGACCTCGACCAGATAAATCGATGTTAAACTCAAACGCAGTGTCAAAAGTTTCTGTGTCGAAGCCACCAACACGCGTGGACACGCCATTATGGGAATAAACGCAAAGTGTTCCACGAGGAGACAGCGACAAGTCTCCCGTATCCTGTGGTACAGTGTACTCAGCAGGACACTTGATGTCGGCCAAACGAGGACAGGCAAGCACAACCTGCACCCCTGCATCAAACGCAGTGTCCTGCAGACGGCACGTCCCCTCCAGCACCTGCGTGCCGATGCGCATCTCGACAGACGCAGGCGAAACAGCAAGCGCCGTGCACGCAACCTCCTTTGCCGCTGCAACGTCCGCCTCGCACGGCACCTCCACTGTTGCAGTCACGCCTGACTCTTCCAGCACAAAAGTCACATCCATTGTTTTCTGTATCAGGATTCCTTAACGTTTTATACACTGTGACGTGGTATGTTGGGGTACTTGGAAGGATGTGAGATGAGAAATAATAAAAATCCCATTCGTCTTTTGGTCGGTACGCTATCCACGTCATCACAAAAAACCCTTTGCCCGAAGTACAGAAATGAGGTGTGTGCAATAGAAGGGGAGGGGAATAAAAGAAAAGTCAGACGTTTGACTCATTTCCCACCACAAAGTATTTGTCCCTAAAAAAGTAATTTGACGTGAAATGTAAAGCACCGAGTCTGCCCATCAAAGAAAGAATGTACACAGAGCTGTGAGGTTGTACCATTCATTAATGACAGTGAATACAAATGAGAACACACGAGACAATTATTTTCATTTCCATGAGCTGGACCTGCGCCTCCGTGCAAAGAAAAAAAAATACTTCGAAATCCTAGGTTTGGTGTTTGTCAAAACCCACCCTAAAAACAAGAAAACAATTACACACACAAAATCTGCGGGATATTCGCGAATGTAAATTCGGCCCAACAACAGCGTATTCACACATTCTATTTGCTTTTTCGAAAACCCCATCCCCCCCTCCCTCCCTCCCTCCCCCCCTCCCTCCGCCTCTCTCTTCAATTTTCCGGTGCCAGCATTTTCAACCTTTCCTTTTCCCTTTCTTGCACGGACTGGATGACGGGGAAGAGCGATTTTGTTGGCTGGGGAGGTGCGAGGGGATGCATCGGTCGCATGGCGAAGGCACAGGAGAGAGATTTGCGGATCAGCTTGAAGCGTCGTCCGGGAACGTTGACGGTGCTGGAGTGGATGATGACCAGCGCGGCGACTGACGCTGACAGAGCGATCTGCAAGCGAAGTTTGAACGCAGTCTGCACTTTCAGCTTGGTCGACACCTCGAGCTCCTGCCGCAGCTGCAGCAGTATGTCAAACATCGCACCACGATCGATCAACAACGGCAGCAACGGACGCTCTCCACGCTCTCTTTGCGACGTCTCAAGCCATACATGGAGGCGTGCGTACAGCAGGTCCCTTTGCTTTGCATGCACTGCACGTACCGCACGCCATTTGTTTTCTAGAGGAATGCGGAGTTCGATCTGCCGGCCTTCGAATGCCTCCTTCACGTCTGGGAGGATCCAGCGTGCTGCAGGGACACGTTTCTTTTTGCGTTTGACGGTGCTGACGAGTTGTAGGGAGCGTTTAAAGTCGGACGCATTTCGTACGCGGAAGTAGGTTCGTTCGACAAAGAGGACCCAGCGTTCGAGCTGGCAGAGCTGCGCCATCCAGAGGGTGGTGCGGCGTTTGTACGCAAGGATGAAGCCTTTCATTTCGTGCTGGCAGCGCATCGCACGCTTGCGATACGTTCTTATCATATACCGCACAAAATCGCGCAGACGACACTGCGACAAGAAATGCTTCACCCGATCTGCCTGCGTATGTAAGTACCTCTGATGCCTCGCCCGCACAGCAAGCTGCATGCGTTCTCTCGCCCGATCCGAAAGCGTTTTATGAAAATTCACTGTAGCGCGCACCAAATGAACGAACCCAGGTGACTCCTCCTCCACCCCTGCTGCCGCTGCTGTCGTGTTGTCTCGATCTGCGGTCGCTGCGAACTCTGCTAAACTCTTTACAAAGATGCGCCGGACACGCTCTGTCACGGACACAACCTTTATCAACTTTGCGAGGCATCGTGCGCGGGCGTCTCTGCGGATGGTGGCAGCGATGCGTTTGCTCTCAGGGGCAAACATGATGCTGTTTTCTTCGAAGGAGGTAGGGTGCTGTATGCGTGCACCGTCTCCGTCGTCGCGGAAGAGAAGCGGCGCGTCGTTGCCTTCACGTTTGCAGAGGCAGGCGACAAGGCGGGTGCGTACGTCCTGTTGCCGAGTGTGCAAAAAGCGTCGATGTGTCTCGCGTACATTGCAAGCCCGCATGGCATGTTCCTCATGTGTCTCGCACTGTCTCGGAAGGGTGCATCCTGCCATATTCTGTGTGACAAAGTCACGTCGAGGTGATGTGACTTCAAGGTTCTGTTGATGTGCCTCCAATTGGTCGCGATCCAGCCCACGGACATGCTGGATCCGCTTTTTTACAAAGTTGTGCATCATTCTCTTCGAAACTTCAACACGGTGTCGTCTTGGGTTTGCACGCACCTTCTGCGTTTCTGTGGCACCTTTTTGCTCGCATTTTTGCACCTCCAGCTGCGTCGCGAGGCTTTCAAACACCGTCACATCTGCACCAAGGTGGTCCGCCTTCTTGATCCCCCCACACACATCCCTGAGCAGCCCGATCTGCTGGCTCAGCGCATCCCCTTGCACATTCTGCGACAGCGTCACCACCTCCTCCGCACGCTGCGCCACACTACCTCCGTCCGACGCAGACTCGCTTGAGACCTCTGTTCTAGCCACGGGGTCCTCTCGACGTCCACGGGGCGGGCGGGGGTGGAGGGGAGGACGGGTCAGCGCTGCAGATGCATCTGCTACGTTCATCCTGCGCTCATGGCGACGGAGGACCTGTTCACGAAGGCGTTGCCGTGCGTTGTTTGTGTTGGTATTGACGGCATTCGTGACACTACGCTCAGTGAGCGCCGCCGCAGTCTTATTCGCCCTCTGCGTTGCCCTCGACAAGGTGATCTCCTCACGCTGCAGATGCGCACACAGCAGCCCATGGTCCCCACTCACACGACAGTCATGCGACGCCACGCTGTGCCGGTCCAACAAACACGGCAACGTCGCTACAGTCCCCATCTCCCCTGGCTCCGTCCCGTGAGTATGCTGTTGTGTCACAAAGGACGTCGCCGTGCTGCCATGCCGAGAGCGCCTCATCGTGCATAAGGCAGAGGTGGTGTGGTCTGTGTGGAGAGAGGATTAGGGAAGGGCTTTTGGGGGTGAATGTGGTGCAGAAAGTATGCAAAAACGTCTGGAACGATTACTACAGCGGGGTGATGCATCGCACAACGGGGTTGCGTAGGGATGGCTGTTGATGCGTCATGGTGCAGCTTCGCCTAGCCGGAGAAAAGCTGCTGAAGCAGCTGTACGTCGGGGGGGAAATGTTGTAAATTAGAGGGGATCAAGAGAAATAGGCTTTAATGGAGTTTTGCTGTCAAAATTGTTGTGTATGCACCCCTCCCTCTGTTCTCCCCACCTCCGCCCCACAATGCTCCCTCCCCTCCCGGGCCTCCTCCCCCCTCCCCCCTTCTCACTGTGCACCAAAGGATGCTACAGACGACGCCAAGCCCAGGAAGGACTCGCAGGAGAGTGGTACTGCTAGAATCCACTTGACTGCGGTTGGAAGCCGTTCATGCCCACCGAGCACAAGGACGTGGTAGATCCCAAGCAGCGTGAGGCTGTGCTGAAACACAAAAAGCGGCCTCGTCGCCTGGTCCATGCCGAGCTTCGTCGCTACTACGCTGGTCACCACGCCGCTGGACTCTGCGATGGCTGCTGCTGCTGCAAGCGGGCGGCGCACGATCGACGCTGCGTACACACCGGCAATCATGCAGAACACTTTCATCGCCATTTCGAACCACTTTGTGCTGCCTACTGGTATGGTCCCTGCCTCCTCCGCCTCCTCGGCACGCCTCTGAATGCACGGTGCCGCAGTCTTCTGCAGTGCACTGCTGACGTACTCACCGATGCTGAAGCCCGACGCAAAGATCTGCAGATGCGGCGCCTGGAGGCCGATCAGGCACGCCGCCACGCCCGCAAGCACGCCCTTCGCACATTGCTCGATTTTGCGCGGATCGACCGCCTCCAGCAGCACAAACGGTGTGATGTCTCCACCATTCCGCCGCTTCTCCGCACGCACCTTCCAATACTCCTCGCTTATCCCAGCAAGGTTCTCTTTGATCAACGGATGCGTCACGTTGGTGTACGTCTTGCCCGCAAGAATGCACTTCTCAAACAGCGGGCCATAAAACACAACAGACAGATGTGCAAAGAACCGCACTGTCTCGCGATGCTCCGTGTACACACGCGACACGGCCGCAAAGGCAGCTTCAGCGTAGGACACAACACGTGACACGTTTTCGGAGTTCGAATCTAATGAAGCCGAAGTGTAGTCAACAACGTTGTCGATCGCATCGGATACCTCCTGCAGGCCGCGTTGGTTGAGGTCTGCGGTTGCCATTGTTAATGTGTGTGTGGGGGAGGGAGGGAGCGTGTGTGGTCTGGGGTGATGGAGATGGTGGAACAGATGGTCGCAATGGAGGACAGACAAAAAGTACACATCTCGCAAGGGTTGCTTTTTGTGCACTACTTTTGTGGCAACGGAGAGTGTCACGTCGTTTACTCGCCCAACCGTGCCCCGCGACACCACCCAACAAGTGAGAGATAGTGTGTGTGGAAGCGTCAAACAACTACGAAAAGAGGGTGTGGGTGAGGAGGAACAACAAGTGACACTTTTTTTTTTTGACAAAAATAATAGCGAATATGAAAATTTTAGCAAAGTGGGGGTCTTTCCAAAGCAAAGCCGCTATCGTGAAGTGCATATCATCTCGTCGTGATGCTGCCCGGTACTGACGATACAAACGCAACACACGTGAACACTGAGTGAGCGCGATATCGCAAACAGTCGTCCGTAGAGTCGATAGCACAAATCGTTAACTAAAGGGTGTAGTCACAGAAAAGGGGGTAGTCGTTTCCACCAACAGAAGAGGGTTTTAACAAAGCAAAAGTGAAAAAGAGAAGTAAAGGGTGGTGTGGTCGTTATCCTCAAAATGTCTCAAAGTGAATAAATTCCCTCACAGGCTAGTAGGTCGAGGGTGCAACGCAAATACTGATGCAACGCACGATAGCAACACACCGCAGTACTCAGCGACAGCGAGGAGGTACTTCCCACACAGGGTGCACTGCATCGCTCAGTAGGGGTACAGATGTCTTGTGACAAGTTCGTCACTTTTTGATGAACCAAACATAACCACACGTGAACACGGCGATATCGCAAACGACTCACTGAAACTGTCCTGTATCACACGCACACAGGACATGGTCGCCACATCATACTGGTGAAGAGTTTTCTGTTCACAAAATGATTCACCTCTCTCAAACCCAGCAACGAGGTACTTCCCACACGGAGTGAAGTGTATGCAGTAGACCTGGCACTGCTCCTTGTCAAAGCTGCCAAGAGCCGCACCACTCCAGTCATAGAGCTGCACTTTTTTAGAGCAATCCACAGCAAAGACAGAGGCAGACCGTGAAAGAGCCACACGCCTCCGATCCGCACGTACCCGTGCAACAGCTTCACCTGTGTTCACATCCCACAGAGATGCAATTCTGTCCACATCAGAGGAGGTGATCACCCACCCACCACAGTCAGACACTGCAATGAAACGGGGCCGCTGATATTTGTGTGAGAGAAAGCGGAGCAACGTCAGGTCTTCGTCATACACAGAGACGCCGTCTTCACCTTGGGAGACAACAACACCGCCACACGCATACACCGACGTACAGGAGCCGTCGACTTTGCGGAGCACCTCCCCACCCGGAAGCGCAACCTCGAGAAGCCAATCCTCACACGCCAGGTAGCAGCGTGTCTTGCACCGTGAGATGGCAGGAGGACCATACGAACCCAGTGTGAACTCGAAGGCAGTGCTGAAGGTTTCTGTGTCGAAGCCACAAACGCGGTCAAGCAGGTCACGGTAAATGCAGAGCGTTCCACAACGAGACAGCGACAAGTATTGCACCCCCATCCGTGTACTGTACTCAGCAGGACACTTGATGTCGGCAAAGCGGCGGGCAAGCACAACCTGCACCCCTGCACCAAACGCAGTGTCCTGCAGACGGCACGTCCCCTCCAGCACCTGCGTGCCGATGCGCATCTCGACAGACGCAGGCGAAACAGCAAGCGCCGTGCACGCAATCTCCTTTGCCGCTGCAACGTTCGCCTCGCACGGCACCTCCACTGTCACAGTCATGCCTGACTCTTCCAGCACAAAGGTCACATCCATCATATTGTTAAGGGCTCTGTTGTGCTTGATGTGATGGTTGGTGGTGTCACTTCGCAAGGAGGGATGACAAATAAAAAGGGGGAATACGTGTTGCAACAGGGCTGAGTTTATTGGGGGTGTTTTGAGGGTCTTGGGTTGTTTTGTTGATACCCTGGGTTGTATTCATCACCACCCTCTCTCCCCTCCCCTGGTCACACATCACTTACTGTTGTGCGGGTACAGATGCCTTGTCACAATCTCGTCGCTATCCTCTTCCAATGCCACAACAACACGTGAACACGGTGATATCGCAAAGGACGCAACTGAGCGATGCGAAGGGCCGCACCACTCCAGTCATAGATCCTCACGGTGTTGTCCACCCCCACAGAAAAGACAGAGGCACATCGTGAAAGCGCCGCTCCTTTGCGCCAGCCCGCCGGCACACATGCAACAGCTTCACCTGTGTTCACATCCCACAGAAGTGCGTTCTTCTCCTTGTCGGAAGAGGTGATCACCCACCCACCACAGTCAGACACTGCCACACCCATACACCCTTCGTGCGAGAGAGTGCGGAGCAACGTCAGGTCTTCGTCATACACAGAGACGACGTCTTTGCCCTTCGACACAACAACATTGCCACACGCGAACACTGCTATTGAGCAGCCGTCGATTTTGCGGAGTACTTCGCCACCCGGAAGCGCAACCTCGTGCAGACCTTCTTCCCAACACGCCAGGTAGCAGCGTGTCTTGCACTGCGAGATGGCAGGCGGACCGAACACTCCATTGCCCAATCCAAACGTGAATACAGCGTCGAAGGATTCTGTGTCGAAGCCTTCAACATGCCTACACCCCGTATGGACGCAGAGCGTTCCACAACGTGACAGTGACAAGTTGTCGCTTGCCCTCTGCAGACTGTACTCGTACTCAGCAGGACACTTGATGTCAGCAAAGCGGCGGGCAAGCACAACCTGCACCCCTGCATCAAACGCAGTGTCCTGCAGACGGCACGTCCCCTCCAGCACCTGCGTGCCGATGCGCATCTCGACAGACGCAGGCGAGACAGCAAGCGCCGTGCACGCAACCTCCTTTGCCGCTGCAACGTTTGCGTCGCACGGCACCTCCACTGTCGCAGTCACGCCTGACTCTTCCAGCACAAGGGTCACATCCATTGTTTTCTGTATCAGGATCCTTTGTGTTCAACGCACTGTGATGTGGTACGTTGGTAGACGTGGAAGGATGTGGGAATAGAATTAGTTTGGTTGAGACACACAAAGGTGCCGGTTCTGCCCGTATGCTGTGTCACATCGTTGATTCTTCTTTCCCTGCGTTGACTGCAGGAAAGTTGCGTACATCGCGACCAGGATTATGAGGAAAAAAAATCAGAAAGCTGCCAGAAACTTAAAAAAGGAGAAGCATTTTATTGTACCTTTGTCACAAACTGTTTCATTTCTCTTTGTCTGTTTTTACTGCATTTCTTGTTTTTAGTCTCGTACTTTCTTTGTTTTGGTTGTTGTTAGATACGCTCAATCGCCTATCGAGTTCTGTGAATAGCACGGAACCCCTTTCCATGTGTATCCATGGAAAACACTATCATATGTGATGCTGTTTTCCGTTGTTGTAGATTTACAGTTGGAAAAAAACGTTGTGTGGAAAATCTTCTTCTGTGTGTTGGCGGAGAAGAAAACAGTTTCCAATAAAAAGCTCCTGCGTCGGTGTTCTCTTTCACAGGGGTTGCATTGCAGATAGGGACCCTGTCATCACTCAGTCTGATAGACGCTGCTGCTCAGCGACAGCGAGGAGGTGCTTCTGGGGTGGACTGCCTGCGAGAAGCTGCACAAACACAACCTCTCGCAAAACGTCACTCAGTAGGGGTGCAGATGTCTCGTCACAATACTGTCTCGTCTCCTGTTCGTAAAGAGTACCACACGTGAACACGGCGATAGCGTAAACTCACGGCAGCTGTCGCAGTCCGGTATCACACGCACACAGGACATGGTCGCCACATCATACTGGTGCAGTAAATATTTTTCAGCATCCATATCCATCACCCATACTACGAGATACTTCCCACACGGAGTGAACTGCAGGCCAACAAGCATATGACCATGACACTTTTTAAAGCTGCGAAGAGCCGCACCACTCCAGTCATAGAGCTGCACTTTGTCAGAGCACTCCACAGCAAAGACAGAGGCAGTTGCTGAAAGCGCCACGTGATTCCCAACAGGCACACATGCCACAGCTTCACCTGTGTTCACATCCCACAGACGTACGTTGTGCTCACTGTAGGAGGAGGTGATCACCCACCCACCACAGTCAGACAGTGCCACGTTGAGACACCCTTCATGCGAGAGAGAGCGGAGCAACGTCAGGTCTTCGTCATACACAGAGACGCCGCTTTTCCCTTGGGATATAACAACATTGCCACGCGCGAACACTGTGTGCGAGCTGCTATCGACTTTGCGGAGCACCTCCCCACCCGGAAGCGCAATCTTGGCAAGACAATCCGTCATCAGGTAGCAGCGTGTCTTGCACCGTGAGATGGCAGGCGCACAGTATACCTCAATGTCTACTTTGAACCTGAAGGCAGAGCTGAGGGTTTCTGTATCGAGGCCGGTGACATAGCAAAGAGTTGGCAGGTTCATATTGGCTGTACGTTCTATGAAGAGGCAGAGTGCTCCACAAGGAGACAGCGAAAAGTTATGTATATCCATCCGCTGTCCACCAGGTGGCGCCTCTACACTGTACTCAGCAGGACACTTGATGTCGGCCAAGCAAGGGCGGGCAAGCACAACCTGCACCCCTGCATCAAACGCAGTGTCCTGCAGACGGCACGTCCCTTCCAGCACCTGCGTGCCGATGCGCATCTCGACAGACGCAGGCGAGACAGCAAGCGCCGTGCACGCAACCTCCTTTGCCGCTGCAGCGTCCGCCTCGCACGGCACCTCCACTGTCGCAGTCACGCCTGACTCTTCCAGCACAAAGGTCACATCCATTGTTTTGTCTTCTTCTTATTCCACCTCTGTTGGGAGGAGATGAGGTGTGGGTTGTTTGTACGTTTGTGCAATGGTTTCTTGGTCTATAGCTTCCACCACATGTTGATTCCAAAACGGGGGTGGGCGAAAAATCGTGAATAGAAAAATGGGGGAGATATTGAAAAGTTGGAACGCTTCCTCACCCAGATCTCACAATAGCCATCTAGAACCGACACAGGAAAACGAGAGGCAAAAAAAAGGGGGAGAGTTTGTTAGTTGTACGCTTCCACCTGAAGCATTTGGTGGCATAACACATGAGTGAAAGAGCAAGAGGATAAGAACATAATGATATGCTGTACAGGCACACGATGTAGCATACCAGAGGCGACTCGAGTCGCACTGATCACGATGCAACTTTTTAGTGAAGAAAAAACAAGAGATGCTTGACACAATAGTGACATACAATGAAGTATCGCAGCTGGACTGCCTACGAGAAGCTGCACAAACACAACCTCTCGCAAAACATCACTCAGTAGGGGTACAGATACCTCGTCACAATGGTGTCTCGTCCCGCGTTCGTAAACACTACCACACGTGAACACGGCGATATCGCAAATGATGCGGGAGCGAAGCCGGGGTTGGAGAACACACGCACACAGGACATGGTCGCCACGTCATACTGGTGCAGGGAATATCCGTGATAATATCCCTTGGCATACTTAACTACGAGATACTTCCCACACGGTGTGAACTGCATGGAGAAGAGAACAGAAGACTTAGCTTTTTTAAAGCTGCCAAGAGCCGCACCACTCCAGTCATAGATCTCCACTACGTGAGCGTATCCCAAAGCAAAGACTGAAGCAGACCGTGAAAGCGCCACCTTGCACCCCTTTGCAGGCACACACACCACAGCTTCACCTGTGTTCACATCCCACAGACGTGCGTTCTGCTCTGTTGTGGAGGAGGTGATCACCCACCCACCACAGTCAGACAGTGCAAAGCGCACACACCCTTCATGCGAGAGAGAGCGGAGAAACGTCAGGTCTTCATCATACACAGAGACGCCGTCTTCACCTTGGGAGACAACAACACCACCACACGCGGACACTGCTATTGAGTCGCCGTTGACTTTGCGGAGCACTTCCCCACCCGGAAGCGCAACCTCGTGCAGACCTTCCTTGCACGCCATGTAGCAGCGTGTCTTGCACCGTGAGATGACAGGCGGACCTCGACCAGATAAATCGATTTCAAACTCAAAAGCAGTCTCGAAGGTTTCTGTGTCGAATCCACCAACACGCGTGGACTCGCCATTATGGGAATAAACACAGAGTGCTCCACAGGAAGACAGCGACAAGGGTTCCGTGCGTGGTGGTACAGTGTACTCAGCAGGACACTTGATGTCGGCAAAGCGGCGGGCAAGCACAACCTGCACCCCTGCATCAAACGCAGTGTCCTGCAGACGGCACGTCCCCTCCAGCACCTGCGTGCCGATGCGCATCTCGACAGACGCAGGCGAGACAGCAAGCGCCGTGCACGCAACCTCCTTTGCCGCTGCAACGTCCGCCTCGCACGGCACCTCCACTGTCGCAGTCACGCCTGACTCTTCCAGCACAAAGGTCACATCCATCATTGTTTCAAGAGCTGTGTTGTCCATTGTTTTGTCTTCTTCTTGTTCCACCTCTGTTGGGAGGAGATGAGGTGTGGGTTGTTTTGTTTTGTTTTGTGTGTCCGTGATGTTTCCATTAGGAGGGGGAGAGGGGAAGGGGCGAGAGCGGATATGGGTTCGAACCGCTTCTGGTTTTGTGCATGGGTGTGTGTGTGGGGGGGAGGGGGGTAAGGGGGGGGAGGGTGGAGTGGATTAAGTTTGTTTGTTTTTGTCTTTATTTTTGCTAGTCCGTTTGTTGTGGGGGGGAGGGGGTATCAAAAGCTGCCAACACGTTTTTTTTCTTATTCACAAAAATGCATTTCAAAGCGTTTTTTTGACCACATATTCCCCCCAAAAAACACACCACCCAAAAAAGTACCCCCTTAGCCCTCGCCCTGTTTTGACACCAACCTACCTTTTTTGGCCCCAAAACGGGCACACTGAAAAAGTGTCAAAGGACTTGGCACCTTGGGCTGGTAAGGTCCTGATACCCTTTTTGAAACATGGCTCTAAGTTCCGCAAGTCCCTCTAAACACCCCGAAACCTGGGTACCCCTCGGGATATGTCTTTGGGGCGTCAAATAGTGGGGTCGCAGCACAAGTACGCAGCGACGCGAATTGCCACGTTCACTTTGCACGTTTCCATTCCTTCAGAAGTCAAGCACTTAGTAGTCTTCCAGAATATAAAGAATCCGGAGCACCAAAATTAACAAAAAAAATTCAATTCGTGCAAGTCACCACACCCATTTCACATGGTGCCAAAGCATAAACATCACTCGTTGTGGGGGTACAGATGTTTTGTTACAATGTTGTTGCTGTCGGATGATGCAAACACAACCACACGTGAACACGGTGATATCGCAAACGACACACCGGCATCAGGGATCACAAGTACACAGGACATGGTCGCAACATCATACTGTTGCAGGTCTATGATCTTCCGTAGGTGATTATTGTAACTAAGCTCTTGTACATGGACCACAAGGTACTTCCCGCACGGGGTGAATTGCACGCCAAAGACATCTCCAGAGATAGTGGCGTTCTGAAGAGCCGCACCACTCCAGTCGTAGAGCTGCACTCTCCGTGCCTCGTCCACATTGTCCACTACGGCAAAGACAGAGGCAGCCCGCGAAAGTGCCATGAGCCCATCTGTCGGCACACACGCCACAGCTTCACCTGTGTTCACATCCCACAGACGTGCGCTGTTCTCTTCGGAGGAGGAGGTGATCACCCACCCACCACAGTCCGATACTGCCACGTCCCTGCACCGTTTATGCGAGAGAGAGCGGAGCAACGTCAAGTCTTCGTCATACACAGAGACGCCGTCTTCACCTTGGGAGACAACAACACCGCCACACGCGAACACTGCGTATGAAGTTCCATCGACTTTGCGGACCACCTCCCCACCAGGAATCGCAACCTCGAGAAGGTGCCACATACACGCCAGGTAGCAGCGTGTCTTGCACCGTGAGATGGCAGGCGGACCGCACTTCAAACTGCGAACTAGAGTAAAAGCGAAGGCAGTGCTGAAGGTTTCTGTGTCGAAGCCATCAACATGCTGCCCATAACTATAGAGGCAGAGTGTTCCACAACGCGACAGTGACAATCCTCCTCCCACACAGGCGTTGTACTCAGCAGGACACTTGATGTCGGCAAAGCGGCGGGCAAGCACAACCTGCATCCCTGCACCAAACGCAGTGTCCTGCAGACGGCACGTCCCCTCCAGCACCTGCGTGCCGATGCGCATCTCGACAGACGCAGGCGAGACAGCAAGCGCCGTGCACGCAACCTCCTTTGCCGCTGCAACGTTCGCCTCGCACGGCACCTCCACTGTCGCAGTCACGCCTGACTCTTCCAGCACAAGGGTCACATCCATTGTTTTGCGTTGCTTCGTGAGAAGGTGCAAATCAGCACGTTTCCTTCACAAACAGAGGGAGTGAGGTGGGGAGAGGTGTTGTTCTGTGTTGCATGTTTGTGGTGGTTCTCGTTGTGAGAGGTGACAAATGAAAAATGATAATCAGCATCGAGATCTGTCACCCACACGAGACCGCATGGGCATTTTCTTTCCTTACTTCAAAAACTCTCTCTTTGTTAAAATGATTTTGGTTTTGGTTGAGACACATCAATGGTGTCGGTTCTGTGGAATCACTGAACCACCCATATCCTGTATCACGTCGTTGACCCCCTGCGTTGACTGCAGGAAAGTTCGCGAGCTATCGCGACCAGGAAATGGGACAACAATAAAGACACTATAACGCTAAGTCAATAATAGCTCAAAGTTACTCCGGGGGAGAGAAACATCCCCACGGAGGACAAGAAAAGGAGAAGGTGGTAGCTGCATGTTGAAGCACATCAGAGGTTGCGTGTCGGGTTGTACCTGCACACGCTACCACTGCCAACAACCTCCCGCAGTCGACCCGAGTCGCACTGCACCTGCTTAAACATTTGGCGACATAACACACGAATTAAAAGAAAACACACAGGGGTTACACACGTAGAAAATTGGATGATAAGATGAGTCAACCCGAACCGCACTGCTCCCGTTGCAACTTTTTTAGTGAAAAAACAGACCCATGCAACAAAGAGAAGAAGAATTTTTTTTCCCAACCCAACAACGATAAAGCGTGAAGACAATAGATAAAAGCAAAGAAGTAATTTTAGGTTTTGTGAGGCACTCAACGAGTGTGCCGGCTCTGTAGCGTCACGGAGCCACCAACAATCCCCAGTCATTTTTCCTGCGCAAACGAAAAAATGTTTCTTCACAGTAACAAAGTGTGAGGAAGAAGAAAAGAAAGCGAATAAAAACGAAAAAACAGTGTTTTTCTGAATGTGATGTTGGTGTTGGGGTGAGGAGAATAAAACAGTTCCAAGAAAGCTCCTGCGTCGGTTTTCTTTTGGTTAACAAAAAATGCTTGACATACAGCTAAAGTATGCCACCAGAGTCAGGATCGACCTGCCTACTTACCTAACGTAGTCGTACACGCGACGCACTACACTTAGGCTTTTCAGGGGGTTGGTACACATAGGCGAGAATGGAGTGTCAAGCACGAAGCCCACTGCCATCATGACATCGCGTAGTCGAACACAGTCGCACTACTACCGATGAGGCACATCAAGAGTTGCGTGTCGGATCGCTCCTGCACACTGCCCAACTCCCGTAGTCGACCCGAGTCTTCACACCTTGTTGTGAATATATTTTTTTCCATTTTTGGGGGTGTTTTGAGGGTCTTGGGCTGTTTTGTTGATACCCTGGGTTATATTCATCACTCACTGTTCTGTGCGTACAGATGCCTTGTAACGATAACTCGATGCTTCGCCACAAGAAGAACGCGTGAACACGGCGATATCGCACATGCACCTTTGATGTTCGTAATCTCATGTACGCAGGACATGCTCGACAGCTCATACTGGTGCAGGTACCAGGCACGTAACTGTGCATCCGTACTCTTAACCACCTGCACCACAACGTACTTCCCGCACGGTGTGAACTGCATGCCCCTGACACCCGCACCCATATCAACACTGCGAAGAGCCGCACCACTCCAGTCATAGAGGTGCACGGTGTTGTCCCCCACCTCCAAAGCAAAGACAGAGGCAGACCTTGAAATCGCCACGTGTCTCGCATGCGTAGGCACACATGCCACAACTTCACCTGTGTTCACATCCCACAGACGTACGTTCTCGGAGGAGGTGATCACCCACCCACCACAGTCAGACACTGCCAAGCCCACACACGCCTCGTGCGAGAGAGTGCGGAGCAACGTCAGGTCTTCGTCATACACAGAGACGCCGTCTTTGCCCTTCGACACAACAACACTGCCACACGCGAACACTGCGTACGAGTCGCCGTCTACTTCGCGGAGCACCTCCCCACCCGGAAGCGCAACCCCGAGAAGCCAATCTCCACACGCAACGTAGCAACGTGTCTTGCAGGGCGAGATGGCAGGCGGACCCCACATTTCTGATGAGTCTACTTCGAACGAGAAGACAGTGTCGAAGGTTTCTGTGTCGACACCAACGACATCCCCACTCCCGTTACCATAGATGCAGAGCGTTCCACAACGCGACAGTGTTATGCTTCCTGTATGCGTTGCAGTGTACTCAGCAGGACACTTGATGTTGGCAGTGCGGCGGGCAAGCACAACTTGCACCCCTGCACCAAACGCAGTGTCCTGCAGACGGCACGTCCCCTCCAGCACCTGCGTGCCGATGCGCATCTCGACAGACGCAGGCGAGACAGAAAGCGCCGTGCACGCAACCTCCTTTGCCGCTGCAACCTTCGCCTCGCACGGCACCTCCACTGTCGCAGTCACGCCTGACTCTTCCAGCACAAAGGTCACATCCATTGTTTTGTCTTCTTCTTGTTCCACCTCTGTTGGGAGGAGATGAGGTGTGGGTTGTTTTGTTTTGTGTGTTTTATTGTTCACTTTGTCAAAATCTCCTTGTTTTTCTCTTTGTCTATTTTTCCTGCATTTTTTATTCTCTTCTTTGTACTTTCTTTTGTTTTGGTTGTTGTTAGATAAGCTCAATCGCCTATCGAGTTCTGTGAATAGCACGGAACTCCTTTTCATGTGTATCCATGGAAATTAGTATCATCTGTGATACCGGGGAAAATTTTTTGAAAAAAGGTGTCGTTTGAGAAAAACAAACAAACGGACGCGCTGTGTGAAAAACGAGTGTTTCTCTGCGCGTGATATTTTGTGGGGAAGAATAAAACATTATGAAAAAAGCTCGTTGCGTTCCCACTATCGTTTCCGCTGCGCTCTCACTAGCGTTCCCACTCCATTCGGTTTTCTCTTACTTATTTGTGATGGTTTCGTTGTGACTAGACTTTCCACCAATGGGAGTTCGTTTGACAAAGGCAAAAGTGAAAAAAAAGAGGTAAAGGGTGGTGTGGTCGTTATCCTCACAATATATGAAAATGAATCCCTCACACAGGCTAGTAGGTCGAGGGTGCAACGCACGATAGCAACACACAGTACAGCTATCTTCACCCACAGGAAAACGGGAAGCAAAAAAGGGGGAGAGTTTGTTAGTTGTACGCTTACACCTGAAGAGACTGGTGACATAGACATGAGTCAGAGCAAGAGAATAATAACCATATGAGATGCTGTCACCTGCACACGATGTAGCATACCAGTGGTTCACTGCTCACGATGCAACGTTTTAATGAAGAAAAAACAAAAGATGCTTGACGTACACCTGAAGTATCGCAGCTGGACTGCCTGCGAGAAGCTGCACAAACAAAACCTCTCGCAAAACATCACTCAGTAGGGGTACAGATGCCTCGTCACAATGGTGTCTCGTCCCGCGTTCGTAAACACTACCACACGTGAACACGGCGATAACGCAAATGATGCGGGAGAGACGTCGGGATGGGAGAACACACGCACACAGGACATGGTCGCCACGTCATACTGTTGCACTGAATATCCGTGATAATATCCCTGCGCACACCTAACTACGAGATACTTCCCACACGGAGTGAACTTCATGGAAGACATAATAGAAGGCCCATCTCTTTCAATGCTGCCAAGAGCCGCACCACTCCAGTCATAGATCTCCACTACGTGAGCGCATCCCAAAGCAAAGACAGAGGCATACCGTGAAAGCGCCACTCCTTCGCACCACCCCTCCGCAGGTACACATGCAACAGCTTCACCTGTGCTCACATCCCACAGACGTACGTTCTCCTCCTTCCTGGAGGAGGTGATCACCCACCCACCACAGTCAGACAGTGCAAAGTGCACACACCCTTCGTGCGAGAGAGAGCGGAGCAACGTCAGGTCTTCGTCATACACAGAGACGTGGTGGATGCCCTTCGAGGCAACAACAGTGCCACACGCGAACAGTGAGGAGGAGGGGCCGTCGACTTTGCGGAGCACCTCCCCACCCGGAAGCGCAACCTCGTGCAGACCTTCCTTGCACGCCATGTAGCAGCGTGCCTTGCACTGTGAGATGACAGGTGGACCTTGACCAGATAAATCGATTTCAAACTCAAAAGCAGTCTCGAATGTTTCTGTGTCGAAGCCACCAACACGTGTGGACACGCCATTATGGGAATAAACACAAAGTGCTCCACAGGAAGACAGCGACAAGGGTTCCGTATCCGGTGGTACAGTGTACTGAGCAGGACACTTGATGTCGGCAAAGCGGCGGGCAAGCACAACCTGCACCCCTGCACCAAACGCAGTGTCCTGCAGACGGCACGTCCCTTCCAGCACCTGCGTGCCGATGCGCATCTCGACAGACGCAGGCGAGACAGCAAGCGCCGTGCACGCAACCTCCTTTGCCGCTGCAACGTCCGCCTCGCACGGCACCTCCACTGTCGCAGTCACACCTGACTCTTCCAGCACAAAGGTCACATCCATTGTTTTGTCTTCTTCTTGTTCCACCTCTGTTGGGAGGAGATGAGGTGTGGGTTGTTTTGTTTTGTGTGTTTGTGATGGCTTCGTTGTGTTTATACTTTCCACCAATAGGAATGCGGTTTGTACAGGCAAAAGTGAAAAAGAGAGGTAAAGGGTGGTGTGGTCGTTATCCTCAAAATGAATTCCCTCACAGGCTAGTAGGTCGAGGGTGCAACGCAAATACTGATGCAACGCACGATAGCAACACACCGCAGTACTCAGCGACAGCGAGGAGGTACTTCCCACACAGGGTGGACTGCACGCCCTGACATGCCCATGCTTCATCAAAGCTGCAAAGAGCCGCACTGCTACAATCATAGAGCTGCACGCTGTTGTGCTCATGAGGTTCCGATTGAAAGTGGCGTTTACGTTTTGGATACGGGGCAGAGAATAAAATCTGGTCGAAAACACTATGGTCTCAATAGCTATCTTCACCCATACAGAAAAACGGGAAGCATAAAAAGGGGGAGAGTTGAAGTATGCCACAACCTCTCGCAAAACATCACTCAGTAGGGGTACAGATGTTTCGTCACAATAGTGTCTCGTCCCGCGTTCGTAAACACTACCACACGTGAACACGGCGATATTGCAAATGATGCGGGAGAGAAGTCGGGTTTGGAGAACACACGCACACAGGACATGGTCTCCACATCATACTGGTGCAGGGAATATCCGTCATGAAAAGCCTTCGTACACCTAACTACGAGATACTTCCCACACGGAGTGAACTGTATGGAAGAGATAACAGAAGACCCAGCTTTTTTAAAGCTGCCAAGAGCCTTACCACTCCAGTCATAGATCTCCACTACGTGAGCGTATCCCAAAGCAAAGACTGAAGCAGACCGTGAAAGCGCCACCCCATCGCACCCCTTTGCAGGCACACACACCACAGCTTCACCTGTGTTCACATCCCACAGACGTGCGTTCTGCTCTGTTGTGGAGGAGGTGATCACCCACCCACCACAGTCAGATACTGCCAAACGCACACACCCTTCATGCGAGAGAGTGCGGAGCAACGTCAGGTCTTCGTCATACACAGAAACGCCGTCTTCACCTTGGGTAGGGGGTCTCATCCTGTACAATTTGTGAAGGAATTTTTGTCGTAAAAACTATTTTGTCGTTTTTGGCCGTTTTTGTCAAAAAAAACAAAATTTTTTTTTTTTGTTTTTCCCCCCCCGGCAGGGTTTCCGCCAGGATTTGGGGTTTCAGGAATCGGAGATTTTTTTTTGTGACCCTGGACCAAAAAATGTGGGGGGGAAATATTTTTTTTTTTTTTTTGGGGCCAGCTGCCAGCACCTTAGCAAAAATCTGAATTCTGTGAATCTACCAAAATTTTGTTTTCATTTTGCATTTCCCCCCCCTCAAAATGCGAAAAAAATAAGTGGTGCGACACTGCGGACACTGGAAATTTGGTGGCGTGCGCGAGTTTTGTTTCAGCAGGGAGAAATGGCACTTCTCAGGTGCTGCTGTATCCCCTTGTTGCAGGATGACGCGAACATGGGTCGCTTCCGGATTCATCACAACACAAGTATTGGTGTCCTCGTGGACCAATAGCACCCTTTTGTCGAACGCCACTGCCACTGCCTCGATTTCTTCACAGACAGGTAATAGTCCCGACTGACGAACTTCTTCCTGTACGCCTCTTGAGGAATAGAACTCCTCCTGCTTGCGCGTGATCACATCTGTCTGACGCTGAACAGCCTCATCCTGCGGGAAGAGATCAGCAACAGCAACGTCGCGCACACGTTCACGAATGTGGTCACACGTCTTGTAACCCTCATTGCACAAATCCGGATTCACGTGTGGCATGAAGTCCGCGTGACTCATCTCGCGATGAAGTTCATGCAGCGTCCTCATTTCCAGTAAGAACTGCGAATCTTCAGCACACAAATCCCTAGCCTTGACGTGCTCGAAAATGAGAGCACCTCGTAGCGACTCGAGTCTGGTCAACTCGGCCTTCGCGTCCGCACAGTGCTTATCGAGCTTGGAGTCAAGCCGCAAAACTGTCGGGCACACCTCAAGAACAAGCCACTATGCTTGACGAGCTCTCTCAACGCATATACCCTGGCATGATGCCAAGGCCTGTCCCTGAGCTGTGACTCCGTCACATCTGGCAGACCTCGGCACACAATCTCGCCATGCAACAAATTAGGGGGTGGATAGCTAGGGTAATTCCTTCACAAAAAGCTGTCCAAAGTATTATTTTGTACTTAGGCGTTTTCCGGCATTTTTTTTATTTTTATTTTTATTTTTTTTTTGTTTCCCCCTTTTTTTCCTCCCAGAATTTTGGGGTTGGGGGCTCTCGCGTGAATTGGTACAATACAATATTGTTTCAAACGTTTCAATTGTCGGCAGCGCATGCAGCATTCAATGATTCGTCCATGAGACTGACCACAGATTTGATAACTAGTTCAATTACGGATACTTCAGGTGGCGACCAATTAGCACAATACAATGTTGTTTCAAATGTTTCAAGTGCCGCTTGCGCCTGCGGCACGATCACAGATTACAGAAATGGTTTAATTATGGCAAGATTTACATCTGGAACAGAATTGTGTGGGGAGGGCTTGGATGGGAAGAATAGAGGAAATGAAAAATTGGAAAGGGTCTGGGGTGGTGTGGTATCTTTGTTGGTCGAAGAAGGAAGAGAAACTGACAAAACAGAGTGCTTGCAACTATTACACAACTTGTGAAAAGGCTAAATCGGAACAAATAGAAAGAATCGCAACAGAAAAGCTTTGGAGAGGATGCTTGCATTGTTCACTCAAGAACACCTAGAAAGGCTGATACTTTAACATTTACTCTGATCAGCAGGCTGCTGAGAGGGGTGTGGCATAACTTGAAATGAAGACAAGGCGAGAGAGAAACAATTCGTGAAAAAAAAAAACAAAAGTGGCCTTTAATGTTAATGAAAGGCCCTCACAAAGTGGACTTAAGAATTTTCAGACATAACCGACGACTGCAAAGATCCACACTATTTAAAAAAGGATGAAGTTCAACTACCTGACTCGGTCCTGAGACAATAACCCCAGTCTCTCTGAACTCATACCCCCCTCTATTTCCCCCACTGTCGCCGATACTGCCTCCATCAGACAATCTTATAAAGAACACGTAACGTCTCGATGCACCAAAAAGAATCACCCCCGACGATGATAAAAAAGAAGGTATGCCTCTGAAAAGAGAAGCCTCGGGTTCTTTGTCACACTTGAATCATTGCAATGATACCACGTACCCTCTGACTTCACGTATGCACTGTAGTGGCCGTGCCCCATCCTGTGTCCGTGGTGACAGACAACACCATACAGGTCATACCGAAGTTGCACCTCTAGAGAGTCAGAGTGCACGTATGGTGCCATGTCCAACTCATGCGGAAGTTCAACGATCGTCTCGATCTTATTGAGCGGGTCGTGAAACCTCGCCAATTGCATTGCCAAAACATTTGGCAGCCGCATCACACGTGTCACCATTCTGGCTGCGAAGGTCTGCGGGTGGCAGGTCAGGCACTTGTACTCCTGCTCTGCGTGCATTTCTTCCACCCTAGAGAGGTGCTGAAGTAACGCACCCAATGCCACTGGCAATGAACCGGTGTCCCGCGTGGGGAAGTGCAATATCATATTGTGTGAGGGGGTGACGGTGAGGCACTTAGTGTCACAGCCAAAACAAGTGGCTGTCTGGACATACTGTAGATAAAGAAAACCCATTGCTGGACAATTAGAACTCTCGAGGTAAGAGTTCACTACTCGTGCCGAGGCCACAGACAAAGTCTCATGATCCAGCACTTCGTTGGTGGGATGTTTAACTTTCCCACGTCTTGCCTCCACCTCGAGGGCGTCCGTCAGCACAAGAAAAAACTCGTGGCAGTCTTGCTGCGTAGCCGTGAACCGAGGCTCCTTCGCATTTAATGCGTCGCGTATGCTCGTAGGGCGGATCACATCTTGTGCATCCGCAGTCACTGACTGAGCCACCACTTCGCGTATTGCCCTCGAAAAAGGGCCAGCATCCGAGAGGGACTTCACAAACGAGTCCGTGTACACTAAACACTGTAAAACAGAGTTGATGAAACACGTCACGCCGAAGTTATGGAACCCCCTCGGCACTGGTGGAGGCTGGTGGAGCGTTGCATCAAGGGCAGCCTGCAATTGCTCCATCTCCTCCGCCTCCCCAACGCCTGGCTGGTGTGGGTTCTGCTGCTGCTGTGGTTGCTGTGGCTTCTGCTGTGGCTGTTGTGGTTGCTGTGGTTGCTGTGGCTTCTGCTGTGGCTGTTGTGGCTGCTGTGGTTGCTGTGGCTTCTGTGGTGGCTGCTGCTTCTGTTGCTGCTGACCGTGCTTCTTCGGTGCAGACTTACGCTTCTTTGCAACATTCTGGGATGCATCAGTCCCAGCTCTCCTCCGCTTCCTCGGACTTTCTGCTGGTACTGGTGGTGGTGCTGCTGGTGCTGCTGGTGCTGCTGGTGCTGCTGGTGCTGCTGGTGCTGCTGGTGCTGCTGGTGCTGCTGGTGCTGCTGGTGCTGCTGGTGCTGCTGGTGCTGCTGGTGGTGGCTCCGACACAGGGAACAATTCGCAGCTCACCGCTCCTGATCGGTCATCTTCAGACTCAGACATGTCGTTCGTGCGTTCGTTCGTAGCACCCACTGTGTCCTCCAGCAAATTCCTCAGGACTGTGTCGCTGCCACCGCGCAGCTTCGCACACTGCACAGCACTACCCATGCCCCTGCGCACCAAGTCACACAAGGAAGACACAACGTGCGGCGTTCGCCTCCGCTGCCACAGGTAGTCCCGAAGTTCATCAACACGGATACTCACAGCCTCACGTGCCGCATTCATCACGTGCTGAATCTCTGCATTCAGCGTCTCCGTCAACGTCTCCAAGCAACGGGCTGCCCAAGCACGTGCCTCATCCGCCAGCACAGCGTCCGTCACTCTGCGGTTCACCTTCCGGATGGCGTACACCTGCAGGGTGGCAGCAGTGTGGAACCTTCCCTTGAAGTTTCCCCGCTTCACGGCAAGTACCAGCGGAGCTTCCCAGGAAAATGGTTGCCCTCTGGTGGCGTGGTCGATGGCGTCGTCCAACAGGCCGAAACGCTTCTCAGCCCTGTCCGTGTCCTTCACCACAAATCCGGTCGTCTCAGTGTTTGGGTCCCCGAGGTCGATCTCTGGGGAATACGACACAACCAAAACCACCACCCAATGCCCGTCTCTCTCAAACATGAGGGCGCGGACCGTGTCGTGCAGGTGCGCATCTTTGCACAATGTCGCCTGCTGGTTCCCCTCCTCCCGATGAAGCGGTATGGAGGAGCATATCCAGTCAGGAAACAAGGATGCCACTGCGTGCCTCACGCAAGCCACGTCAAACAGACCTCTCCAGTGCAGGCTCAGTTCCTTCGGGTCTTCGTTCCACACCGCTTTGCTCCGCAAGGTCGCAATTTGCTGAAAGTGCAGCATTTGCTCCCAGGAAAACCTCGTCATCTTCCTGTTCGGCTCTCCGCACGAGGTCACCGACTGGCGCACCCAGTTGAGGCACGCCCACGCACCTTCCTGTGTCACAGGATCCGCCAGTCGGTGCTCTTCCAGCAACTGCTTGTTGCGTCCTTCGCCGCACTCTTCGTGCAAAGTTGAGGGGAAGAGAAACCGGTACGGGAGCTGCGCAACTTGCGAAGAGTACTTGCGTGCCGTTTCGGCCACCTCTTCTTCGCGCTTCCTGTTCTCGACCTTGTCCTTCTGCTGCTGCTTAGCCTGCGAGGTGTTGAACTGCTGAATAAATCCGGGTTTCTTCAAATTCTTGACCGGCTGTTGCCGCACAGGTTCTTCTGGCGTCTTTTTCTCCCTCGCAACGTACATCACCGAATGGGGGAACCTCCCCTCGACGTCGCGATACCCGACGGTGCCGTGTTGCGAGGAGTGCAGACGGTATCGCAGACACCCATCCCTTGTTGACCGGTCCTCTTCGCGAACGCCTGCGAAGTAGTCCCCTTCTCTCCTCTTCGGGTCTCCCGCCATGCTGGTCGGATTTGCGTACGAACAGATGAGGATGTACTTATCCCTCACCAAAGCCTCCTGTGTGCGGCTGAGCTCCCACCTTTTGCCAGTGCAGTCGTACACAAGGGTCTGCAACACTGCCATGCTCAGGAACCCACTCTTCCTCACCACTTGTTCGCCACTGCTTCTCCCCAACTCCCACTGCTCAGTTATTGCCTTCTTCCAAGACAAGTTCTTGACGTATCGGCGATCACGCTGGTCCTGTGTTCCCAGAAGACCGAGAAGATGCTGCACCGCAATGTACCCGCCCACCGCTCTCGCGTACGTCTTCATGACCTTATTGTCATGTTGCCACTTCTCGGTCATCGCAGCGAAGCGCTTCAGGTCATCGTGGCCCCACCCAGACTGCACTAAATACTGCTCCACCGTGACAGGTGAAGGAGGAACGCCCTGACGGCCTGACCGCATGCTGACTCCTGACGAAGGAACAGTCAGGTTCTTGCAATCAGAGAGTAGCCTGCAGCCATCTTGGGAAAACTTGTCCGCGACGGCGTCCTCCAGAGGCGTGAGGAACAGCTTGAGGCGTGTGCGCACAACCTTGGGCAGTGCGTCAGGAATCTTGACAATGTTCCAGTCAAACCTCGCTCCTTTGCTCATACGCTTGTAAGCAGAGGTGAATGCGGAATATGCGACCTCCGACGCTTTTATGCAGCTCAACACCTCGTTCACAGCAGGTAACTTGTCCACTGTACTGTTTAACGACGCCTTGATCCGCTCCTGCTCCTCCTGGTCCGATGCGTCTGCGATGTCGTGCAGCACATTCCGGGCCTGTTGCGCCGTGTACGTCTCCATCGCGTACTGTGCGAGCGGACCACGGTCTTCCGTCGCTACGTCCCCATCACAGTTCCTGCGCAAATTCTCCACAATGGAAGCGTCCCATTTCGCCGCCGCGTGCCGCTTGTGCAACGACTGCATGTCTGTTGCAGTCAACGCGAAGTAGTCGCCGTCACCACAAGTCACAGCTCCACACAACTCTACCACAGCACTCATCGCGTTTTCCGCAGCCGTATCCCCAGCTACCTCGGCGCCAACACACTTCTCTACGCACCTAGGGAATAGGGGGTTCCATGCTTAACGATTTGTGAGGAAATTTTTGTCCTAAAAACTAATTTGTCGTTTTGGGCCGTTTTTTTCCAAAAAAAAAAAAAATTTTTTTTTTTTCACGGGTTGCCTACGATCGTAGTACGATCGTTTACGATCGTACCAAAAAACGATCGTAACGATCGTAAAATATCGTACTACGATCAACTACGATCGTACTACGATCGTAAACGATCGTAGTACGATCGTAGTACGATCATTACGATCGTAGTACGATCGTAGTACGTTTGCCAAACGAAATAACGAATATCGCTTGAAATACCGTTCGATATTCCTTGCATGGTGTGCATGAAGCACACACAAGGTATATCAAACGATAATCAATCAGATAAAACGTTACATCATTGGAAAATTGTTGGCACCGCCGCCCTGTCTTCGTATTTATTACGTCGACAGGCCAAACAACGTTGGGCTCAGAAGAAGCAGTGCTAGACAGTCACTGGGGATCAACATGAGAACCAACTCCCAACAACACAGGCTACCGAAGTAGCAGGTGGGGTGTTGCGGGTGTTTGGGGTGAAAGAAAATCGATTTTGGTAAGTTACAGCAGAAAATTCTTAAGTTTGCAATAGCGAGAAGGGTTACATTGCTCTTGCGAGCTGTGAACCGGTAAGGTTGAGAAGGGTGACACGGCATACAAGTACAAGTACAAGTAAGACGTACCTTCTGCAAAGGCTGAATTCGCAATTCTAAGGGATATGAATTCAGCCCCCACTGTTTTTTTGAGATGATCATTCCATGGTATACTAAGCGTTCCCGAAGAATGAATCACCCCCTCCTCGTTCATGCAAACTCAAGAAAATTCTGAAGTAACTACAACCTGGCGTGCGGGTACAGATGCATTGCTTTGTTCTTTCCTCAAAGTCATGTGTGATCTCTCGGGTCTGTACTAAAGTCAGTGTTTAGATAAGCATCCACTTGACTCGTTCTAACAACCGTTGAAATCTAGAACAAAACAACACACTGCCCCTTCTCACACCAAGCCGCCATGCTTCAAGAGCATGCCCTGGGCAAAAATTACTGTGACAAAAATTAGTATTCTGGGGGAACGCAATATTTTCTTGTGTCTAGTCCTCCGCAAGCAGAGGACAGACTTTCCGGATCCCGAAGTCGAATTTCTTGCACTAGCTATGCTCCCTGGGTTAAATGGCTATAGCAGTGACTGACTAAGAGTTTCATAATAATTAGGGTGGTCTGGGGTGGGTTAATGGAAAAGTTGGTATATAAACCCGACTTTTACGATCGCCACCTGGTTTTGAAATAATTGCACCAGCTCTTCCGTGGGCACTGCTTCGCTGTCACGATGAAGGGTCGTCGGTTCGGGTACCTGATAAGAGAAATTGAATGTAAAAGTAGAGACTACAACAAAAAAACAAACAAACAAGAAGCCGCCCCGTACCCCACGTAAAAGTGACATTTTTGTTGACAAAAAAAAAAAAAAAACGTGCCCGTCTAGGTGTCGATAGCATCGCTGTTATCAGGTCACAGCTGTCAAGGTCCGTCCGATGGCTCGCTGACGCGGCATGGGGAACTGCACCACTCGATGCCTACGGCCCTAGCATATCAGCTAGAGCATCTAGGTGGTCTTCACCTCCAACCTCCTCTGCTGGCACATCGGAGGGTGACATGATCGACGACGTCCTCGCAGCGGGAGATCGGCCTGCCGCGAATGACGTGCCGCCTGCTGAGGGTGACCCTGAGCCCAACCGTATTTTAAAACTAAAGCGTTCTGTTTCTCCCCCCTCCCGTAAACAGAATCCATCAACACGTTCTTCAAAAAGAAAACGCTCGTCTTCCCCCAGAGCATGCGACAAAACTGCCAAAAAACGGAAGAAATCCGTCATCAATGCCCCCCCCTCCGCCCCGCCACCCCCATCTGATGATGGCCCGGTGGGTAGTAGTATCAGCGACATCAGTGTGACATCTGCCACACAAGAGAGATCATCGCGCTCGTCTGCGGTGACATAAAAATGTTTAGTATAGTGGAGCACACTCTAGGGTGGCTACACTAATACAACCAAGTTTTCAAAAAAAAAAAAAAATAGCGGACATGTCGAAAAGGGAGAAAACCGGGGGGTTAAAAACATACCTTGCACTCGGCCCACTCTCCAGGTACAAAGAACATCACTGCACGACAAACCCACTACTACAATAGAAAATAACTATTTTTTACCGAACAGAAAGGTCGTTTTATTGATGAGTGTTTTCTGAGTGCACACTCAGTGGGGACAAAATGCAACACTTCAAGGCATGCAATACTCCAAGGAATTTGCTAAGGAAAAGTCGATATTGTGGGCCCCTGTAGTAGTGCATATAGTTACCCCCAGATCGTCAAAACACCCGATTTTTGCGTTTTTTTGCACTTTTTGGTGCCCAAAAACCCAACTCAGGGGTCGAAATTTTCCCGAAAAAAAATTTTTTTTTTTGAGATTTTTTGATTTTTTGACAAGGCGCTGGCCCATACAAAATGCACTGGTGGTACAGAAAATGACTGGGGAATTAACTCTAGATGCTCAAAACAGCCCAATTCTTGCTTTTTTTGACTTTTTGGTCCCAGAAGGGTACCTAGGGTGTAGTGAGCAGGCCTCAAAAACACTTGTGAAAAAAAAAATTGGGATTTTTTTTTTTGAGATTTTTTCAAAAATCGACTTGTTTTTGGTAAAAATCACGAAATTTTGGGTTCGCGGAACCGCGTTTTAGACCCCCCTAGATGCTCAAAAGTGCCAAATTTTGCTTTTAATGGCCTCAAATCGTCGAAATTAGCCCAATATAGGGGCAAAAAAAAAAATTCGAGGGTCTAGGTATGGAGAGCGAGCACCTTAGAAGGAAGATCGTACGATCGTACTACGATCGTACTACGATCATTACGATCGTACTACGATCGTTACGATCGTAGTACGATCGTACGATCATAATACGATCGTAAGTACGATCGTACTACGACCGTACTTTGATCGTAGTACGATCGTAGTGCGATCAAAAAAGAGCTGCGATCGTAAGAGATCGTACTACGATCGTAGGCAACCCGTGTTTTTTGATTTTTATTTTTTTCGCTATGTTGGTGCTTTCGGAAATCGGTCCCCGACTTGTCAGCGCCCTGTCAATATCGACTTCGCGAACACCACATGTCAAAAAAAAAAAAAAAAAACTCGACTCTGGAGGGTGTCTACATGGATTACAAAAGATCTTAATTAAGATATGACCGATCTTAGTGTTTTTTTTTAATTAAGTAAGATCTTAGTGTTTTTTGTTAAGATCTTAGTTTTTTTCTTAAGATCTTAGATTTTTTTTTTTAAAGGAGGGTGTCTAAAAAGGTCAAAAACGGAAAAAACGGAAAAAACGGTAGAAAAATTTGGGGTGTTTTTGACCAAAAAAAGAGTGAGGGGAGTTGGGTCCAGTCATAGGGGAGTATAGCAATTTTTAAAAAATTCTACCAAAAATGCACAGCATTTTTCAAGCACATAGGCAGATTTTCGCTTTTGTTATAAAAAATTGAGGAACCAAAATATCCCACTGTAGCTGTCTTCGAAAACGGCCTCTGAGGTCGGAGCCCAAAATGGGCCCGTTCTTCCTGCGGAAAGTAGTGCGCACACTGTACATATCTCTGAAGATGAACGGTTTAGGTCGGGGCTCGCAGAAACAACCTCAAATTACTTGCAGCTTGCGAGTCTCCGTGTTCTTGAAGGGTGGGACGTAGAGGGAGAAGGCAGCGATCACATTGAAGTCGTCCATTAAGGATTCAATATTTCCCGGAGGTCTGACTTCGGATACTGCCATCCAATGCCATCGCTTTGGGAGAGTGACTTGCCTTGCGTCATCGGATGACTCCAGGGCTTGCGCAAACTTTAAGGTTTCGGGACCGCTTGTGAAAAATAGGGCTCTGGTGCATGTTGAGGAAGAGGGGAGCCGGTCATCTCCGGAAGCGGTGTTGCTTTGTGAAGCCTCGTATGCTTCCCCCGCTGACCACCTGTGAAACCGCCTCAATCGCGTGGTTCGTGATCGCTGTGATTGCTCCTTCGTGTCTGAGGAGTATTGGAGCACCCTCCGCTTGATGGCAGACGGCGTATGTCCTGACGCAGACGATTGGGGTTCACACACCCTCGGTGCTACAGGATCTTGAGGGTTTGACGCACTGTTGGCTGCGTGCTCGGTGGGTCACAAGAAGAGACACCAGCACCGGCACGAGTCAAGTCACAAGGAGCTTAGGAGAACTGACGTGCGGTGGGGAAGGTTCCCTCCGACCGTCCGGACTTGGCGGTCTGCACCCCCATCCTCGTCAAGAATTGGCTAAAGCACATGGCACCCAGAGCAGTGACCGGTCCGACGCTCGCACGTGAGCGTCGCTCCTCCGGAAGCTGGTAGTGGCCCAAGTCCACACGGACTAGAGGCCGCCGATGAGCAGGAAACTGCAGGAGGGCATGCCACAAGAGCTAACGAAACCATGGTAATGGGCCTATGTGGGGTTACAGACGTGTATATGGTGTAACCACAGATGCTCAAAACACCCGATTTTTACGTTTTTTTTGCATTTTTCGGCAGGGCGTTCGCCCCGGGGCGAAAAATATTTTTTTTCGTTAAAAAAATCTTTTCCTGAAAAAATGACATTTTATTTCGCCCCAGGGCTTCGCCCCACCGGGGCGAAACCCTGTATAAATAAATAAATAAATAAATAAAAAAAGGGGGAAAAAAAAAAAAAAAGAGAGAGAGAGATTTCTCCCCACCACCCTGTAGACCCCCCCGGAGGGGGGGTCGCAGAGGGGTGCATGTCCACTGTACTCAAAATCATCCGCAAACCCGCCTGCCGTGAGAGGAAGTTTCCCCAGCACTCCCGCTCGCTCCTCAATCCTGCAGTCTGCTGAAGGTGTACCGTACCCCCTGTTATAGAAGGTGTCACTGCTCGTGTCAACTCTACTTTCAACGGCAGAGAGTTGAAAATAATCAAAATAAGGATGAAGTCTCATATGACAGATGCCTCTCTTGTACATCTGTTTGATTAAACAACACAAAGAGACCCTCAGTGAGGGGGGATTGATGAAATTCTCCATCGTTTTGCTGGTTTTAGTATCAGGAAAGTTCAGCTGTAATATCACTTGTGCTGGGGAAGGGATCACGCGCAAATAGCAAATTTTTTTTGACCATTCAGTACCAGGGATTCACCCCACGAACTAACTTCTCTCCGGCGGGAAAATTTTTTTTGACCTATTTTAAGCACTAGTAAAAAAACGAAAATTTCGGGGTTTTTGGCATTTCGCCACGATCAGGAAAAAACGATGGCGATAGCGAACGCCCTGTTTTTCGGTGCCCCAAGACCCACCCCAGGGGTCCAAAAATTTTTCGAAAAAAAATTTTTTTTTTCAGATTTTGCTAAGGTAAAATGTGACTGTGAAAACGATCCTCAAAATAGAGGATCCTCCAAATTCCCGTTTTTCCCTTTTTTCCCCTTTCCCCTTAGGCATTTTTCCCGTTGCCTTGTCGAAAAAAAATTTTTTGGGTCAAAAAAAAAAAGTGAAAATTTTTCACAAATTTCGATCCTACGACCACCCACAGGTGACGAAAACTCGATTTTTTTGAAAAAAAAAAATTTTTTTTTTGGTCAAACACGGCCTTGCCTATCCACTTTTGGGTATAGAATAGGCTTGTACAGAGACGTGACGATGGTGTAACCACAGATGGTCAAAACAGCCGATTTTTGCGCTTTTTGGCATTTTTCGGTGCCCCAAGACCCAACCCAGGGGGCCAAAAAATTTTCGAAAAAAAAATTTTTTTTTCACCTGAAAATTGCCCAGACTTTTATATAGGGGGTCAGAACTGAGGGCAATCCTCAGTTATTGAAAAAAAAAAAAAAAATTCCCCTTTTCGGACCTAAAAAAAAATTTTTTTTTTTTTGGCGTTTTACTGGCTTAGAACACGACTCGTGACGTAGGAACCCGCCACAACAGGAAAAAAACACAAAATGCCAAAGAAATACGTACCGAAGAAACCACAGCCCGGGCAAATGGAAGGACGGCCCGGTGGCAAAAGGAAACATACAGCATGGCGAAAGAAAAAGTAGCGTACCGTGCGCCTGCGGCGCAAGATTGCAACCACCCTCCCATGACATAGTTTGGTTGTAAATATGTGCAATTTTAAGGGAATTTTTTTGAAATGTTGCGTACCGTGGCTTCGCCAGAAACTTTCGTTTTAGCAAAATACCTAAGTAAAATTTACGGAAACTGACGATAATTACTAACGTCAGTGCCATTTTATGTCAACATTTTTTAAAAATGTTGCGTACCGTGGCTTCGCCAGGAACCTTTGGGTGACGCTATATAAGCCCCTGCTCCTGAATAAAAAAATCTTCATGGAGCTTTTCTAGTCGATCTAGATAGGCGACTGTCACAGATCATCATCACCATAGGTGAGGTTCGAGTGCACGATTCTTTCGTGACACACATTCTTGGATGATCTCCCCTAGGAGATTGTCCGGCAGTTCGTTGGGAATCGGATAATCCCTTTCCATTATGCGAAGGATGTCTTCGACTTGACGTTACGTGTGGGTAGCATCCATTTTTTAGGGCTGTTAGGGTAGTAATTTTCCGCGCGCAGCGCGGAAAATTTTTTTCAAAGCACATTTTCCGTTTCCCTTATTTTTTTTTGGACCTACTGGGGGGGAGCTATTAAAGTATACGTATACTTTATTCGGCGGGAATTACTGCTTAAATGGCCAAAAAACGAAAAAGGGAAAAAAAAAAAAAAACACTGTTATTTTGGGGTTTCTAGTGGCCGAAACCTCGCGAAAACACCACCATTGGCATTTTTGGGCCAATCCCAGCCAGTGGTGGGGTCAATGTGGAAAAATGAACAATTTTTTGGTGACTTAAATTTTCACAAATCTGAACCCCATCAGCACCAATCGTGTAAAAACTGATACACGCGTTTTAGGTCAAAAATACTCGTTTCTCAGCTCAAAGTGACCCCATCACAGCACGCACAGAATCCGGACCACCGAAATCAAAAAATTTTTTTTTCGATTTTTTGTGCAAAACTTGCTGAAAAATTTTTTTAGTAAGAAAAATGTACACAAAAACCGTATACTTTATTTCACAGATTTACACGCTCAAAATGGGTTTCCGCACCGTATACTTTATTAGCACCGTATACTTTATTAGCCCCCCCCCAGTAGAACCCTGACTGAAACGATCGAAACAACTTTGATTTTGGGTGGGTGGGTGAGAAAAAATGAATCCTCAGTTTTTGCCCCTGTTTGTTCAGGAAAAAATTCCTATATAAAACCCTGAAATTGCCTTGTCAAAAAAAAAAAATTTTTTTTTTTGGAAAAAAAAATGGCAAAGACAAAGGGAAAAACGGGAGAAAAGGGAAAAACGGGAAATTTGAACACCCTCCTCTTACCGGGTTCTATATAGAATTAAAACACGAGGGGCTGGCTCGGTCAGGATCGGTCTGGCTCGGTCAGCCCAAAAAAAAATTTCCCCCTCCACAGGGGATTATATAGGTTTTGGGGGGTTTCGCTGAAACTCGGTCGAGCCCGGGTCCCCAACCCAGCTCAAGTTGGGGGACTCCGGCGGAATGTGAGAATTCCTCGGTTATCCAACTGCGGAGTTCGGCACTTCATTGATAGCAATTCGTGCACCAGGCACACGTGGTACACGAATTGTCAGTAGCCTCAGTACATTTACAACAAAGAAAGGGCGGTCACGGCACCCAAAGCGAAGCCACTAGTTCAATCACGGAAACTTCGGGTGGCCACCAATTAGCACAATACAATTTTGTTTCAGATCTTTCAATTGTCGCATGCAGCACACACTCATAAGACTGATCACAGAACACAGAACTAATTCAATTACGGATACTTCAGGCGGCGACCAATTAGTCTAGGGGGGTCCTAGCCGACCAAATTTCTAGAGGAGGGTCGTGTCGGAAGGAGGTAACACGTCACTGGAAATCATACATGATCGAAACCATGTTCGCTGGGGATCAGCCACAAACCATCCCTACAAAACACATGTCTTTTTCGCACAAGTCTCGCTGCTATGACATCGGAGGACACCCACGTCATCCCTTGGCAAGTCTCACTGCTTCTATGCTTATAGAGGTTACCAAAACTGCGACAACAGTGTTCACAGGTTCCTTCCTTGCTCATTTTTTTGAAGAAAATACAATGAATCCACTGTGTACACTCTGAAGAGTTAATGAAATTCAAATACAAGATATTACAAAAAAAAAAAAAACAAGGAGGAAAAGCAAAACAAAGTCAAGTTAATAATCCACACATTTCAATTTATTTGCACCACGGAATACCTAGCGCTTGCAGCATTTACCCTCAGAATCCATCCATTTCAGCACAAATCACACCAAACAAGAAACTTTGGTACGGGACCAATTCCGCAAACACATGTCAATTTATTTGTGCCACGGAATACCTAGCGCTTGCAGCATTTACCCTCAGAATGCATCCATTTCAGCACAAATCACACCAAACAAGAAACTTTGGTACGGGACCAATTCCACAAACACATGTCAATTTATTTGTGCCACGGAATACCTAGCGCTTGCAGCATTTACCCTCAGAATCCATCCATTTCAGCACAAATCACATCCAAGAAGACACTTTGGTACGGGACCAATTCCGCAAACACATGTCAATTTATTTGTGCCACGGAATACCTAGCGCTTGCAGCATTTACCCTCAGAATCCATCCATTTCAGCACAAATCACATCCAAGAAGACACTTTGGTACGGGACCAATTCCGCAAACACATGTCAATTTATTTGTGCCACGGAATACCTAGCGCTTGCAGCATTTACCCTCAGAATCCATCCATTTCAGCACAAATCACATCCAACAAGAAACCTTGGTACGGGACCAATTCCACAAACACATGTCAATTTATTTGTGCCACGGAATACCTAGCGCTTGCAGCATTTACCCTCAGAATCCATCCATTTCAGCACAAATCACATCCAACAAGAAACCTTGGTACGGGACCAATTGCACAAACACTTCTCAAATCTCCACACAAACGAACAGTGACACCCCCGACACCATAACCTCCAAGACCCTTCAAACGATTGTCCGATGGGTCACTCAACAGCTCCCCTACCTGGAAAGGTAGGAGCCTGGGCCTTGTGACCCCAGGTGGCGTTTTACCCCATAGAACTACCCAGCGGTTGCTGCATTATCACTCAGAATCAATTCACACAGGTACACATAGTTAAGATATTTGCCTGTGGGTGAGGTGGGATAGTGGATTTTGGTGGAATTTTATTATACACCAGTTGTTGAAAAAAATATATAAAAACCTGTTTTTTTTGGACCTATGGGTGTCAGAACGATGTTGTGGAGAGAATGTTGGGTGGGAAGCAGTATTTTACATGATTTTTGGCGACTTTGAAAAATCATGAAAAAACACGTAAAAAACGCCCTTGTACAAAGTCATTTTTGCATTTTTGAATTTTAGGCCCAAAAAAAGGCACTAATCCAGTGCGGGGCGTGACGAGTTGTACAGAAAATGTTTTCTGGGGGACCCCTGTGCCGTTTCTGAGCACATAGAGCATTTTTTATTTATTTATTAATTTTTCGGACAGCTAATATACTGACCACGGTACCCCCTATAGGGAACACACCACAGCTAACAAACTTCTTCACAGCGGATACGCCAGCGTCCATCAGTGTATCCACACTCTCCTCCACATACGTTCTTAGCGCATTCTCAATCTGCCTACTAATTTATCGCAACAAAATCGGGCCCCCTTACACAATTCAGGCAGAAACACATCAAAACATCGCATCTGGAGCAGAATCTGGGTTCAATTGTGAGACGCATATTTGTTTTCATCAATTTTCGTAATTTTCCGCAACAAAATCGGGCCCCCTTACACAATTCAGGCAGAAACACATCAAAACATCGTATCTGGAGCAGAATCTGGGTTCAATTGTGAGGCGCTTATTGGTTTTCAATAATTTTCGTAATTTTCCGCAACATAATCGGGGCCCCTTACACAATTCAGGCAGAAACACATCAAAACATCGAATCTGGAGCAGAATCTGGGTTCAATTGTGAGACGCATATTTGTTTTCATCAATTTTCGTAATTTTCCGCAACAAAATCGGGCCCCCTTACACAATTCAGGCAGAAACACATCAAAACATCGAATCTGGAGCAGAATCTGGGTTCAATTGTGAGGCGCTTATTGGTTTTCAATAATTTTCGTAATTTTCCGCAACAAAATCGGGCCCCCTTACACAATTCAGGCAGAAACACATCAAAACATCGAATCTGGAGCAGAATCTGGGTTCAATTGTGAGACGCATATTTGTTTTCATCAATTTTCGTAATTTTCCGCAACAAAATCGGGCCCCCTTACACAATTCAGGCAGAAACACATCAAAACATCGTATCTGGAGCAGAATCTGGGTTCAATTGTGAGGCGCTTATTGGTTTTCAATAATTTTCGTAATTTTCCGCAACAAAATCGGGGCCCCTTACACAATTCAGGCAGAAACACATCAAAACATCGCATCTGGAGTAGAATATGGGTTCAATTGTGAGACGCATATTTGTTTTCATCAATTTTCGTAATTTTCCGCAACAAAATCGGGCCCCCTTACACAATTCAGGCAGAAACACATCAAAACATCGTATCTGGAGCAGAATCTGGGTTCAATTGTGAGACGCATATTAGTTTTCATCAATTTTCGTAATTTTCCGCAACAAAATCGGGCCCCCTCACACAATTCAGGTCGAAACACATCAAAACATCGCATATGGAGCAGAATCTGGGTTCAATTGTGAGACGCATATTTGTTTTCATCAATTTTCGTAATTTATCGCAACAAAATCGGGCCCCCTTACACAATTCAGGCAGAAACAGACCAAAACATCGCATCTGGAGCAGAATCTGGGTTCAATTGTGAGGCGCTTATTGGTTTTCAATAATTTTCGTAATTTTCCGCAACAAAATCGGGCCCCCTTACACAATTCAGGCAGAAACAGACCAAGACATCACATCTGGAGCAGAATCTGGGTTAATTTGTGAGACGCTTTTTCGTTTTTATCAATTTTCGAAATTCTTCACCAAGACCCCTCAAACGATTGTCCGATGGGTCACTCAACAGCTCTCCTACCTGTAAAGGTAGGAGCCTGGGCCTTGTGACCCCAGGTGGCGTTTTACCCCACAGAACTACGCAGCGGTTGCCGCATAATCCCTCAGCATCAATTCAGAAGTACACATCGTTAAGAAATTTGCCTGCGGTGGGTTAGTGGATTTTGGTGGATATGTGCATTTTTATGATACGCTGGGTGTGGAAAAAAATATATAAAAACATCTTTTGTTTGGACATATGGGTGTCAGAACGACGTTGTGGAGAGAATGTTGGGTGGGAGGCAGTATTTTACATGATATTTGGCCACTTTGAAAAATCATGAAAATCACGTGAAAAACGCCATTGTACTCGGCCCCTACAGAACCATGTATTTTTTTTTGTATTTTTTTTCCCACAAAAAGCGAAAAAAAGTGGTGGGACACTGCGGGACACTGGAAAAAATGTGTTTTGGGGCACACCCGTGTGTTTTCTGTGTACTTAGAGAATTTTCGAGAAATATTAATACTTTGGACAGGGGTTCATGGTAGCTAGCCATCCCCTAAACAAATGCCTCCCCAGCAACGCATGCAACGCACATGCTCCGTCTCCCCGAGTTGCGATAGGGCGCGAGGTGAGCGACGTCACATCATTGGCCTGGAATCCTGGCGGCGACACTGCTAAGGAGGTTTCGTATCCCACCATGTGCAAAGAGGAGAATCCATAGGTCGAATCTTCCACATCGTCCAGCGCAATGGGGAGAACCCTCTACATGTTGTGCACCAGAAGTTCTTCCTGGTGCAGAAACCCCGTATCCTGTATTCCATGTGGCAACCCACTGGCACGTGTCGTCCCTGCCGCCGGGCCTGCGGACTCCTGCTTGCTCACAGCCATAGCGATATCGAGTCCGGGCCACTCGGCATCGGCGCCGTCATCACTGCTGCGCTTCACCCCACTCGCAGACTCCTCTTTCCCCTGGCTGTTCGCAGCAGCATTCTTTGCAGTGGACTTCTTCTGCTTCTTTGCATCACTCTCTGCATCACTCTCATCTCTCTTCCGCTTGCCAGCCGTCTTCCCTAATTATTGCGGTTGCGGTTGTGGTACGGGACCAATTCCACAAACACATGTCAATTTATTTGCGTCACGGAATACCTAGCGCTTGCAGCATTTACCCTCAGAATCTATCCATTTCAGCACAAATCACACCGAACAAGACACCTTGGTACGGGACCAATTCCATAAACACATGTCAAGTTATGCCGTTTCTGAGCACATAGAGCATTTTATATTTATTTACTAATTTTTCGGACAGCTAATATACTGACCAGGAGACCCCCTAGCAAGCCCACAAGATAGCGCACAGTCTCGGTATGCCCACGATATGCCGCAATGTTGAGAGATGTGTGACTCTTGTTGTCCACCACACTCTCGTCCGCACCTGCTTTCACCAACATCTCCACAATTTCGAGTGCCCCAACCTCACAAGCACAGTGAAGAGGTGCCTATGTAATTAACGGCTTCGATGTCTGCCCCTGCATCAATGAGCAACTTCGACACATCTGGGTGTTTCTGTGACACTGCGCCATGCAGTGGAGTGAAGCCGCTCGTATTTGACTGATTCACACAATCCACCTCAGGCAGGCACAGAAGAGTGCGTACAGTCTCGGTGTGATGTGCCGCAAGGGTAAGACATGTGTTTCGATTGTTGTCTGTGACACACACTTCCGCATCTGCTCTGACCGACACCTTCTCAACACGCAGCGTCCTTGTTCTTTACCTCAATGTCAGCACCTGCATCACATCTCCACCACCACCCCCAGCTGTTGCGAGCACCGCAGCGTAGCCGATATCATCCAAAATATACCGCAAGAATAAGACACGTCCCTTCATAACCAATTAGCACAATACAATTCGGATCAAAATATCGCAATTGCAGCCAGCGCACGCAGCATGCACCCATAAGACAGGTTACAGATGTGAGAACTGGTTCGAATAGTGACATTTTAGCTGGCGACCAATTAGTACCATACAATTCGGCTCAAAATATCTCAATTGTAGCCAGCGCACGCAGCATGCACCCATAAGACAGGTTACAGAAGACAGAACTGGTTCGAATAGTGACATTTTAGCTGGCGACCAATTAGTACAATACAATTCTTCTCAAGATATCTCAATTGGAGCCAGCGCACGCAGCATGCACCCATAAGACAGGTTACAGATGTGAGAACTGGTTCGAATAGTGACATTTTAGCTGGCGACCAATTAGTACAATACAATTCTTCTCAAAATATCTCAATTGGAGCCAGCGCACGCAGCATATACACCCATAAGACAGGTAACAGAAGACAGAACTGGTTCAAATAGTGACATTTTAGCTGGCGACCAATTAGTACAATACAATCTGACTCAAAATATCGCAAGTGCAGCCAGCGCACGCAGCATACACCCATAACACACGTTACAGAAGACAGAACTGGTTCAAATAGTGACATTTTAGCTGGCGACCAATTAGTACAATACAATTCTTCTCGAAATATCTCAATTGGAGCCAGTGCACGCAGCATGCATCCATAAGACAGGTTACAGATGTGAGAACTAGTTCGATTAGTGACATTTTAGCTGGCGACCAATTAGTACAATACAATCTGACTCAAAATATCGCAATTGCAGCCAGCGCACGCAGCATGCACCCATAAGACAGGTTACAGAAGACAGAACTGGTTCAAATAGTGACATTTTAGCTGGCGACCAATTAGTACAATACAATTCTTCTCGAAATATCTCAATTGGAGCCAGCGCACGCAGCATGCATCCATAAGACAGGTTACAGATGTGAGAACTAGTTCGATTAGTGACATTTTAGCTGGCGACCAATTAGTACAATACAATTCGACTCAAAATATCGCAATTGCAGCCAGCGCACGCAGCATACACCCATAAGACACGTTACAGAAGACAGAACTAGTTCGAATAGTGACATTTTAGCTGGCGACCAATTAGTACAATACAATCTGACTCAAAATATTGCAAGTGCAGCCAGCGCACGCAGCATACACCCATAAGACACGTTACAGAAGACAGAACTAGTTCGAATAGTGACATTTTAGCTGGCGACCAATTAGTACAATACAATCTGACTCAAAATATTGCAAGTGCAGCCAGCGCACGCAGCATACACCCATAAGACACGTTACAGAAGACAGAACTAGTTCGAATAGTGACATTTTAGCTGGCGACCAATTAGTACAATACAATTTGAATCAAAATATCGCAATTGCAGCCAGCGCACCCAGCATGCATCCATAAGACAGGTTACAGATGTGAGAACTGGTTCGAAGAGTGACATTTTAGCTGGCGACCAATTAGTACAATACAATTCGGCTCAAAATATCGCAATTGCAGCCAGCGCACGCAGCATACACCCATAACACACGTTACAGAAGACAGAACTGGTTCGAATAGTGACATTTTAGCTGGCGACCAATTAGTACAATACAATTTGAATCAAAATATCGCAATTGCAGCCAGCGCACGCAGCATACACCCATAAGACAGGTAACAGAAGACAGAACTAGTTCGAATAGTGACATTTTAGCTGGCGACCAATTAGTACAATACAATCTGACTCAAAATATTGCAAGTGCAGACAGCGCACGCAGCATACACCCATAAGACACGTTACAGAAGACAGAACTAGTTCGAATAGTGACATTTTAGCTGGCGACCAATTAGTACAATACAATCTGACTCAAAATATTGCAAGTGCAGCCAGCGCACGCAGCATACACCCATAAGACAGGTAACAGAAGACAGAACTGGTTCGAATAGTGACATTTTAGCTGGCGACCAATTAGTACAATAGAATCTGACTCAAAATATTGCAAGTGCAGCCAGCGCACGCAGCATACACCCATAAGACACGTTACAGAAGACAGAACTAGTTCGAATAGTCACATTTTAGCTGGCGACCAATTAGTACAATACAATCTGACTCAAAATATTGCAAGTGCAGCCAGCGCACGCAGCATACACCCATAAGACACGTTACAGAAGACAGAACTAGTTCGAATAGTCACATTTTAGCTGGCGAGCAATTAGTACAATACAATCTGACTCAAAATATTGCAAGTGCAGCCAGCGCACGCAGCATACACCCATAAGACACGTTACAGATGTGAGAACTAGGTCGAATAGTGACATTTTAGCTGGCGACCAATTAGTACAATACAATCTGACTCAAAGTATCGCAATTACAGCCAGCGCACGCAGCATGCACCCATAAGACAGGTTACAGAAGACAGAACTGGTTCGAATAGTGACATTTTAGCTGGCGACCAATTAGTACATTACAATTTGAATCTATATATCACTATTGCAGCCAGCGCACGCAGCATGCACCCATAAGACAGGATACAGATCTAAGAACTGGTTCGAAAAGTGACATTTTGGCTGGCGACCAATTAGCACAATACAATTTGAATCAAAATATCGCAATTGCAGCCAGCGCACGCAGCATACACCCATAAGACACGTTACAGAAGACAGAACTGGTTCGAATAGTGACATTTTAGCTGGCGACCAATTAGTACAATACAATTCGACTCAAAATATCGCAATTGCAGCCAGCGCACGCAGCATACACCCATAACACACGTTACAGAAGACAGAACTGGTTCGAATAGTGACATTTTAGCTGGCGACCAATTAGTACAATACAATTCGGCTCAAAATATCGCAATTGCAGCCAGCGCACGCAGCATACACCCATAACACACGTTACAGAAGACAGAACTGGTTCGAATAGTGACATTTTAGCTGGCGACCAATTAGTACATTACAATTTGACTCAAAATATCGCAATTGCAGCCAGCGCACGCAGCATGCACCCATAAGACACGTTACAGATGTGAGAACTGGTTCGAATAGTGACATTTTAGCTGGCGACCAATTAGTACAATACAATTCGGCTCAAAATATCGCAATTGCAGCCAGCGCACGCAGCATACACCCATAACACACGTTACAGAAGACAGAACTGGTTCGAATAGTGACATTTTAGCTGGCGACCAATTAGTACAATACAATTCGACTCAAAATATCGCAATTGCAGCCAGCGCACGCAGCATGCACCCATAAGACAGGTTACAGATGTGAGAACTGGTTCGAATAGTGACATTTTAGCTGGCGACCAATTAGTACATTACAATTTGAATCTATATATCACTATTGCAGCCAGCGCACGCAGCATACACCCATAAGACACGTTACAGATGTGAGAACTGGTTCGAATAGTGACATTTTAGCTGGCGACCAATTAGTACAATACAATTCGACTCAAAATATCGCAATTACAGCCAGCGCACGCAGCATGCACCCATAAGACAGGTTACAGATGTGAGAACTGGTTCGAATAGTGACATTTTAGCTGGCGACCAATTAGTACATTACAATTTGAATCTATATATCACTATTGCAGCCAGCGCACGCAGCATACACCCATAAGACACGTTACAGATGTGAGAACTAGGTCGAATAGTGACATTTTAGCTGGCGACCAATTAGTACAATACAATCTGACTCAAAGTATCGCAATTACAGCCAGCGCACGCAGCATGCACCCGTAAGACAGGTTACAGAAGACAGAACTGGTTCGAATAGTGACATTTTAGCTGGCGACCAATTAGTACATTACAATTTGAATCTATATATCACTATTGCAGCCAGCGCACGCAGCATGCACCCATAAGACAGGTTACAGATGTGAGAACTGGTTCGAATAGTGACATTTTAGCTGGCGACCAATTAGTACAATACAATTTGAATCAAAATATCGCAATTGCAGCCAGCGCACGCAGCATACACCCATAACACACGTTACAGAAGACAGAACTGGTTCGAATAGTGACATTTTAGCTGGCGACCAATTAGTACAATATAATTCGACTCAAAATATCGCAATTGCAGCCAGCGCACGCAGCATGCACCCATAAGACAGGTTACAGATGTGAGAACTGGTTCGAATAGTGACATTTTAGCTGGCGACCAATTAGTACAATACAATTTGAATCAAAATATCGCAATTGCAGCCAGCGCACGCAGCATGCACCCATAAGACAGGTTACAGATGTGAGAACTGGTTCGAATAGTGACATTTTAGCTGGCGACCAATTAGTACAATACAATTTGAATCAAAATATCGCAATTGCAGCCAGCGCACGCAGCATACACCCATAACACACGTTACAGAAGACAGAACTGGTTCGAATAGTGACATTTTAGCTGGCGACCAATTAGTACAATATAATTCGACTCAAAATATCGCAATTGCAGCCAGCGCACGCAGCATGCACCCATAAGACAGGTTACAGATGTGAGAACTGGTTCGAATAGTGACATTTTAGCTGGCGACCAATTAGTACAATATAATTCGACTCAAAATATCGCAATTGCAGCCAGCGCACGCAGCATACACCCATAAGACAGGTTACAGATGTGAGAACTGGTTCGAATAGTGACATTTTAGCTGGCGACCAATTAGTACAATATAATTCGACTCAAAATATCGCAATTGCAGCCAGCGCACGCAGCATGCACCCATAAGACAGGTTACAGATGTGAGAACTGGTTCGAATAGTGACATTTTAGCTGGCGACCAATTAGTACAATATAATTCGACTCAAAATATCGCAATTGCAGCCAGCGCACGCAGCATACACCCATAAGACAGGTTACAGATGTGAGAACTGGTTCGAATAGTGACATTTTAGCTGGCGACCAATTAGTACAATACAATTTGAATCAAAATATCGCAATTGCAGCCAGCGCACGCAGCATACACCCATAACACACGTTACAGAAGACAGAACTGGTTCGAATAGTGACATTTTAGCTGGCGACCAATTAGTACAATATAATTCGACTCAAAATATCGCAATTGCAGCCAGCGCACGCAGCATGCACCCATAAGACAGGTTACAGATGTAAAGACTGGTTTGATTAGTGACATTTTAGCTGGCGACCAATTGGCACAATACAGTACGGCTCAAAAGATTTCATGAATAGACATTGACCCATTTTCCGATGGGTCACTCAACAGCTCCCCTACCTGTAAAGGTAGGAGCCTGGGCCTTGTGACCCCAGGTGGCGTTTTACCCCATTTTTTATGATTTTGTTTTACTTTTTTTTAAAAACGCGTCGCTTTGAACACTTAGGTACACATAGTTAAGAAATTTTTCTGTGGGTGCGGTGGGTTAGTAGAGTTTGGTGGAAATGTGTATTTTTTATGATGCATTGGGTGTGGAAAAAAATATAAAAAAACCTGTTTTTTTGGGGCATATGGGTGTCAGAACGACGCTGTGGGGAGAATGTTGGGTGGGAAGCCGTATTTTACATGATTTTTGGCGACTTTGAAAAATCATGAAAAAACACGCAAAAAACGCCCTTGTACAAAGCCATTTTTGAATTTTTGAATTTTAGGCCCAAAAAAAGGCACTAATCCAGTGCGGGTTGTGACGAATTGTGCAGAAAATGTTTTCTGGGGGACCCCTGTGCCGTTTCTGAGCACATAGAGCATTTTTTATTTATTTACTAATTTTTCGGACAGCTAATGTACTGACCAGGAGACCCCCTACCTTGGGAGACAACAACACCACCACACGCGAACACTGCTATTGAGTTGCCGTCGACTTTGCGGAGCACCTCCCCACCCGGAAGCGCAACCTCGTGCAGACCTTCCTTGCACGCCATGTAGCAGCGTGTCTTGCATCGAGAGATGACAGGCGGACCTCGACCAGATAAATCGATTTCCAACTCAAACGCAGTCTCGAAGGTTTCCGTGTTGAAGCCACCAACACGCGTGGACACGCCATTATGGGAATAAACGCAAAGTGTTCCACAAGAAGACAGCGACAAAAAAAAGTGTTCCGTATGCGGTGGTACAGTGTACTCAGCAGGACACTTGATGTCGGCAAAGCGGCGGGCAAGCACAACCTGCACCCCTGCATCAAACGCAGTGTCCTGCAGACGGCACGTCCCCTCCAGCACCTGCGTGCCGATGCGCATCTTGACAGACGCAGGCGAGACAGCAAGCGCCGTGCACGCAACCTCCTTTGCCGCTGCAACGTCCGCCTCGCACGGCACCTCCACTGTCGCAGTCACGCCTGACTCTTCCAGCACAAAGGTCACATCCATTGTGTTGTCTTCTTCTTGTTCCACCTCTGTTGGGAGGAGATGAGGTGTGGGTTGCTTTGTTTTGTGTGTTTGTGATGTTTTCGTTGTTGTCAATTCTACCAGCACAGAACAAACGAGGGTTTGAACAATAAAAAAGTGAAGTGAGGAATACTGTGGTGTGTCGTTACCCGCAAAATATAAAAATGAAATACCTCCCATCTTTATTTATTCATTGTTTGTTGATCGCTCAGTCCATCAGTAGTTTCTTCCGTTCATCCTTTTTTTTCAAACCCCAAAAGTCCCGAAAACCCCCAAAACGCGCGTCCTGAAGTACGGGTGAGAGGAGGATACGCGTCCAGACGTGCCCATGCTTCATCAAAGCTGCAAAGAGCCGCACTGCTACAATCATAGAGCTGCACGCTGTTGTGCTCATGAGGGCTACTCTTCTCTGTTTTCTTCCGAAACATCACTCAAGTAGGGGTACAGATGCTGTGACACAAGGTCGTCACTTTCTCCTGACTCAAACAAAACCACATGTGAACACGGCGATATCGCAAACATAGCTTGGTTGGCATTTGGTATCACATGGACACAGGACATGGTCGCCACATCATACTGGTGCAGGGTGCACTCTTCAGAACCGTCATACTCACCACTCACAGACCCAGCAACGACGTACTTCCCACACGGAGTGAACTGCACGGCAAAGACGCGAGACTGCTCCTTTGCAAAGCTGCCAAGAGCCGCACCACTCCAGTCATAGAGCTGCACTTTGCCAGACCACTTCACAGCAAAGACAGAGGCAGACCGTGAAAGCGCCACTGCACCCCACCCATCCGCAGGCACACATGCCACAGCTTCACCTGTGTTCACATCCCACAGACGTGCGTTTTGCTCCGTGAAGGAGGAGGTGATCACCCACCCACCACAGTCAGAGACTGCCACGTCGGTCCCCTCGTTGCACCCTTCGTGCGAGAGAGTGCGGAGCAACGTCAGGTCTTCGTCATACACAGAGACGCCAGCTGTGCCCTGCGAGACAACAACACCGCCAGACGCGAACACCGACGTCGAGAGGCCTTCGACTTTGCGGACCACCTCCCCACCCGGAAGGGCAACCTTAGCAAGATAATGCCTAAATGCCATGTAGCAGTGTGTCTTGCACCGTGAGATGGCAGCTGGACCAAGCCCACCAAGTACGATTTCAAACTTGAAGGCAGTCTCGAAGGTTTCTGTGTCAAAGCCGACGCCGGCACAGATATTGTAATCTTTCGAGTGGAAATAGAGACAGAGCGTTCCACAAGGAGACAACGAGGAGTTACGCAAGTTACGAAAGTTTTCCGACAGACTGTGCACAGCAGGACACTTGATGTCAGCAAAGCGGCGGGCAAGCACAACCTGCACCCCTGCATCAAACGCAGTGTCCTGCAGACGGCACGTCCCCTCCAGCACCTGCGTGCCGATGCGCATCTCGACAGACGCAGGCGAGACAGCAAGCGCCGTGCACGCAACCTCCTTTGCCGCTGCAACGTCCGCCTCGCACGGCACCTCCACTGTCGCAGTCACTCCTGACTCTTCCAGCACAAAGGTCACATCCATTGTTTTGTCTTCTTCTTGTTCCACCTCTGTTGGGAGGAGATGAGGTGTGGGTTGTTTTGTGTCATTGCGATGGTTTCGTTGTGTCTGTAGTTTCCACCAACAGAAGAGGGTTTTAACGAGTAAAAAAAGATAAAGTTATCCTCAAGATATCTGAAACTGAATTCCCTCACAGGCTAGAAGGCTACGAGAGGGAGGTACGAGGTGGGTGCGGTGCTATTCTTCATTTGACACTTCAGGTGTTCACAATACGGAACACATCTCCCCCGAGACACCTTCGCAACAATGAACGCACCTCACATAGACCACCACGACCCTTAAGAGCAGCTATGTGGAGCACCTTCCAGGCCAATCCTCCTTACATGAATGTAGTAGCGAGGTAGAGTGCGATACGCATTCAGGGGGGAGTGAAACGAACACTGATGCAATTGCCCAGCGACAGCGAGGAGGTGCTTCTGGGGTGGACGGCCTGCGAGAAGCTGCACAAACACAACCTCTCGCAAAACATCACTCAGTAGGGGTACAGATGCCTCGTCACAATAGTGTCTCGTCCCAAGTTCGTAAATAGTACCACACGTGAACACGGCGATATCGCAAATGCCAAGGGAGCGACGTCCGGGAACGTACGCACACAGGACATGGTCGCCACATCATACTGGTGCAGAGTGTACTCTTCACAAAATAGTTCACCACGTACAAAGTCAACAACGACGTACTTCCCACATGGAGTGAACTGCACGGCACAGACGCGAGACTGCTCCTTTTCACAGCTGCCAAGAGCCGCACCACTCCAGTCGTAGAGCTGCACTTTGTCAGAGCACACCACAGCAAAGACAGAGGCACACCGTGAAAGCGCTACATGACTCCCATCCGCAGGCACACATGCCACATCTTCACCTGTGTTCACATCCCACAGACGTGCATTCATCTCACTGAGGGAGGGGGTGATTATCCACCCACCACAGTCAGAGACTACCACGTTCCCGCACCACTGGGCGCACCCCTTGTGCGAGAGAGTGTGGAGCAACGTCAGGTCTTCGTCATACACAGAGACGCTCCTTTCGCCAAGGGATACAACAACACCGCCACACGCGAACACTGAGGAGGAGGGGCCATCGACTTTGCGGAGCACATTCCCACCCGGAAGCGCAACCTCGTACATACCTTCCCAGCACGGCAGGTAGCAGCGTGTCTTGCACCGTGAGATGGCAGGCACACCGCGCACCTCGAGGTCTACTTCGAACTTGAAGGCAGGGTTGAAGGTTTCTGTATCGAAGCCTGTCACATGACCTGGCCTCTGTGTAAAGAGGCAGAGTGCTCCACAAGGAGACAGCGTTAAACGATTCAGATTCTTCCGATGCCCACCAGTTGGCCTTCCAGGTGGCGACTCTACACTGTACTCAGCAGGACACTTGATGTCGGCAAAGCGAGGGCGGGCAAGCACAACCTGCACTCCTGCATCAAACGCAGTGTCCTGCAGACGGCACGTCCCCTCCAGCACCTGCGTGCCGATGCGCATCTCGACAGACGCAGGCGAGACAGCAAGCGCCGTGCACGCAACCTCCTTTGCCGCTGCAACGTTTGCTTCGCACGGCACCTCCACTGTCGCAGTCACGCCTGACTCTTCCAGCACAAAGGTCACATCCATCATTGTTTCAAGAGTTCTGTTGGTGTGATGCAATTGAATGTTCTGTTTAGTGGACAGTTGAAGGAGCTGAGAGGGTGGACACGTGGAAAGAAGGGACGAGGGATGGGGGTCGTTTTTTGAACATATTGTTTTGGGTTGGGGTAGAAGTTCTGGGGTACAGGACAAAAATGAACGGCAGTGAGCACATGAATAGGTCTCACCATGGCGCACATCTCTGTGTGGAGGGCGACGAGGGCGGCCTGGCGGGAGGCAATGTGGTGTTCGGCTGCGACAAGGTGGTCTGCGGTGTCTTGCTCGTGGATGCAGATCTGCCATCACTGGATAGGTGTGTGGTGGCAAGACGCAGGCTTCTGTTGACGACACCAGTTCTTCCGCCTCCACGGTATACAAGGGGGCAAGTCACCACACCCATTTCACATGGTGCCAAAGCATAAACATCACTCGTTGTGGGGGTGCAGATGTCTTGTCGCAATAGTGGCGTTGTTGGATGATACAAACACAACCACACGTGAACACGGTGATATCGTAAATGACGCACCGGTAGCATCAGGGATCACAAGTACACAGGACATGGTCGCCACATCGTACTGGTGCAGCTCTCCATATACTGCTCCATACTCTTGTACACGGACCACAAGGTACTTCCCACACGGGGTGAATTGCAGGCCAACCGCACGTCCAGACATAGTGGCGTTCTGAAGAGCCGTACCACTCCAGTCGTAGAGCTGCACACTCCGTGCCCCATCCACATTGTCCACCACAGCAAAGACAGAGGCAGACCTTGACAGCGCTACAATGCACCTTGACATAGGCACACATGCCACATCTTCACCTGTGTTCACATCCCACAGATGTGCATTCATCTCACTGAGGGAGGAAGTGATCACCCACCCACCACAGTCCGACACTGCCATGCTCCCGCCCCACAGGTTGCACCCTTCGTGCGAGAGAGTGCGGAGCAACGTCAGGTCTTCGTCATACACAGAGACGCCGTCTTTGCCTTGGGAGACAACAACACCACCACACGCGAAGACTAAGTACGAGGGGCCGTCGAGTTTGCGGAGCACATTCCCACCCGGAAGCGCAACCTCGTGCACACCATCCCTACACGGCAGATAGCAGCGTGTCTTGCACCGTGAGATGGCAGGCGGACCGCACACACTAACGTCTACTGTGAACTTGAAGGCAGGGCTGAAGGTTTCTGTATCGAGGACGGTGAAATAGCCTTCCTTATGTGTAAAGAGGCAGAGTGCTCCACAAGGAGGCAGCGAAAAACGAATCAGATCCAGCCCCTGTCCACCAGTGGGCACCTCTACATTGTACTCAGCAGGACACTTGATGTCAGCAAAGCGGCGGGCAAGCACAACCTGCACCCCTGCATCAAACGCAGTGTCCTGCAGACGGCACGTCCCCTCCAGCACCTGCGTGCCGATGCGCATCTCGACAGACGCAGGCGAGACAGAAAGCGCCGTGCACGCAATCTCCTTTGCCGCTGCAACGTCCGCCTCGCACGGCACCTCCACTGTCGCAGTCACGCCTGACTCTTCCAGCACAAAGGTCACATCCATTGTTTTGTCTTCTTCTTGTTCCACTTCTGTTGGGGAGGAGGTGTGTGGGTTGCTTTGTTTTGGGTATTTAGACATTTCCATTGTGTCTGTAGTTTCGAGGGTTTAAACAAGGCAAAAGTGAAAGAGAAAGGAATAGGGTGGTGTGTCGTATTCTCAAAATGTCTCAAAGTGAATTCCCTCACAGGCTAGTAGGTCGAGGGTGCAACGCAAATACTGATGCAACGCACGATCGCAACACACCGCAGTACTCAGCGACAGCGAGGAGGTACTTCCCACACAGGGTGGACTGCATCACTCAGTAGGGGTACAGATGCCTTGTGACAAGGGCGCCACATCCTGCGGCACCTCCTGCTGCCTTGAACACAAGCACACGTGAACACGGCGATATCGCAAATACACCATTGCTGTCCTGTATCACACGCACACAAGACATGGTCGCCACATCATACTGGTGCAGAGTGTACTCCTCACGAAACGGATCAAAAAATGGTGCACCATCCTCAAACCCAACAACGACGTACTTCCCACACGGAGTGAACTGCACGGCACAGACGTGATACTGCTCCTTTGCAAAGCTGCCAAGAGCCGCACCACTCCAGTCATAGAGCTGCACTTTGCCAGAACTCGCCACAGCAAAGACAGAGGCAGACCGTGAAAGCGCAACGTGTCTCGCATCCGCAGGCACACATGCCACAGCTTCACCTGTGTTCACATCCCACAGACGTGCGTTCTTCTCACTGGAGGAGGAAGTGATCACCCACCCACCACAGTCCGACACTGCCACCTTCCCGCACCCTTCGTGCGAGAGAGAGCGGAGCAACGTCAGGTCTTCGTCATACACAGAGACCCCGTCTTCGCCTTGGGATACAACAACACCGCCACACGCGAACACTTGGAACGAGGGGCCGTCGACTTTGCGGAGCACCTCCCCACCCGGAAGCGCAACCTCGTGCAGACCTTTCCAACACGCCAGGTAGCAGCGTGTCTTGCACCGTGAGATGGCAGGCGCACCAGACATCTCAATGTCTACTTTGAACCTGAAGGCAGTGCTGAAGGTTTCAGTATCGAATCCGGTGGTATAAGCTGGATTCTGTGTAAAGAGGCAGAGTGCTCCACAAGGAGACAGCGTTAAACGATTAATATGCTTCCGACAACTCCCAGGTGGCGCCTCTGCACTGTACTCAGCAGGACACTTGATATCGGCAAAGCGGCGGGCAAGCACAACCTGCACCCCTGCATCAAACGCAGTGTCCTGCAGACGGCACGTCCCCTCCAGCACCTGCGTGCCGATGCGCATCTCGACAGACGCAGGCGAGACAGCAAGCGCCGTGCACGCAACCTCCTTTGCCGCTGCAGCGTCCGCCTCGCACGGCACCTCCACTGTCGCAGTCACGCCTGACTCTTCCAGCACAAAGGTCACATCCATTGTTTTGTCTTCTTCTTGTTCCAGCTCTGTTGGGAGGAGATGAGGTGTGGGTTGATTGTATTGCATGTACACTCGGATCTGACACATCAACACGCAGCATTGCGTCTACATACTCCTCCACATCAATGCTGCCAAGAGCCGCACCACTCCAATCAAAGAGGCACACGCACTGTCCCACCTCCACCTCTACAGCAAAGACAGAAGCAGACCGGGAAATCGTCACCGCCCACGCCTCCTCCAGCGGTACACATGCCACATCTTCACCTGTGTTCACATCCCACAGACGTACGTTCTTCTCCTTGTTCGAGTGAGCGATCACCCACCCACCACAGTCCGACAGTTCCACCTCATAGCACCCTTCGTACGACAGAAAGCGGAGCAACGTCAGGTCTTCGTCATACACAGAGATGCCGTCTAAGCTGCGTGAGACAACAACACTACCACACGCGAACACTGCGTAAGGGGAGCCGTCGACTTCGCGGAGCACCTCCCCACCCGGAAGTGCAACCTCGAGAAGGCCTTCCTCGCATGCCAGGTAGCAGCGTGTCTTGCACTGCGAGATGGCAGCCGGCCACCGACTCACAATATGGGGTATGCTGAACTCAAAGACAGAGGCAAAGGTTTCTGTGTCGAAGCCAACAACATTCGTATCACAAACATAGATGCAGAGCGTTCCACAACGCGACAGCGAGATCATTGGGTTATTAGACGACCTCTCGAAATTGTACTCAGCAGGACACTTGATGTCGGCAAAGCGGCGGGCAAGCACAACCTGCACCCCTGCACCAAACGCAGTGTCCTGCAGACGGCACGTCCCCTCCAGCACCTGCGTGCCGATGCGCATCTCGACAGACGCAGGCGAGACAGCAAGCGCCGTGCACGCAACCTCCTTTGCCGCTGCAGCGTCCGCCTCGCACGGCACCTCCACTGTCGCAGTCACGCCTGACTCTTCCAGCACAAAGGTCACATCCATTGTTTTGCGTTCGTGAGAAGGTAAAAATAAGCACGTTTGCTCCACCACAAACGGAGGGAGTGATGAGGTGGGTGGAGGAGAGGTGTTGTTCTGTGTTGCATGTTTGTGGTGGTTCTCGTTGTGAGAGGTGACGAAAGGAAAATAAAGCTCAGCATCGCGATCTGGCACCCACACGAGAGTGCCGCATGGGCAGCGTGTGAGGTGGGCGACTTGTGGCAGGAAAACAAGTGAAAAGCAGCAACAGGGATGAAAGGGGAGTTTCTTGGGGGTGTTTTGAGGGTCTTGGATTTTTTTGGTACTATATTCATCAAAACGCTCCCTCCCCTGGTCACACATCACTCACTGTTGTGTGGATACAGATGTCTCGTCACAATGACGTCACCTGATTGCATAACCACAACAACGCGCGAACACGGCGATATCGCAAACCATGAACTGTTGCATGGTATCACACGCACACGGGACATGGTTGCCACATCATACTGGTGCAGGTATGTATCGTAAATAGGCCAACCTTCATCGTCAACATAATCCGAAAACTTTACTCGCACCACAAGGTACTTCCCACACGGGGTGAACTGCATGTACTCGATATCCCCGTGCACAGCAATACTGCGAAGAGCCGCACCACTCCAGTCATAGAGGTGCACGCTTTCGTTCACCACCACAGCAAAGACAGAGGCAGACTGTGAAAGCGCCACTGCGTACCGCCACCCCAGAGGCACACATGCAACAGCTTCACCTGTGTTCACATCCCACAGACGTGCCTTGTTCTCCTTGTGGGAGGAGGTGATCACCCACCCACCACAGTCAGACACTGCCACTCTATTGCACATTTCATGCGAGAGAGAGCGGAGCAACGTCAGGTCTTCGTCATACACAGAGACGCCACTTTCTCCCTTCGAGACAACAACACCGCCACAGGAAAACACTGAGCACGAGGTGCCGTCGACTTTGCGGACCACCTCCCCACCCGGAAGCGCAACTTCGAGAAGGCCTTCCTCCTTGCATGCCATGTAGCAGCGTGTCTTGCACTGCGAGATGGCAGGCGCACCATGCACTATATTATTGCCCATTTTAAACTCGAAGACAGTGTCGAAGGTTTCTGTGTCGAAGCCGCCAACATGCCCACTCCCGTAACTATAGACGCATTGCGTTCCACAACGCGACAGCGAAAAGTCTCCCGTACGCGGTGGTACAGTGTACTCAGCAGGACACTTGATGTCGGCCAAGCGAGGGCGGGCAAGCACAACCTGCACCCCTGCATCAAACGCAGTGTCCTGCAGACGGCACGTCCCCTCCAGCACCTGCGTGCCGATGCGCATCTCGACAGACGCAGGCGAGACAGCAAGCGCCGTGCACGCAACCTCCTTTGCCGCTGCAACGTCCGCCTCGCACGGCACCTCCACTGTCGCAGTCACGCCTGACTCTTCCAGCACAAAGGTCACATCCATCATATTGTTAAGGGGTCTGTTGTGTTTGATGTGATGGTTGGTGGTGTCACTTCGCAACGACAAATAAGAAGGTTGGTGGGTTAAATACGTGTTTCAACAAACTCTGACAAAGCAAGCAATTTGAAGCAGTGTCTGTGCATAACGTCCAGCTCAGGCGAAAAGAAAGAAAAGTTTATAAGATGAACCTAAGCCTCTCCTGCTTAGTCACCTTGATCACATTCGAATCGCACAGTCATCAAACGCGCTAGTTTCCACAAAATTATCACACATTCTCAGTCACACCACGATTTTCCTGATGTGTATGAAATGTGCGTGAGAGATGGGGAGCACGGGAGGAAAAAACGACTCGTGGATACTGAGAACGTTCATTAGAAATGTGCACATGTCTTGTAAAAAGAAAGTGCAAGAAGAAGTGACTCGAGATACAATACCTTGTCCTGGCAGTGTACCTTTTGGTGCGTGACCATTCATCACCAGCCTCCCTCCCCTCCCCTGGTCACACATCACTCACTGTTGTGTGGGTACAGATGGGGTTTTACCGAGCACCTCCACGAGGTGACCCCGGGCAACGCAGTGGACTGCGGCAAAGACTCGGAACAAGAAGAAAAAGAAGAACAACATCTGAAGTGCCTCATGGAATACGAGGACCGCTAACTTCGCGACATGGTAGCTTTTACGTGCTAGCCGAAGCATGAACCTAAGACCTCCCTAGTAGGGGGGGCGCGTGATCACTCAGCAGTCAAACAACATCATCAGAAATGCCTCATGGAATACGAGGACCGCTAACTTCGACGACATGGTAGCTTTTACGTGCAAGCCGAAGCATGAACCTAAGACCTCCCTAGTAGGGGGGGCGCGTGATCACTCAGCAGACAAACTACATCAGAAATGCCTCATGGAATACGAGGACCGCTAACTTCGACGACATGGTAGCTTTTACGTGCTAGCCGAAGCATGAACCTAAGACCTCCCTAGTAGGGGGGGCGCGTGATCACTCAGCAGACAAACAACAACATCTGAAAGACCTCATGGAATACGAGGACCGCTAACTTCGGCGACATGGTAGTTCTTTACGTGCAAGCCGAAGCATGAACCTAAGACCTCCCTAGTAGGGGGGGCGCGTGATCACTCAGCAGTCAAACAACAACATCTGAAAGACCTCATGGAATACGAGGACCGCTAACTTCGGCGACATGGTAGTTCTTTACGTGCAAGCCGAAGCATGAACCTAAGACCTCCCTAGTAGGGGGGGCGCGTGATCACTCAGCAGTCAAACAACAACATCTGAAAGACCTCATGGAATACGAGGACCGCTAACTTCGACGACATGGTAGCTTTTACGTGCTAGCCGAAGCATGAACCTAAGACCTCCCTAGTAGGGGGGGCGCGTGATCACTCAGCAGACAAACTACATCAGAAATGCCTCATGGAATACGAGGACCGCTAACTTCGACGACATGGTAGCTTTTACGTGCTAGCCGAAGCATGAACCTAAGACCTCCCTAGTAGGGGGGGCGCGTGATCACTCAGCAGTCAAACTACATCAGAAATGCCTCATGGAATACGAGGACCGCTAACTTCGACGACATGGTAGCTTTTACGTGCTAGCCGAAGCATGAACCTAAGACCTCCCTAGTAGGGGGGGCGCGTGATCACTCAGCAGTCAAACAACAACATCTGAAAGACCTCATGGAATACGAGGACCGCTAACTTCGACGACATGGTAGCTTTTACGTGCTAGCCGAAGCATGAACCTAAGACCTCCCTAGTAGGGGGGGCGCGTGATCACTCAGCAGTCAAACTACATCAGAAATGCCTCATGGAATACGAGGACCGCTAACTTCGGCGACATGGTAGTTCTTTACGTGCAAGCCGAAGCATGAACCTAAGACCTCCCTAGTAGGGGGGGCGCGTGATCACTCAGCAGTCAAACAACAACATTTGAAAGACCTCATGGAATACGAGGACCGCTAACTTCGGCGACATGGTAGCTTCTACGTGCAAGCCGAAGCCCGAACCTAAGACCTCCCTAGTAGGGGGGGCGCGTGATCACTCAGCAGTCAAACAACAACATCTGAAAGACCTCATGGAATACGAGGACCGCTAACTTCGACGACATGGTAGCTTTTACGTGCTAGCCGAAGCATGAACCTAAGACCTCCCTAGTAGGGGGGGCGCGTGATCACTCAGCAGTCAAACAACAACATCTGAAAGACCTCATGGAATACGAGGACCGCTAACTTCGACGACATGGTAGCTTTTACGTGCAAGCCGAAGCATGAACCTAAGACCTCCCTAGTAGGGGGGGCGCGTGATCACTCAGCAGTCAAACAACAACATCTGAAAGACCTCATGGAATACGAGGACCGCTAACTTCGACGACATGGTAGCTTTTACGTGCTAGCCGAAGCCTGAACCTAAGACCTCCCTAGTAGGGGGGGCGCGTGATCACTCAGCAGTCAAACAACAACATCTGAAAGACCTCATGGAATACGAGGACCGCTAACTTCGACGACATGGTAGCTTTTACGTGCTAGCCGAAGCCTGAACCTAAGACCTCCCTAGTAGGGGGGGCGCGTGATCACTCAGCAGACAAACAACATCATCAGAAATGCCTCATGGAATACGAGGACCGCTAACTTCGACTACATGGTAGTTCTTTACGTGCAAGCCGAAGCCTGAACCTAAGACCTCCCTAGTAGGGGGGGCGCGTGATCACTCAGCAGTCAAACAACAACATCTGAAAGACCTCATGGAATACGAGGACCGCTAACTTCGGCGACATGGTAGCTTTTACATGCTAGCCGAAGCATGAACCTAAGACCTCCCTAGTAGGGGGGGCGCGTGATCACTCAGCAGACAAACTACAACATCAGAAACGATGCCCATGGAATATGAGGCAATTCTTAGTATTTTACCTTTTTCGTGTATTTCAATCTTGGTCAACGACATTCTTGTTTTTAAAACATTGTTTTTCAGTTACTATAGCGACGCGTAAGCCCAAATGGCTCTGTTGCTGTTCATTGCTTTTCCTTTTCAAGTTGATACAAGATTTTTTATTTTATTTTAAGTTGGTTCAGCCTCGCGTCAGCCCATTGGCGCTGTCGCTGAACCCAAACATTTTCCTTTTCTTTGTTCGGTTTTTGGCCCGTGAGACCCAGTGTTACTGCAATACTGGGTTCGCGAGCCTGAAGCCAGGGGTGGCTGCATTCCTTTTCGGACCGGGGTGCTCCATCCTATTTTTAAAAAACGTTTACCTGTTGTGTGGGTACAGATGTCTTGTCGCAATGACGCCATGTCGTTGCGTAACCACAACAACACGTGAACACGGCGATATCGCAAATGAAACGGAGTCGGAGAATGTGCATTGTGGCATCACACGCACACAAGACATGGTCGCCACATCATACTGGTGCAGGTATGTACTGTAACTGACCCAATCACTGTCGTTATCATGAGGTTCCTCAACCCCTACCCTCACCACAAGGTACTTCCCACATGGTGTGAACTGCATGTCCCCAACATCCGCACCTACATCAGCACTGCGAAGAGCCGCACCACTCCAGTCAAAGAGGTGCACGTTGCCAGAGCCCGCCACAGCAAAGACAGAGGCACATCGTGAAAGCGCCACTGCTTCGTACCGCCACCGCACATGCCACAGCTTCACCCGTGTTCACATCCCACAGACGTGCGTTCTTCTCTTTGTCGGAGCAGGTGACCACCCACCCACCACAGTCAGACAGTGCAAAGCCCGCACACTCTTTGTGCGAGAGAGAGCGGAGCAACGTCAGGTATTTGTCATACACAGAGACGCCGTCTGTGCCTTGGGAGACAACAACACCGCCACACGCGAACACTGAGTACGAGGAGCTGTCGACTTTGCGGACCACCTCCCCACCCGGAAGGGCAACCTCGAGAAGGCAGTCCCCACACGCCAGGTAGCAGCGTGTCTTGCACTGCGAGATGGCAAGCCGACTGTGTACTTCATTGTCCACTTCAAATGAGAAGACGGTGTCGAAGGTTTCTGTGTCGAAGCCGCCAACATGCCCACTCCCGTGCGGACAAAAAACGCAGAGCGTTCCACAACGCGACAGCGACACATCTCCCGTATGCGTCGCAGTGAACAGTGCGTCGCCGTCATGTATATCAATCCCATCCTCTACAGTGTACTCAGCAGGACACTTGATGTCGGCAAAGCGGCGGGCAAGCACAACCTGCACCCCTGCATCAAACGCAGTGTCCTGCAGACGGCACGTCCCCTCCAGCACCTGCGTGCCGATGCGCATCTCGACAGACGCAGGCGAGACAGCAAGCGCCGTGCACGCAACCTCCTTTGCCGCTGCAACGTCCGCCTCGCACGGCACCTCCACTGTCGCAGTCACGCCTGACTCTTCCAGCACAAAGGTCACATCCATTGTTTTATTTATCCGTATTCCTCTGTGTTTAATGTGCTGTGATGTGGCATCTTGGGTAGAAGACACTCTTGACGTACCTCGAGGAGAGTAAGGGATGTAACTTGCAATCCTTAAAGGACCTTTGTTTTGTCGATTTTGCCAAGGAAACCATCGGACAAACAGGAGTCAAGTTCACGTGAGGGCTATCAGGTGGGTAATAAAAAAATGCCTTTTTGTTGTTTATATCTACGACATAAGATAATAAAGCACGAGTAGCAAACCCGAGACGCACACAAAAAGAAGAAAAACCAGTATTGGTGTGGCTGAGTCCAAAAAAAAGGTCACTTTGTCAGGATACGTTTTTAGATTTTCAGCCACACCAATTGTAAGACTCGTGCGCCTTACCTGCGCCCAAGATTCGCTTCCCCCACCCTTACCCAAGAACGCAATGCCATCTTGACGTTCCTAGGTACGGCGGCACTTCGCTTTGTGTCCCCTTTCTAACAAAGAGGCCATCATGGCATGATGTTCTTTTTTGTGCTGGTAAGAAAAATAAAGAAAAGTTTATAAGATGAGCCTAAGCCTCTCGTGCTTAGTCACCTTAATAAAATAGAAACCGTACTCCTACCTTACCCTCTTGTTGTTTCCCCACCCCCGCAAACAATGAAACAATAAAAACAATAAAGACAAAAGGGAGAGGTTGTGGCGAAACGCACACACCTCGACCTGTCGGCGAAATGTGGCTCTACTCCAACCCGCCCCAGAAAAATGGAAGGGGTAGGGGTACGGTGTTCAATTTCCTTTGAGCATTGCATGAAAATCACATACAATAAAACAAAAACATCACCACAAAACAAATGTCTGTGATGGGAAACAAATTATTTCTTTTATTTACTTTTTCCACCACTCTATCCCCCCAGATGTCCGCTCACAAAGCGTACTCCCCCGCACCCCAATAATGACATGTCAGAAAAGTAACATGTCACACTGACATGTAGTGTCGTGCACCGCCATGAACCACTCATTGTTCTGGCGGCAAAAAAAAATATGACAAAAACACACCCAAAAAAAAAGTTTATAGTTGCTGGTAAGGTAAAGTGTCAATTTACCCCACGATTGTGGGTTCAAAAAAAGGTTAATCCTTTAGACATTGAAAGCTGTGTTCAAAATCTTTCAATTGCGGCCAGGTACGATCAAAAATTTGCATCTGGGGTTTCTTTACCGGTTGGAGAGCCCCAAAAACCAAAACACAAAAGTGGGTCGAAAATCTGGCTTCGGGTCTAAAGGCTTAAAAAAAACACAATACTGATAGATGCCCCTATCAGCACGGAAAGCAAAAAAGCAACATAGTAGGATCAGTAGGTAAGCAAAGTTGTTTCGTTGATACAATCCTCCTGTTGGAAGGATGTGGCGACCGTACCGATATTTCTCCTTCAAACACAAGCTAGGAATAAAGCTAGATAAAAAAAAGGGAAATATTCATATTGGAACCGAAACTTTGGGGAACCGGTCATTTCGGAACCGGGAACCGGGGAACCGGGAACCGGTTCCCGGGAACCATACGGGGGGAACCAGGGAACCGGTTCCCGGGGACCGGTTCCCTGGTTCCCGTGTGGTTCCCCCTGTGGTTCCCCGTTACTGGGTACTGGGTACTGGGTACTGGGTACTGGGTACTGGGTACTGGGTACTGGGTACTGGGTACTGGGTACTGGGTACTGGGTACTGGGTACTGGGTACTGGGTACTGGGTACTGGGCAAGCATGTCCTTAAATCCGGGAAAAATCAGGATTTTCTGATTTTTAAATCTCAAAATTTTCTTATATCATGGATGTCCAAAGTACTTGAAGTACTTTTTTTGGATTTTTTATGGTACTTGAAGTACTTGACCCCCTTTTTTTTCCTCTCAAAATGACAGTCAAGTACTTGAAGATTGATCAAGTACTTGACATAAATCAAGTACTTGATACCCTATTTTTTTTTTCTCGTACTTTTTTACTTTTTTACCCTCTGGCAGAGTCTGTCAAGTACTTGTTTTCGCAAAAAAAACGTCAAGTACTTGATCAAGTACCCACTTTTTTTTTGTACTTGATCAAGTACTTGACGTTTTTTTTTGTGAAAAAAGTACTTGACAGAGGGAGAACAAGTAAAAAAGTACTAGAAAAAAAAATAGGGTGTCAAGTACTTGAAGTATCAAGTATTGGATTTTTTGGGGGATCAAGTACTTGATATACTTCAAGTACTTTGGACATCCATGTTATATGGTGTGATTTTTCTAAAAAAAAGGTGTAAAAAAGGTCCTTCTAAGGTCCTTCTAAGGTATGGTGGTTTTCCTTAGGGCATTTCCTGAAGGAAAACGTGACTTTTTCCCGAGCTTTCTCTGTGGTGGAGTGGACTTGTTTTCGATCAAAAAACTGTGTACCCAGTACCCAGTACCCAGTACCCAGTACCCAGTACCCAGTACCCAGTACCCAGTACCCAGTACCCAGTACCCAGTACCCAGTACCCAGTACCCAGTACCCAGTACCCAGTACCCAGTACCCAGTACCCAGTACCCAGTACCCAGTACCCAGTACCCAGTACCCAGTACCCAGTACCCAGTACCCAGTACCCAGTACCCAGTACCCAGTACCCAGTACCCAGTACCCAGTACCCAGTACCCAGTACCCAGTACCCAGTACCCAGTACCCAGTACCCAGTACCCAGTACCCAGTACCCAGTACCCAGTACCCAGTACCCAGTACCCAGTACCCAGTACCCAGTACCCAGTACCCAGTACCCAGTACCCAGTACCCAGTACCCAGTACCCAGTACCCAGTACCCAGTACCCAGTACCCAGTACCCAGTACCCAGTACCCAGTACCCAGTACCCAGTACCCAGTACCCAGTACCCAGTACCCAGTACCCAGTACCCAGTACCCAGTACCCAGTACCCAGTACCCAGTACCCAGTACCCAGTACCCAGTACCCAGTACCCAGTACCCAGTACCCAGTACCCAGTACCCAGTACCCAGTACCCAGTACCCAGTACCCAGTACCAAAGGGCCGAGTGAGGGTTCCGAGACGGCGATAGCCTGCGACACTATGTCATGGGAAGGTGGGATACTAGCTTGCGCCGCAGGCGCACGGTACGCTACTTTTATTGTTTCGGCGTATCCTTTTTTCTCACTCTTCGTTGGGTTCTACGAGCTCCGCCCGTCAAATGGTGGGGTGTAAAATTCGCATCTACGCAAACTGCCCCACGTTCCTTTTGTACTTTTCCTTCAGAAGTCAAGTACTGACCATATTTTGCACACAGAACCTGAAAATGGCCTGTAAAAACTGACACATGCATTTTAGGTCAAAAATACTCATTTCTGAGCGCAAAGTGACCCCATCACAGCACGTACAGGCTCCGGTGCACCGAAATCAAAAAAATTTTTTTTTTGATTTTTTGTGGGTAAAAATTTCTGGGGAAAATTTCTGGCCACAAAAAACCACCAAAAAGATGTACACAAAATAATTTTAGCACCCCCCAAAAAAAAAGGTGTAAAAAAGGTCCTTCTAAGGTCCTTCTAAGGTATACCACTACCCTTGTATAGGTCACACCATTATAGAAAAAAAAATTTTCGCGCTGCGCGCGAAAATTTTTCGCGCACAACAGGAGAAATACTTTTTTGTTGTTGTAGGCCCGCAGTGCGGGGTGGTCACATTTTTCTCCCCACCACAGTGTCTTATCCAAGAATCAGATTTGAAGATTTTTGGGGTCAGTTTGTGTTTCCCCCAAGATGTTTTTCAGTTCTGACCAGCGAAGACATTAGGTACATAGGGAACTGTATTTTATTTTCCTTTTGCGGAGCAAAAGGAATAACACAAAATGGCGCCGCAGGCGAAAAAATAATAGGGTACGGTATGTAAAATGTAGCTTTTTACACTACAGAGTCAGTCAACGAACTCTTTTTTGCAGAGCAAAAAAGTAATAAATAATGGCGCCGCAGGCAAAAAAAATTAGGGGACAGCCTGGGATTTCACTTTGCAGTCAGTAACTCAGTTCCCCAGGGTACTCCCGTGGTTCAACCACGGTTCTACCAGGAAATTATTCCGACCTCCCTAAAAAAGACACTGCCCCTTTTCCATATGAAAATTTTTTCACCGGCAAAAATAAAATTTTCTTATAGAAAATCCTGAATCCTAAATCCGATTTAGAGGACAGCATGGTACTGGGTACTGGGTACTGGGTACTGGGTACTGGGTACTGGGTACTGGGTACTGGGTACTGGGTACTGGGTACTGGGTACTGGGTACTGGGTACTGGGTACTGGGTACTGGGTACTGGGTACTGGGTACTGGGTACTGGCCAGTGAAGGCACCTTGACAGCTTACAGGTTACGGTGAAGATAAGGTATGTAAATGTGTTTAACTTTCAGTTACTTGTGTAGATTCAACAAGACGTCCAGTGGTTTGCGGTATTTTTTTAGTGTCTGTTTTAGTGTGAGTTTTGAAAAGGTTCTGTAGTACAACGCTTTCGTACGCCGTGTTTCACCACTTTTTTCATTAACCTAACTACTTCTACGTTTGTACACCATAACTTAATCACACCCCACATTTATACAGGATCGTGAAATATGACTGTATCTGCAATTGCGATGAAAGAAGCTTCGCCTCGTCCGACATTCAACAACTCAAAATTCAACGGGTGTTCACCCGCATCAGTCTATTCTGGTTTGCGGGTGAAATACCTGGGGGTGGAAGGGTGGGGGGAACATTTTGTCAGTCACTGCTATAGCCATTTAACCCAGGGAGCATAGCTAGTGCAAGAAATTCGACTTTGGAAACCTTCCGGAAAGTCTGTCCTCTGCTTGCGGAGGACTAGACACAAGAAAATATTGCGTTCCCCCAGAAAACCAGTGCACAATTCACACTCCTTGTGGGTGGTCTTGTTGCCTTTTCGTCATAGTAATTTTGGCCCAGGCATGCTCTTGAAGCATGGCAATTTAGTGTGTATGGGGCAGGGTGTTGTTTTGTTCTGAATTCTCTTTGTTATAACATCTAAGTCAATCGCGGGTGGTGGTTTGTGTAGCGTGAGGCACTCTTTTTAGCAAACTTCCTGCGGCTGCTAAAGTGTTATTTCTTCGGATTTAACAACGTACAGCGTAACATAGTGGTTTAGCCTGGTCGACACAACCTTTGATAGATACGGGATAACCAACCCCCTTCGACCCCTCGTGGGTTCACTGAACAAGCCCTAGTGGTAGTTAAACGCGATTGACATTTACATTCCTAGAGATGAAAGAACAAGATAACACTTCTGTACCCGCGCATCAAAATTGTGGAAAACTTTGCACCCCAAACACCCTCAACAACGCCCGCCAAAAGGCGCCCCTTGTTGCTGGGAGTTGTTCTCATGTTTGATACCTGCACAGCGGGCATTCCTCTGAGTCCAACGCATGTTTGGCCTGTCTGCGGCGTTGTACTTCAGGTGCACGAAGACAGGGTCTGGTGGTAAATTTTGCGTAGTACTGCGACGTGGTACTGCGTGGGTCTGGGAATTTGGGTACCTGGGTACAGGAAATTTGTTGTGGAAGACATCAACCACCATACATTGAGGAGGGTAAGACAGTGTTCGCAGTTTCTACCTGATAGCATTACAACATTTAACTTCTCCACGGGGGTCTTGGGCCGTTCACTCGGTTCTACCTTGACTACCGGAAGATATTCTTGAGGCCTTTTTGGTCTCTAGAATATCCGGTATTCCCGAACGGAGGCACACTTTGTGTGTTACTACGACCTGGCAATTTCCAGCAGTAGGTTAAGTAATCTTTCTTGTAAATTGTTGGATCATTATCTCCTCAGTGCATGCATGCCCCACGTGACTGGACACTTTTGTGTTTGTCATGTGGAGCTGTGGTTGCTCTTTCACGACTTTTTTCCTGTTCCTGGGTACCTGTTCCTGGACCTGGACCTGGGTACCTGGGGAACCAGGGAACCAGGGAACCGGTTCCCTGGTTCCCCCTGTACGGTTCCCGGGAACCACAGGGGGAACCACACGGGAACCACAGGGGAACCACAGGGGGAACCACACGGGAACCAGGGAACTGGTTCCCGGGAACCAGTTCCCTGGTTCCCCCCGTATGGTTCCCGGGAACCGGTTCCCGGTTCCCCGGTTCCCGGTTCCGAAATGACCGGTTCCCCAAAGTTCTGGTTCCAATATGAATATTTCCCTAAAAAAAAAGCACACTCACAAATAGAAAATTTAAAGCAGAAACGCGTCGGATGAAAAAAAAAAACGTCGTTATATTTTTCCCAGCATCTGTTCATAATTTGAAAAAAGAACTGGGCACGAAAAATGGGGTACCCCCCTCTGGTACCCCCACGAGCCACTTTTTTTAATCACCACCCCCCCACTGTCCCCCCCACACTCTCAGGTACCGAAACCAGATTTTACCCACCCCCCTTTTTTTTGAACCCCAATTCCTATTCGCACACCGTTACCATGACACACACGCTCTTCGCTTTGTTCTTCATGTCACCATGGGGTTGTAGAAATCCTTGCAGGAAGGGGAGAGAGAGAAGAGAGAGACACTGCCGAGACAGGCCCCAGGAGGGTCAGTTGCTTCTACCCCAGCCTTCGAGGCCTTATGACATTGCTGTGGGCGCGCTGACGTTCGGTGCCTCGCAGCCATGCGCCGCTGTGCGCGACTGATGCAGGTTCGAAAAGTCACCAATATGCGTGTGCAATGCCATGAGCCGTTTGAACGCACGCCTTGCCAGAAACATCCCACTCAGAACCTGAAACAAAAAAGAATTGTTATGTGATAGCTATTATTGTGCTATTGGAGTGAAAGCACACACAAAAATAGAAAACGACTTCAGGATATGACAGTTAATTGAAATAAAGAAAACACTTTTTCGTTTATCGCACCGCAAAAGGTTTTGTGTTTTTCACTGATGAATGTGAGTGATGTTAGTGGAAAAACAATACGCTAAAGCGGGCACGCACCATCCGTCGTTTTCCATTTCGGTTAGATGTAACAAAGGTTACAAAAACGTTGTTTTCAGTCACCTTTTCATAGTTTGAAAAATTGCATTTAAACAGCCTAAAAAGCCTAAAAAGCCTAAAAAGCCTAAAAAGCCTAAAAAGCCCCAAAAAATTACATACAAAGTCACGCTGCTTTGGGTCCTTTGCCATTGCCTTGTAGTCTTTGGGTGTGTATGAGACTCCCATGGTAGGAGTACCCATAGAAATGCAGAGGGCGACCGCACAGTCGATGATAGCGTGACGGAAGTGTGCAAGGAGGTCCTCGAAGCTGATCTGTGGGACTGGGAAGGGGTGTGCAGGGGACACCAACGAATCGTAGTAGACCTTGAGCAGCGCTTCGTCGTCGGCAAGGGAGGTCACGTCGACGCCGCAGTTGAGGAAGAAGAGGACCTCGTACATAGGGCGTCCGGCACCGAAGTACTGCCAGTCGATGAGCATCACGTCGTCGTCGTCCGTACCGAACATATTGTTCCAGTGGTGGAAGTCGCCGTGGACCATGCAGAGGGGCGAAATGCTCCCGAGGTGTGGCATGACGTCGGCCCAGTTTGCCTGAAGGTTTTCCAGTGCGCGTGGCAGGGCGGCGTCCGAAGCAACCTCGTGGATCGCGGTCAGGCCAGCGTCGCCTTCGTCGCCGTTGCGGCTCCAAGTGTTGCAAAACCCCTGTGGACCTCCGCTCTTCGCAAAACCACGTTTCTTCTTAAACACCCCACTCCCCTTCAGACCGTACAGCCCAGTATGGCTTGTGGCAAAGCCTTCGCGGCCGTAGATTGCGTGCAGGTCGGGCTGAGTGGGGGTGTGTGGTGTGTTGTGGATATGACGCAATATGGGGAAATGGGGAGAATGTGTGAGGTGGGGTCGTGAAAGGTCAGCTTCAGGGGTGGTGAAGGGTGGGGACGCTTATACCGTGTAGGTGCCGTGCTTGCCCCAGGTGGCCCTGTGCAGCTTTGCGACGTTGCGGAGTGCGCCACGCACCTTGGAGAGGCCAATGTTCTCGAAGGGTGCGCCCGGTGTTTTGTACCTTCCGATGTCCTGCATGACGCAGGAGGTGATCAGATCCGACCTGTGTTGGTGTTTTTGTTGTGTCAACAATCACCTGATAGTGCAGGATCTGTACTCAATGTCGCCCGAAAGGCTATTGTACTTAAAAGATATAGACGGAGGTCGTCCTCAACTCTCCGTTTTTTTTATATGCTTTGTGGGATTTCACCACATATTTCAAACCTGCCCCTTACCCTTTCACTCCACTCTCACCCCGCTTCACCTCCTAAATCCATTCCACTTCAAACATACCTTGAGTCTAGCGTGAGACGCATGCACCCTGCAGGCTCTGTCGCGTTCTGTATGGCAGTGACGTACGTTACTGGTGTCTGCACACCCCATTTGTGGATGTCCTTGACATGCGTGAGGAAGTAGTACTCAGTGCGGAAGAGGTCTGCTTGGTTGACGTTGAACAGCACGACCTGGGCGACACGCATGTTGAAGTGCAGTGGTGGCACCTTCTTGAAGCTGGTCCACTTCATGACGAGGGTGTCCGCTCCGTCAGGAAGGCGATTGCCCCCCTCCTCGTAAGTAAGCTTCAGGCGTACGATCCTACTGCCGGACACCCCCCCGCCGTCTTTGCGCAGGACGCCGTCGACGTTCGGTGCTGTCATCTGCTCCACATCGACGGCGGCAAGTGACACATTCTCGCCCCCCCTCGCGAGCTGCCGTTCCAGCCACTTCACATCAACAGCGCCGCTGTCCGGCGGTTCCTTCAGCAGCCCCTCGCTATTTTCTACGGTCGTTACCTTCGTTGTAAGGTTCCCCATATCTTTGTGTTTTTGTCTGGAAAAAGAATGTAAAACGTTTAAAAACGATAGTTTTCGATGATTAAAATATTCGTTAAGTAGGCACAGCAGGGACGGCAGTTGCCCTGTACATTCTCTAGCGACAACGACAGCGACAGCTACGATTTTCCGTGAGCTGGACGAATGGTGGCTATCAATATCGAGAGAAGACGCTCCGGCCCTGATCCCCACACCTTGCTCTCTCTCCCTGGTCAGGACCCTAGTTCTGAGGAATTGGCAGCTCAGCAGGAGGGCGACAAGTTGAGACTGAAAGTCGACGCTGTGGTGAAGAGGGATAAGAAGGACGAAGGCCTGAGCCAACCGGGTAGGCCTAGTAAGGAGGTAGGCATTCGGATTGAGGAGCTGAAGGAGAATGCGCAGAAGAAGCTCCGAAGGGTCTCGGCGTACGAGAATGTGTGGGAGGAGCATGGGAAGGGGCGGTCCCACCGATTCCTGTACGATGCTCGAAGTGCGGTTTGCGATGCAGGCGTTAAGGAAGGAGGAGGCGACAGTGGAACTGCCACTCAGAGTGTATGACGCATATTTGTCTGCTTGTCACGCTTGTCTATCTGAGACAGAAGCCGACGATGGACGCGTTCTCGTCTTTTCTGACGAACGTGGACATTAAGCGGTGCGCGAAAACCCGGAATATAAAAAGGGTACGCGCCGGAACGGCGAATGCCAAGAACATGGCATGCAAATGCTCTATGTGCAAGAAGGACAAACAAACTATTGTGCATTGTTGTGGCACCTGCCACAAAGGGAACAGTAAGCAGACTCGCAGAAACGCTGTACGTGGCTGGGTTGAGTCGCACGCCCGACTTTGCGTTTCCGTCTTTGAGAAAACGTGGCATGTGGCTCAGACGATCGATGGTCGCAAGAACTTCCCACTTGCAAGACGTGTGGATGGTCATGGAAGCCACGATCCAGAAAAGTGACGCCACGCACTTCTCCTCGGGCAGGGACTGAGTCGAAGGACCGCGAGATCATCGAACTGTTGGAACAGCTCGAAAAGAGAACTCATCCGAAGCCACAAGCTCTATGTATTGTGTGGCAAATAGTGTGCAAAATAATATTAGTTGCGAAACAGCAAAACACCAACGCAAAAGAGTTGATTGAATCGAGAAAAAGGGGGAAGAGAGGGAGAGGAAAAATAGAAGATGGGAGGGAGGGAGAGAGTTTGGAGGGGAACTATGTAGGTGTGTGTTGCTTGACCCTTCTTCGCCCCCCTTTTTTTGGTCTTTTTGAAAAAAAGAAAAATTAGTTTTCATACTTTCAAAAGAAGAGAAAAAGGACGTTCAATTCGAGATACATCCAAATCTTTTTTTTGTTGCTAATAATGTAGAAAAAAAGGTCGGGTCTTTTGTTTGTGCGCTCAAAGCCGGAAAACAAAAAGGTGAAAAAAAAATTGTGTTAACCTGAAGTACGGTTGTTGTGGTTAATTGAGTACTCAAAGAAAACAAGCAAAGCTTTTGTCTTTTTTCAATCCGTTTTGTTTGCCCTGCAGCGCTGCCTCCAATCTTTTTAGACTTGAGAACAAGTTGTTTTATCAAAAAAAAAAAGAGGGAAAAAAAGAGAACCATTGAACCGTGCACAAACCCCCACACCAGGACACCAAGCGGATGCAGGCAGCGAAGATGAGGTGGTATTGTGCATTGCAATAATCTCTTAATATGAGTAATAAAACTGGTAAAGAGAATAGGCAGTGGGGCCCTCACGGGACACCGCCACATCGGATAACAAAATACATTGTAATGAAAAGATGAAAAAAGAGAACTTTGAAAAAAGAGAGTTAAAAAAAATTCCCGGCAGGCACTTACCGGGAGCAAAAGCAAAAAATAAAAAAACAAAAATATCAAACTTACTAGAACAAGGAGACTCACTAAGAAGACCCTCTGCTCTCTCCCTTTACCGCCCCCGCTGGAAAACGGGGGTGAAAAAGAGAGACTTACTTATTTTTTGGAACAATTTTAGGAAAGAAAATGAATGCCAAACCCTACTACCCGGCACTCTACTTTTTTTTTTTTAAGCCACCTTTATTCATGGGGGGTGAAACATCTTTTCAGATGATGTGGAATCTTTTCATCTTTTTCACATCGTGTCACGTCGTGAAAAAAAGGAAAAAAAAAAAAAAAAAAAAAAAGTGCTCGCACACGATCTGCAGCAGTTCTACTCAATATTTTTTCGGATGAGTCACCACCACGGTTCGCACGGATCGCGATCCGTCAATTGCGGTACTTTTCCGGGAAAAACAAAAAAAAAAAAGTGGGGTGCGCACGGGGGTCGCGCTACGCGCCTACCGACTACCGTAGATTTTTTGACGATTTTGCTTGGTACGTTTTTCCTTACTAAAGCCAGAGAATCTCATATTTCATAGTAAAAGTATTTCGGAGTGTTTTTGCACACACATGTGACCCCACCGTGGAGAGCAATCGGCTCGCACAATCAAAAGAAAGCAGAGAAAAGGGAAAAAGAAAAAAGACAAAAGTTGGGTACCGTGCGCCTGCGGCGCTACTGTGTTCCCACTCAAAACACCACAATTTCATCTGAAGTTAGGTTTTCAAACCTGAAAATGACCCTTGTTCACGAGTATGGGTTCATATTTTGCAAAAATTTAAGTCACTAAAATTTTGTCCATTTTTCTAAAATGACCCCATCACTTTCTGCAATCGCACCGAATCGGACGATGCGATCGACAAAAACGCTCAAAAACGCACCCCATACCCCCTTTTTTTTTCGTGATCTGGACCCCAAAATTTTGGTCAAAATCACGTGATCTGGGAACATGCTTGTTTGCGACCAAAGAAAAATAATTTCTTTGCCCTAAATCGGGCGTGGTAGGTGATACAATGGCCCAAAAAATCTCGAACAGAAAATCTCAGCTTGACTTTTTCTGGAAAAAAATTTTCAAGTCAAAATTTCAGCCAAAAATACGGTCATTTTCACCTGATTTTTTTTTTTTTTTTTTTTTCACGACGTTTTTTTTTTCACGATCAAGAAACGAAGTTGTGAGAGATTTCCGAAATTTTAGATCGTGATAAGATCTTTTACCCCCCATGTTTATTTATCACAATTCAATTATTGGATAATTATCGTGCATCATCAGTTTTTTTTATTATTGTACGGCTTTCTTTTCCACAAAAGGGGGGCTATTGTGTTCAAGCATGAAACATGGCACATGCGCGAACATTTGAGTGGTTCTTTGACGCACAAGCCTCACTTTTTTACGCACCAAATACCCCATTTTCCCCTTCTCTGAACCCATTAGATGAGATGGGTTATATCCTCTAGAGATCTTTGCGCTAAGAACGGCGGAAAATTAGGCAATTTATCTACTTCTTTGTTGATATACCTGGTGGTCTGCACATCGAGCGTGGCCAAACCGACCAACGCTGCCGGCTCTTGGTAATAACCGAGCTCTATGTATTGATGGTCAAACACGAACGACACCACGTTTTTGCGTACGACATGCACCTTCGGATCAACCTGACCAAGCAGACTTTGGTATACGTTTTGCGAGAGAGGGCGTTCTACCTTGAAGACCTCTTCATTCTGCTTTCGGTTGCACTGATAGGTGTAGTTGTTGCTCTTCCCGCCTTCTCTGTGAATGATCTTTATTGTGTTGCCCGCCTTTGAGCCACGCAAGACATGAATTGTGCTGGTGGATTCGTTGAAGGCAAGATGCTTGGAGATTTCTTCATTTGTTGGAGGGTCGAGGAGTTTGTACCGTTTGTGCGTTCCAGGGCCGGTTTGGATGCCGACTAACTCAAGAATCGGTTGAAGACAACGTTCCATCTTCTTCTTGAAGGAGGTCGAATTATCGATGATCCGCAGTTTGTGAAAGCCTGCCCAACATGAGAGCAATTTGTTGTCCTGTTCGGTCGCCTGCTCTGGCGTTTCGGTGCGTGCAGTGTTTGTGTCGGTACCATAATATTCTCTTGCACCATTCGCCGCTGTGACAAGATGTAGTACCAAATCGTAGCGCTGGTCGCGGAGTTCACTGCTCGACCAATCTCCGGTGGCAAGAATCTTTTCCCATACGTCTTCATTGCAGAAAGCCCTTCCATCCATTGAGCCTCTGTCGCAGAGAAGAACTGCTTTTTTACCGCATGACTTTGCTAAAGCGTAGAACGCATCCTCCAATGCAAGCTGCGTCTCCAAGAGCGAAAGCTGAAAGACAAATAGCGCATCCTCAACAGGGCTCTGAAAGCTTTTGTCCCCACCCCCCTGAATCAAAATCGTTGCAGCTTCGGGAACGCAAAATACGTTAAATCCGTTATGTTCAAGGCGTTCCTTTAAGGTAACCATTCCGGTGCTCTTTCCTGCGCATGGACCCCCAGTTAGAACGACGCGATAAACAGGCTCGCCGTTCCCTTCTCCTTGACTGTATGATTGGAGAAGGGTCTGCATTTTTATTTCATTTAGACGGGCCTGCATTGTTTTCCATCCGGAAACGCGCTCGTCTTCTTCCTCTTCTTCGGCTTGTTTGAGGAATGTGAACCTCCGCGCGCCGCAGCGAATGACACTCCCCGCGCGGGATTTTTTGTTGAAATTGAATGGAGCCGCATCGGTGGTTGGGGTTAACGCTTCGGTATGTGGTGAAGAGCCCCCTGCCTTTGCCATTGGCGAGACCTCGAATGGATCGATTAAAGGGGAACGTGGTGCATAGTCTTCGGACAACAACCTGGTGATGCTGCTGCGTAGATGTGGTTCAAGGAATGTGTCATGTGTCGTAAGAACTTCTGTCAATACGTCAGTGTACTCAGCCACGGAGTTTGAGCGTGCAGGTGGTGACAGTGCCAACCCGGCAGGTGCATTCGCATTGTTCCCCCTTCCCTGAATCGACGCAAGCCGTCTTGAGTGGCTGTGTGTGAGCGTCGTGTGCCGGTGGTCCTGTTCCTGCGAGATTCTCTCGCGCGCGACGTTCTCGCGTTCAAAAAAGAGCGTCCGGCGTTCCTCTGCAAGCTCGGCTAAGAGAAGGTCTTGCGTTCCCGTGAAGCTTCGCTTCTCTTCTGGGGGAGAGGACCTCGTGTCTCGTGTCAGATGGGTGCCGATGTTTCCGGAGGTGGTGGGCTGTTGTGCGTGGAGCGTTTTGGTGGGGGGTGTGATGGTAGTGGTGGTGGTGGCGGCTGGTAGCGGGCCCGCCTTCTTGTATGTGCGTGGGGGAAGGTTGGTCGTCTGGCAGGCTTTCTCGACAGTGCTCGGCTGTGTGGACAGTGCAGCGCATGTGGCTGGTTTGCAGCGCAGTAGGCGAACCTCACGCCGCGCTGCAGCGTCGATGATTCTGTGTTGTGAATTTTATTATTTTTTCTAGTTGTCGATCCGGTTAGAATTTTGGTCATTGTTCGAGTGACATTATTAGATTGTTAGAGTATTCTTAGAGTTTCAGGTACACAGGTACAATGATGAATGGTGAACATGATGGCATCGATCCGGCAGGAGTTCCCCTTCTCATGCGCTACGACCCGATAGAGAGAAAGGCTGAACCGCTCACGAAATAGCATGATGTGCACGAGTGCACGAAACTCGGTGACGGGGTTTTGAGAGGGATGAACTCCTCTTCCCTGCATCGCAGATGCTTCCGCTCTTAAGGCGAACCTCAAGAAAATACCAGTGGATGGAGAGATGCGAGCGTGGAAATGGAGGCCTCGGTGAAGGCGTTGTGGAACAGGTGCGACTATCATCCCCCTCAGTTTCAACAGCGTTCAGGATTTTGTCACGCAACAATGCAACTGTTTGTACATCTGTGGACGTCTACGTGTGTGACAACTGCAAAATACGCGGCAACAATTGTATTACGTCCACTGGACACAAAGAAGGGGTCATTTTCGTTCGAAAACCAGCGGGTTTAGCAGATTTCGTAAAAGTAAATGAGAAAATTCTGAAATATCGTCAAAATTTAAAAAAAAGAAACAATCCGTAAACTCTTGTGCACATGCATAGAAAGAAAAGGACGTACCTTTCTGTATCAAGAATACCGTGAGGTGCCGCTTCTAGCACAGCCAGATCACATGCGGCAGCAGCTTCGAAGTACCCTGCCATGTCAAGCAGGTGGAGAAGGCAGGGCTTGAGCGTGAACAGTCCTTACTCCTTTTCAGTGCGCAAGATACACTGCAGTTACAACAGAACGTCTCAGGGGAAAAGAGGCAGGAGTCGAAACAAATACACCCCTTTTGAATCTAGCTAAAAAAAAAACTGCGTCTCAAACGCGCGGTCACATCCCCACTATTTCGTGTGTTGCATGTGCTCCCTGTTGGGGGTGGGGTAGGGTGTGTGTGGGGAGAGAGAGGGTGGTTAAGGTGTGTCAATGCGGATTGGCCGGGCTTTGTAGAATCTACAGCAGCATTCTGCTCTTCTGCGAAAACACTCTTCGTACGCTGCTTCGTCCAGCATCTTCTTGACAGCGTTGTTGGACGCAGGCTCGATAACCTTGGTAACCCTACAAAGGGGAAGGTTATGGGGAAAAAAAGTAGAGTTTGAAATACAAAGCCCTCTCGTGACTGGTTTACATTTGATAAAAAAAATCTGGAATCTGGGGGATTGGGAAGAGACTTTCTTTCATTGGCAGAATACTTTACAAAGAAACGGTGTTCCACAAAAGAGAACATCGTCTTGTATTGTGGGCTTGCAGTAACATAACTCCTATGGAGGGTCTGAAAATGAGTAGCGTGGGTTGAGGTATGCGTAAAGATGGAATAGAAAACGGCGGAACTAAAAAAAGAGAAAAAAATAAAAAAAAAAGTTGAAAGATTGAATATGCCTTACTGTGCATACACATCTTACTGGGGGGGGGCTAATACAAGAGGTACTGCTAATACAAGAGGTATGCCTAATACAAGAGGTACTTTGAAATCGGGATTTTCACATTTTTTACCGGCTAATACAAGAGGTACTTTATTCTTTCCTTTATTTGACTTGATCACTTTTTTACAAAAAAATAAATCGATGGTGTCAAATGAAAGGTTTGCTCAAAATCTTTCAATTGCGGCCAGGTACGATCAAAAAGTTGAAAATTTTCCCGTGTTACTGGTTGGCGAGAGTAAAAATCCAGAAAATTTTTTAGCAAAAATTCAGAAAAAAAAAGCTAATACAAGAGGTACCTCTTGTATTAGACTTCCAGCTAAAAAAAATTTTTTTAGGCGTAAATTCTTACGCCTAATAGAAGAGGTACCTCTTGTATTAGCCCCCCCCCCAGTAACAATAGAGAAAAAAAAAAGGATATAAACCAGCTTCAGTCTTTTTGTTGAGCCTTTTGGGTCATGATGTTGTTTAAACGACGAAGTAGTTTTTGAAATATTCTCTGCATATTTTTTGTTGTATCGACAATCACGTTATACCTACTGGTATAACGATCTGTACTCAATGACGGCCGAAGCCTATGTACTACAGAAGGTATAGACGCAGATCATCCTCAACCCTTAAGAGTAGCTTTTATTTCTTTTTTTTTTGTCTTCTAGACTCTTGGGGTTTGATTTCTTTTGTGTCTGAGGTTGAGTAAAAGGGAGGGGAGAGAGAAACGGTATCACTACGCCTGCATGCAGTCGCCCTTTTTATTGAAATTGACCGACCGGAAAAGATGGTGACTGTCACGCAATACCATCCAAAAAAAAAACGGATTTTTTTTTCTCGTGTCGAATGCATATCGTTGCAAATTGCCACTCGAAATTAACAAAAAAAAAAGGTTGACTTGAAATGTATAAAGCTGACAGTGTACCTTGGTACCTTGACCGTGCTTTGGGGTGGACTCCAACCAAAAAGAGGGGGAGAAGGGAGGGGAGACAGAATCTGTATGTTCGCCAAGATCACCTACAAACAGTTTTGAGGTGCTGAGCAGGGGGGGTCCGTGTGCGACGCATGCACCCCTCCATCCAGAGATAGGTGACGCAAATATTCTGATGTCAATACATTTTGAGGCGCGAAGCAGAACAGCAGCTAATGGAGAGAGAGAGAGAGAAAAATACGAATTTTTCCTAAATAACTTTCTAACTGAGTCAGCAAGCACGATAGGTTTGTCACAACACAAACTCCTATTTTATGTTGTGTCCACAGCTAAATAAAGCACTCTAAAGAAATTGAAAACAAATGTTGACTCGGATATACAAAAGCCCTCTCGTGACAGTGTCACTTTATTTACATACATGGTAGTCTGGCCGGCTCTGCCAGACTTTTGAAAATCCTGAATTTTCTTGACTTTTTTATTTTGTTTTTGACTTTTCTTGACTCTTGAAAAGTCAAAAAAAAGTCAAAAAAAAAACTGGGTGTCTTGAGTCTGGCACAGTCGGACAGACTATTGTGCATTTATTTCAGATTTTTTCGGATCATTTTTCGGTTCACTGAAAGAAAACGAATTATCCTTTTACGGTACGGTCAATGGAGCGCTCACTAGATCGACGGCAGACTCAACAAAGGGTACTTTGTCATGACGTGTGTTGGAAAATAGAAACGTAACATTCATCACACGATAAAATTCATGGGAGAGGTTTGTGGTGAAACGCACAACACACACCTCAACCTGTTTGGGGTGAGCGTCCCTAGAACCGCTTCAAAATGCTCTGTTTCTATTTCCTCCTTCATTTCATGAGGTGACAAAAACAAATATGTGTGTGGCTGAAATAGGGATGCACAAAGTACGCAAGAAGTGCGAATCGCCCTCCCCCTTTCAGCCACACCAAAACACAAACTTTTTTTACTATATTTTACAGTCTCAGCCACAGTTTTCATTTATTGTTCTGTTCTGGACAAATTCTACGCGGGGGGTTTCGTTCCAACGGAATAATAGACGTCTCCCCGCTGCAAAGAGCGTGGGGGATTTTTGATAAATATAGTATTTAATTACTATGCAATTATTTCACCATAATTGCTACGAGGAGGTGTTTTTTTCACGAGTGGTTAATTGCACGAGCGCAGCGAGTGCAATTAACAAAACGAGTGAAAAATACACCTCCGAGTGCAATTTTCTGTGAAATAATTGCATGGAATTTGATATTTAATTGCCGTAAAATTATTTCCGAAAGCCAAAATCCGTTTTCGGCAGCCTGTGCTGTCACGGTGCGCTGGTCAGAGGTCTGACCAGGTCACCTGGTCACATTTACCCAGGTACGTACCCAGTCACCCAGGTACCCAGGTACACAGGTACACAGGTACACAGGTACACAGGTACACAGGTACACAGGTACACAGGTACACAGGTACACAGGTACACAGGTACACAGGTACACAGGTACACAGGTACACAGGTACACAGGTACACAGGTACACAGGTACACAGGTACACAGGTACACAGGTACACAGGTAAGTCGTGACAGGGCAACCACAGCCAACCCGCCAGTCACTGAGAAGTGACCAGACAGTCCACTTGACAAACACAAAAGTGTCCAGTCACGTGGGGCATTCATGCACTGAGGAGATAAATGATCCAACAATTTACAAGAAAGCATTACTTAACCTACTGCTGGAAGTTGCCAGGTCGTAGTAACACACAAAGTGTGCCTCCGTTCGGGAATACCGGATATTCTAGAGACCAAAAAGGCCTCTTCCGCTGGTCAAGGTATAACCGAGTGAACGGCCCAAGACCCCCGTGGAGAAGTTAAATGTTGTAATGCTATCAAGTACAAACTGCGACCACTGTCTTACCCTCCTCAATGCATGGTGGAAGATGTCTTTGACAACAAACCGAGCTCTGATTATCAATCGTTAGACTCAGAGGAATGCCTGCGGTACAGGTATCAAACCCGGGGTGTTCACAAAAGAAAAAAAGAAAAAAAATCGCGATTTTTTTTTTAGCCGGGTTTCCCACACAAAAAATAATTACCGTGTAATTATTTCCTATAATTACACGGTAATTATTTTTTGTGTGGGAAACCCGGCTAAAATACCTCCACTGCAATTATTTCCAGACGTCAATTATGGCATTCTTAAAACTCCGCTCCTAGAAGGATTTTGGCTTGAGGAAATAATTTTACGGCTATTAAATATTTTTTTTTGAATAGATAAAAGCAATAAATTACTTTTTATTTAAAACAAAAGGCACTCCGTATCCAAAACAGGGGGGCAGTCTGGGGACAAAAACAGAGAGAGAGAGAGAGGAGGAGGGGAGAAAAATAGAAAATAAAGAGGGAGGAAAAGGGAGGGGGAAATAATCACCCACACAAAAAAAAAAAAGAATGTTTAAACACTCTGTCCCGTTGTTGGTTTGTTTGCCTTTTTTCCCCCCAAAAGGATTTGAAAAATAAAATTGTGAGGGAAAGTAGATAATTGCACTCATGTGGTACGCACAAACAGAACCTTCACTACTCCCAATTTTTTAAAAAAAAAGGTATGAGATGAACCTGAGCGATTCGTCACCTGGAAAAAAAAAAAAGAGAAGTTGAAAAGTGCAAACGTCTCACCGTTCATCAGAGGACGCAGGACACTGAAAAAGAAAAAAGATGAATTCTCTCAGGGGTGGCATCAAAACAAAAAACGCGGACAATGTCCGCGTTTTTGGGGAATTTCAGACCCCCCCCTCCCCCCCCCCAAAACGCGGACATTTTTTGTTTTTTTTTCCCCTATTTTTTGCTGGTTTTTGGGTGACGGGGTGCAAATTCGTGACCCAAAACACAGTTTTTTGGCATTTCCGGAATCCGTCCAGAAAGTGGTGGGGTCAATCTCGAAAATTGGACAATTTTTTGACCACTTAAATTTTTGAAAATATGAGCCCGGTCACTAATACGTGGGGCCCATTTTCGGCCAAAACATGCTGCTGAAAAAAATTTCCAGGTGAAAATTTTTCAGCCCCAAAACATGCCGCGATTGGCATTTCCGGGATCTGTCCGCGCTGTGGTGGGGTCAATTTGCCGAAATGGCCAAGTTCTTGGTTTTGGTCAAAATGAGTGTAAGGTAAAGGGGCCAAGGTAAATCCCACAACCCAGATTTTCTCTCTCTGATGCTGAAACCATGAAAATGTGCAAAAACACCGGCATTTGCATTTCCGGAATCCGTCCGTTCTGTGGTGGGGTCAATTTGCCAAAATGGACAAGTTCTTGATTTTGGTCAAAACCCGTCAGTGTAAGGTAAAGGGGCCCAAGTGTTTGCCTGTAGAAGCACATGGTAGCAGGGGTTTAAGGGCCCCCCATTCGTGTACATTTTGCAAAAAAACGCGGGCATCTTGTATTTTTTATTTTGCCCGAAAACACCGGCATTTGCATTTCCTGAATCCGCCGGTTCTGTGGTGGGGTCAATTTGCCGAAATGGACGAGTTTTTATAAATTTTGGTCAAAATCGTGTACAACCCCAGTGAAGAAAAAAATTTTCGAGGAAAAAAAAACCCCAAAATGTCCGCGTTTTCTGGAATTTCAGACCCCCCCCCCCCCTCCCCCCCAAAAACGCGGACATTGTCCGCGTTTTTTGTTTTGATGCCACCCCTCAAGTTGCAGGCTTTTTTCTCCATAACGTAATCTACCCGAAGGGTAAGAAAACGTTACAAAGAAGAGGGTTCTCTTTCCAGTCTACAAAGGGTCTGAGTCAAAATATGGATATCATCATGGGGTATAAAAACATTCGGGTGAGATGCACCTGAATCTTTTCGAGCGTCACCTTCGAAAGGGACAAAAAAAAAAAGTGAAAAAGAAAAAGAAAAAGAAAAATAATAAACCAGGTTTCCTATTGAGGGAACAACCACCTGATTTTTACCCCGCGTATAGGTGCGTTATAGGTGTGTATAGGACCTGTACGTGGACTGTACGCACCTATACACGGGGTAAAAATCAGGTGGAACATAGCTGAGAGACCAAAAATCACATCATTTTTTGCCCTTTTTTTCAGGAACCAGAACTACAGATTCAATCATTGGGAACAGAACAGAGAATTTTTTTTTTGTCCTCTCTCTCTCTCATATTCCATACAAACGCACGTCTTTGTGCCATAAAAGAAAACACAAAAACACACAAAAACGTTGACTTGAAAATCCTAAGCCCTCTCATGACAGTGTACCTTGGTGCACCCGGGTGGACCAAGCATGCAGTCCTAGAGTTATACATCAGAGATAAAAATATAGGGGGTAAAAGGGGGTGGATGGCTGAGCCTCTGGGCCAAAGAAGATTTACTTCATTCGAGAAATATTCGGGTGAAGGGGTCCCTCTACAGCATACGTCAACAAGCAATATGGTTCGTGCGAGAGGAACTCCCATTTCTTGCCTTATTTTTTTGTGTCATATGTAACGCTTTGTACCACCCCCGACCCAACGTAAACTGACCCCAATAATTGGCGAGGTGCCTGCCGCCCCCCCCCCAGAAAAAACGTGGTATTTTACCCAAATAGAAAAGTGAGAAAAATTTTGAAAAGGTAGGTACGCTCTCTTCTGAGTGACAAAAGAAGAAAAAAAAAACTGTTTCTTTTTCGTTCAAAACGAGTGAAAGTTGATATGCAAAAAAATAAAAAGAAAAGAAAATACGTGGATTGCCCGTTCGCGGGGGGTACACGTTGTCAAAGTTTAAAAAAAAATATATAAAAAAGTGGATACTTCAAAAGTACATCGCTCCGTGGATAGAAATCATTAAGAATTTCAACATAATCGTATGCATTCAATAAATTGATAGCATAGGTGTAGGGATCAACAAAAAAAAAATGTTCCCATCTTTCTTCTGAGAAAGCAAAAGAGAAACATTTCTTTTTTGAATTGTTTTTTTTTTAAACCCCCGTTCGTATTTCGTTTAGTTGCTACTCACGCCATGCGCAAACGAAAAAAGTGAACTATTTTTTTGAGAAAAAAAATAAGTACTTTCGGGTTGCTTACTGTCAACCCAGATTTCTCCTTTCATCAGAATAGATTTTCTTTCCTTTACTTCAAAAACTCTCTCTTTTTTAATTGATTTGGTTTTGGTTGAGACACATCAATGGTGTCGGTTCTGTGGAATCACTGAACCACCCATATCCTGTATCACATCGTTGACTATTCTTTCCCTGCGTTGACTGCAGGAAAGTTCGCGAGCTATGACCAGGACACCCAAAAAAACCCCCCCAATGCGAGAACATTGACGCATGGTTTGCGGAAGGAAATCAGTTCCGCCAAAGATACACTTTTTGATTACACGGTGATGCTTTTAAAAAGGAGGATCAAGAATGGGGTTTGAAAAAAAGTAGTTGAAACATTATTTTATATCAGTCCTATTCGTGGTCATTTACCCCCCCCCCCCCCCCACAGCAGAGAATAAGCCCGGTCCCCGGTCCCCGCTCCCCGGTCCCTGGTCCTGGTCCTGGTCCCGGTCCCAGTACTGGTCCCGGTCCCGGTCCTGGTCCCAGTCCCGGTCCTGGTACTGGTCCCGGTCCCAGTCCCGGTCCTGGTCCCGGTCCCGGTCCCGGTCCCAGTCCTGGTACTGGTCCGGGTCCTGGTCCCAGTCCCGGTCCTGGTACTGGTCCCGGTCCCAGTCCCGGTCCTGGTCCCGGTCCCGGTCCCGGTCCCGGTCCCAGTCCTGGTACTGGTCCGGGTCCTGGTCCCAGTCCCGGTCCTGGTACTGGTCCCGGTCCCAGTCCTGGTACTGGTCCGGGTCCTGGTCCCAGTCCCGGTCCTGGTACTGGTCCCGGTCCCAGTCCTGGTACTGGTCCGGGTCCTGGTCCCAGTCCCGGTCCTGGTACTGGTCCCGGTCCCAGTCCCGGTCCTGGTATCGGTCCCAGTCCCAGTCCTGGTACTGGTCCCGGTCCTGGTCCCAGTCCCGGTCCTGGTATCGGTCCTGGTCCCGGTACTGGTCCCGGTACTGGTCCTGGACCAGGACCGGGACAGAGACCGGGACCAGTACCTGGTCCTGGTCCCGGTCCCCCACCCTCCCGCGCCCGGGTCCCCTCCCACTTTCGGGCGTTTTCACCACTGTTTTCTACATATTGTGTCCCAGTCCGGCTGAGAATAACCCGGTCCCCGGTCCCCGGTCCCCGGCCCCCCCTACCTTATTCTCTGCTGTGCCCCCCCCCCCCCCCCCCCCCCTAGGGGATACGACTCCAGCCATTTTGGCTGGGACCAAACGCACGGAAAATTCATTTGGCATTATCTGGCCACCTCCAAGGCAACTGCGGGTGAAAAACACCCTCAGAGTGGGTCACAGGGGGCCTGTGGGTCGAAAAACGACCCAGAAGCCACCCCAGAATACAAAAAAATGGAAAAAAATAGTGAAAAAACGGCTTTTTTCACGTTTTGGCCACTTTGGGCAAAATAGCGATTTTTCGAGAAAAAAATCAAAAACCGGGATATTTTTTGACATCACAAAGCCTCCTTTGGCACAAATATACCCCAAAAGTGGCCTGTGAGTCCATTCCAACCTGTTTTGGACATATTTGACACTTTTGGAAGTGTTTTTTTGGTGTTTTTAGGTCAAAAAAATGCCCAAGACGTCCCCAAGACATCCCCAAGACACTTTGCACACCCCCTGTTACGGTCATATTTTTTTCGTTTTTTTGCCTGAAACCCCCAAAATACCCCTCCCGGACCCCACATAGTCCCGAATATCCATCACACACCCACTCAGAGTGAGTAGAAGCACCCCAAAAAAAATATTTTTTAAAGCCCTTCAACTTCAACATGGATGCTGCCGAAACTGAAGCACAATTTTAGGGCTTTAAAAAATATTTTTTTTGGGGTGCTTCTACTCACTCTGAGTGGGTGTGTGATGGATATTCGGGACTATGTGGGGTCCGGGAGGGGTATTTTGGGGGTTTCAGGCAAAAAAACGAAAAAAATATGACCGTAACAGGGGGTGTGCAAAGTGTCTTGGGGATGTCTTGGGGACGTCTTGGGCATTTTTTTGACCTAAAAACACCAAAAAAACACTTCCAAAAGTGTCAAATATGTCCAAAACAGGTTGGAATGGACTCACAGGCCACTTTTGGGGTATATTTGTGCCAAAGGAGGCTTTGTGATGTCAAAAAATATCCCGGTTTTTGATTTTTTTCTCGAAAAATCGCTATTTTGCCCAAAGTGGCCAAAACGTGAAAAAAGCCGTTTTTTCACTATTTTTTTCCATTTTTTTGTATTCTGGGGTGGCTTCTGGGTCGTTTTTCGACCCACAGGCCCCCTGTGACCCACTCTGAGGGTGTTTTTCACCCGCAGTTGCCTTGGAGATGACCAGATAATGCCAAATGAATTTTCCGTGCGCAAAAAATGGCTGGAGTCGTACCCCCTACCCCCCCCCCCCCCCTAAATTTACCCCCCCCCCCTTATTTTACCCCCTTTTTCAGAAAAAAACGGTTCAGGCCAAAATAACATGGTAATTTACCCCCCCCCTTATAATACCCTGCACGACGGTGAAGTAACGGGTGTTACAAGTGGAGTTACAAGTGAGTTACATGTAACTTTTGTTACATGTAACTCACTTGTAACTCACTTGTAACCCACCAGTTACAACCTGATTTTGCCTGTAATTCATGTATCCCACTTGTAACTCACTTGTAACTCACTTGTAACGGTTTTTCACTTGTAACGTTACATGTAACTTCACTTGTAATGTACTATACTTCACCGTCGTGTGTTGTGGCTGGTACTTTACCCCCCTGGGGGGGTAAAGTACCAGCCACCAGGCAAATTTTGGGTAATTATCACCGCGACACGCCAGGTGGTGTTTTGTCACGAGTGATCTTAACCCACGAGCGAAGCGAGGGGGTTCAGGGAACGAGTGGCAAAACACCACCTGGCGTGTAATTATGGGGTGATAGTTTCACATAGTGCAGCGCACACCTGTTTTGTTTTATGGTTTGCTGATGTGTTCAGCGGGTCGTATATCCGGAGACTCGTCTGATTTGAAGCTGGAGACAAGCTCGAAATGAGGAAAGGGGTAAAGTGCAAAGAATCCTTCACCCTGTTTTGCATCGCGTGTGCAGGTAGATGGGTGCAGGGTACGTTTGTGCTGCGTGGGCGATACGTTTGGGACACCTCACAGAATCTGAGGCAACATCGTCATCCCTCGTCATCCCTGACCAGTCATGGTTCAGGCACGGTGGTACAGGCACGGGCAGAAAGATGATGTGGATGATGTGGATCCATGATTCATGACTGCTTGCGATGTCGCAAGGAGGCGAGGAATTTTTTTCAGACGATACATTTGTCATGAGAGCATGTGTTGTCACACTGTGTTGTGCAAAATTTTACCCCACCGTGTATGAAAAAGTCCCCCCTTCCCACCCAAAAACATGACCAAACCCATAACATGGTAATTTACCCCCCCCCCCCCCCCCTACTAGGGGGTCCGACTGTGAGTAAAATTACCGTACAAAAAACTCATTATTAAACTTCTGGTCATCTCCAAGGCAACTGCGGGTGAAAAACACCCTCAGAGTGGGTCACAGAGGGCCTGTGGGCCGAAAAACGACCCAGAAGCCACCCCAGAATACAAAAAAATGGAAAAAAATAGTGAAAAAACGGCTTTTTGACGGTTTTGGCCATGTTGGGCAAAATAGCGTTTTTTCAAGAAAAAACCAAAAAAACGGTTATTTTTTGACATCACAAAACCTCCTTTGGCACAAATATACCCCAAAAGTGGCCTGTGAGTCCATTCCAACCTGTTTTGGACATATTTGACACTTTTGGAAGTGTTTTTTTGGTGTTTTTACGTCAAAAAACATACCCTGGCAATACCCTGACCGCGCTCCGGCAGCATTCCGGCATGCTGTTTGACCCATATAGGGGTCAAGAAATGGCCAAAAACCCCCGAAAAAGCACTCCGGGAACCCAGATAGTTCCAAATATCCACCAGACACCCACCCAAACACCGCAGAAACACGACAGAAAGTCGTCTTAAAAAACACAACTCGTCAGACAGGCTCCATAATAGCCTTTTTGAAAAAAGTGTGTTTTTTAAGACGACTTTCTGTCGTGTTTCTGCGGTGTTTGGGTGGGTGTCTGGTGGATATTTGGAACTATCTGGGTTCCCGGAGTGCTTTTTCGGGGGTTTTTGGCCATTTCTTGACCCCTATATGGGTCACACAGCATGCCGGAATGCTGCCGGAGCGCGGTCAGGGTATTGCCAGGGTATGTTTTTTGACGTAAAAACACCAAAAAAACACTTCCAAAAGTGTCAAATATGTCCAAAACAGGTTGGAATGGACTCACAGGCCACTTTTGGGGTATATTTGTGCCAAAGGAGGTTTTGTGATGTCAAAAAATAACCGTTTTTTTGGTTTTTTCTTGAAAAAACGCTATTTTGCCCAACATGGCCAAAACCGTCAAAAAGCCGTTTTTTCACTATTTTTTCCCATTTTTTTGTATTCTGGGGTGGCTTCTGGGTCGTTTTTCGGCCCACAGGCCCCCTGTGACCCACTCTGAGGGTGTTTTTCACCCGCAGTTGCCTTGGAGATGACCAGAAGTTTAATAATGAGTTTTTTGTACGAAATTTTATACACAAGTCTAATAGGAGTCGGACCCCCTACCCCCCCCTACCCCCTCATTTACCCCCCCCCCCCTTATTTTACCCCCCTATTTCCAAAATTTCCGGTTCACCGACCCAAAGGGGGGGGGGTAAATGACCACGAATAGGACTGATACTTTCTTTTCTACACGAAAAGAAGGCAAAGAGGGTGCCAAAAATGTACCCTTGATTTGTATTTTTAGTTGAAACATGCTAAAATGCAGCTCGGTCGTGCTTCATTGCCTCGTGCATTTGAAAATGAAATACCCTTCTTCGTTTATTCGTTGTTTGTTGATCGCATCCATCCCTTGAAGGAAGAAAAGATTGGGGGGGAAAAGGTGTGTCTCTGCGTGTTTTTTGCTTTGTTTTTGATAACTTTATATAAATTTTTTAGTAAATTTATATAAAAAATTTGCGTCAAAAATAAAAACCGCTCCCAGTTTCGGTAGATTTTGTACCTCCCCTGCCCTGTTGTGATATCCCACCCCCCTTACCAAGAAAATAAAAGAAACCAAAATTGAAAGATATGGATCTTCTGTACACACCAGTGCGCAAAGTATGAAATGGGTTTTCAACAGCACCTCACATCCCGGACACAATGGAAATGCGAGCGCCCTTGCATAATATCCACCTGATTTTGGAGTTTTGGTGGTATTAAAACAACTTTTTCACACCACCAAAAACTCCACCAAATTTCAGGTAAAATTAGGTGCAATGTAAAAAACAAAAACAAAAATAGTAACTCTGATAGGTTAAGTACAACGAAGGTTTTTGTTTCGTTGATTGCTCTTATTATATATTCTCCTTTAAGCTACGCTTTGTAGGTATAAAAATAGAAAACGACTTCAGGATATGACAGTTAAATGAAATAAAGAAAACACTTTTTCGTTTATCGCACCCGCAAAAGGTTTTGTGTTTTTCACTGATGAATGTGAGTGAGGTGTATGTTAGTGGAAAACCAATACGCTAAAGCGGGCACGCACCATCCGTCGTTTTCCATTTCTATTCGGCAATGCTTGATAACACAAAAAGAAAATACCAGAAATGAATGAACAGAAATGAAGTTGAAGCATCGCTCAAAAAAAAAAAGGGAAAAGTTTTGTCAGATGAATCTCAAAGCCTCTCGCATGCTAAGTCACCTGGAACTAATAAAAACCCGTTCTTTTGTTTAGTTGATACGCTACTACGTCATATATATAGGCAAAATCAGGTGGTGGTACATGTAAACATTACATGTGGTACATGCAATGTTTACATGTAACAAAAGTTAGTTGTAACACCCGTTGCTTCACCGTCGTGTACGTTGCGGAAGACAACATACCACCCCTCCATAACCGCCCAGAAATGGATGTCGAAAAGGAAAAAAAAAATTCTTTGAGTGCACAATAAAGGGGAGGAATAACAAAAACAAAGTCTCAAGCCCGTTTGAATCATTTCCCACTACAAAAGATTTCCTGATAAAAATAGAAGCAACCCAAACACTCTTATAATTCCGCAGGGTTCTCCGTGGTGGTACCCACATTTCCCGTAGACCGCTGATCACACCGTCTTCAAATAATTATTCGAAAAATAAGGGCAGAGAGGGGAACACGAATCAAAAGAAAACAAAAATACAAAAAAAAATATACGCAAAAAAAAATGTGTCCTCAAGCAGAAGACAAAGACGCTCTGCAATGAAAATGATGTTGTTTCAAATGGCTTCAGGCATAGCTCATCTGGGATGTTCCTTGTGAGTGAACATCCTTGCGGGGGGGTGAACTGCCTGCAATTTATTTTCCTCTACACAGCAGAGTCCACACGGCCCAGAACTAGACACTGTATTTAATTTGTACGAATACGGTGCTACAGAACGTGGTTGAGGGTCTGACTATCGGTCCGCCTTTTTTCGAGCGGACTCCACCATATATAGCGGCATCCCCCCCCGGGATCCCCCCCCCCCCCCCCCCACACACAACAAAAAAAAAACCAGATTGTCAAAACAAAGGAATGCATCGCTACATGCGTACACATTACAAATTATTTCATATACTTTCTATTCTACTGAACAGAAGGTAATAGGGGACTAAATTGTCCCCAAACCTATTAAAGTGGATTGTTTGTCAAAAACAAACTCCCTCCTGAAAAAGAAAATAATAAGTCTAAGACGAGCCCTCATCTAAAATACAGATATCGGAAAGATGAAAAAAACTCGCAAAAAAAGAACGCAAAAAACGCAAAAAAAAAAAAAAAAAAAAAAGGAAAAATACTCCAGCGCAGAGCATTGCTATTTGAAAGTGCAACAGAATCCCATCGTGGGCACTGCGATTCACATTTGTTCATAACAGGCTTCATACAAAAGGAAGTACAGAGTACAAAGGAATCTAAAGTGGATTCACATAAAAAAAGCATGTTAACTTCCATCATTTAATTTCTTCGTGCAAATCAAAGAAAACTCAAACCGTCCTCTGTGCCTCTGTGGACACATGCGCCGGACCTTCAGGGTAGGGCATCGAAGCCACCAGGGGGGGGGAGTGGGGCACTCATAGAATAATCAAGAATTTGACCCTAAGCCTCTCTCGTTGCGCAGTCAATCTGAAGGAAAGTTTCGTCCACAATGATAAACCCTTGTGAAGAAAAGGCATGCGCAGAGAGGGGGGGGAACCCTGAGGGGGCGGGGGGGAGGGGAGGGGAGGGGGTGAAATAAAAAACGATTTTTTCTGTTGGGGTTGGTGACCATGCACCCCCCAGCAACATGCTAGATTGAACATGAATTTTTTTTTTGCACGTGTTTACGCATTTTCATGCAAAAAAAAAAAAGTAGAGTTGAAATACAAAGCCCTGAGCGGTGTATCTTGGTCATGGCAGTGGGGGGGTGGACACCCAACCATGCAGTCCTACATCCATTTCGTGGTTTACATCTGATATAAAAAAAAAAGGCGTGCCTTCGCATGGACACCGTTTTAGCTTGGTAGGAAAATAGCATGTTTCCCAATTCTTATTCTCTTCCCAGGTCACATGGCATGAAACTTTGCTTAATGGGGCTAAAATCCCCTCCTTTTAGGATGGCGACAAAATAATTTTCCAGACAGACGGAGAGGGAAGGGATAAGAGGGGGTACGGAGAAATACGAAAAAATACAAAACACCAAACCTGAACAAACGTAGACGGGGCATTTTTTTGGGGGGACGCTGGAAAGAGGGGGGGGTGCGTGTATTGTGGCCAGACCGTAAAAACAAACAAAGAAGACGATCGATGACTTCGTGCTCACATCACCATTTTTAAAAAAGGCTTAAACACCATATTGTGCTTAGTCTCAAACCTGCATGCTTTTTTTCCCGTCACCTTTTGAAGACAAACACAAAGAAAAGGACGTGACAAAGAAAATGGGCCAATGTAGTTTGCCTGACTCCAAACTCAAATATCCGGAACCCCAATTTGCGCATTTCTAGCATTAGCATCCTTTGATCGACTCCGCACAGTAATTCTGTGTGGCGGGGCCAGGAGTGCTGCCGTGAATATGTGAGAGACCCTGCGTCGGAAGCGTCGGTACGCTCCGTCGACCCTGGTTGTCTGATGAACTGACGGTGCAGGCATGCTCGAGCGTCTGTCCTGGAGGGTTGGGTTGTGAGAAGCGCTTGCTCAGGCTCAAGCTTGAGCCTGGGTCTTCAAGCTGGTCCAGCTGTGCGTCGTTGAGCAGTCGTACAGGAGGGCCGAACATCGCCATGATGGCTGGGTTCGGCGCAGGCAGAAGAGGCTGTAGTAGAGGGGGGTGAAAGGTAGGGGGGGGAAAGTAATGTGGTCTTCTTAAGGAGGGGGTTGTTTCGTTTGTCGTTTTTTTCATTTTAAGAAATACCTCATCTGGTCCGAAGATACGGAACACTTCTTCGTATGAGACCTCCGTATCGTCTGGTATGGGCTCGCTGAGTGACTCTGCGGGGTCGTGCTTATCAAGCCATCGCCGCACCTGGAGTACCAGAGTGTATGACGGGTAGTACACGGGGTGCCCTGTGATGCTGTCAAACCGTGATGTGAGGTCGATGGTACGGTGTTTGAACCGTCGTCGCATCATACGAAGATTCAGCACAAACTGCGACGGCTCTGTGGACGTCTTGCCTTTATGCTTTGAGGGGCCTTCTCGTTGCGATGTGCGCTGTAGGGGATATGTGGTTGATGTGTTGTCTGTGCTATAGGAACCATCAATGCTTCGAGGAAAACACAAAAAGTAGAGCTTGAAATACAAAATCCCTCTCGTGAACAGTGTATCTTGGTACAATGACCAGCTGTTCTCCGGGGGGGGTGGTAAAAAAAACACCCAACCATGCAGTCCTACATCCATGTCGTTTACATCTACAAATTACTACTCAGCTCCCTTTCCCATGGCATTGTACTGGGTACTAACGTAGTGTTCAAAAAAACGAGACATACCTTACTGTTCTCACTGTCCCCATCATCCGCCGCGACGTGCACCGACGCGGTACATCCCATGGCCCTCTCCTCCGTGCAACCCAGAGGCCGACTACCTGAGGTTAGGGAACGCCGTTTTTTTGTTTCTTGATATGTGTGTTTTTTTGTACTGATAATAGGCTGCCTTTTTTTATATTTTTTAGTTACTGCAACGCAACAGAGAAACGCTCAGAAAAGTGTCGTCGTTGGCATGCAGCACGGCAGCAGCGTTCCCCCCAATTCCAACCAGCGATTGGATATGATTGTTTTTTTAGCTAGAAATGGAGTTAGATGGGTAGAAGTGATTTCCTCTCCCCAAAGTGGAAAGGGTTGGGGAGAGAGAAAAAGAGAAAAAAAAAGGAAAGTAACTGCTACAAAGAACAGAAAAAAAAAAAACCAAAAAAAACAACTCTGACACCAAAAAAAAAAGGTGAGTTTGTATAGGGTGACAAAATAGGGGGTGGGTGGGTGTGCTTCTGTGTGTAGTTGACCCCCCTTTTTTTGTCTGTTTAGGGGGGTGAATAGTAGGAGAAAAATTGGAAAATTCGGTGATAAAAAGAAATGATGGGGGTAGTATTTTTTAATTTTATTTTTTCCGATTTGGGTTTTCACAAATTTTTCACAAAAAGAAACAAAAAGAGAGAGAGAGAAAAAAGAGGATAAGCGAGAGTGCTCCTTCCCATTTTGTGCGTGCAATTTTTTTTTTTAAATAGTTTTGTTGCGACAATCACATTATTCTTTCCCCACAGCATCCGTTCTCATATCCATCCTCAAAAAAAAAGGGGGGGCGAGTTCGTTTGTATCTCACTATGACATTTTCCCTTCCTCCGGTGTACTCAACAACACAACGCCAAAGGTGGCTGTGGTGCTTGTAGACTAGGAGAAAGGGGTTGGCAATTGATTGTTTGTTCCCTCGCATTTTTTTTTTTTTTAAATTACGTACACCTGTGAAGTGCACTTCATTTTGCTTTTTTTTAAATAAAAAAATCATTGAGTGACCTATGATCATCTCCGTGATTGACACACAACAGGACGTGAGGGCTTACTGAAGAAGAGTAAGTGACAGTCTGTGAGACGCTACTGAGAGATAGTGGGAAAAGAAATCTCTCATGCATAGATCACCCAGTCATGGTGTGGCTGACGATAAAAATATGGGTTTTTTTTTTGGCTTCAAATAGTCGCTGTTTTTTTTGAAAGTTGTATTAGTGTAGACACCTGAGGATGAGCTCCACTTTTTATTTTATATTTTTTGACCCAGGGTTATTGGGCTGTTCTGAGTATTAACACATCCTTGTTTCAGCCCTACTGAACTTTTCAAACTTTCTTCTGCGAAGCAGTGCGCTGTATTAAAAAAAAAACACAATGAAGGAAGGTACAGACCAAGGGTTGTTCCTTGGTCCTGAAGAGCTAATTTTTTTTTGTTCCTTCATGAGCGTGTTGTCTGCTTGCGACACCTACCAGAACAATTATGTTCTGTATTTATTTTTACGACGTTTTTCCCATAACCGTCCTTCACCCCCAGAGTGGTGAAGGAAGATTGAAATCGAAGTGGGGGGGGTAAAGGGTCATAAAGGGTAATATAAGGGGGATAAAGGGAAAATTACAAGTCACATTTTTGAAAACTTGGTTGTTTTAGTGTAGACACCCGAAGATGAACTCCACTATACTACACGCGTCTAAGTGATGCCGGAGTTACTCCATGCAATGCTCATGGCGGTCGTCGTCGTCCAGTCTCGATTGGGCGGCGGCGGCGGCACTGGCTTCCTGGCTGCAGTCAACCCACGGTCGGGTGGGGGCGGCGGCGGGGGCTTGTTCTTCAGCGCCTTGTGAGGCGTCTTGACCTTCCCACCGGTGGTGCACGTCATGGTGGGGGTCGCTGTTGTTGTGGCTCCTGCGGGGAAGCAGGCGCCGGGTGTCTCGTCTTCGGTGCAAGTCGCTGCTGCTGCTCGCACCAACATCGCAAGCGCTACGGCCCGCGGTGTCACGTCATGTGGCGGTTGCACCGCCGTTTCCTCTTCTGCCACCTCTATCGTGAGCTGCGAGATCAGCCCCGATAGAGTGCATGCAGCTGACACCAGGTCGGCCGCATCACACCACTCATCCTCAGTCATCGCTTCAGCCGTCATAGCCCGCGCCTGAGCAATCGCCATATCATATCTCCTTAAAAGGAGAGTCATATTCGCGTGTAGTATGGTGGGAGAGGGCGAACCCCCTCCCTTCCTCCTGTATGGGGGACTCCACTGGTGGGGACCAATGAAGTACAGAGGTGGGGATGAAGTACACATTTTTTTTTTTTTTTGAAAACTTGGTTGTATTAGTGTAGCCACCCTAGAGTGTGCTCCAATAACTTTTTTTGTTCTGTATTTTAAATAGAAAACAGGGTCCTAGCTTGGTTTTGGAAAAAAATGCCAAATCTGGGTCAGAATTTTTTTTTTGGGTCAGCAGAGGTTTTGGGCCTTGGGGGGCTTGTCTTGGCTTTTTTGGGTTTTCCGAGCTCTACCCTCACTGTGGTGGGGTCATTTCAGAAAAATGGACAAGTTCTTGACTGATACAAATTTTGGCCACTACGACTAGTGAGTTGCTCACAACGTTAAGTGGAACGCTACTATAACCATAAAAATCACTCCCCGTTCATAGATCACCCAACACAAAATATATAAAATGGCGCCGCAGGCGAAAAAAATTAGGGTACGGTGTAAAAATGTAGCTTTTTACACCACAGAGTCACTCTACGAACCCTTTTTTGCGGAGCAAAAAAGGAAAAATGGCGCCGCAGGCAAAAAAAATTGGGTCCAGCCCTGGACGGCGCCGGATTTTTTTGTCGATATTTTTTTCTTACCCCAGAAAAGGTGGTGGGCCCCCCAAAGAGGGGAAAAAATCAGAATTTCCCAATTTCCAAATTAATTAATTCCCTTTTTTTTTTTTTTTCGTGGGTCGCGACCCAGGCAGGCCTTTTGCTAACCATCATGCCATCATGCCACGTTTTTGGGCGTTTTTTATTTTTTTTTCCATCATGCCACCATCATGCCACGGGGGGTGGTGGGGCAAGGCTTTCGCTGTCCATCACCCCCAGATGGCATGATGGCATGATGGCATGATGGCATGATGGCATGATGGCATGATGGCATGATGGCATGATGGCACCTTAAAATTTTTCTGCTCGCTGCGCTCGCGGAGGTATACCTCAAAAAAATTTCCGCTCGCTTCGCTCGCGCTGTACGCCATTTTCTTCCTGCCTACGGTGTCATTTTACAATGTCTAGGGGGATTCCCTTGTATTTTACAGCCAAAAATGAAACTTGACCCAAGCTGCAAAAATTTGACCATTTTTAGTTCAAAGTGACCCAACCGTTGCAACAGCCCCTGCTTCTGGAAGACGTATTGATTTTGTACGGTTAGTGTACATAAGGCGCAAGACCAAGCGCCGTTAATAAAGGATTAGATTCCGTTTTTTTGTTATCTCGCAAAGCTGACCCTTCGCCTCTCCACCCTGTGGCTGGCAGGGAGGCGCGCGCGAAGCGCGCGACGACCACTTTCACCAGGTGGGAAAGCTCGGAATGTACTTTTTTTCCAGGAAATTATTTTTTTTTGACCATCATGCCATTCAGGGGGAAAATCCCAAAGTTAGCAAAAGGCCTGCGACCCAGGCACTTGGGTCAGCTTGACCCACTGACCCAGGCAAGCTAGGACTCTGATAGAAAACTTGGTCGCTTGTTACTAGTGTAGACACACGAGGATGCACCATACTTATAGTTGCCGCTTCTACAGAAGGAGGCAATGACGTTTGCGCTGGTCACACAGCCCATCTTGCAGAGACCTGAAAAGGAAACACGAAACACGTTTAAACACACAAACCCCCGTAAAAAGTTGCAAAGATGAACACTGACTCTGCACCTATATCAATTTTTTTTGTTTGGTTTGAATTCTAGACAGGAGACCTGCCACATACATAACGATTTTATAAAGGGTACACGTCGACCACATCACAGAACGTTGATGAAAACGGTTGAAAAAGTCGGAGAAGCGGGGGTGGGAGGGGAGGAGAGAATGTACGTTGGAGGCTTGATGTTCTTTTTATTTTATTTTTCCAGGAAAGGCAGTCTCCTGTGCACGGTGTGGGATTTCCTTGCGAGGATTTGTTATCCTCTGTCCCACCTACCCCTTGATAACGACAAAGACACATGCATGCGGAGCAACGTTGGCTGCTGTGAACTTCCCTGTTGCGTCAGGAAGGTCTAACTCCTTCCACAGGTCGTACACATGCATGGCCCACGCCGGTGGCAGACCAATCATATCCCAGGTGACAGTCAGGTCGGCAGCCTCCTCCGCCACGTTGACAAGGAGGACTGCTGTCGAGGTGTCGCTCATGTTCTTTGCCCACACCTCGGTGGTGCTTGTTGTGCTCACCAGTTTTCCCTGGATGTGGTTGTTCACGCCAATGTCCTGGTTCACTGCGAGCGCACCTCTGTTCGTCAGAATCTTCAAAGTTTCGGCAGACGCGTGCACAAGGTCTGTCCCTGCAAGAAGCGGCGACGACATGATGCACCAAAGCGACATGTGTGACACTTGCTCATCGAATGAAAGGCCTACGTCACCAATCTCCAACATGTCAGCGTCGTTGAAGTGGCCAGGTGTTGCGATGTCAGCCATGATGTTGTTCTTGTGTGCGTTCAGCAGAACAGAGTTCCAGTTTGCCTGCACATCACCGCCGGTGCGCCAGAGGTTTGCCACACCCGAAATCCACGACCCGCAGCCATCGGGGCTGTCGCAAGACTCAACGGACTGAACGACGTAGTGCCCCTTGTCCTCGAAACACTTCTGGAATTGCTGGTGGAACGGCGTCCACGAGTCAGAGCTATTCTTGTGGCTTGCGCCGCCACAGTGGTCGATTTTGAGGTAATCAATACCCCAGTCACAGATGGTGTCGGCGTCGATCACTTCGTAGCCGTACGACCCAGGGCGGTGCTGGCATGTGAACTCAGCTGCGGCAGTGTAGACACCGAACTTCATCCCCTTCGAGTGTGCGTAGTCCGCAAGGTGCTTCATGCCAGACGGGAAGCGGACAGGGTCGGGGACAAGCGTGCCGTTGGGGAGACGTGCGACCTGCCAGCAGTCGTCGATGTTGACGTAGCGGTACCCCGCAGCCTTCATCCCGTTCGACACCATTGCATCGATCACCTGCTTCACAATGTTCTCGTCGATGTTGCAGTGGTAGAAGTTCCAGCTGTTGAATCCCAACGGCGGTGACACAATGGCAGCCGAAGCCTCCTCTGCACGCACGCTGTCGGAGGACGAGGTCGTCAGGTTCGCCACAAACGGACCCAGCGGCAAGCTGTCGTTGTTCACCACAACACACTCAACAAAGTCCATCCACGCGTAGCGAACTGACGTCACACCTTCCTGGTGTTTCAGCACAACATCAGAGCCGTCGAAGCTTGTGTGAGCGACCGAAACACGCATCCACTTCCCCTTCACGAGGACCTCAAACGGCGGCTGTTTCGCACAGCACAGTGTGCAGTCCGCACTCGTGCCGTTCACATTCACGCCGTGCACATCCTTCAGGCTCGGCATCACAGCAGAGCCTTCCGTGAAGGTGATGCGGACTGCACCGTTGTCCTCTGCCGCACCTGCGAACACCGGCCCTGTCCAGTACGAGTCGTATGCACCAAGGTACGTGCCCACGGCAGACACCTGCATGCGCCCCTGCACAGCAAAGGCAGCGTGCACAGTCTGCATGGCCATGCGGCGTGACATTTCGTTCTTGTTCGGCGGGTGGTCAACACCCCACGCAGACGTGCCGCCCATGTCCAGCCCGATAGAAAGCCCAGAGATGTCTGTCAGGCCGTCTGTGTGCGGGAGTGTTGCTGCCTCTGCAATGCGGATCTCCATACGTCCCGTCGCAAGCTGCTTCGTAGTGTTCGTGCCGGAGACAACAGACGGCGGCAGCTGCTGCGTGATCACTGCAAAGTCGCCCATCCCCTTCTTGTCACGCCACGTCGCAATCATGGCCTGGTACATGCACTCGTAGAACGCCGTGCGGCCCACACCCACCAGAGCTTCGTCAGCGTTCGCCTCACCCTGGTACCAGAGCATTGCACGCACCGACATGTGCGTGAAAGGGTTCACCATGGCGTTGTACAGCACCATCGCCGCGTTTGCGCCAGTCCTCACAGGGAACGCTGCCTTGTCCTCGGGGCAGAGGTCGAACGCCTCCTTCGGCATCCACGCCTCCACACGTGTGCCCCCGACAGCGGATTGCACAATACCGATGGGGATGCTTCCTGTGTGGAGACGTGCCACCTCTCGCACAGTCATGAAGCACATGGCGGAGAAGCCATCGATGTATTTGTTCTGTGCTGCCTCGGCTGCTGTGACCCACTTGTTGCAGGTCACGGAGGGGCAGGTCCCGTTGGGGATGCGGTCCTCGGGGGTGGGCGACGTGACGGTTGCAGTCTGGAAGAAGTGGATCTGTGGGAACAGGGCGAGTGTAGCGATCTCCTCAGTTGCGTTGAGCGTGTTGGACATCGGGAACACCATGTTGGACTGCCCGCTGCAGAAGTAGACGTTGCCGAAGGAAGCGTTGTGCACGGTGATCGTGTCCACGTTGTTTGTCATCACAATCGAGAAGTCCACCTGCGACCCAGGGTTCAGCATCACAATCCAGCGTCCGTCTGCGTCAGTGGGCACGCTGTACGTCACACCATTCGCGCTGACGTGCACAGGGCTCTTGTCACTCACGCCATTAACAAAAGAGCGTGCACCGTACTCTTTATTTGTCTGGAGAATGACATTGTCGCTGATCCACTGTGGTACCGTCAGCACACCAGCAACAGCAGGCAGGCACGCCAAGAGAAGTGCCGCTTTCATTGTTTTTGTACAATACAAAACGAAGGAAAACCCCCAGAAAAGGCTTTTTGGTTATTTTACTAATCCTGCATTTGATAATGGTGGTGTTTATTGGTTGAAATGGGATGCAAAAGAGGGACAGAGGTGAGAATAGAGAGAAAAAGGGGGCCTTTTTTGTTTGACAACATTCGAGATGGGGTGTGTGTGTTATTGAGTATTGCACACCAAACTCCCGACAAATGGTGAGAGTCTAGGTCACCATCTTATTGCGATATACCCGCAAAGTAAAAATAGTGTTACAGTGTCCCAGTATAACGTCCACCCTATAAATCCATTGGCGAAGGAACTTTGCACTTTTGACCACCACAGAGTACATGTTTGCCAGCTACCTACTAAAGTACAAAAAAAAACGCCTCAGAACTTAGTGAGAGCTGTGAGAGTTTGTGAGAGTCTGTGAGAGCCCGTAAGAGCTTACTGAGAGCTAGTGAAAAAAATCTCTCCCTGTTCACAGATGGCCCAAATTTGAGTGTTCACAAAATTTTCACAAAAAGAAAAAAAGAGAGAGAGAGAGGAAAACTCAACGAGGATAAGCGAGAGTGCTGCTTCCCATTTTGTGCGTGCAATTTGTTTTTAAAATAGATTTGTTGCGACAATCACATTATTCTTTCCCCCCCACAGCATCCGTTCTCATATCCATCCTCAAAAAAAAAGGGGGGGGGCGAGTTCGTTTGTATCTCACTATGACACGTCCTGTGCTCAACAACACAACGCCAAAGGTGGCTGTAATGATTGTAGACTAGGAGAAAGGGGTTGGCAAGTGAGTATTTGTTCCCTCGCCTTTTTTTTTGCAATAATGTGTACACCCGTGAAGTGCACTTCATTTTGTTCTTTTTTGCTAAACTGTTGGAGTAGTGTAGTTGCCTCGGTTGTGTTGCCACAGTTTGTGCAATCTCCACTTTCATGATTTTAAAAATACAATAGCCTTGGGTCATCTATGATCGTCTCCGTGATACATACAACAGGCCGCGAGACGCTGCTGAGAGTAAGTGAGAGTCTGTGAGACTGAGAGTGAAAAAAACCTCTCCCGTTCATAGATCACCCAATCATGGTGTGGCTGACGATGAAAAATAATGTGATTTTTTTGTGGCTTCGAATGGTCGCTGTTATTTGAAAGTTGTATTAGTGTAGACACCTGAGGATGAGCTCCACTTTTTATTTTTTTATTTTGACCCGGTTATTGGCAGGCCCCAGCCTAACCATCGACCCATCAACCCATGTTTTTGGCCTTTTTTTTTTTTTTTTTCCATCGACCCATCAACCCATCGACCCGGGTACCCGGGTCGATGGGTCGATGGGTACCGGGTTGACCCAGGGTTTTTTTTTGGGATACCATCAACCCGGTGGGGGGTTATGGGGAATTTTTTGAGATTCCATCGAGCCGGACTCAATTGGTCAAACGTCGAAGGAAAAGGAAGCATGCATCATGGCGAAAGGAAAAAAGTAGCGTACCGTGCGCCTGCGGCGCAAGCTTGCATCACACCCTTCCCATGACATAATTTGACAGTAAAAATGTGCAATTTTAAGCGCAATTTTTTGAAATGTTGCGTACCGTGGCTTCGCCTGGAACCTTTGGGAGACATGTCGCCATTTCTTTTGTAAAAAAACTGAGGTTACTGATAATTCGTGCACCATGTGTGCCTGGTGCAAATATCAATGAAGTGCCGAACTTCGCCGTTGGATCACCGAGGAACTCTCACATTCCGCCGGAGGCCCCCAACTTTCGCTGGGGTGGGGACCCGGGCGCGCGAAGCGCGCCCGGGCTCGACCGAGTTTTGATCTTCTTCTTCTTGTGACTAGCTTGTCAGCGGAGAAAGCTCGGGAAGCACTAGTAAAAATCACTTTTTTCTCTCTCTTTTTTTTTTTTTCAAATGGGTCGATGGTTTTGGCTGAGGCCCGGGAGTTAGGCTGAGGCCTGGTTATTGGGCAGTCTGGGGTGCTTACACATCCTTGTTTCAGCCCTACCGAACTCTCAAACTTTCTTATGCGCTGTATAAAAACGTAAATGTAGGTACAGACAAAGCTTCATGAGGGTTTTGTCATGTGCTTGCGACACCTACCAAAACAATTGTCAGCATTTTTTTTTGCGACGTTTTTCCCACAACTGTCCTTCACCCCCAGTTTTTTTTTTTACAAATTGTTGGAGTAGTGCAGTTCTCGGTTGTGTTGCCACAGTTGTGTAAAAGTTGCAAAGATGAACTCCCTCTACACACATATCAATTTTGTATTTGAATTCTAGACACGAGACCTGCCACATACATGACGATTTTTAAAAGGGTACACGTCGACCAAAACACAGAATGTTGATGAAAACGGTTGAAAAAGTTGGAGGAGCGAGGGTGGAGGAGGGGAGAAGGTGAGAATAGACGTTGGAGACTTGATGCTATAATTAGTTCTTCCACGAAAGGCAGTCTCCTATGCACGGTGTGGGCTTTCCTTGCGAGGGTTTGTTGTCCTCTGTCCCACCTACGCCTTGAGGACGACAAAGACACATGCATGCGGAGCAACGTTGGCTGCTGTGAACTTCCCTGTTGCGTCAGGAAGATCTGAATCCTTCCACAGGTCGTGCACATGCATGGCTGACGTCGGTGGCAGACCAATCATATCCCAGGTGACAGTCAGGTCGGCAGCCTCCTCCGCCACGTTGACAAGGAGGACTGCTGTCGTGCCGTCGCTCATGTTCTTTGCCCACACCTCGGTGGTGCTTGTTGTGCTCACCAGTTTTCCTTGGATGCGCTTGTTCACGCCAATGTCCTGGTTCACTGCGAGCGCACCTTTGTTCGTCAGAATCTTCAAAGTTTCGGCAGACACGTGCACAAGGTCTGTCCCTGCAAGAAGCGGCGACGACATGATGCACCAAAGCGACATGTGTGACACTTGCTCATCAAATGAAAGACCGACGTTACCAATCTCCAACATGTCAGCATCGTTGAAGTGGCCAGGTGTTGCGATGTCAGCCATGATGTTGTTCTTGTGTGCGTTCAGCAGAACACCGTTCCAGTTTGCCTGCACATCATTTGCAGTGCGCCAGAGGTTTGCCACACCCGAAATCCACGACCCGCAGCCATCGGGGCTGTCGCAAGCCTCAACGGACTGAACGACGTAGTGCCCCTTGTCCTCGAAACACTTCTGGAATTGCTGGTGGAACGGCGTCCACGAGTCGGAGCTGTTCTTGTGGCTTGCGCCGTCACATTCGTCGATTTTGAGGTAATCAATACCCCAGTCACAGATGGTGTCGGCGTCGATCACTTCGTAGCCGTACGACCCAGGGCGGTGCTGGCATGTGAACTCAGCTGCGGCAGTGTAGACACCGAACTTCATCCCCTTCGAGTGTGCGTAGTCCGCAAGGTGCTTCATGCCAGACGGGAAGCGGACAGGGTCGGGGACAAGCGTGCCGTTGGGGAGACGTGCGACCTGCCAGCAGTCGTCGATGTTGACGTAGCGGTACCCCGCAGCCTTCATCCCGTTCGACACCATTGCATCGATCACCTGCTTCACAATGTTCTCGTCGATGTTGCAGTGGTAGAAGTTCCAGCTGTTGAATCCCAACGGCGGTGACACAATGGCAGCCGAAGCCTCCTCTGCACGCACGCTGTCGGAGGACGAGGTCGTCAGGTTCGCCACAAACGGACCCAGCGGCAAGCTGTCGTTGTTCACCACAACACACTCAACAAAGTCCATCCACGCGTAGCGAACTGACGTCACACCTTCCTGGTGTTTCAGCACAACATCAGAGCCGTCGAAGCTTGTGTGAGCGACCGAAACACGCATCCACTTCCCCTTCACGAGGACCTCAAACGGCGGCTGTTTCGCACAGCACAGTGTGCAGTCCGCACTCGTGCCGTTCACATTCACGCCGTGCACATCCTTCAGGCTCGGCATCACAGCAGAGCCTTCCGTGAAGGTGATGCGGACTGCACCGTTGTCCTCTGCCGCACCTGCGAACACCGGCCCTGTCCAGTACGAGTCGTATGCACCAAGGTACGTGCCCACGGCAGACACCTGCATGCGCCCCTGCACAGCAAAGGCAGCGTGCACAGTCTGCATGGCCATGCGGCGTGACATTTCGTTCTTGTTCGGCGGGTGGTCAACACCCCACGCAGACGTGCCGCCCATGTCCAGCCCGATAGAAAGCCCAGAGATGTCTGTCAGGCCGTCTGTGTGCGGGAGTGTTGCTGCCTCTGCAATGCGGATCTCCATACGTCCCGTCGCAAGCTGCTTCGTAGTGTTCGTGCCGGAGACAACAGACGGCGGCAGCTGCTGCGTGATCACTGCAAAGTCGCCCATCCCCTTCTTGTCACGCCACGTCGCAATCATGGCCTGGTACATGCACTCGTAGAACGCCGTGCGGCCCACACCCACCAGAGCTTCGTCAGCGTTCGCCTCACCCTGGTACCAGAGCATTGCACGCACCGACATGTGCGTGAAAGGGTTCACCATGGCGTTGTACAGCACCATCGCCGCGTTTGCGCCAGTCCTCACAGGGAACGCTGCCTTGTCCTCGGGGCAGAGGTCGAACGCCTCCTTCGGCATCCACGCCTCCACACGTGTGCCCCCGACAGCGGATTGCACAATACCGATGGGGATGCTTCCTGTGTGGAGACGTGCCACCTCTCGCACAGTCATGAAGCACATGGCGGAGAAGCCATCGATGTATTTGTTCTGTGCTGCCTCGGCTGCTGTGACCCACTTGTTGCAGGTCACGGAGGGGCAGGTCCCGTTGGGGATGCGGTCCTCGGGGGTGGGCGACGTGACGGTTGCAGTCTGGAAGAAGTGGATCTGTGGGAACAGGGCGAGTGTAGCGATCTCCTCAGTTGCGTTGAGCGTGTTGGACATCGGGAACACCATGTTGGACTGCCCGCTGCAGAAGTAGACGTTGCCGAAGGAAGCGTTGTGCACGGTGATCGTGTCCACGTTGTTTGTCATCACAATCGAGAAGTCCACCTGCGACCCAGGGTTCAGCATCACAATCCAGCGTCCGTCTGCGTCAGTGGGCACGCTGTACGTCACACCATTCGCGCTGACGTGCACAGGGCTCTTGTCACTCACGCCATTAACAAAAGCGCGCGCACCGTACTCAAAGTTTGTCTGGAGAATGACATTGTCGCTGATCCACTGTGGTACCGTCAGCACACCAGCAACAGCAGGCAGGCACGCCAAGAGAAGTGCCGCTTTCATATTTTTGTTTTTTATCCAAAAAATACGAAGGAAAACCCCCAGAAAAGGCTTTTGATGATTTACTAATCCTGCATTTGATAATGGTGGTGTTTATTGGTTGAAATGGGATGCAAAAGAGGGACAGAGGTGAGAATAGAGAGAAAAAGGGGGCCTTTTTTGTTTGACAACATTCGAGATGGGGTGTGTGTGTTATTGAGTGTTGCACACCAAACTCCCGACAAATGGTGAGAGTCTAGGTCACCATCTTATTGCGATATTTTTTCGAAAACAAAATTAAGTGGAATCTAACGGGGGTGGAAAAAGTACATGACAAAAAAAGGGAGGTTGGGAGTGAAATACCACTGGGAGAGGGGGAGGGGGTGTGATTTTGAAAACGTAGTTGTATTTGTGCGAGACACCCGAGGACGTGCTTGATCACCTTCAAATGGGGTGTCACAAAACCATAATAAACTGTTGGTGCTCCGGGAGGGTCGATATTGACAGGTCGCTGACACAGGGACTCTATACACACACCCCCTGATATTGACAGGTCGCCGACAGGTCGTTGACCGACTTCCGAAAGCACCAACTGTTCGTCTTTTTTTAGGCTGGTGTCGGGGTGTCAACGTTAAGTACTACACGATAAGCACCTCACTGCCCGTACACATCCAAAAATATCTTCAAAAATAAAATTGCGTTTTTTACACTAAAAAATGGGGGGAAAGTGCTTGGGCTATCTAAAAGGAGGGGGGAACTAATTTTACACGAAAAGAAAATGGGGTGGGATATAATGGGGAAAAAAGGGGCAGCAGGAGAGGGGGGGGGTGTCCTACCAAGAAAAACTCTAAAAACCGGAAGTGGCTTTTTATATTTGTCAAAAAGTTAAAAAAAGTGAACAAAAAAAACAAACCCAAATCAAAATCAACAGCCTGTCTCACTCTCTCTTTTCTCCCTCCTCCATCTCACAAATCTCAGATTTTTTTTCTAACTTTTTTTTAAACTTCAGACGACGGCGGTACCCACCCTGCAAGCGACGAAGCGAGAGACAGAGAACTTCCTGGAGTAGTACTACCTCTTGGCGACCTCGGGTTGACACGCGGGATGGGACGAGTAGAGGGGGGAGGGAGGCTGCGCTCGCAGCCGGAGGGCGGGTCTTCCGGGTTGTCTCTGAGAAGCAACATGAGGGAGTCGGCAGCAGCACGCACTGTCGCCTCAGCGGCACAACGCGCACGCACCACATGGTCGTCGCGCTCCCTCTCGACCTGAGACAGCTTCTCCTCCGAACCCTCCAACAGTCTTTCGAATTGTGCACACCGTGCTGTCAACGTCTCGTTTACATGGTTGCTCTGTTGTAAGCCCGCCTCCACCGCAGCCACTTCCTTCTTCACTGCCGTCACTTCCTCTTCCAGTAGTAGCTGCTTCGCACAAGATGCGTCCTTCTCAGACTTCGCCAACGCGGTCTGCTTCGCAAGCTGCTTCCTCAACCGCCTCGCTAGCCTCTCCCGCAACGCGGTTTCATGCTTCTGAGAATCCGCCAAGCGTTCGCTCGCAGAAATCTCTGAACGGCAGGTCGAAAGCTCAATTTCGATTTCCTTCAAATTTTCGATTAAAACCGCTTCGCGTACAGAGGCTTCTGAAAGGAGCGCCGCGTTTGTGGTGTTTGCATCAGAGGATATGGTGTCTGCTTTAGCGGCAGCTTCATGAAGGACTTCGATTTGGGTGAGAAGCTTTTCCTTTTCTTGGTTGGTTTCCTGCGCCTCGGTGGTGGCGGCCGCGAGGAGCTCTTTTGTTGTGGTGAGGGTCGCTTCGAGGGTGGCGTACTTTGCTTTTGCGTCGAGGTTTTCAGAGCGCATGCGTTGCTGCTGAAGGGCGGCCGCATCGTGGTCGCTTTGTAATAGGTTCTTTGCCGCCTTTGCATTCGCAAGCTGATCCCTAAGGCTGTTGATCTCCTCAATCATCTTCTTCTCCCGCTCCACTGTATTCTCCTTTAACTGCGTCAACTCTTCTTGGAGTTCTCTGTCTGCGCTTGGTGTTTTGTTGTTTGGTGTGAAAAATAGGTTTTCTGTCACCCCACCTTTAGGAGGTGCCATCGCAAGATGTGCCGGAGAAATTGTCGGAACATTCTTGATTTCCTCATCAGCAGAGGTCACAGCGCAGCGGTCATCACGCACCCAGCCTCCTTTTCCATCAGCGACCTCCCACGACAGCATATCATGCGGTCCTATCCCACCATGCTTTTGCGTGGAAGCAAGCAATCCACGGTCGACCTCCATATGCTTAGGGTCAGGGTCCACCAACCACCAGCCACCTTCACCAGAGTAAAGCCGTTTCCCTCCGGACACCCAAAAGGGGAATCCGTTGTGGTAGGTAGGTTCGTTGGGGAGGGTGTAGGTTCCGGAAACCTCTGGGTGAACCGAGGAGGTGACCGAAAGGGAAGTCGGCATGGGTGGTGGGGTTGCGGAGATGACGATGCGTTGCAGGAGATGCCAGCCGCCGTGGCCGTCGGCAGCCTCCCATTTCGCGTGCATATGGGGTAATGCGTTGCCATGTGGCGTCTTAGAAGCAATCCACCCACGATTTGAACGGACATCAGCGATATCACTACCCATCATCCACCCCCCTCCGGCATTGCAGTATAGAGTAGGCTTCCCACCAGACCGCCATGTTGGCATTCCATTTACAGTTTCTCCGGTCAACGCAAAACGTCCTGCAGCCTCAGGCATCTCGGGGCACACCACCCATAGGTGCTGTGGTACGGAGGAGGAGGAGGAGGCCTGGGAGGAGACATTCGGGGCGGCATGGGTGCGGTCTTCGCCATTCGGTGTGTGCGCAGCGAGGTGACCTGGCGAAGGTGCTCCAGGAGGCTGGTAGACAGTTGTGTTCTTATAAATGGTAGGCATCGTAAGGGAGGTGTGGGGTTTGTTTTGTCTATGGTGGGGGTGTGAATGTGATCGAAAAAAGTGGGGAAAAAATGTGTAGAGTTGAGTGGTTGATGTCCAGTGAGGGTAATTCTTGCGCAGAATATGATGTGATGGTTGGTGGCGTCACTTCGCAAGGGCAAATACGAAGGTGGGATAAGTGTTTCTGCAACAGGGCTAAAAGAGGGTTTGGGGGTGTTTTGAGGGTCTTGGGTTTTTTTTGTTGGTACCCTGGGGTATATTCATCACCACCCTCCCACATCATTCACTGTTGTGTGGGTACAGATGCCTTGTTACAGCGTCCGCACCACGTTTGAATACCACAACAACACGTGAACACGGCGATATCGCAAATGCATTTGAGTTTTGCGGTATCACATGCACACAGGACATGGTCGCCACATCATACTGGTGAAGGGGTGTATTGTATGAATATGATTCGCCATCATATTCCACAACCTCTACCCCCACCACAAGGTACTTCCCACACGGGGTGAACTGCATGCCCTCAACACTCCCATCCACATCAGCACTACGAAGAGCCTCACCACTCCAATCAAAGAGGTGCACATTGCCAGAGCTCGCCACAGCAAAGACTGAGGCACACCGTGAAAGCGCCACATACTCCCCATCCACAGGCACACATGCCACAGCTTCACCTGTGTTCACATCCCACAGACGTACCTTCTCCTCTGAGGTGATCGCCCAACCACCACAGTCCGACACAGCCACACCCATACACCCTTCGTGCGAGAGAGTGCGGAGCAACGTCAGGTCTTCGTCATACACAGAGACGCCGTCTCTGCCCTGCGAGACAACAACACCACCACACGCGAACACCGAGCCCGAAGGGCCGTCAACTTTGCGGACCACCTCCCCACCCGGAAGCGCAACTTCGAAAAGGCCTTCCGCCCAACATGGCACGTAGCAACGTGTCTTGCACTGCGATATGGCAGGCGCACTGTGCACTTCATGGTCCACTTCCACTTCAAATGAGAAGACAGTGTCGAATGTTTCTGTGTCGAAGCCGCCAACATGCCCACAATCATCCCTACTATAGACGCACAGCGTTCCACAACTAGACAGCGAGCAGTGGTCTGCTACCCTCAGCCACGGACGTGCTGTGTCCGGTGGTACAGTGTACTCAGCAGGACACTTGATGTCGGCAAAGAAGCGGCGGGCAAGCACAACCTGCACCCCTGCATCAAACGCAGTGTCCTGCAGACGGCACGTCCCCTCCAGCACCTGCGTGCCGATGCGCATCTCGACAGACGCAGGCGAGACAGCAAGCGCCGTGCACGCAACCTCCTTTGCCGCTGCAACGTCCGCCTCGCACGGCACCTCCACTGTCGCAGTCACGCCTGACTCTTCCAGCTCAAAGGTCACATCCATCATTGTTTCAAGAGCTGTGTTTGATGAAATTTCTTCGTTCTGTTTAGTGGACACGTGGAAAGGGATGAGGGCTGGGGTCGGTTGTGGGTTAGTGAGGTTAATCCTTGCGCAGAATATGGCCCTTGAAGGAGTTGAGTGGGGTGTTGAAGGTATGGTTGGAGAGTCGGTCCTCAAAAAAGTTGTATTATTTGTCTAATATGGAGTGTAATGTGATGGAATGCGGTTCTGACCGAGATGACGTCCGAATACCTTTTGCAGTCTCCTTGCGGGCGTAGGAGTGGTGTGTGCCTACGAATGATGAGGGGCAGATCGAATAACAAAGCAAAAGTGAAAAAGAGAGGTAAAGGGTGGTGTGGTCGTTATCCTCAAAATGAATTCCCTCACAGGCTAGTAGGTCGAGGGTGCAACGCAAATACTGATGCAACGCACGATAGCAACGCAGTGCTACACACCGCAGTACTCAGCGACAGCGAGGGGGTACTTCCCACACAGGGTGGACTGCACGCCCTGACATGCCCATGCTTCATAAAAGCTGCAAAGAGCCGCACTGCTACAATCATAGAGCTGCACGCTGTTGTGCTCATGAGGGCTACTCTTCTCTGTTTACATCCGAAACATCACTCAAGTAGGGGTACAGATGCTGTGACACAAGGTCGAAACTTTCTCCTGACTCAAATAAAACCACACGTGAACACGGCGATATCGCAAAGGCTTCGTAGGAATTTGGTATCACGTGCACACAGGACATGGTCGCCACATCATACTGGTGCAGGGTGTGCTCTTCAGAATACAGAACAATGTCACCACTCACAAACCCAACAACGACGTATGTCCCACACGGAGTGAAGCGCATGCAAGTGACGCGAAACTGCCCTTTATCGAAGCTGCCAAGAGCCGCACCACTCCAGTCGTAGAGTTGCACTTTGTCAGGGCAATCCACAGCAAAGACAGAGGCACACCGTGAAAGCGCCACCCTCCCATCCGCAGGCACACATGCCACAGCTTCACCTGTGTTCACATCCCACAGACATGCGTTCTTCTCCTTGTCGGAGGAGGTGATCACCCACCCACCACAGTCAGACAATGCAACCTTCATGCACCCGTTGTGTGAGAGAGAGCGGAGCAACGTCAGGTCTTCGTCATACACGGAGACGCCATCCTCACCCTGGGAGACCACAACACCACTACACGCAAACACCCGCGTTGAGAGGCCGTCGACTTTGCGGATCACCTCCCCACCCGGAAGCGCAACCTTGGAAAGATAATACTTAAACGCCATGTAGCAGTGTGTCTTGCATCGTGAGATGGCAGCTGGACCTAGCCCACCAAGTTCGGTTTCAAACTTGAAGGCAGTCTCGAAGGTTTCTGTGTCAAAGCCGACGCCACCAAAACTGGAACCGCCACTGAGATTGAGACCTTTAAAGTTCAAATAGACACAGAGCGTTCCACAAGGAGACAACGAGAAGTAAGACAAGTTATCCCGCACACTGTGCTCAGCAGGACACTTGATGTCAGCAAAGCGGCGGGCAAGCACAACCTGCACCTCTGCATCAAACGCAGTGTCCTGCAGACGGCACGTCCCCTCCAGCACCTGCGTGCCGATGCGCATCTCGACAGACGCAGGCGAGACAGCAAGCGCCGTGCACGCAACCTCCTTTGCCGCTGCAACGTCCGCCTCGCACGGCACCTCCACTGTCGCAGTCACGCCTGACTCTTCCAGCACAAAGGTCACATCCATCATTGTTTCAAGAGCTGCGTTGGTGTGATGCAATTTAATGTTCTGTTTGGTGGACAGTTGGAGCTGAGGGTGGACACGTGGAAGGGATGAGGGCTGGGAGCCCATTGTTTTGTTAACGGCTACGCAAAACGCAACAATGCGCCTGGTGGGAAGAAACCGTTAGGGTGCATCCACCAACCAAGGCAACGCTGTGCGTCGCAGAAGCCTGCGTTGGCAATGCTGAATCATTAGCATTGACGTTGCCGCCACGGGCACAGGTTTGTGAAGCACCTTGATACTGATTACGGAGAATACCCCTCCGGCAAGCTGCTACAGTCAGTCAACATGAAGGCTTGGCCAAAAGGAGTTGGTTTTTTCCGAAGAGTTGGGTCGAAGTGGTGCTCGCCGTGGAGAATACGAGAAGGCTCGCATTGAAAAAAATGAGTGGAGTTGAGTGGTTGATGTCCAGTGAGGGTAATTCTTGCACAGAATGATGGTTGGTGGCGTCACTTCGCAAGGACAAATAAGAAGGTGGGATAAGTGTTTCTGCAACAGGGCTAAAAAGTTAGTGTCCCTTGGGGGTGTTCGGTCTTGGGTTTTTTTTGTTGGTACCCTGGGGTATATTCATCACCACTCCCCCTAGGTCACACATCACTCACTGTTGTGTGGGTACAGATGCCTTGTTACAGCGTCCGCACCACGTTTGAATACCACAACAACACGTGAACACGGCGATATCGCAAATGCATTTGAGTTTTGCGGTATCACATGCACACAGGACATGGTCGCCACATCATACTGGTGAAGGGGTGTATTGTACGAATATGATTCGCCATCATATCCCGGAATCCCTACCCTAACCACAAGGTACTTCCCACACGGGGTGAACTGCATGCCCCGGAAACTCCCAACCATAACACCACTGCGAAGAGCCTCACCACTCCAGTCATAGAGCTGCACTTTGTCAAGGCACTCCACAGCAAAGACAGAGGCAGCCTGCGAGATCGCCACATGCGCAGCTTTCCCAGGAACACATGCCACAGCTTCACCTGTGTTCACATCCCACAGACGTACGTTCTCCTCCTTCCTGGAGGAGGTGATCACCCACCCACCACAGTCCGACACTGCCATGCTCCTGCACCATTTGTGTGAGAGAGTGCGGAGCAACGTCAGGTCTTCGTCATACACAGAGACCCTGTCGTTGCCTTCGGAGACAACAACACCACCACACGCAAACACATACTTCGAGTGGCCGCCGACTTTGCGGACCACCTCCCCACCCGGAAGCGCAACCTTGGTAAGACCTTGCATACTCGCCAGGTAGCAGCGTGTCTTGCAATGCGAGATGGCAGGCGGACCGTGCACTATATTGTCCACTTCAAACGAGAAGACAGTGTCGAATGTTTCAGTGTCGAAGCCGCCAACACGCCCTCTCTGATCCCTACTATAGACGCAGAGCGTTCCACAACTAGACAGCGAGCAGTGGTCTGCTACGTTCTGACCTTCCTTCAGACTGTACTCAGCAGGACACTTGATGTCAGCAAAGCGGCGGGCAAGCACAACCTGCACCCCTGCATCAAACGCAGTGTCCTGCAGACGGCACGTCCCCTCCAGCACCTGCGTGCCGATGCGCATCTCGACAGACGCAGGCGAGACAGCAAACGCCGTGCACGCAACCTCCTTTGCCGCTGCAACGTCCGCCTCGCACGGCACCTCCACTGTCGCAGTCACACCTGATTCTTCCAGCACAAAGGTCACATCCATCATTGTTTCAAGAGCTGTGTTTGATGAAATTTCTTCGTTCTGTTTAGTGGACATGTGGAAAGGGATGAGGGCTGGGGGCCCGTTGTGGGTTAGTGAGGTTAATCCTTGCGCAGAATATGGCCCTTGAAGGAGTGGAGTGGGGTGTTGAAGGTATGGTTGGAGAGTCGGTCCTCAAAAAGGTTGTATTTTGTCTAATATGGAGTGTAATGTGATGGAATGCGGTTCTGACCGAGATGACGTCCGAATACCTTTTGCAGTCTCCTTGCGGGCGTAGGAGTGGTGTGTGCCTACGAATGATGAGGGGCAGATGTCCCCACGCTCCTTGCTTTTCACATCACTCCATAATTGCTGCCTAACGGAGGGTCCCGAAAAATAAAAGTGCCCCCCTTTAAATCTTTTGAATGAAATGTGGCTTTGCGTACACATCTGTTGTCTTAGAGACTCTATCATTTTCTTTAAATGACTTTATTTTTGAAAAAAGGTGAAAGTGCCTCGTCGGGCTCTCACCTTTCCTAAAAAGATAATAATAAAAAAAGGGAAGTTATTCCTCTGATTTGCGTAGATCAGTTTATTTTGATCTGTTTCTATGCACCATGGGAAAAGAGAGGCCTTTTGGCCCCTAAAAACTCCAAAAAAATTGTGAGAGGGGGTGAAACCCCCCCAAACAAAAAAACTCAGTTTGTTTTGAAAAATAAAGTGGTAGTTGTTGATGCAGGCACCTCCGACAGCACATTCTGTTGATTCTAAAAAACGGGGGGATGGAAAAATCACGAATAAAAAAATGGGGGAGATATTGAAGAGTTGGAACGCTTCCTCACCCCCAGATCACACTCTTGTGGGTTGCCGCCGCAGCTGCCCTCGTACTCAGCAATGCTGTAGGACTGCGCCAGCGGGAGAGGCATGACAGCTTCTGCAAGTTTGGTTCCGTCTCGGTGGACACACCTGTGCCTAGTGTGGGTACAGGTGTCTCGTCAACACCTTTTCCGCGTGTGTCCCGAACACAACCACACGTGAGCACGGCGATACCGCAAACGACATACCTACATCCGGAATCACAAGGACACGAGACATGGTTGCCATATCGAACTGGTGTAGTTTGTATAGGTTTATGTAACCGGTAATAGCAGCACGGACCACAAGGTACTTCCCACACGGTGTGAACTGCATGCCACAGACACGCGCACCCACATCAACACTGCGAAGAGCCTCACCACTCCAGTCATAGAGGTGCACGGTGTTGCCCACGGGCACAGCAAAGACAGAGGCAGACCTTGAAATCGCTGCGTGACTCGCATGCGTAGGCACACATGCCACAGCTTCACCTGTGTTCACATCCCACAGACGTACGTCCTTCTCGGAGGAGGTGAGCACCCACCCACCACAGTCAGACACCACCATGTATTCACACACTTTGTGCGAGAGAGAGCGGAGCAACGTCAGGTCTTCATCATACACAGAGACGCCGTCTGGGCTGCGTGAGACAACAACACCACCACACGCGAACACTAAATATGAAGGGCCGTCGACTTGGCGGATCACCTCCCCACCCGGAAGCGCAACCTCGAGAAGGCTATCCCCACACGCCACGTAGCAGCGTGTCTTGCACTGCGAGATGGCAAGCGGACCGCACATTCTGGATGAGGCTACTTTGAACGAGAAGACAGTCTCGAAGGTTTCTGTGTCGAAACCAACAACATGCCTTTCCAAGTCACGATAGATGCAGAGCGCTCCACAACGCGACAGTATCACGCATCCCGTATTCGTTACACTGTACTCAGCAGGACACTTGATGTCGGCCAAGCGGCGGGCAAGCACAACCTGCACCCCTGCATCAAACGCAGTGTCCTGCAGACGGCACGTCCCCTCCAGCACCTGCGTGCCGATGCGCATCTCGACAGACGCAGGCGAGACAGCAAGCGCCGTGCACGCAACCTCCTTTGCCGCTGCAACGTCCGCCTCGCACGGCACCTCCACTGTCGCAGTCACGCCTGACTCTTCCAGCTCAAAGGTCACATCCATCATTGTTTCAAGAGCTGCGTTGGTGTGATGCAATTTAATGTTCTGTTTGGTGGACAGTTGGAGCTGAGGGTGGACACGTGGAAGGGGTGAGGGCTGGGGGCCGGAGAATACCCCTCCGGCAAGCTGCTACAGTCGGTCAACATGAAGGCTCGGCCAAAAGGATTTGGTTTTTTCCGAAGAGTTGGGTCGAAGTGGTGCTCGCCGTGGAGAATACGAGAAGGCTCCTACAATGGTGGTACGCCATCGCTCTCTTGGAGAAATTTCAAAGATTTCACGTCGCCTGCAAAGACGCAGGTGTACTGTACTTGGTACTTTGTCCTGTAGGGAAATGCTTAAGGAGGCCCTCAAGGCCCTGGAGACAGTGTTGACTGTGGATTTGGAGAGTAGCGACAGACGGCCTCCTACCTGGTGGCATGACGTGACCTAATGGGGATGCTGACTAAGTAACGTTGTGACGAACGGAGGGGGGTGGCGGGGGAGCTAGTATGGCTATAGTGAAAGAATAGGGGTACACTGGGGTGATCAATAGGGCCAGTGTATGTTATATCTTTGTTTCATCATGTGTCAACCGTGTACTGTTTTCGTTTGGTTTGTTTTGTTGCTTTTGTTGTAAGAAAAAGCTTGGGAGGGAAGGGGGGAAGTGTACATCCCTCACGTAATACAAAATGCTTACTGCAGGCAAAGAAAAAATACAAGAGAAAAAAGGCAGATGACCTCCAACGTAGGCATCTTGACAAAATAAAAGCAAAAGTAAAAAAACAATTAAGATGAGTCGCGTTGCTTCGCAGGAGGAAGCGCCACACACACACACACCATCGAGTTTTCTTGCCTTGACACAGTAACGTTTGTAAAACACAAATGTGGGTTCACCAAATATGGGGTAAAATAAAGCGGGAAGGGAAGATCCAAATTACTAGAAATCCCACTAAAAAATATTAGGGGGTGCGGGGGAGAAAATATGCGCAAACTAAAAAAGCGCGCACAACAGAATAGAATGCAGCAACACAAGAGCTTGCTCCAATGCATCCATGAAAAATGCGGGAGAAGTTGTGTGGGGGAAAAAGGCATGCCAACAATGGTTAATTAAGGGAATAAAAAAACAGGGGGATGGGAGAAAGACCACAACGTTTTGAAGTCTTTCCCGAGAAAGAAACGTATTTAAATGGCAGATGCCTCCTCAGGATGCAACGCACAATTGAAGACGTTGTGGGGAAAAAAGAAAGAAAATTTTATGAGTGTTTTATAAAAATTTTATGAACACCTTAGTCACCTTCATTCATCATCCACAGATGTTGCGCATACCCATATCGTTGCCCTCAGAGATATCCTTCGTGATGACCATCATAAAGATGACGACACTCATGACAGCTGCAAGGACGAAGACAAGGGTCAGAGACCAGATCACAAGGGACTGCCTGTTGTACTTCTTCAGAAGCATCCCAATGATGTTCAGGCCGAGTGCTGCACCCACAGCTCCCATCAGCGCGAACCAGATGGCGTAGTCGATGCGAAGCTGCCCTAGCGAGACGTACGCAATGGCGGCCACACCTGTCGTGAAGATGATCAAGAACGACGACGTCGCAGTGGACACACGTGGGATCATTCCCATCTCAAGCATAAGTGGTCCAGTCACCATGGCACCACCCACACCAAGCAGACCCGCAAGCACGCCCGCAATGATCACAATCGCTGGGTAGATGCGTGCACGCTTCTCCGTCCACTTGATGTCGCCCTCGTGGAACGCAAAGTGTGTCTTGACCTTCATCTTGTGCTTCTGCAGCAGGTAGTTCCCCGCGAAATAAGTCACAATGACAAGAACCGGCACGCCAATCCACCAGAGCACCCAGAAGGTGGGGGACCCACAGAACTCTTCCTGCTGCTTGCCCTCCCACTTCGCGACGGGGCTCTGTCCGCCGCTCTTCCCGCCGCCCTTCAGCAGTGCCAGGACAAGCAGCATCAGCCACGACAGGAACAGAGTCAGCAGGTTTGTCGAGTACGGAATGTCGCGCTCGGAGTCCACAATCTTCTGGTGTGCCTTGTGCAGGGAGTCAAGCTCGGCAATGCGAGAGAGTAGCGCCAAGCGTGGACCCAGCTGCGGCACGCCAAGGCCCTTCAGGTCGTCGGAGGTGAGTGCCATGAGCGACTTTCCGTCGATGTCGTTCTTCGTGATGGCCTCCTTCAGCGCAAAGTTGTAGTCCGTCACCTTCCCAACGAAGGCTACCACGTCGCTGTTCTCCCAGTTGTACACCCGGACGTAGGCCTGGCTCGAGACGTACGATGCAGGGCGGCACTTCGGGTGGTTCGGGTCGTCGGGCATCCATCCGTCCTGGTCGAGCCCTGCTTTCTGCTCGTCTCCCTCGCGCCACTCTGCAGAGCGGTTCCAGCTCCCCCAGGGCAGGTCCTGCGAGCTGTGCACAAGCAGCATGTAGTCCTCGTTGTTCAGCTGCGTCACGTGCGAGATGATCATGTTCACGTCAGACGCCGCAAGGACTCCCAGCTTCTCCAGGTCACGCTGTGCCACATCAATGTTGGTCGCCCACATCAGCAGGTCTGTCCCGGTCACAAGGGTGCTCTCAATCCCGTAGCACAGTGCAGCAGACGCATCGGTGAAGGTCTGCACCCACGAGAGCACCATCTCTGTGTTCCACGTGTCGATGGGCTGTCCCTTCCCAAGGTGGCGGGTGGCACGCGGCACGTCGAGGACAATGAGCGAGCGGTGGTCCTTCTCCGTTGGGATGCTGCCTGTGGGCTCGGTCGCAGAGAAGAGTGCACGGAAGGAGTAGTCCACGCCACCCTCAGTCTCCTCCACAACAGCGTCGACCCAGACAAGCGTGTAGCTCGCAGCGTCGTCCACGGAAGAAAACTCGAACGACTTCATCGGTGCGTCCTCTGCGTCGCGCAGCACCGCATGCTGGCCCACCTTCCCGCCAAAGGCGATGCGGAGGCGGTTCGTCTGCAGTGCTTTGCTCTCGCCGTTGATCACCTCAAAGGCCTCCGTCGTCGTGTCACACGTCACCTGCACCTCCTTTGTGTCGCCAATGGTGGCCTTCTCTGCTGCCTCACGACGCTCGACCTGCTGACGCTCTTTGTTCTCCTTGATCCACGTCGCCTTGCCTTTGTTGTAGGTACGGTGTGTGGTCGACAGCAGCAGCAGGAACAGACACACAAGCGTCAGCCACTGCGGGAAGAGGATGTTCAGCAGCACGCCAACAAGACTCCCCGTCAGCTCCATCGGGATAAGCACCAAGGCCAGGTCGAAGTCAACAAGCGGGCGGTCTGCCGTCGGGTGGCGCAGCGGGAAGTTGATGATGATGTTCGTCACTGCGTTCCCAAAGATGGTTGCGTTTGAGAGCGGGACAGCGTTCTTCACACTCCACCCCATCACGATCAGGTAGATCGGCACCAACAGCCCACCGCCTCCAATACCGCTGGCAGAGGCGCTGATGGTCGCGATCATGGCGAGCAGCGAGACGATGATGTCGAGGGTCAGCTGCTCCGTGAAGATGGGTGCGATCTTCGTGCCGGTGGTGACCTCCTCCCATGCATCATGTGGTGCGTCGTACGCGCCTGCCTCGATGCCCTGCAGGAAGGAGTCGAGGATGTCTTGTCCACGCACCTGAGCGGCAGGCTCCGCTCCAGCACCACCACGCCCCACAGCACGCAGGGCGCGCAGGCCGATGTCGGCGCCACTCACCATGCCTCGGTCTTCAGGGTCGCGTTCCCCCCATCCGGTCTTGTGGGTGGCCAATGCTGGTATAGCAGTACCCAGCACTGCAAGAGCGCACAATATCATACGCATAGGAACTTATTTGCAGTAGAAAAGGAAGAAACAAAACAATATCTGTAGACAGTAGTGTGTTATGTTGTGTGAAATGTGGAAAAAAAATATGTATCTGTTCCGCTATTGATCAGATCTCGACAGCTATGTCGTTGTGTGAAGATTATTTGCCAGTACAGAAATGGGAGTGTCGGTGGCGGAGCACAAAAGAAGAAAGTGAAAACACATCGATCTGGCGTTGTCTTTACCATCGCACGCCATGGTTGGTCAAGACCAACTCTAGTGTGTCGGTTGCAATAAAGAAGGGGGGAAGGGGAGATAAGATTCTTTTTTTTTGTGTTTACAGTGCAATACTTTGTTCTCTTAGTTAAAATAACTTTTTTTTTTGCTTTTCCAGGGTGGGGGAGATTTTTTGTTTTTGTTTTTGTTTTGTTTTTTGTTTTTTTTTTTTTGAATTTTTCCCTTGCTTTATTTTTTTATAATTTGTTTTGCCCGTTCTGTTTTTTTTTTTAAAATTCCCTCACCCATCATCATTTCTTTAGAGAATTTCCAACGGAGCGTTTTTTTTTTTTTTATCTGCTTTGCTTTTATCTTGTTTATTTTTTTTTTTGGGAAAATTGACACAATTTTTTTTTGACTTAAATTAGTGCAGAGACACCGTTTAGTGCTTGCTAGGTCTGTGCCTACTCGTTTGATGCTGTGTCTACAGAAAAGAGAAATGAGGACAAAAAAAAAAAAAAAAGAACTCCATTTTTTTAAAAAAAAATTTGATAGAATATTTGGATAAGTGTAGTTTCCTCGGGTTGTGTTTCCACAGTTGTGCAAATATCCATTTCCCCCCCCTCTTTTGTTGTTGTTGATACTCATTACTATGAAGCCTCCCCCACTATCCAGAAAACATAAAAAAATTTTAAAAAATAATCCCCTCCAGAATTCTTTTGTCCAAAACCATCATTGTTTTTTTTTTTTTTATTTCTCTCCCCTTTGTTATGTCTCCTTTTGTTCGCCCCCATAACCCCCTTTTTTTGTCTTGCTATCCACACCTTTGCTTTGCATACCAAGTCCACACATCACAGCATTTGTTTAGTTTTTTTTTATCAATGAATATTCTTTGTATACCCCCCGTAGAACCTTAGCTTCTTCGTACCAATAAGAACACCTGTCCCACAGTGATGGTCACATTGCTTCTCCATTCAGTACGCGAAGCCCGCGATCGGAAGACAAACAAAAAACCCTTGCAAAAAAAAAATCGACTGATTATTTCTTTTTTCTTTGTTGATGCGCGCTCTAGCGACGTGATGCAAAAAAAAAAAAAAAACTCCCCTTTTGTGAATACAACAGCGTTCGTTCCTTTTGAAGAAAAAAAAAAGAGGGTGAGAGAGAGCGGGAAATGGGGGGGTTTTTTAAAATATTATCGAAAATGAAAAAAAAAAAATGAAAAAAAAAGCAGTAATGGCCGGCACGGGCGCACACAATGCGCACTCACAGTGCTGCATGTTTTAAAAATAAAACAACAATCCTCATGATAACATTCTGTTGATTCTAAAAAACGGGGGGGAAAAAAAAAATCCCGAAACGGGAAAAGGTTAGGGGGGTTTAAATGTTGATCCGACGAATTCACCTTCGGTTGTATGCATAAGATATGTCAACATGGCATGTCCCCCGAAAAAAGGGGCCCCCTATAAATCTTTTGAATGAAATGTGGTTTTGCGTACACATCTGTTGTCTTAGAGACTCTATCATTTTCTTTAAATGACTTTATTTTTTTGAAAAAAGGTAAAGTGCCTCGTCGGGCACTCACCTTTCCTAAAAAGATTAAAAAAAAAGGAAGTTATTCCTCTGATTTGCGTAGATCAGTTTATTTTGATCTGTTTTTGCGGACCACGGGAAAAGAGAGGCCTGGGGAGGGATAAAAAAAGAGGCCAGTTTCTCTTTCGTTCATTACCGTGATACGCCTCACAATGACATTAGTTTTTTTTTTTTTTTTTTTTTGAAAAATAAATATAAATGGTAGTTGTTGATGCAGGCACCTCCGACAGCCGGACAAAAGCACAAAATTAAAAAAAAAAAAAAAACCGTCATTTGTCGTTCCCTGATGTTGATGCAGGTCCACCTGAGTTTGCCGGTGTTTGCTGCCAAACACTGTCAAACACCGAAAAAAATCTGGGTCAAAATCAGATGGGGGACATCGTTTGAAAATTTGGATGTGAAAAAAGCCACCCTAAAATACTGACAGAGCGAAACAACAAAAAAGGAGAAATTTTTTTTTTTTTATGGAATGTGTTTATTATTGAAATAACAGATGCACAACGAATGGAAGGCAAAATAAGGCACGGATGGATTTATGCTGAAATGTGTCAAAAAAAATCAAAACCCATTCCACACAAAATCAGCACAGCCACGCCTAGATAATGGATCGTTAAAAAAATACTAGACCCTAATTTATTCCAATACTTTCCATGAAACAAAGAGAAAGAAAAAAAAATGCATGGGTTTTTTGAACCTCTAAAAACCCTTAAAAAATGAATTCAATTGGGAACGTCTTCTCAGCTAAATGGAAGCCCAAATAAACAACAGCGCGCAAAAAACGCATCCCCGCTTTTTTATTTTTATTTTTTTTCAAACCTATTTTTTCCCCTTCTTTGTAAGGGTGAGGCAGTAAAAAAAAAGGGAGGGCGGAAAAGCCTTTGTGTTGTTGGAGGCCCCCTATTTTTAGGGATGAGGTGAGATCCACTGAGGGGTTAAAAAAAAAAAGGGTGGTAAAGGAAAAATGGTTAATTTTCTCTGTTTTGCTCTGGTTTTATGTTTTTTTTTTTTTGTTTGTGAGCTGCAAAAAAAGGCTCCTTTTGGAAACAGAAAAAAAAAAGGGGGGCAAAAATGGTTGTTTTCTGCTTTCGGTGGTCTGCTCCTTACCAAACCAGGATTCAGCCCTGTACTACGCGCATTGAAGGAGCCAGGGCTATTGTAGGGTATGGGTTTTTGGAAAACAACAGGGGTTTAAAAATGTTTTAGTTTGTTTTGAAAGTGCTCTGTTTATTTTTTTTTTGATTGTTGTAGATGTGAAGTCAAAAACAACAGGGGAGGGTTTGGGCACAAACTTACCGCCACAACAAAGGTAAATGTGTCCCGAGGATGAGGGGATGGGGAAGGAGGTGGGGGGACTGGGTCGGACAAAAAAAAAAAAAAAAAAACGAGCTTTCAAAAAAAGATGAAGTGTGCTCACACACATCTTTTGTTTCAAATAAAAAAGAGAAAAAAATAAAAGGAGAAGTTAAAAAGTGCAAACGCCTCACCGTACATTGGTGTACGTAGACACATGGTTCTCCGAGGGGATATCGAACCCCAGTTTTGTTCCCAAAAAAAAAAAAAAGAAAAAAAGAGAAAAATTTTGGATGAATATGCCTCTCGTACACATTCATTTACTTAAAAAAATAAAGAGTAAAACAATGACAGCCAGATCTTTATAAAAAAAAGGAGGAGGGAAAAATGGGAATGGGGAAAAGCATCATTAAAAGGGAGAGGGCAGTCAGAGAATCGATGCTTTTTTTTTTTTGTTTTTTTTTTGTTGTGTCGACAATCGCCGAGTAATCCCACCAGGTGGGAGAATTCGGGTCTGTACTCTTTTTTTTTTTTTTTTTTTTGCTTTTTTTGAAAACTCGGAAAAATCAATCGTGTGGCAACAGAAGTATATCTCCACTCCACGCCCACCCCCCCTCCACCAGCTTACTTCCCAGTTAGCGGTCTGTATTGAGATGTCCTACCCCCACTACGCTCATCAGTAAACGAAAAACTCAGCTACTGGGATAATTGGAACACAAAAGGGAGTACACCTTCTGTGAAGTAAGCGACGGAGGAGGAGGGGGGGTTTTTTTTTTTTGATAAGTCATTTTGGGCGCGTTTGCGTTTCAGACACAAAAAAAAACACCGAAAAAAAAAAAAAAAACAGTCCCTCTTTTTTTGGGAGAAATATTTCCACTAGCTCAGGAATTTGCTCTAAAAAAACACAACATTGATTATCAAAACACACGCGCCGTGCTCCCTACGGCTCGTTCTCTCTGCTGGGGGGTGAAGCTGAGGGAGGAGGGAGGGAGGGGATTCCCGGGGAGGGGAGGGAAAAGACAAGGGGGGGGTTGATGCCATGTTTATAGTTCTCTTCGTTCAAATTTTCTTCTGCTTTGCGCCATGGATAAGGAAAAGATCTTTACAAAAAAACACATCTCCACAATCTCAACAATTCTTGTAAATTTTGATTTAAAATGAAAGTTCTTTTGAAAAGAAATCTATCCATACTTCGCCAAGTAATAAAAAAAAATCCTCCCCTTTAAGCATATCTCCCCCTCCCCACCCCCCCATCTCCACCTCCCACCTTTTAACTAAAAAAAAAAAAAAAAGACAAAACCTGATGCCCCCTTTGTGTATTTTTTTTCTCTTTTTTGTTCTCTTTTTCCTTCCTTCCTCCTCCTCCCCTTTTTTCTTCCTCCGTCTTTTTTGTTCTCTTATTTTATTTTTGAAATATTTTACTTCTTCGGCTCCTCTTCAACCAGGGAGTAAGGGACTATCGTCTCTGACTTAGCCCTACCTCCACCCTTAAGCTGCGCGAGCCAGACGGAAGGAGAGAGCGTGAGGTTAAGGTTAGATGCGCCTGATTTGTCGAGGTTGACTGCATGGGTGTAGAGAAGCCCTCCCATGATGGAACCCACGATTCCGACGATTCCGAGGTTCGATGGCATTTGGTCGAAGATAACAATGCCAAGAATGTTGAGGGGGATTCGGTTCATCCCTCCGATAACTCCATAGGTGGTGGGTGATGTAGCGCTCATACACCAGAACGATGCCATGGTCATGCTTGCCGACAAAAAGACCATCACAAACATATAGGTCAAAAACGCAGAGTCTTGCGACTTCTCGCGAAGCGACACAGACCACTCATTGTACTGCAGCACCGCCGGGATGATCAACGGAGGAATCGAGAGCACGTTGTTGTACATAACCGGCCCCCACCTTCCCATATGCCCCTTCAGGTCGTTCATGACTCCCTTCATGTAGAGCTGGTAGCTGGAGGTGCAGGCGACGTTCGACAAACTCCAGAACAGGCCAATCGGAGTCAACCATGTGTCCTTCAGCGCGCCCATGATGGACCCCATGCTGAGCATAAGAAACGCAACCAGCATGGTTTTATTGAAGGTGTGGCCAAACAGCATTTTGTCACCTATCGCCGTCGTAACAATCGCAGTGCTCTTGATGAGGGTCTGCAGCGGAACGGACATCGTCTTCAACGCAAGAAGCGAGGTGACAAGCATGCCCACGAACAACACCGTCAGGGGTATCCAGCGCTTCACCAGCTTCCACTCGAGCGGCGGGAAGTCAATCACCCCCAACGCCTTCAGAACCAGTACAAGAACTGCTGCCGCACCGTTCTGGAAGAAGATCAGCACGAAGGGGAAGGAGAACCCTTTCGTGTCAATGACAAGCTTGTTGATGAGAATCATCGACACAGAGCACGACGAGTAGCATAGGATGGAGAGCGGGAGTTCCATGCGCTTTGTAAAAGAGAGTTCTGCTGGCGGAGCCTCCTCTTCCATGACGATCTTCATCATTGTCTTTTGTGGTCTCTGTGTTGTGTGGATTTTGTGAATAAAAAATGAACCATAAATTTGTATAAAAAATCTCTCTTCATTAATAACGTTAGATGGGAATATCAGAGGGGGACTCGAAACCACACTCTCTAGACTAGACTAAGCGAAGTGCCCCGCAACCTTCAGTCACGAAGTAAGGACCCCTGTTTAGCAGCAGGAGGACATTTCAGAGTTTATGTTGTATGGTGTTGAGGTCTGTTTACAAAAAAGCAATAGATCCCGGGAAGTGGAATTAGTGATGGAGCAGAATGTGCTTGAGTGGGGAAGCCGCAGGTTAACATTGCACCAGTATCGTGGTGTGTGGTTGGAGGACGAATGCGGTGACGTTAGTTTGGTCATGAATGGGGAGGGGGGTTCGGGAAGTTGATGTATGCTGTGCTCTCCGTCATCCGAATCGGAAGGCTGATGATCGGTCGCAAGTCCATCTATTCGCGTTCAAATTCGGTACAAAAAAAAAGCAGCTCAAGACTACTAAAGACAAAGGTAATGTTCTTGGGGAAATGTCAAGCACGATTGGGGTTAGTTTGGTGGGTAAAAGACACCTGAACACCTAGAAGATGAACTAAAGGGGTAGGGGGGTGAAGGACTCAAGGAGAGAGAAGGGAGAAGCACGGGAAGTGGAAGCTGTGGTCAAGTGTACAAAAAAGAGATGAGGTCGACGACCGTATAACGTTGACACTGTTTTCGAATTTAAAAAAAAAAAAAAGGGAATTTTTATTTTACAGTGATTTTGATATTTCTGCTGTGTTTCGTGTCGCTGCCAAACAGTCTTCGCTATGGTTCCCTCTCCTCTCTCGTTTCCCGTTTATTTTGAAGATGATGGGGGATAGCGGGATCACACTCCTTTTTTGCACATCAGTGCTTTTCAAATCGAGCCCCAAAAACAGCCCATTTTATTCTATTTCCGTTCACTCAGCCTCAGACTGTTCCGCATTCCGTATATCCCTTGTGTGTCGCTGTCGAAATGCTTTGCCTTTATGTTGTGAAGTGCATTGGTGACCACATCTGTGGAGAGGTGCAGTGTCTTGAGCGACGCCAGCATCGAAGCCGCCTGCGTGACAGTCGCGGTGCGCCCTTTCTCACGCAGCCTTGTCTCGACAGCTTCGTTCAGCGTACCATTCCTCAGGGACAGCTCCGCTACAGCCGCAAGCAGCAATGTCACCTCCTGCATGCCGATATCCTGCGACCCCCCCACCACCGCCTCCACAAGCGTCTCCTGCAGTACCGGGTGCACCACCCTTGCCCCCAGCTTCGCCAAACTATGAAACACCTCTATTGCCTCCGACGCACGCACCGACCCACGCTCTTTTACAATACGCTTTGTAAGCTCCTCAAAAAAGCGGACATTAGTAAGAAGCAACTCTGCAGCACAATACCCCAACCGTACCATTTCTTTTATAGACAATGAAGGCATCGAGGCGCTAGCAGTGTCATAAAATGTGTTGAGAATAGTTGAATCAAAGAGGGTTTCCGGCGCAGCGCGAAGCCGTCCGCAAAAATGCAGCGACGCTGACAACCCGCGAATAACGTTGCGCACTGCATCCTCGGGGAAGGGGTGTTTCATTTCTGACAGATGATTCTGCAGACATGAAATATGTAAAATAATATGATCTGAATGGTCAAGCCTAGCTGTAGATCGCATGATTCGGGTGAGCACCGAGAGACCTCCATAATTCCCGCTATGCTTGCTCTCTCGCAGTACCCACGCTGGGACCGGAAGAAGAGGAATTTTTTCACCCTTTGAATCGTCCTCCATTTCGGCGCACTCCGCCGCAGCCCACAACATTGTCGCCACCAAACTCTGAAAATTGCTGTGCCTCCGAAGCTCTATGTCATCTCTGGCCTTCCGTACGAACAATACTGTTGCATGCTTGAAGAGGGTTTGGACAGATTCTACATCACCCAGCTCTGTACAGGATGTTATGGTGGAGTTTAGATAGGTCACGATGGGTATCGCAGTTTTCATTGTGAGTCCTGCCCCGAAACGCATCGTATTAAGAGGAGAGCTATGCATGCAAAGACGGAGTGAGGCGAGAAGCGTGGTGTCGTAGACCTTAGATTTGTAGAGACACCATAGCAGCGTAGCATGGTTTTCAAGAGAGATGGAAGGAGGGGTCTGGCGGGAGGCCGCGATGAAGAGAGTGCGAAGTTTGCCTTTTGGGAGATTGATTCGCACCGCACCACGGAGCGCCCTGCAGAGCGAAGTAAAGTCGCACGGACCTGCCATCAAAGCGTCAAACAGCCACTCCACCTCAGAGAGGGGGAACCGGAGCTTAATGCAGGCAGAGACGCACATCGTGATGTCCTCAGGACAGCCGGAAAGCGTGCCCACACGCCATGCGTTTTTCAATACTACCGCCGCCTCGCGTACTATAGCGCCTTCCTGCTGGGTGTCTGAGAGGGTTGTGAAGAGAGGATGAGGAAGCGTTATGGTGCTAGGAAGTTCTGGTGGTGTGACCATCAGGGCAACAGAGCGAAGCGTCAGGGCAACGGATTTTGCTGGCAGCGTGGCGGCGGAGGGACTGCCGAAACCTAATTTGACGCGGTCCCCAGGTTGCTTCTTCCTGCAGATCGTTAATACATCTTTCAGTGTTTTCACCGTATGCCCATCGACAGAGAGGAGATGGGTACCCTCCAACGCGGCCATCCCTTTCCGATTCGCTTTGCTGTTTGCCTTTCGAGAGACACGGCTAAGCTTGAGGTGGTGAGTCAAACTTAGTTCGGTCTGTGCTTCCTGCACTTCAAGCCAGACATATCGACGGACACGGCTTTCCTCTTGCGGACACTGCACAACACCAGAAGCAACACTGGGAAGAAAAATATTAGCTGCCCTTCTAAAGACAGAACGACCTGCTGCGTGGTGAAAGGTATGCGGAGGGGAACGCAGTACAACTTCCTCTGCGATCACGGCACAGTTGTGCAGAATCCGCCCGGCATCCTCTGGGTGAGGTAGTCCTGCAGCAGCAGCAGCAGCAGCAGCACCCTCTCCCTTATCCTGCTGTGTCGCGGCCCCCACCTCTCGCTCGAACGCCACAACCTCCGACTCCAGACGCACCACACACCCTGCCACCTCACGTTGCAGAGCACCCTGCGCAACTTTCAATATAGCAAATGTCTTGCGTTGTGCATTCAGAAGCGCCATGATGGTGGAGAAGGTGTTGAGGAGGGAGGGTGTGTACGGGGAAGGGGGGCAGAGATGGTTACGGCATGGTGTGTTGTCTCTTTTACATCTGTTGAGAAAGCAAAATGTGGGAGGTATGGCAATGCAGAGGAGGAGGAGGAGGAGGGGGGGGGATGGAGGGAAGTTAAAGGGGGGGGAGGTAGTGAGTAGGGGAACACATGATCATCATGTTGTATTGATAAGAGAACAAACCGCCTCGGTTTGGAACATTGTCAATTTGAGAGAAATAAAAAAATTGGAAAAAATGAAAATGAACGTGGCTTGGCTAGCAGGAGGAGCTAAGTCTTTGGTGTGTTGGGGCAGCAACTAATAGAACACATTCCTGTGAAATTGAACCGAACAAAATTTGCAATTTTCACAGGGTGGTTGGGGGGAGGAAAGTAGAACTAAATGCAATATACCAAAACCTCTTTGGTGTGAAACATAGCTCATTGTGAACACGACTAGGCTAGAATGGTATGTACAAGAGCAGACGTATCTCATTGAAGGATACCACAGCAACAGCAGCAAGCTGCGACTCCTCTCGGTTTTTCAGTACCGGACTGCACCTGCCGAGCAGATGAGGTGTGTGTTGTTCTGTTTTGTGTGTTTGTGATGCTTTCGATGTGTCAGTAGTTTCCACAGGAGAGGGCCAAAGTAAAAAAAGAGAGGTAAAGGGTGGTGTGGTCGTTGTTCTCAAAATATCTCAAAACCGTACCACACAATGGCTCTTCTGTACATCACTCCTTCACTCAGTAGGGGTACAGATGCTGTGTTACAAGGGCGCCACCTCCTTTTGCTGAACCAAACATAACCACACGTGAACACGGCGATATCACTAACCTACCGGAGGTGTCCTGTATCACACGCACACAAGACAGGGTCGCCACATCATACTGGTGCAGGCACAGTGAACGCATCCCAAAGTATCGTTCGTTCACGAACCCAACAACGACGTACTTCCCACACGGGGTGAACTGCACGCCACAGACGCCACACTGCTCCTTTTCAAAGCTGCCAAGAGCCGCACCACTCCAGTCATAGAGCTGCGCTTTGTCAGAGCACACCACAGCAAAGACAGAGGCAGACCGTGAAAGCGCAACACACCACCCATCCGCAGGCACACATGCCACAGCTTCACCTGTGTTCACATCCCACAGACGTGCGTTCTTCTCCTTGTCGGAGGAGGTGATCACCCACCCACCACAGTCAGACACAGCCACACTCATACACCCTTTGTGCGAGAGAGAGCGGAGCAACGTCAGGTCTTCGTCATACACAGAGACGCCGTCTTTGCCCTTCGAGACAACAACACCGCCACACGCGAACACCAACGTCGAGGTGCCTTCGACTTTGCGGAGCACCTCCCCACCCGGAAGCGCAACCTCCGCAAGAAAATGCATACTCGCCATGTAGCAGCGTGTCTTGCACCGTGAGATGGCAGGCGCACTGTACACCGGAATGCCTACTCTGAACTCGAAGGAAGGGCTGAAGGTTTTTGTATCGAGGCCGGTGAAGCAGCCTGTAATGCTGCCTGCATTATGTGTAAAGAGGCAGAGTGCTCCACAAGGAGACAGCGATAAGAGATTAATATGCATCCCCTGCCTCCCAGGTCGCGCCTCTGCACTGTACTCAACAGGACACTTGATGTCGGCAAAGCGGCGGGCAAGCACAACCTGCACCCCTGCACCAAACGCAGTGTCCTGCAGACGGCACGTCCCCTCCAGCACCTGCGTGCCGATGCGCATCTCGACAGACGCAGGCGAGACAGCAAGCGCCGTGCACGCAACCTCCTTTGCCGCTGCAACGTCCGCCTCGCACGGCACCTCCACTGTCGCAGTCACGCCTGACTCTTCCAGCACAAAGGTCACATCCATCATATTATTAAGGGCTCTGTTGTGTTTGATGTGATGGCTGGTGGTGTCACTTCGCAATGACCAAATATGAAGGTTGGTGGGTTAAATACGTGTTTCAACAAACTCTGACAAAGCAAGCAATTTGAAGACAAGCTCACTCCTTACTACCAGGCAGAGTTCGGACCCTCACAAAGTCACCTTACGACAAGCGAGGTGCACCAAGATCATTCTCGAGATAAGTTATTTATTTCCCAACCCAACAACAATGATAAAGAGTGAGGACAATAAATAAGAGCAACGTGAACTTCCACCAACACTCCTCAGTCTTTTTCCTGCGCTTCCAGGATACCACTAAGGAAAACTCGCGTATGCGACTAGGGAGTACAAAATTATTGCAAGGAACACAAAAAAACGCAAACAAAGATAAACGCACTAAGGGCAGAGATCGTCACTACTGTGAGACTAGCACAGGGAAATATTACCGAGACATGCCACACAGAGTGGTACGCACTGAACAAATATCTGTTTCACACCTTGAACGCCACTTCGCCACCACCTTCGAAAGGCAAGCGGCCAGAGCTCACAGTGTGCTCCACTAGACCAACATAGGGCCCTCCACATGGAATACTGAATATCTGTTTTACAACCTGAAACACCACAACAAAAAGGTGTGAGGGAGAAGAAAAGAAAGCGAAAAAAAACGAAAAAAAAACACTGTTTTTCTGAATACGATGTTGTTGGGGTGGGGAGAATAAAACAGTTCCAAGAAAAGCTCCTGCGTCGGTTTTCTTTTACTTAGAAGAAGAGAGGTAAAGGGTAGTCGTTATACTCAGCAACAGCAAGGAGGTACTTCCCACACAGGGCGGACTGCATCACTCAGTAGGGGTACAGATGCCTTGCGACAAGGACGTCATTTCCTGTGTCACCTCCTGCTGCCTTGAACACAAACATAATCACACGTGAACATGGCGATATCTCAAATAGACCTTTGCTGTCCTGTATCACACGCACACAGGACATGGTTGCCACATCATACTGGTGCAGGTAATTCTTCCCGAAGCATCGTCCGTCCAGGAACCTAACTACGGCGTACTTCCCACACGGAGTGAACTGCACGCCAGCGACATCACACTGCTCCTCTTTAAAGCAGCCAAGAGCCGCACCACTCCAGTCATAGAGCTGCACTTTGTTAGAGCATAGCACAGCAAAGACAGAGGCAGGCCGCGAAAGCGCAACACACCACCCATCCGCAGGCACACATGCCACAGCTTCACCTGTGTTCACATCCCACAGACGTGCGTCCTTCTCCGAGGAGGTGATCACCCACCCACCACAGTCCGACACTGCCATGTCCCTGCACCCTTCATGCGAGAGCGAGCGGAGCAACGTCAGGTCTTCGTCATACACAGAGACGCCGTATTTTCCCTTTGTGACAACAACACTGCCACACGCGAACACTTTACCGGAGGAGCCGTCGACTTTGCGGAGCACCTCCCCACCCGGAAGCGCAACCTCCGCAAGACAATTCCCATCCGCCATGTAGCAGTGTGTCTTGCACCGTGAGATGGCAGGCGCACCCCACACCACAATGTCTGATTTGAACTTGAAGGCAAGGCTGAAGGTTTCTGTATCGAGGCCGGTGAAATGGCGTTCATCCTGTCTAAAGAGGCAGAGTGCTCCACAAGGAGACAGCGATAAAAGATTAATATTCTTCCTATGCCTCCCAGGTGGCGACTCTACAGTGTACTCAGCAGGACACTTGATGTCGGCCAAGCGAGGACAGGCAAGCACGACCTGCATCCCTGCATCAAACGCAGTGTCCTGCAGACGGCACGTCCCCTCCAGCACCTGCGTGCCGATGCGCATCTCGACAGACGCAGGCGAGACAGCAAGCGCCGTGCACGCAACCTCCTTTGCCGCTGCAACGTCCGCCTCGCACGGCACCTCCACTGTCGCAGTCACGCCTGACTCTTCCAGCACAAAGGTCACATCCATTGTTTTGTCTTCTTCTTGTTCCACCTCTGTCAGGAGTAGGTGAGGTGTGGGTTGTTTTGTTTTGTGTGTTTGTGATGGTTTCGTTCTGTCTGTAGTTTCCACCAACAGTACAGGGTTAACAAAGCAAAACTGAAAAAGAAAGGTGAGGGTGTGGTCGTTATCCTCAAATATATGAAAATGAATTCTCTCACAGGCTAGAAGGCTCCGAGCTATCTTCAGCCCACACAGGAAAACGGGAAGCAAAAAAAGGGGGAGAGTTTGTTAGTTGTACGCTTCCACCTGAAGCATTTGTTGACAGAACACATGAGTGAAAGAGCAAGAGAACAAGAACATAATGAGATGCTGTCACCTGCACACGAGTAAGATCCTGAACATAGTAGTTACCCACATATGACGGATGTCGGGTGCTTCTGGGGTACCTGCGAGAAGCTGCACAAACACAACCTCTCGCAAAACATCACTCAGTAGGGGTACGGATGTCTCGTCTCAATAGTGTCTCGTCCCGCGTTCGTCAATAGTACCACACGTGAACACGGCGATATTGCAAATGACGCGGGAGAGAAGTCGGGTTTGGAGAACACACGCACACAGGACATGGTCGCCACATCATACTGGTGCAGTGCATATCCGTCATAATCACCCTTCATGAAATGAACTACGAGATACTTCCCACACAGAGTGAACTGCATGGAAGAGATAACAGAAGACCCAGCTTTTTCAATACATCCAAGAGCCGCACCACTCCAGTCATACAGCTGCACTCCGTGATAACCCATAGCAAAAACTGAAGCAGACCGTGAAAGCGACACCTTGAACCCCTTTGCATTTCCAGGCACACATGCCACAGCTTCACCTGTGCTCACATCCCACAGGCGTACGTTGTTCTCACTGTGGGAGGAGGTGATCACCCACCCACCACAGTCCGATACTGCCAAGTTCGCACACCGTGCATGCGAGAGAGAGCGGAGCAACGTCAGGTCTTCGTCATACACAGAGACGCCGTCTGTGCCTTGGGAGACAACAACACCGCCACACGCGAACACTGCTATTAAGGCGACCTCGACTTTGCGGAGCACCTCCCCACCCGGAAGCGCAACCTCCGCAAGACAATTCCCATCCGCCATGTAGCACCGTGTCTTGCACCGTGAGATGGCAGGCGCACCCCACACCTTAATGTCTACTTTGAACTTGAAGGCAGGGCTGAAGGTTTCTGTATTGAGGCCGGCGAAATATCCTTCCTCCTGTGTAAAGAGGCAGAGTGCTCCACAAAGAGACAGCGATAAATGCCTAATTTTCCTCTCCGGCTTTCCAATTGGCCTCTCTACACTGTACTCAGCAGGACACTTGATGTCGGCAGTGCGGCGGGCAAGCACAACCTGCACCCCTGCATCAAACGCAGTGTCTGCAGACGGCACGTCCCCTCCAGCACCTGCGTGCCGATGCGCATCTCGACAGAAGCAGGCGAGACAGCAAGCGCCGTGCACGCAACCTCCTTTGCCGCTGCAGCGTCCGCCTCGCACGGCACCTCCACTGTCGCAGTCACGCCTGACTCTTCCAGCACAAAGGTCACATCCATTGTTTTGTCTTCTTCTTGTTCCAGCTCTGTTGGGAGGAGATGAGGTGTGGTTCTGTTTTGTGTCTTTGTGATGGTTTCATTTCCGTAGTTTCCACTAACACAGACGAGGGTAAGAACAAAGCAACAGGAGAAAACAAAAGTGAAAAAGAGGGTGCGGTCGTCTTCTCAAAATGTCTCAAAATGCATCTTCGCACAGGCTGGTAGGTAGAGAGTACAACGTTCCTCCTGAACACTCCGCTGCTGTGGTGGCATGAGTAAGGGAACACATGATACCGTATTCGTACAAATTATCGACCGTACACCTACGGAACATCATGGTATGCTACTACGGTCGTAACACAAAAAAAAGCCAGGGTTTTATATAGCCCCCCCTAGAAAGCGAATATGATATTCGGCCTATATTCGGATCCAAAATTCTTCTCTCCAAAAATATAGATTTGGATTTCGGGAGGGAAAAAATATGGGGGAAAGAACCGTGGTTGAACCACGGGAGTACGCAGTACCCGGGGGAACTGGGTTGCTGACCGCACCATCCAGGCTGTACCTTACAATTTTTTTTGCCGGCGGCGCCATTTTTCCTTTTTTTGCTCCGCAAAAAAGGGTTCATTTGACGGACGGAGCTTGAAGAACCCAACTATGAGTGAGAAAAAAGATATGGCGAAAAGAATAAAAGTACCGTGCGCCTGCGGCGCAAGCTTACCTCACACCCTTCCCATGACATTGTTTGCCTATAAAATAGTGCAATTTTAAAGCGCGATTTTAGAAATGTTGCGTACCGTGGCTTCGCCAAGAACCTTTGGGTGCCATGACCTTCTTGTAAATGTGCTGAGGTTACCGACAATATGGCTGACACCCACTCCGGATTGCGGATCACCAGTGGCTGAAAGCTACCAAGGCTGCACAGAGGAGGGGAGGCTTTTCCGCAGGGTTGGGGTGGTGTGGGTTGGCCGTGGATCACAAATTACCGAGAAAATATTTCGCTGCGTTTCCCCCACAGGAAAAAATGACTGCCTCACACAAAACCACCTTTTTGGTGGGGCTAGGGGGGCTATATAATACCCTGAAAAAAGCAGAGAGATAAAAAAAAAACTCGAGATGGAAAAAATGAATGTGCTGTTTGCAGGGTTTAAGAACAACCTTTACTTAGAAAACATTGGCTAGCATGAGCGCTAAGTCTTTGGTGTGTTGGGGCAGCAACTAATAGAACACATTCCTGTGAAATTGGACCGAACAAAATTTGCAATTTTCACAGGGTGGTTGGGGGAGGAAAGTAGAATTAAACATGCAATATACGAAAACCTCTTTGGTGTGAAACATAGCTCATTGTGAACACGACTAGGCTAGAATGGTATGTACAAGAGCAGACGTATCTCATTGAAGGATACCACAGCAACAGCAGCAAGCTGTGAGGTTGGACCCTACCCCTACGCTCTCGCTGAGCGGGAAAAAAGAAAGAAAAGTTTATAAGATGATCCCAAGCCTCTCGTGCTTAGTCACCTTATCATATTCGTTATCGCACAGCATCAGCTGCGCTGGCTTCTACAAGTTTGTTGTTTAAAGAAAACCCACGTAGGGAATGCCTTATGTGGGGCAAATCTCGAATTTGATGACGCAACGCTTGTTCTCTAAGGTAAAGTGAAAAAAACCCCCAAAAAAATGGGTAAAAACACCATCAATCCTTAGGAAACCCTTTTAGGCTCTTTTCCGACGCGAAGATAAATGAGGGGAAGAAAGATTTCATGGTGTTCGTGATTTTACTCCAAAAAAGTATCGAACGTACGCGGAGGTAAGGAACACCATTTAATGTTCAGTTTCGTTTCTCATTCCCCCGATCTACCCCTTCCCCGAACTTATTTCAGCTCCTCTTTTAGCTCTTTGAGTTCTTCGGATTTATGGAAGGTGTGGAGTTGCGCCATGAATCCAGGGTTGGGTTCGGCAATGGCCCGCTTGCTTTGGGTGTGTTGGAGTGCTTCTTGCACAGATGCGGATTGCGAGGTTGCGAGAAGGTACGCCACCACAAGCGATGTGGAGCGCGACTTTCCCTGCGCGCAGGACACAAGAACGTTGCTTCCCTTCGCACGGTGCCTGTGGACAAAGCGTACTGCATCACCAAGCCCGCTCAGAACCTGACTGCCCACATCATCCCACTCCGTCCGCAACACCTCCAGTGCCCCTTCCGCCTCGAACCCGGCAAGCCGCTTCCCCAGAAGAGGATAGAACGACTCCAACCCCTTCGCAGTCTGCACCATAGCTGCAATGCTGCACACTTCAAGGTTCTCGCGTGACGACGCCTGCGCACCACCTAGGAACAGTGCCCCCACCGCCCCGGTACGCGGAAGCACCTCGTTGCACGGTGCCCGCGCATTAACGTGCCCAAGATACGCACGCACATCCTCCTCCGTCACGCTCTCAGGACAGTGCGAACTGAACTCAGCACCACACGCTTTGCACTTCGAGGGGCGAAATGTGTTTGTCTCCCACTGTGGGCATGAGGCTTCAGAGGTGAAGGAGATCTGTGACGACATGTGTGCTGTGTACTGGGCTGGAGGGTGGGGTAAGGGAAGGAGAAACGCACACACAGTGTGAAGGTGTTCAAAAAAGAAGGCAAACCATTCGAACAGCTCTTTAACGGGAGGCGTTAAAAGCAAAGACTCACTCTGAGTCGCTGTTGTGTGGGTACAGCTTCATTGTTGCAATGCGTGCATACATAACTACACGTGAACACGGAGATATCGCAACTGACGGAGCACACGCCGTTGTGCTCACGAGGCCACTCCTCTCGGTTTTTCAGTACGTGTACCAGACTGTCGGGCAGATGAGGTGTGGGTTGTTTTGTTTTGTGTATTTGTGATGATTTGTTGTAGGTTCCATCAACAGTACAGGGTTTTAACAAGACAAAAGCGAAAAAGAGAGGTAAAGGGTAGTCGTTATCCTCAAAATATCTCAAAATCGATTGTCCCACGCGAGGCTAGTAGGTCGAGGGCGCAACGCAAATACTGATGCAACGCACTGTACTACTCAGTAACAGCAAGGAGGTACTTCCCACACAGGGTGGACTGCATCACTCAGTAGGGGTACAGATGTCGTGATACAAGGACGTCACTTGCTGCGTCACCTCCTGCTGCCCTGAACATAACCACACGCGAACACGGCGATATCACTAACCCACCGGAGGTGTCCTGTATCACACGCACACAAGACATGGTCGCTACATCATACTGGTGGAGGTCTGGTGAAAGCGTCCCAAAGCAAAAACCGTGTAACTTCTTCACGAACCCAACAACGACGTACTTCCCACACGGAGTGAACTGCACGCCACAGACGCCACACTGCTCCTTTTCAAAGCAGCCAAGAGCCGCACCACTCCAGTCATAGAGCTGCACTTTGTCGGGGCACACCACAGCAAAGACAGAGGCAGATCGTGAAAGCGCCACAAGAGGTGGTGAAAGCACAACACACCAGCCATCTGTAGGCACACATGCCACAGCTTCACCTGTGTTCATATCCCACAGACGTGCGTTGTTCTCACTGAGGGGGACGGTAATCACCCACCCACCACAGTCCGACACTGCCATGCTCCTGCACCCTTCGTGCGAGAGAGAGCGGAGCAACGTCAGGTCTTCATCATACACAGAGACGCCGTCTGTGCCTTGGGAGACAACAACACCACCACACGCGAACACTGCGGAGGAGAGGACGTCGACTTTGCGGAGCACCTCCCCACCCGGAAGCGCAACCTCGTGCAGACCTTCCCTACACGGCAGGTAACAGCGTGTCTTGCACCGTGAGATGGCAGGCAGACCGCACAACGACATTCCTACTTTGAAATTGAAGGCAGGGCCGAAGGCTTCTGTATCGAGGACGGTCACATTGCCATCCTCCTGTGCAAAAAGGCAGAGTGCTCCACAAGGAGACAGCGACAAGTGTTCCGTATCCGGTGGTACAGTGTACTCAACAGGACACTTGATGTCGGCAGTGCGGCGGGCAAGCACAACCTGCACCCCTGCATCAAACGCAGTGTCCTGCAGACGGCACGTCCCCTCCAGCACCTGCGTGCCGATGCGCATCTCGACAGACGCAGGCGAGACAGAAAGCGCCGTGCACGCAACCTCCTTTGCCGCTGCAACGTCCGCCTCGCACGGCACCTCCACTGTCGCAGTCACGCCTGACTCTTCCAGCACAAAGGTCACATCCATCATGTTGTTAAGGGGTCTGTTGTGTTTGATGTGATGGTTGGTGGTGTCACTTCGCAACGACAAATAAGAAGGGTGGTGGGTTAAATACGTGTTTCAATAATCTCTGACAAAGCAAGCAATTTGAAGATACCCTGCGGCAAACACACAGGTAATGTGAAAAGACACCCCAGGACCTCGACGTGACAACGCTATCCACGACCGCCTAGGCGGAACGGTCATAGCGGTTCACTTGGGGGGATTATGTGTGTCTTGAAGTCCATTTCCACAGTAAGTAAAGAATCGAACAGAAACGATATCAACATGAATAAAATACACAACCGCAACGAAGTCTTTGTGTGTTATGTGTGAAAAGCCGTCCGCTTGAGCTAGATTGACGGTGTGGCCTATGCAGTTGATGGTATACCCTCTGCAGACACTTGCACTGTCCCCTTCTGTCAGAATACAGTCACCACCCTCCCACCCCTCGAAACATCACTCACTGTTGTGTGGGTACAGATGCCTTGTTACAATGACTGCTGGTGTATCGCTTTTGTCTTCACATTCAAACACAACTACACGTGAACACGGTGATATCGCAAACGACTGAACATAGGTTTGCGGGATCACACGCACACAGGACATGGTCGCCACATCATACTGGTGCAGTCGTCCATCGAAACCATAATATTGTGCACTACAACTACCATCTGCATCATAGGTGCGTGTGTAGAGCGCAACACCCACCCTGACCACAAGGTACTTCCCACACGGTGTGAACTGCATGCCTTTGACCTCCCGACCTACAGCCACATCAACACTGCGAAGAGCCGCACCCATCCAATCATAGAGGTGCACGCTGCATTCGTCCCGTACAGCAAAGACAGAGGCACACCGTGAAAGCGCGCACCCACCAAACTGCACACACGCCACAGATTCACCTGTGCTCACATCCCACAGACGTACGTTGTTCTTCCAGGAAGAGGTGATCACCCACCCACCGCAGTCCGACACTTCTACGTCAAAGCACTCTTCGTGCGAGATAGTGCGGAGCAACGTCAGGTCTTCGTCATACACAGAGACGCCGTCGTCACCCTGGGAGACAACAACACCACCACACGCGGACACTGCGTTCGAGGTGACGTCAATTTTGCGGAGCACCTCCCCACCCGGAAGCGCAACCTTGCAAAAGTAGTTCCTGCACGGCACGTAGTAGAGTGTCTTGCACTGCGAGATGGCAGGCGCACCGGACGCAATAGTGTCGTCCACTTTGAACGAGAAGACAGTGTCGAAGGTTTCTGTGTCGAAGCCGCCAACACGCCCAAAGCGCTTCCAAAAAACGCAAAGCGTTCCACAACGCGACAGTGACAAGTATTCTATATCCTCCCTGTACTCAGCAGGCGCCTCTACACTGTACTCAGCAGGACACTTGATGTCGGCAAAGCGGCGGGCAAGCACAACCTGCACCCCTGCACCAAACGCAGTGTCCTGCAGACGGCACGTCCCCTCCAGCACCTGCGTGCCGATGCGCATCTCGACAGACGCAGGCGAGACAGCAAGTGCCGTGCACGCAACCTCCTTTGCCGCTGCAACGTCCGCCTCGCACGGCACCTCCACTGTCGCAGTCACGCCTGACTCTTCCAGCACAAAGGTCACATCCATCATATTGTTAAGGGGTCTGTTGTGGTTGATGTGATGGTTGGTGGTTTGATGTGATGTATTGTATGACTTCGCAACTCGTGGAATTGCATCATCTGTACTGTTGTCGTTTAAGTATGAGGGTCCTTGGCACAAAGCAAGCAGTCGAGATGCAGGCGCTGAGCCAATTCCTACCCAAATACACCACAGCCACACCACGACAGTGCTCACATGAAACAATTTGTTGTTCCATTTTTAGAACAATATAATATTACCCAAAACTGGGTGATCTATGATCGTCTCCGTGGGACACGTAACAGGCTGTGAGACCTTGTGAGAGCTTGTGAGAGTCTGTGAGAGCCTGTGAGAGCTTGTGAGAGCTTGTGAGAGCCTGTGAGAGCTTGTGAGACCTTGTGAGAGCCTGTGAGACCTTGTGAGAGCTTGTGAGAGCCTGTGAGAGCTTACTGAGAGTTAGTGAGAGTTAGTGAGAGCTAGTGGGAGCTGTGTGAGCTTGTGAGAGCTTAGTGAGAGTTAGTGAGAGCTGTGAGAGCCTGTGAGACCTTGTGAGAGCCTGTGAGAGCTTGTGAGAGCTTGTGAGAGTCTGTGAGAGCCTGTGAGAGCTTTGTGAGAGCCTGTGAGACCTTGTGAGAGCTTGTGAGAGTCTGTGAGAGCCTGTGAGAGCTTACTGAGAGCTAGTGAAAAAATCTCTCCCCGTTCATAGATCACCCAAAAACTGTTGAAATGAGGTTACTTTTTTAATTTATCCTTGTCCCACAAATGCTTGTCTTGTGTTTCAATTATTATTGAGAATCGCTACTTTGTTAATCTCAATGAAAGCAATCACTCGCTGTGGGGGTGTAGATTCCTTGTTGCAATGTAGCTCATGCTCGTATAGACAATCACACGTGAACACGGTGATATCACAAACGACGGACCGGCAGCATCTGTGAACTCACGCACGCAGGAAAGGGTCATCGCGTCATACTGGTACAGGTGCACCTCAAAACTTGCCAATACGGAAACACTCACGACAAGGTACTTCCCACACGGAGTGAACTGCACGTTCCCGACCCTGCCACCATGTACATCGAAGCTGCCAAGAGCCGCGCCACTCCAATCATAAAGCTTCACGTCAGAGTCCACAGCAAAGGCAGAGGCAGACCGGGAAAGAGCTACTGGGCACCCCTGTGGTATGCGCCCCACCGGCACACATGCCACAGTTTCACATGTGTTCACATCCCACAGACGTGCGTTCCTCTCCTCCCAGGAGGAGGTGATCACCCACCCACCACAGTCCGACACCGCTAAAGACGTGCAGGCAGCGTGCGATAGAGTGTGGAGCAACGTCAGGTCTTCGTCATACACAGAGACCCCGTCTTCACCTTGGGAGACAACAACACTGCCACACGCGAACACTGAGAACGAAGGGCCGTCGACTTTGCGGAGCACCTCCCCACCCGGAAGCGCAACCTCGCGTATGCCATCCTTGCACGTCAGGAAGCAGCGTGTCTTGCACTGCGAGATGGCAGGTGGGCCGGACGCATGGGGGTACACTTCAAAGTCAAAAGCAGTTTCGAATGTGTCTGTGTCGAAGCCGCCAATATGTCCTTTTAAAGCATTGTGGACATAGAGGCAGAGTGCTCCACAAGGAGACAGCGACAAGTGTTACGTATGCGGTGGTACAGTGTACTCAACAGGACACTTGATGTCGGCCAAGCGAGGACAGGCAAAGCACAACCTGCACCCCTGCATCAAACGCAGTGTCCTGCAGACGGCACGTCCCCTCCAGCACCTGCGTGCCGATGCGCATCTCGACAGACGCAGGCGAGACAGCAAGCGCCCTGCACGCAACCTCCTTTGCCGCTGCAACGTCCGCCTCGCACGGCACCTCCACTGTCGCAGTCACGCCTGACTCTTCCAGCACAAAGGTCACATCCATTGTTTTGTCTTCTTCTTGTTCCACCTCTGTTGGGAAGGAGATGAGGGGTGGGTTGTTTTGTTTTGTGTCCAGCTGCCGCAGTGACACCGTGATCCCCTCGGGAGCACTCGGCTGCCTCCACTTCGTAGAAGGCTTCTTGTCCATAGTCCCGTCAAGGGAAAGCACGTCTTCGGGGAACGCACAACGCATGTGCTCGTGTAGATGCTGCTGAGTGAGGGCGCGTTGGGGAGTGTGGGAAAGGGTTCGAAAGAATCGGGTGGTATCGTGTTCATGATGGGTAGAGAGGCAAACATGGGTATGGGCAAAGGTTAGATTTGTACAGTCTGAAGTCCTTCAATTCAAGAGAACAGAAGACATACACCCTTTCTGTTTTTGTAGCACAATTACAAGAGGTAAGTTCAAAACGTAACCAGAAATACGGGTTGCGGGTTTGCAAATGTACCTCGTTATTGACGCAATAAAATAGACCAACACAGAAGCAAAAACATGACACTCACTCTCTCTCCACAGGGAAAAAGCCGCAAAGCGATAGGGGATGTTTTACTCACTGTTGTGTGGGTACAGGTGTCTCGTCACAACTTCGTGTGACATTGAACCAAACACAACCACACGTGAACATGGCGATACCGCAAACGATAAACCGACACACGGTATCACAAGTACACGAGACATGGTTGTCATGTCGTACTGGTGCAGTTCGAATTCGTCGCGCCACGCTTGACTGACTACGTGGACCACAAGGTACTTCCCACACGGCGTGAACTGCAAACCCTCGACATCCCGACACACAACGCGTTTTTCGTGAAGTTGTACACCACTCCAATCATAGAGATCCACACCCTCGTACCCCCCCACAGCAAAGACGGAGGCAGACCGTGAGAGTGCCACTGCTTCACACCGCCACCCAAGAGACACACACACCACAGCTTCACCTGTTTTCACATCCCACAGACATACGTTGTTGTTTTCGCGAGAAGTGCCAATCACCCACTCACCACAGTCCGAAACCGCTATCCTCTGACATCCTTCGAGCGAGAGAGAGCGGAGCAACGTCAAGTCTTCGTCATACACAGAGACCCCGTCTTCACCCTGGGAGACAACAACACCACCACACGCGAACACTGCACTCGAGTTGGTGCCAACTCCACGGAGCTCCTCTCCACCAGGAAGCGCGATCTTACGTATGCCGTCGTACGCCACGTAGCAGTGTGTCCTGCACTGCGAGATGCAAGGTCTGCCGCGGTGCATTCCCACTACGAGCTGGAAAGAAGTGCCAAAGGTTTCTGTGTCGAAGCCAACTAAACACTCATGCCACCTATCATAGTACAGGCACAGCGTTCCACAACATGACAGAGACACGAAGAACTCCATGCTCTCGTCGACACAAAATGCAGCAGGACACTTGATGTCGGCAAAGCGGCGGGCAAGCACAACCTGCACCCCTGCATCAAACGCAGTGTCCTGCAGACGGCACGTCCCCTCCAGTACCTGCGTGCCGATGCGCATCTCGACAGACGCAGGCGAGACAGCAAGCGCCGTGCACGCAACCTCCTTTGCCGCTGCAACGTCCGCCTCGCACGGCACCTCCACTGTCACAGTCACGCCTGACTCTTCCAGCACAAAGGTCACATCCATTGTTTTGTCTTCTTCTTGTTCCACCTCTGTTGGGAGGAGATGAGGTGTGGGTTGTTTTGTTTTGTGTGTTTGTGATGCAAACAGAACAAGGTTTCAACAAGGCAAAGGTTTTTACTATTCCTTCCTTCAAAACTTCACACACAACGCTTTTGGTTTTGGGGAGACACACAAGGTGCCAGGTTCTATGATATGCAAGGAACCACCCTGTACCTGTTTGTCATATTGTTTCCCGCGCAATACATGGAGAAACGTTTCGCACTCGAAAAGCTTTTTGATAAAAATTAACGAGATACAAAAAACCAGCGCGTGTGGAAGAAAAAAGGAGAGGAAGATATTTTTCCTGGTTGAAAGTGGTGTATACGTTTTTGAGAATAAATCTGGTCGATAAAAGAAACGCGAGCTTAATGTTTTATCTTGTTCAATAAAAAAGAGGTAAAGGGTGGTGTGGTCGTTATCCTCAAAATATCTCAAAATGAATTCCCTCACAGGCTAGTAGGTTGAGGGTACAACGCAAATACTGATGCAACGCACGATAGCAACACACCGCAGTACTCAGCGACAGCGAGGAGGTACTTCCCACACAGGGTGGACTGCATCGCTCAGTAGGGGTACAGATGCTGTGTCACAAGGGCGCCCCTTTCTGATGACTCAAACATGACCACATGTGAACACGGCGAAATCACAAAAATATGCGCACTGTCCTGTATCACACGCACACAGGACATGGTCGTCACATCATACTGGTGAAGGTTGTACGCAGCATATTCTCCACGCCCCAACACCAGTACGAGATACTTCCCACACGGAGTGAACTGCACGCCACAGACACAACGATATTCCTCCTTTTCCAAGCAGGCAAGAGCAGCACCACTCCAGTCATAGAGCTGCATTTCATCAGAACTCGCCACAGCAAAGACAGAGGCAGCCTGCGAGATCGCCACATGCCCACCATTCGCAGGCACACATGCCACAGCTTCACCTGTGTTCACATCCCACAGACGTACGTTCGGTTCCTCCCAGGAGGAGGTGATCACCCACCCACCACAGTCCGACACTGCCACCTCCCTGCACCCTTTGTGCGAGATCGAGCGAAGCAACGTGAAGTCTTTATCATACACAGAGACACCATCTTTTCCCTTGGAGACAACAACACCACCACACGCGAACACTGAGAACGAGGAGCAGTCAACTTTGCGGAGCACCTCCCCACTCGGAAGCGCAACCTCCGCAAGATAATGCCCAAACGCCATGTAGCAGCGTGTCTTGCACCGTGAGATGGCAGGCGGACCTCGACCAGATAAATGGATGTCAAACTCAAACGCAGTCTCGAACGTTTCTGTGTCGAAGCCACCAAAAGACATGACCCAGTTATCATGGTAAAAAACGCAAAGTGTTCCACAAGGAGACAGCGACAAGTGTTCCGTATGCGGTGATACAGTGTACTGAGCAGGACACTTGATGTCAGCCAAGCGACGGGCAAGCACAACCTGTACCCCTGCATCAAACGCAGTGTCTTGCAGACGGCACGTCCCCTCCAGCACCTGCGTGCCGATGCGCATCTCGACAGACGCAGGCGAGACAGCAAGCGCCGTGCACGCAACCTCCTTTGCCGCTGCAACGTCCGCCTCGCACGGCACCTCCACTGTCGCAGTCATGCCTGACTCTTCCAGCACAAAGGTCACATCCATTGTTTTGTCTTCTTCTTGTTCCACTTCTGTCAGGAGGAGATGAGGTGTGGGTTGTTTTGTTTTGTGTGTTTGTGATGGTTTCGTTGTGTCTGCAGTTTCCACCAACAGGAGAAAACAAAGTCTTTCAAAAGACTTTCCACAAAGCAAAAGTGAAAAAGAAAGGCGAAGGGGCGGTGTGGTCGTTTTTCTCAAAATGGTATCAAAATATATTCCCTCACAGGCTAGAAGAGAGAGAGAGAGGAATAGGGTGGTGTGGTCGTCATCCTCAAGATGTCTCAAAATGTATCTTCTCACAGGCTAGTAGGTCGAGGGTGCAACGCAAATACTGATGTAACGCACGATAGCAACACACCGCAGTACTCAGCGACAGCGAGGAGGTACTTCCCACACAGGGTGGACTGCACGCCCTGACATGCCCATGCTTCATCAAAGCAGCTAAGAGCCGCACTGCTACAAGCATGTTGTGCTCATGAGGGCTACTCTTCTCTGGCTTTCCCCAAAATATTATATATCTCTTAAACATCACTCAGTAGGGGTACAGATGCTGTGTCACAAGGGCGCCCCTTTCTGATGACTCAAACATGACCACACGTGAACATGGCGAAATAACAAAAATATGCGTACTGTCCGGTATCACACGCACACAGGACATGGTCGCCACATCATACTGGTGGAGACTGTACGAAGGATATCCTGCCAACACAACTACGAGATACTTCCCACACGGAGTGAACTGCACACCACAGACGCAACGATGATGTTCCTCCTTTTCCAAGCTGCCAAGAGCCTCACCACTCCAGTCATAGAGCTGCACTTCGTCAGAGCACTCCACAGCAAAGACAGAGCCAGACTGCGAGATCGCCACATGCCCAGCATTCGCAGGCACACATGCCACAGCTTCACCTGTGTTCACATCCCACAGACGTACGTTCTTCTCCTTCTTGGAAGAGGTGATCACCCACCCACCAGACACTGCAACCTTCCCGCACACTTCGTGCGGGAGCGAGCGGAGCAACGTCAGGTCTTCGTCATACACAGAGACGCCATCTTTTCCCTTCGAGACAACAACACTGCAACCGGCAAACACTTGGAACGAGGAGCCGTCAACCTTGCGGACCACCTCCCCACTCGGAAGCGCAACCTCCGCAAGATAATGCCCACACGCCATGTAGCAGCGTGACTTGCACCAGATGGCTGGCGGACCTCGACCAGATAATTCGATTTCAAACTCAAATGCAGTCTCGAACGTTTCTGTGTCGAAGCCACCAAAACACGTGACCCAGCTATCATGGTAAAAAACGCAAAGTGTTCCACAAGGAGACAGCGACAAGTGTTCCGTATGCGGTGGTACAGTGTACTCAGCAGGACACTTGATGTCGGCCAAGCGACGGGCAAGTACGATCTGCACCCCTGCATCAAACGCAGTGTCCTGCAGACGGCACGTCCCCTCCAGCACCTGCGTGCCGATGCGCATCTCGACAGACGCAGGCGAGACAGCAAGCGCCGTGCACGCAACCTCCTTTGCCGCTGCAACGTCCGCCTCGCACGGCACCTCCACTGTCGCAGTCACGCCTGACTCTTCCAGCACAAAGGTCACATCCATTGTTTTGTCTTCTTCTTTTTCCACCTCTGTTGGGATAGATCTAGGAGGTGTTGGGAGGAGATGAGGGGTGGGTTCTTTTATATGTTAGTGACTTTCGTTGTGTCTGTAGTTTCCACCAACAGAAGAGGGTTTTAACAAAGCAAAAGTGAAAGAGAGGTAAAGGGTGGTGTGGTCGTTAATCGTGAAAATGTCTCAAAATAAATTCCCTCACATGATAGGAGGTCGAAGGTGCAACGCAAATACTGATGCAACGCACGATAGCAACCGCAGTACTCAGCGACAGCGAGGAGGTACTTCCCACACAGGGTGGACTGCATCACTAACCACGGAGTAAAAAAATAGGGGGGTTTTTTTTTATTTTTTTTTGAAAAGAAAAGAAAAGTGATGTTGGCAGTGCAACGCGTCGTGGACGCGGCACTAAAGCAATGCTATGATGTTTTTTGTTGTGTTGACAATCGCCGAGTAATCCTATCAGGTGGGAGAATTCGGGTCTGTACTCAATGTTGGCCGAAGCGTTTGTACTACGGAAGGTATAGACGTCGTTCGTCCTGAACCCTTGAGAGCAACTTTTAGGATGAAAAGAACCTTCAAAGGGGTAGTCCGCATCAAGGTGTTCTACACCATTGCACGGCTACATGCTAAGAAGGGGGTGCCGGAGGTAACAGCTAAGAAAACTGCCCTCTTTTCAAAAGTGGGAAAGTAGAGGTGGGGTTACAGCCCGCACACCTCCCCCCAAGGTGTGCGGGCTTTTTTTTAATTCTATTGCACGTCGGGGCCAGGGATTTATATAAACGGTTTTTTTTCCTTTTTTCCAACGAGTGTGCCGGCTCTGTGGCGTCACGGAGCCACCAACACTCCCCAGTCATTTTTCCTGCGCTTCCAGGAAAACTCGCGTTTGCGACCAGGATGGGACTAGGGAGTGAAAAACCAGGATTTTTGCTGCTAAAGTAGAGATAAATCAAGAACAAGGTTGAAAGGAGGTTGGTTCCGGTCGCTAAGGCCAGCTAGACCCTACGCATGGAACACCTGACGCAAAGAATGCGACTAGAAACGAAAAAAAATTTCTTCACAGTAACAAAGTGTGAGGAAGAAGAAAAGAAAGCGAATAAAAACGAAAAAACAATGCTTCTCTGAATGTGATGTTGTTGGGGTGAGGAGAATGAAACAGTTCCAAGAAAAGCTCCTGCGTCAGGTAACCCTCACGAACCAACATGTGTCAAAGGGATGTAAAAAGGCACTTTCATAGTGATTCAATGAAAGTGCAAGGGGGAAAAAACACCAGATCATTGTACCGCTGAGTAGAAATTGAAACCGCACTCCTTTTTGCGTTTTTTCCAAAGCAATAAAAACAATAAAGACAAAAGGGAGAGGTTGTGGCGAAACGCACACACCTCGACCTGTCGGGTGAAATGTGGCTCTACTCCAACCCGCCCCAGAATAGAAAACGGAAGGGAGTTGGGGTACGGTGTTCAATTTCCCTTTTAGCATTGCATGTAATCATATCTTTATTGCAGTAGCAGTACACATGATGAAGATATGCTCCATTATTTGTTTTATTCTTCAGGCTGCAGAGTTAAGGCTGAACCAAGACGCTCTCTTAATAAGAGGGAATGGGGCATATTTTCCAGTGAAACAATGAGCGAACCAACAAAAGGGCGGAAGGGTATGCGAGGGGTTTAAAATACAAAAGTGTGAAAATATCATACAATGCAACGAGGCCGAACCGGCCTCGCTAAGGCCTGGAAATAATACAAACCCCTTTCATATTTTGTTTAGTTGGTACGCTACCCGCGTCATACGCACTATCAGACACCCGAATCCTAGAAAAAAACACTGTTTGACATGCAAATAAAAAACAAAAAAAAAACACTTTTTTTTCTACCCCCAAAACGTCCAGAAATGGATGTCAAAAGGGAAAAACACCACAGATAGAATTTCCAGACATGTCCATTTTCAGGCGTTTCAGGCCTCGTTGCATTGTATGAAAGGGAAAACGTCATGGCTATTTATTTGCAATCACACCATTTTATGGGCAAAAACAATGCTTTGCAAAGATGAAAGCCTGTGCTGACTCAACAGAACACATCTTCTAAAAAGGTGGATGCAGGTAAGCCCACGATTGTATTCACTTTATTCTCGGGTCACACATGGAAAAAAAAAGTAGAGGGAGGGGGAGATCCAAGGTTGAGCACAACATAAATAGGGGTCTTTTGGTGTTACATGTCGTGAATAGTATCCCTCAGACAAATGGGAAATACGGGGGTTCGTGTAAACACACCAAAAATAGAGGATCCTTGAAATATGAATGCCTTACGAAATACATAAGACAGTTGGGATGAAAGATGAACTAGGTACACACACGACACAACAGAATACGAAGTTTGTAAAACAGACACATGAACAGACTGCAGGTGCAGACGAGAGCAGAAGACCAACCAGGTCAGGCAGGTATCTGTTTCTTGACGCGAAAAGTACCCTAAGGCCCTGAGTAGTAAAGAAAATGTATAAAAAGTTTTATTTTTCCTTCCTTCAAAACTTCACACAATGCTTTTTGGTTTTTGGGAGACACACAAGGTGCCAGGTTCTATGATAAGCACGGAACCACCCTGCACCTGTTTGTCATGTTGTTTCCCGTGCAATACATGGAGAAACGTTTCGCACTCGAAACTAGGGGAAAGCTTTTTGATAAAAAATGAACGAATCACAAAAACCAGCGCGTGTGGAAGAAAAAAGAGGAAAAATATTTTTTCTGATTCAAAGTGGTGTTTATGTTTCTGTTCGAGAAAAGAAACGCAAGCTTTTTGCTTTATCTTGTTCAAAAAAATGCCCCTCCCCTCTCATCCCTCTTACTGCGATGGTCGGAGAAGGTCGTCTGTCTTTGCGTCAATAAATCCTGCCTCTACGAGGTAGGCAGAAGGTCGGCTGCGTGATCTTCCATCAGTGCACCGTATGACGTGGTTGGGAGTGGTGTCAGGTGCGCCGCTTTCTTGCACACTCCGAGGACTTTTTTTTGGGTATACAAAAAATAATACAAAAGATTCTTAGAAGTACAAAAATTACACTTTATTTTTGGATTTGGCCACACCAAAGAGCGACACCTTGTTCTCTTCCCATCCCTACCCGTGTAACTTTTTAAAATGAAATACCCCCCCCCCAGGTCCCCCCCCCCTTCTTTATGGATTCGTGGACTGCCTGCGAGAAGCTGCAAATACACAACCTCTCGCAAACCATCACTCAGTAGGGGTGCAGATGTCTCGTCTCGATAGTGTTTCGTCCCGAGGTCTCAAAAGTACCTCGTCCTGAGTTCGCAAACACTACCACACGTGAACACGGCGATATCGTAAACGCATCGTAGCCGTCCGAGTCCGGTATCTCACGCACACAGGACATGGTCGCCACATCATACTGGTGCAGTATATATTTAGCACCCACACCCAGCAACCGACACACCCGTACTACGAGATACTTCCCGGAGGGAGTGAACTGCAGGTCAGCAAATATATGATACGGCGTTTTAAGGTTGCCAAGAGCCGCACCACTCCAGTCATAGAGCTGCATTTCGTCAGAACTCGCCACAGCAAAGACAGAGGCACATCGTGAAAGCGCCACGATACTATTCCAATTAGCAGGAACACATGCAACAGCTTCTCCTGTGTTCACATCCCACAGACGTGCGTTTCTCTCCTCCCAGGAGCAGGTGATCACCCACCCACCACAGTCCGACACTGCCACCTTCCTGCACCCTGCGTGCGAGAGAGTGCGGAGCAACGTCAGGTCTTCGTCATACACAGAGACGCTTCCTTGTTCACCATAGGAGACAACAACACCACCACACGCGTACACTGCGGAGGAGAGGACGTCGACTTTGCGGAGCACCTCCCCACCCGGAAGCGCAACCTCGTGTATACCTGCTTCCCTTTCATCCTTGCACGGCAGGTAGCAGCGTGTCTTGCACCGTGAGATGGCAGGCAGACCATGCACGTTAACGCCTACTTTGAACTTGAAGGCAGGGCTGAAGGTTTCTGTATCGAGGCCGGTGACGTAGCGTGCATTATGTGTAAAGAGGCAGAGTGCTCCACAAGGAGACAGCGTTAAAAGATTGATATTCATCTCCTGCCCTTCAGGTGGCACCTCTACACTGTACTCAGCAGGACACTTGATGTCGGCCAAGCGGCGGGCAAGCACAACCTGCACCCCTGCACCAAAGGCAGTGTCCTGCAGACGGCACGTCCCCTCCAGCACCTGCGTGCCGATGCGCATCTCGACAGACGCAGGCGAGACAGCAAGCGCCGTGCACGCAACCTCCTTTGCCGCTGCAACGTCCGCCTCGCACGGCACCTCCACTGTCGCAGTCACGCCTGACTCTTCCAGCACAAAGGTCACATCCATTGTTTTGTCTTCTTCTTGTTCCACCTCTGTTGGGAGTGGGTGAGGTGTGGGTTGTTTTGTTTTGTGTGTTTGTGATGGTTTCGTTGTGTCTGTAGTTTCTACCAACAGAAGAGAGTTTTTAACTTAAGACAAAGTAAAAAAAAAGAGGTAAAGGGTGGTGTGGTCGTTCCCACACGGGGTGGCTGGTGTAACTGCATGTGAATAACTGCCCCACCCATATTAACACTGAAGTGCAGAACCATAGAGCTACGCGCCCTACTGACAGCAAACACAGAGAAAGCGCCAATCACCCCAAAGACCCACTGCACCAAAAAATTGACTTATTTTACCTCTTTTAAATACTCGACATTCTTAAACACAAAATCACAAAGAGAAACTAAAGAGCAAGGCTGCTGAGCTGAGCATTGTGCTCAGTCTGGAAAAAAAAAAACCAACTAATCGCGTGTAAATGCAAAAACGTGTCTCATCCCTACACTACACTGCCCTCTTCAGAACGTCGCGAGTTGAATACTCGTCCACCGCACTGAGAAGATCAGCCGCAGGAATCTGCACGACTGCTGCAGCCGTGGCACAGTGCATCTCCTCCCCCTCCTCCTCATCCCCTGTTAGACACGCCTCGAGCCCCAGCACATCCAGCACCGAGTATATGCGTGCCACACTAGGCTCTTCATGCTTGTCTTGCCCCTCAACCCCAGCGCACACCTGCACAGTCCCAGAGGCGATGACGTGTACATGGTGGGCAGGCCGCGCAACGCGTTCCCCTGCTGCGTACGTTGCCACGGTGCTGCAGTCGCAGAGACTGAGAAGCCTGCTCCACGGAAGGCCCTGCAGCCAGGGCACGCGCGCCACTGTGGGGAGCGTGCTGAGGAGACGTGAGCGCAGGGCGCGTGCTACCCTTTGGGTGTGCGACGCACGCACCCGGAGGATCTGTGCATCCGCACCTGCTACAGCCGAAAGGGAGACACCACGCCAAGTGCGCACAAACGTGCGCAGAAAGGTGTCGTCTGCACAGACACCGTCCCACGCACCACCCACAGTCTCCCCCCCTGCTGGCACATCCTCCGCAAGCAGCGCAGTGTACGGCAGCAGTGCTGGCGCGCACACTGTGGCGCACGTTGCTACGGTGCCGCTCGCACCCCCGCGGGCAGGCTGCACGACACCAACACCGACAGACCCACGGACGACGATGTGGAATGCATCCTGCACGGTACCTGCGGACACCGACGTCACTGGGTACACAGCGCCTTCCAGGAGGGTGTGCAGATCCAGGGGGAGGCCTGGCGGGAGCACGCATGGTGTGTCGTCTGTGTCGGGTCTGTGTCGTGTGGGGTGTGCCTGCGGCGCGTCCGTGGTATTGACATTAATACAGAGGCGGTCTGCAATGAGTCGCTGCTCACGCCCTTTGATGTGGTTGCCGCCTAGGTCGAGGCTTGTGATGCGTGCGTTTGCTTCTATCATATGCAGCAGACGCTTCGCACCCACCGTCGCAATCCCGTTGTCCCGCAGGTCCAAACACCGGAGCGATGTGTGCACAGCCGCCTCATCTGCAAGCACCCCTACACACGTGTTCCCATCGACACCCCCATCCCCAGCCAGGTGCTGAGACGCGTCGCCGTAGTACATCCCTGCGCCCACAACAGAAAGCTTTTCCAGAAACGGAAGGTTCGGGAGCAACGTCTGGAAGGCGCAGCATAAACCCTTGACACCGATGTACCCAGAGAGGTCGAGGGACAGCAGCTTCGAGTGGATGGAGTCAGTCACAGCGGCGGAGCAGATGCGTGCGGCGATGGGCCTGTATGCAGTGTGGAGAAAATAGACGGCACACTTCCCCCGAATCATAAGAAAAATAACTCCAAATACAAAGCACTCTTGGGGTACCTTAGTGTAATATATGTATGACCGGGTGCACACTGACCCTGTGTCTAGTAGCGGTTTACATCTGAAAAATAATAAAATGTACACACGTTGGGGGTCTCTTCATGCGCCACCTGACAGACGTCTGCTGCAGTGTCAGCAGCAGTTCTTCGGTGTCCATGACATCAAGCATCGTAGATCCTGATGAGTTGTAGCCATCAGATGTGTCCGAAAAATTCATTAGTCACCCGCCCCTGCGTGGTTTCTGGAATTGGGAAGTTGGGTTGGGTGTATTATGTAGACATGAAGGTTTTACAAAAGAAAGAAGCAAGAGCGACACCTTGCTCTCTTCCCATCCCTACCCGTGTAACTTTTAAAAATGAAATACCCCCCTTCTTTATTGAAAACTTGGTTGTATTAGTGTAGCCACCCTAGAGTGTGCTCCACTATTTATTGATTCGTGGACTGTCTGCGAGAAGATGCAAATACACAACCTCTCGCAAAACGTCACTCAGTAGGGGTGCAGATGTCTCGTCACAAAGTGGCCCATCCCGCGTTCGTAAATAGTACCACAACCCACCGTCGTTTCTGAATTGGGTAGTGTGGGGTTGGGTGTATTATGTAGACATGAAGGTTTTACAAAAGAACAAAGCAAGAGCGACACCTTGCTCTCTTCCCATCCGCACCCGCGTTTTTTTTTTTTTTGAAAAACACCAAACGCTGTTCACAATAATGAGCGAAAAATTGACAATTTTCCTGATAAAGATGTAATGTATGTGTGAGAGATGGGGAGCACGGGAGGGAAAAAACGACTCGTGGATACTCAAAAATTTCACTAGAAATGCACGCATGTCTTATAAAAATGAAATACCCCCCCTTCTATAATATTATTGATTCGTGGACTGCCTGCGAGAAGATGCAAATACACAACCTCTCGCAAAACATCACTCAGTAGGGGTGCAGATGTCTTGTCTCAATAGTACCTCGTCCCGAGTTCGCAAATAGTACCACACGTGAACATGGCGATACCGTAAACTCACGGCAGCCGTCGGAGTCCGGTATCACACGCACACGGGACATGGTCGTCACATCATACTGGTACAGTAAATATTTATTGGCACCCATATCCATCACCCGAACTACGAGATACTTCCCACACGGAGTGAACTGCAGGTCAGCAAATATATGATACGCCCTTTTAAGGTTGCCAAGAGCCACACCACTCCAATCAAAGAGGTGCACTTCGTCAAACCACACCACAGCAAAGAGCGAGGCAGATCGTGAAAGCGCCACCATCCTACTAGCAGGCACACATGCCACAGCTTCACCTGTGTTCACATCCCACAGACGTGCCTTCTTCTCACTGGAGGAGGAAGTGATCGCCCACCCACCACAGTCAGACACTGCCATGCGCCAGCACTCTTCGTGCGAGAGAGTGCGGAGCAACGTCAGGTCTTCGTCATACACAGAGACGCCGTCTGTGCCTTGGGAGACAACAACACCGCCACACGCGAACACTGCGGAGGAGAAGACGTCGACTTTGCGGAGCACCTCCCCACCCGGAAGCGCAACCTCGTGCAGACCTTCTTCCTTGCACACCAGGTAGCAGCGTGTCTTGCACCGTGAGATGGCAGGCGGACCGCACACCTTAACGCCTACTTTGAACTTGAAGGCAGGGCTGAAGGTTTCTGTATCGAGGCCGGTGACGTAGCGTGCATTATGTGTAAAGAGGCAGAGTGCTCCACAAGGAGACAGCGATAAGTGATTGATATTCATCTCCTGCCCGTCAGGTGGTGCCTCTACACTGTACTCAGCAGGACACTTGATGTCGGCAGTGCGGCGGGCAAGCACAACCTGCACCCCTGCATCAAACGCAGTGTCCTGCAGACGGCACGTCCCCTCCAGCACCTGCGTGCCGATGCGCATCTCGACAGACGCAGGCGAGACAGAAAGCGCCGTGCACGCAACCTCCTTTGCCGCTGCAACGTCCGCCTCGCACGGCACCTCCACTGTCGCAGTCACGCCTGACTCTTCCAGCACAAAGGTCACATCCATCATTGTTTTGTCTTCTTCTTGTTCCACCTCTGTCAGGAGGAGATGAGGTGTGGGTTGTTTTGTTTTGTGTGTTTGTGATGGTTTCGGTGGGGAAGGGGAACACAGGAAGACTCATGGCAACCGACGAGCGCGTCTTTCATTTCCAGACGTATTGCATACTCGTACAAAAGAAAAGTAGCTTCGGCCCCTGCCCTATATATAGACTATCAAGGGGAGTGGAGGGGGTAAAAACCGTAAAAACAGCGGAGGGATTAACAGAAGTAGGTGGTAAAGGGAAAACTGCTTGGTTCTCTTTTGCTCTTTTTTGTTTTTTTTGTTTGATTGTTTTTTTGTTTTTTGCCAAAAAAGGTATTTTCGCTTTGAGCTGCAAAAGAGTAAGGACAAGCAGAATGCTAATAACCTTTTAAGTATTTAGACTTACTATCTCCAGGTCTCTTTTGGCTCCTTTATGGAAACAGAAAAATTATTACGCATCCACTTGCCGTTTGAATAAAGAAAACAAAGACGAAAAAGGGGGTTTGGGGGGAAGAGTTTAATTCTTGAACGCATCCCCACACTCACAAAAAATTACACAAAAAATATGCTTTCATTTCCGTGGCATGTAAGTTTTTTATCAACAAAAACAGTGAAAATACGACTGCACTTCACGTCTTGAAAATAATAAAAACTCCATTCGTCTTTTGTTTAGCTTGGTACACTTCGTACTATAGGTCAGCGGGGGTTTTTTATGAAGTTTCCCCACGCCAACGAGAAAAAAAACCCTATGGGGAATAAAAACAGAAAGTCTCAGACGTTTGCATCATTTCCCACAAAGCATTTTTTCCTAGGAAAAAACCCTTTGCCTGAGGTACAGAAATGAGGTGACAATAAAGGGGAGGGGAGTAAACGAAAACCAGAGCATCTCCCGACAACGTGACACCGCTAGAGACGATTGCCAAAGGCAGAGCCGGGGGTCCCAAACGGTTCACTGGCGGGGAGATACGCATGAAGAAAACACATAAAAGACAACGAGAAACGACCAGGGCAACAGAAAGAGTCCCTCGGTATTTAAACCGGGTTTGGTGTGGCCGACGACCCCAAAAATAGCAGAAAAATAGCACCCCCCCTGTACACACCAGGGTTCGGTCAGAATCCGGTTCAATGGGGTGTCCCCAACCCCGGTGAAATCCGGGCGAAATCGGGTGAAATCGGGCGAAATCGGGCAAAAACAGGGTTTTTTGGCTTCTGTGAGGGTTTGGCCCAGTAAAACACCCAGAAACCGCGCTTTTCGAGATTTCCGGGCTGGGTCTGGGTGAAATATAAAAAAAATCGGCCACTTTTGTTGAGCAGAACCCCTTTAGGTGACTCACTGTACACAGTACACAGTACACAGTACACAGTACACAGTACACAGTACACAGTACACAGTACACAGTACACAGTACACAGTACACAGTACACAGTACACAGTACACAGTACACAGTACACAGTACACAGTACACAGTACACAGTACACAGTACACAGTACACAGTACACAGTACACAGTACACAGTACACAGTACACAGTACACAGTACACAGTACACAGTACACAGTACACAGTACACAGTACACAGTACACAGTACACAGTACACAGTACACAGTACACAGTACACAGTACACAGTACACAGTACACAGTACACAGTACACAGTACACAGTACACAGTACACAGTACACAGTACACAGTACACAGTACACAGTACACAGTACACAGTACACAGTACACAGTACACAGTACACAGTACACAGTACACAGTTTGGGTGGGTATTGGCACAAACCATCGTAGGTACACGCGCCAATAACGTTCAACCCGCTCCTCCAGGCTGTTTCCTAATTCTGGAAATTTTCCGGAAAATTCCGACATCTGGAAGCAAATATTTTCCCTGAAAAAAAGTGGGCTCCAAAACATGCCGCGATTGGCGTTTCCGGAATCCGTCCGCGCTGTGGTGGGGTCACTTTGCCGAAATGGCCAAGTTCTTGGTTTTGGTCAAACCCCGCCCAAGCTCCCCACCGCCAACCCAAAAAAAGGAATTTTTGAAATCCGGGCGAAATCGGGTGAAATCGGGTGAAATTGGGTTCAGGTGGGCACAGGTGGGCCCAGGTGGGCTCTAGGGGGGCGATTGTGGGCTGGTCGCGGGACACCACATTCAACTTTTTTGAATTATTTTCGCACCACAAAGTATTTTTTTTTTATCGAATACAATAATCCTAACGTACGCACTCCAAAAAAAAAATGGGAGAATATTGAAGTGTTTGCTATGCTTTGTTCACTCAGATTACACACCTTTTTTTTTGAAAAGAATTAAAAAATATTCCTCTCGTAATTGTTTAAGATTTAACAGAAAGAAACCCCAAACCCTCCCAGACCTTTTGGTCTCACCTGTTGTATTGATTTGGTGTGGGGGAAGCGTGAGAATAAAATCGTCTTTCGCGAATACCAAGATTTCCTCATCACAAAGTGTCGCATCAGGGAGAAAAAAAAAATGTGGGGAGGGATAATGAAAGAGGGCGAAACAATGCGCGGGAAGGGAGTACACCTCGTCATTCTGTGCTTAATACATCATGATCGTCTTGGACTGTCCACAGCTCGTCAATCATCTCATCGTCATCACCATCTTCGAGGTCTGTAGCCGAGGTGTACTGACTTGCCGAACGCTTCCATTTACGGTACAATACGGCAGCTACAGCCCCCAGCACGCCCAGCACACCCAGCACGCCCGCAACAATGCCATAAAGGGTGACGTTGCTCCCCTCAGATTCCGGTGTGACAGAGGACACAGGACCAGGCGAGTCTGCAACCGCTGTATTCAAAACCGTTGGCAATGCTGTAGGTGCAGATGTCGGTGGTGTGACAGTGACAGGCCTAGGCGAGTCGAACACTGGCTTCAGGACCGTAGGCAGCGCCGTAGCATCCCCACACCTCCAAGAAAACATGAAGAAGTTCTCTTGAGTTTCCCAGAGGCTGTTCAGCTCAATGATAAAGTTTCCGTCAACCAAATAGTCGCTGGATGTGTTGAACTCGTTCTCCTGTTGGAACACCACCGTCTCGTTGTTGATAAACGAGACTGTCGTTTGTCCCCTTACGGGTTTGCCAAGAACCCCTTCAACACTGAGCGTACCTGTACAGGGAATGATCCATCTGTGAAGTGCTCTTTTGATGTACCTCCGTTTGTACGTCCCCACGGGTGGAAGTGTCAGGTAGTCGGCAGCATCAAAGCCCAATGCAGGCGGCACAGGTGTGCTCTCCTCACATACCCACTCGACTGTGAAACCTATTGAAACATAGTAACGGTCTGTGTAGTTGAACACAATCTCTATATTGCCGTTCACGGGGTACGAAGCTGTGTACCCGTCTGCTCCTTCCTTCCTGCTTCCGCTCAGTGTCGTTAGCTCGTACCTGTTGCTAGTGAACGATAGCAGCCCTTCTCGCATTTCTGTTTCCAGAAAGGTCATATGTGCAGTTCCCACACACTGAAATGTCCAGCATTTTGTCACAGCGTGTGTGTCGAACGAAACATGCAACGGCGTCGCGGCTTCCAAACACGAAGCATACGGAACCATCGTCGGAGGCGCTGGTGTCGCAGGTGCAGAGGTATCCTCTAGCAAGGGAAGCTGCGGCAGCACCCCATTGCAGCTCCAAGCCATGTAAAAGAAGTTCTCGTACGCATTCCACTTGCCGAAGCTGTCCAGTTCAATGATAAAGTTTCCATCAACCAAGTAGTCGCCGGATGTGTTGAACTCATTCTGATGAAAAAACACGCTGTTTTTCTCCTTGTTGTTGAAAAATGAGACTGCTGTTGACTTCGCCACGTTGCCAAGGACCCCTGCAACACTGAGCGTACCTGTACAGGGAATGATCCATCTGTGAAGTGCTTTTCTGATGTACAACCGTTTGTACGTCCCCTCGGGTGGAAGTGTCAGGTAGTCGGCAGCATCAAAGCCCACTGCAGGCGGTACAGGTGTGCTCTCCTCACACTCCCACTCGACTGTAAAGTGTATCACGCCTTTGGAAACCCACGAGTTAGTGTGGACAAGCATCAGCTCGCCGTTCGCGGGGAACGACGCGGTGTAGCGGTCTCGTGATTCCTTCAGTGCCAGGAGCTCGTATCCGTTGCTGTTGAGGAGCGTGAGCCTGTCGCGTGGTCCGTGGTCCAGGAAGGTTATGTGCACAGTGCCCATACACTGAAATGTCCAGCACCTCACCAACGCGTCCTGCATTTTTTCTTTTGGGTAGAACGAAGCGTCCAAAGGTGACACCGCTTCCAAACATGCACCAGCAGGAACAAATGTCGGAGGCACACCTGTAGCAGGCACAGGAGTTACCAGGTCCTGACGACGCTCCAAAGGTGGGAGCGGTGGACTCTCCCCATTGCAGCTCCAGGAAAGGGTCAAGCAGCCGTCTGCGGAGTGTGTCCAATCGTAGTCCTGGATTAATTTCACAACAAAGTTTCCATCCACTGAGAAGAATTTGCCCCAATGGTTGGAACTGCGCTGTTGCAGCACCTCCACACCGTTGTTGATAAATAAAACCGTCGTGGACACACCAGAGAAGTACTCCTCTATATCGAGCGTGCCTGTACAGGGAATAACCCACCCATACGTTCCTTTTCTTGAATACAACCGTTTGTATGTCCCCTCGGGTGGAAGTGTCAGGTAGTCGGCAGCAGCAAAGCCCACTGCAGGCGGCACAGGTGTGCTCTCCTCGCACTCCCACTCGACTGTGAAGAAGTCTGTGTTCTCAAGGTCGTAGTACCACACGGGGTTGGAGGTGAGAACAAGCTTCATGTCGCCGTCCGCAGCGTGCGACGCGACGTAGCTGTTCGGCGCCCTCCTCAGGGACGTGAGCTCGTAATCGTTGCTGTTGAGAAGCGACAACGATGCTGTCAACGTCTTCTTCTGGAAGGTCATGTGCACACGTCCCGTACACTGAAATGTCCAGCATTTTATAAACGAAAAATGAGACTCTGGGCGGAACGAAACATGCAACGGTGACACGGCTTCCGAACACGACGCAGATGGGATCATCGTCGATGGCGCTGGTGTCGCAGGTGCAGGGGTAGACTCCAGCAGGGGAGGCGTAACGTTGGCAAGCACCACACACGACACAGAGAACACCACCAATAGCCGCATCTTGTGTGTATCCTGGAAGTGTGCATTGAAAAATGGTGCATAAAAGTGAGCCTACAATACGTGAGACGATGGTTTCTGTTCGACGTCGTCCACATCATGACAGGATAAGCTCAGCTTACATGAAGGTGCCTCGGGAGAGAGAAGTGGCCAGATGAATGTGTCGATGTGCTCACATCGTTTCCAGAATGCTGGGTTTGGTTTAAACTCGGCTGTCTCTTCGTCAGCAGAGAAAGTAGACGAAAATGCGTAAATTGACAAAAGAGAAAATAATCTTTGGAGTTTGTCCTTTTTTTTGCTTAGTCCTACCATTCCCACGCTGATTGTATACCCCCCCAAAACCGCTGAAAAAACGTCTAAAAAAGAAAGAAAAAAATTGAAAAAGATGAATCTACCTTGACCCGCTACCTCACAGCATCAGCTGTGTGGAACTGCAAGGGTGTGTGGGATGCCAAGCCCCCAACGGGAGGTCGTAATGTTGGCACGTACTACGTTGTTCAACCATGAGCTGGCCTTTGTGGGGGAAGTACGAACTGATACATGAGTGCACCATAAAGGGGGTAAAAAACGAAAAGTCGGTGACGCTTGAATCTCTCAAAAAAGTAAAGCATTTGCTAGCGACCAAACCCACCAAACCCTCCCCCTGCAGGAGTGCCACCAAACCCTCCAAAACCTTCAGCGACTGGCTTCTGTACAGCTTGATTGCCACTAAACCCTCCAAACCCTCCCGTGACCACCTCCTTAACAGCAACGGTGGGAGCACCAAACCCTCCAAACCCTCCAAACCCCCTGTCCGGTATAGTATAATTTAATACAACCAAGCTGCTGCAGCTGGCTATGCTCCGGTATCTGATCTCTGCTTGAGAACAAGAGGCAGCAAAGTTCCCACCTATGCTGGTGACGTGGCTCAAATAAGAGAGGTCGAGTGTTCGTAACTTCGAGCAGTGTGCAAAGAAATGGGAACCAATCTCCGTGACACTGGTCAATCCAGAGAGGTCGAGTGTTTCGAACGATCCGCCATTGCAAAAGTGGTTACCAATGGTGGTGACGCTGGTCAATGAAGAGAGGTCGAGTGTTGGTATCATGGCTTCATACAAGAAGCCGTCACCGATGGTTGTGACGCTGGTCATCCCAGAGAGGTTAAGTGTTGTTAACGCCTTGCAGCCTCTCACGAAGTCATTACCAATGGTAATGACGCTGGTCATCCCAGAGAGGTTAAGTGTTGTTAACGCCCCGCAATTGTGTAGAAAGCCGTCACCAATGGACGTGACACTGGTCAAAGCAGAGAGGTCCATGGTTTTTAACTGTCCGTGTGATGGGTTGGGGAGAAAGAAGTTTTTCCCAATCGAGGTGACGCAGCCCAACCCAGAAAAGTCGAGTGTCACCTTCAAGGGTGTGTATTCACTACTATCTGGGCTGTCCACAAGGCGACTAACAACAGACACGTCAGTGATACCAAGAGAGGTGAAAAGTTTTCCTGGCAAGAAGTCGTCTGGAAATGCAGTCACAACCTCCGCCTGCAGAAACAAACACATCACCTTAGGGTCCGCCACATTCGCAAGCCTCTGCTCCGTCAGGTCTGTTTCACCCAACGCACGCAGCGCAGCTATGGCGGCGTACTTATTCGTCATCACCACCTTGATTACAGCACCGCTGAGCTGGCCCACATCCGCTCCTTCGTCAATAACGTCGCTTCCGCAGAACATGACAAAGCAGTCTTCAGGCACCTCCAGGCTGGACGCCACTTCGCGACGTAAGTCCGCCACCGTATCACACAGACCCATCTCAGGCGCAGTAACGCACACATGCTCTCCGATGGCGTCGTGCACACTCCTGGCAGGCACCTTCTTGGGAAGCTGTTCCTCTAGGGATGCACCAAGGCAGCGGGCTCCGATCTTCTCTGCCAGGCTTGCGATGCTCCTCATCACGACCTCTATGTCTGTCACCACACGCAGCACCTGGTTGTCCCCAAGCTTGCACACCGCCTCGCACCTGTGGAGCATGGCCCCAAGCGCACTGCTCTCCTCCTCTGCAGCATCCCGCTGCTTCGTCAGGACGTCCATGTGGGCACGTAGGGCACGGCGCTGACGTTCCATGTAGTGCACAATGTCGGTGGTCTTGTGCCCCGCGTGGTTGTTGGTGTTGGTGGTGCAGCGCAGGCAGATCAACGCTTTGCCGCACGCAGGGTCTTCGCAGACGAGGCACAGATCCTCGCCTGGGTGGAGTGCACACTTCGACGACGTTCCGTACGAAGTGATAGAACACACGTGGGTCTCGTGGTCGCGTGCCCTTGGGTGCAGCGCTTCGAAGCAGGCAGGCTTGTCGCAGAAGAACAGATCTTCGCAGCGTCCACATTGCAGCTGTGCAGGTGCGGTGCAGTTCTCGCATGGAGGGAGCTGTGGTGCTGTAGGTTCCGTGTCGCAGACCATTTTGTCAGGAATTGGTGGAAAACTAAATGATCTGTGGTGTGGTGTTTGTTGGGGGAAAACAGGACAAAAAGCTGACTGAAATGAATCGCCTTAGTGATTGGCCACCTTGTTAAAAAAGAGAACGTGGAGACGAAGCTCGCAGACACCGTCGTGCACATCAGATGCTGTGCAGCACCAATCAGCAGCATACAATAGGTCCCAACATGGTTTGCTGTTGTCTGTGTTGTGGTTTCCGGTTCTCGTAGGGAATTCCCAAAGGAAAGCGAAGAAATGGCGTCAGCATGAAACACTAGTAACCGAAGAGTTGGGGGTGGGACAACTTCGTAGCTTCCAGAGAACAAGAAATGAACAACTTTTGCGATAAATTTGCGGGTTTTTGTGACCACTTCACTTCGAGGATAGATGTAGATCGAATATTGCAGAAATAGAAAATCGGCAGTATTTTTTTTTTACTTTGAATCTGTGACGGCATTTCGCTTTGTTTTGTTTGGACCCGACACAAACCAAAACCAGGCGCCAAGCACCTTTATGTGCTGTCGTCACTCAAAGTGGGAAGAGTTTTTTCCTTCCTTTTTTTTGATAATAATAACCGGTGTTTCACTGTTTTCTCACAAATATCGGAATAACATATTGTCTATCTCAAAGGCTGATAGGAGGTTTCGTTTAAGGTCTCTTTCAAGAAATGCAGTTCCAATGAACCCTGAAGGGACAGTGCAAAATAGGGGCAACTACTCCCCTACACATACATGAGATGCGACAAGAATTCTTTGTGATATCATTTGTTTTATAAATTGGTTGAGGGGATGAAAAGTACACCACCCAATGGAGTTGCACTGACCGAGCCCTAGCGGCTCACTGCGGTCCGTGGCTCAGTCTCCGACCCACTTAGAGTGCGTTCTGCGATGAGCAGGGGCACCGCATCGACGCCCTCCTGGGCGTCCTCAAATGAACGAATGGCTGCGCTGTAGAGTACAGACGCCGCCGACGGCTTCATCTTGGAATTTTTGGATATTTTCTTTTCCCTTCTCTGTCTCAGCTGTCTTCCCTACGCGTCAATATCTTGACAAAATAGGCAATAAAAACGACATAAAGAAGTTCCCTTTCAAAGCTAATATCCTTCCCCCTGGGGAAAAAGAAAACGAAAAAGAACAATGGCGATTGCTGACATCGGCCAGTAGTGGTGTCACTTTGCCAAAATGGAAAAGTTCTTGGTACATACAGACCTAAAAACGTACACACACAACAAAAAGAGCATACAAAATACAAAATAACACACCCCTCCCTATTATTGATATGTCCTTGACCGGACCATTATCTGCAAAAAAAGAGAAAATCTCTTTTGGATGGTCCAAAAAAAAGCAAAAAATCGAATCTGTTTTGCTTCATTATTTACCTGAAGCTATGCTAACTGGGCAGAGGGTACACGAGATGAGAAAAACAGTGAATTATTCGAAGCATATTGAAAGGGAGGACAAAGAAAATATGATTGAAAAGAAAACGAAACAGAATTCAAAATATGGTATGGTTGAATGGGGGAACAAAAAGTACGCAAGAATGTGCGAATCACCCTTTTTCAGCCACACCATTGTGGTTAGTTTAATTGATGACACATCTGCAATCCATGATGAAGACGAGATATACACATGCAGCCCAGCACAGCTGCTTTCATAGGCCTTCTTTGACGGACACACAAAGGTGCACAAACACGGAGAGTACAAAGGAACAAAATGCTCCAGCGACTCGTTACTCTTTGCTTGTGGCTCAAAATGACTACAAAAATGGGGGAAATGGAAAACGACAAAATAAGGTTGTTTGCTGCTTCCACCAGTGATCACAGTAAATGTACGGTATGTCTTTGCCTGAAGTACAAAAAGTGTCGTAGAACACAAAGTCGGGAGAAAGGATGCACAGTCGCAAGAGTGTGAGGGTATCGAGCACTTTTCCAAATACGCTTTATTTTTGCTTCCTTCCAAACTTCACACACACGCTTTTGGTTTTGGGAGACACACAAGGTGCCAGGTTCTATGATAAGCACAGAACCACCCTGCACCTGTTTGTCATATTGTTTCCCGTGCAATACATGGAGAAACGTTTCGCACTCGAAACTAGGGGAAAGCTTTTTGATAAAAAGTAGCGAGATACGAAAACCAGCGCGTGTGGAAGAAAAAAGGACAGGGAAAACATTTTTTCTCATTCAAAGTGGTGTTTACGTTTTGGGTACGGGGCGGAGAATAAAATCGGTTCGATAAAAGAAACGCGAGCTTATTGTTTTATCTTGTTCAATGTGTAAACCTAGAAGAACAAAGGGCAACCAACTAAAAAGGCTTTGGGTAGTACCAGTCCATGAAGGCACATAATACCTTTGGTCCCTGGTTCTTACACATATCCAGACAGAAGGCGCCGCCACAGTCGTTGCTCCAGTACTCATAGGGGAACACAGGGGTTCTGTCCTCCCAGAGGCCATCTGCCATCACCTTGTAGACATCGGGCACCTTTGAGATGTCGACAGAGGGGTCCACTGTGCCGAAGACCTGCACAGTTGACACGCCAAATGTCGTGAACGAGTAAGACCTCGGAGCGAGGTTTGAGAGCAGGAACGTGGTTGCGTTGTTCTCGTATGCAGTGCGTGAGATGCGTCTCCGCAGTGGCTCGTACACAGGAGACTTTCCTGGAAAATCGGATGAAATGTCCAGCTCCACATCAACCACAACAGGCAGTGCACCGTCCGCTGCAGCCTCCACCACAATCAAAAACTTAGGCATCCTACTCTGGATCTCATCACTGTAACCCCACGTCTGCAGAATTGTGCCCTTCGGCAGCGAGCTCACCGCCACAGCCATGTTCTCCGCTGAGTCCGCTCCCTGCAAACACACCTTCGCCGAACACCAGTTAAACCCTGGGGTGAACCCATAGTCGAGCACAGTGTACTGCGCCCACTGTGGCAGCAGCGTCACTGCAGCAATGAGGTTTGCCCTGTCTGCACTGTAGACACGTGCAAGCTTGGTGACAACGTCCTGGAGGCGTGCTTCCTGCGAGCTGATGGCAGTGCTGAGCATGGCCGCTGCCTCTGCTGAGGTGAGGCGTTTGTGTGCCATGGCCGTCAGGTTCGCAAGCTCCGTCTCGCTGCCATACACCCACTCCACAGCATTCAACTTGCCGTCATCTGTGAACAACGGCAGTGCAGGTGTTGGCAGGAACGCCATGTACCATGACGACATGTTCCCGTCACCAGCTGAAGGGTAAAAACTGTTGGTCATCTCCCTGCTCTCAATGCCACTGTCGTAAGAAGTCCAGAACGGTCCGTAATTCTCCCCAGGCTTGTGGTCGATCCAGATGTCACTAAAGTTGCGTCCGCTTGGCTGCATATCGGGCGTGACTGCCTTGTTCTGAAGGGACTTCTCCACGTTGTCGTAATAGCCATGATACCATTTTGGAATGACGTTGATGAGGGGCTTCGTCGGGTCGGCGAGGTAGGCCTGCTGGCGGGTGAGGAACCTCGTGTGGATGGAGCTGAGCGTGCCGCACGGCGTTCCTGCCAAGCAGAGAGTGGCTGAGGGAGAGAAGCCGTCATGGCGAGCAGCACCTCCGTCATCTGCAGGATCGTTGTCAGGAGTGCTGCCTGACGTGCATTGCTCTGCCGTCCACGGCTCACACCCTCGGAAGGGAAGTGTGCCGCAATCGCACGCAGCTCCTCCCGCGAGTATGTGAACTGTGCGTTGTGCCTGTCGTCAATCAGCTCACCCAACCACAGCGCACCTGCGTTAGCGTCGTTGCACATCAGATGCTGGACGGGGTCTGTCATGTTGCAGTACACCGCATTTTGTGCAGCTGCACCGACCAGCAGCATACAGCATACAATGGGTTTTAACATGTTTTTGTAGATTTTGTCTGTTTTGTCAGTGGGAGGGTGGGACCCAGGAAGGAAAACAAAAAGCAAAAGCGACACATTGTTTGTCTTCTATTCCATTCCTTTCCTTTTTTGATGATAATTACCGGTGTTTCGCTTTTTTGTCGAAACTTCTATGTACGTAAAAAGGAGAGAAAAATGTCGGAATAACATATTGTCTATCTCAAAGGCTGATAGGAGGTTTCGCTTAAGGTCTCTTTCAAGAAATGCAGTTCCAATGAACCCTGAAGGGACAGTGCAACATAGGGGCAACTACTCCCCTACACATACATGAGCTGCGACAAGAATTCTTTGTGATGTCATTTTATTTTTATAAATTGGTTGCGGGGATGTAAGTACACCACCCAATGGAGTTGCACTGACCAAGGAGCCCTAGCGGCTCACTGCGGTCCGTGGCTCAGTCTCCGACCCACTTAGGGTGCGTTCTGCGATGAGCAGGGGCACCGCATCGACGCGCTCCTGGGCATCCTCAAAAGAACGAATGGGTGCGCTGTAGAGTACAGACGCCGCCGACGGCTTCATCTTGGAATTTTTGGATATTCTTTTCCCTTCTCTGTCTCAGCTGTCTTCCCTACGCATTCATCTCTTGACAAAATAGGCAATAAAAACGACATAAAGAAGTTCCCCTTCAAAGCTAATATGCTTCCTCCTGGGGAAGAAGAAAAATGCTCGAGAGTCTCGTTACACTTTGCTTGTTGCTCAAAAGGCTGAAAACGGGAAGAAGAAAAATTTAGGCTGCTTGTTGTTCGCTTCCACCGACCTTTCACGAGTGTCTCGAGCATTTACTACGTGTTTACTAAAAGAACAAAATGGCGATTGCTGACATCGGCCAGTAGTGGTGTCACTTTGCCAAAATGGACAAGTTCTTGGTACATACAGACCTAGAAATGTACACACACAACTAAAAGAGCATACAAAATACAAAATAACACACCCCTCCCTATTATTGATATGTCCTTGACCGGACCATTATCTGCAAAAAAAGAGAAAATCTCTTTTGGATGGTCCAAAAAAAGGGCAAAAAATCGAATCTGTTTTGCTTCATTATTTACCTGAAGCTATGCTAACTGGGCAGAGGGTACACGAGATGAGAAAAACAGTGAATTATTCGAAGCATATTGAAAGGCTGGGTCAACGCACAAAGAAAATATGATTGAAGAAATACGAAACAGAATTCAAAATATGGTATGGTTGAATGGGGGAGCAAAAAGTACGCAAGAATGTGCGAATCACCCGTTTTCAGCCACACCATTATGGTTAGTTTAATTGATGACACATCTGCAATCCATGATGAAGACGAGATATACACATGCAGCCCAGCACAGCTGCTTTCATAGGCCTTCTTTGACAGACACACAAAGGTGCACAAACACGGAGAGTACAAAGGAACAAAATGCTCCAGCGACTCGTTACTCTTTGCTTGTGGCTAAAAATGACTACAAAAATGGGGAAAACGACAAAATAAGGTTGTTTGCTGCTTCCACCAGTGATCACAGTAAATGTACGGTATGGTGTTTGCCTGAAGTACAGAAAGTGTCGTAGCACACAAAAGAGGGGGGGAAAACAAAGTCGGAAGCAGGGATACACAGTTGCGAGAGATTGAGGGTCTAGTGCATTTTGCCAAATACAATGTGTAAACCTAGAAGAACAAAGGACAACCAACTAAGGCTTTGGGTAGTACCGGTTCTGGAAGGCACAAAATATCACTGGACCCTGGTTGTTGCACATATCCAGACAGAAGGCGCCGCCGCAGTCGTTGCTCCAGTACTCATAGGGGAACACAGGGGTTCTGTCCTCCCAGAGGCCATCTGCCATCACCTTGTAGACATCGGGCACCTTTGAGATGTCGACAGAGGGGTCCACTGTGCCGAAGACCTGCACAGTGGACACGCCAAATGTCGTGAACGAGTAAGACCTGACAGCGAAGTTTGAGAGCAGGAACGTGGTTGCGTTGTTCTCGTATGCAGTGCGTGAGATGCGTCTCCGCAGTGGCTCGTACACAGGAGACTTTCCTGGAAAATCGGATGAAATGTCCAGCTCCACATCAACCACGACAGGCAGTGCACCGTCCGCTGCAGCCTCCACAACAATCAAAAACTTTGGCATCCTGCTCTGGATCTCATCACTGTAACCCCACGTCTGCAGAATTGTGCCATTCGGCAGCGAGCTCACCGCCACAGCCATGTTCTCCGCTGAGTCCGCCCCCTGCAAACACACCTTCGCCGAACACCAGTTAAACCCTGGGGTGAACCCATAGTCGAGCACAGTGTACTGCGCCCACTGTGGCAGCAGCGTCACCGCAGCAATGAGGTTTGCCCTGTCTGCACTGTAGACACGTGCAAGCTTGGTGACAACGTCCTGGAGGCGTGCTTCCTGCGAGCTGATGGCAGTGCTGAGCATGGCCGCTGCCTCTGCTGAGGTGAGGTGTTTGTGTGCCATGGCCGTCAGGTTCGCAAGCTCCGTCTCGCTGCCATACACCCACTCCACAGCATTCAGCTTGCCGTCATCTGTGAACAACGGCAGTGCAGGTGTTGGCAAGAACGCCATGTACCATGAAGACATGTTCCCGTCACCAACAGAGGGGTAAAAACTGTTGGTCATCTCCCTGCTCTCAATGCCACTGTCGTAAGAAGTCCAGACAGGTCCGTAATACTGGCCCGGCTTGTGGTCGATCCAAATTGAACTAAAGTTGCGTCCGCTTGGCTGCACATCGGGTGTGACTGCCTTGCTCTGAAGGGACTTCTCCACGTTGTCGTAGTAGCCATGATACCATTTTGGAATGACGTTGATGAGGGGCTTCGTCGGGTCGGCGAGGTAGGCCTGCTGGCGGGTGAGGAACCTCGTGTGGATGGAGCTGAGCTGTGCCGCACGGCGTTCCTGCCAAGCAGAGAGTGGCTGAGGGAGAGAAGCCGTCATGGCGAGCAGCACCTCCGTCATCTGCAGGATCGTTGTCAGGAGTGCTGCCTGACGTGCATTGCTCTGCCGTCCACGGCTCACACCCTCAGAAGGGAAGTGTGCCGCAATCGCACGCAGCTCCTCCCGCGAGTATGTGAACTGTGCGTTGTGCCTGTCGTCAATCAGCTCACCCAACCACAGCGCACCTGCGTTAGCGTCGTTGCACATCAGATGCTGGACGGGGTCTGTCATGTTGCAGTACACCGCATTTTGTGCAGCTGCACCGACCAGCAGCATACAGCATATAATGGGTTTTAACATACTTTTGTAGATTTTGTCTGTTTTGTCAGTGGGAGGGTGGGACCCAGGAAGGAAAACAAAAAGCACATTGTTTGTCTTCTATTCCATTCCTTTCCTTTTTTGATGATAATTACCGGTGTTTCGCTTTTTTGTCGAAACTTCTATGTACGTAAAAAGGGGGGGGGGGGGAAATATCGGAATAACATATTGTCTATCTCAAAGGCTGATAGGAGGTTTCGCTTAAGGTCTCTTTCAAGAAATGCAGTTCCAATGAACCCTGAAGGGACAGTGCAACTACTCCCCTACCCACCGAGATGCGACAAGAATTATTTGTGATATCATGATGTATTTGTAAAAATTGACCCTTACCACCCACCACAGCGATTTCAATACTATACCTTACTTCACCTTCGGATGCCCTTACAGGGGGGGGGGGGGTGAAGGAAGGTTGTGGAAAATCGAATCAGTTTTGCTTTAGTATTTACTGAAGCTATGCTAACTGGGCAGAGGGTACACGAGATGAGAAAAACAGTGAATCATATTCGAATCATATTGAAAGGGAGGGTCAAACGCACAAAGAAAATATGATTGAAAAAAGCAAAATTATCAGAATTGAAAAAGAATATAGTTTATTGATGACACCTCTACAATCAATGACGAAGACGAGCAGAATATGCAACCCAGCACAGCTGCTTTCATATGCCCTCTTTGACAGACACACAAAGGTGCACAACTTTGGAGAGTACGTCCCACCCCACTGCGCAATAAAAATCAAATCATTCAGAAACAAAACAAGCAACAACACAAACACAGACACAAAGCAATGCTACGCAAGCAATCATGGAGAACAACTTCAGGATAACAACAGCCAACTATGGCTTTGGGTAGTACCGGTTCAGGAAGGCACAATGCGTCTGTGGTCCCTGGTTGTTGCACATATCCAGACAGAAGGCGCCGCCACAGTCGTTGCTCCAGTACTCATAGGGGAACACAGGGGTTCTGTCCTCCCAGAGGCCATCTGCCATCACCTTGTAGACATCGGGCACCTTTGAGATGTCGACAGAGGGGTCCACTGTGCCGAAGACCTGCACAGTTGACACGCCAAATGTCGTGAACAAGGAGGACCTCGCAACGAGGTTTGCGAGCAGGAACGTGGTTGCGTTGTTGTTGTATGCAGTGCGTGAGATGCGTCTCCGCAGTGGCTCGTACACAGGATACTTTCCTGGAAAATCGGATGAAATGTCCAGCTCCACGTCAACCACGACAGGCAGTGCACCGTCCGCTGCAGCCTCCACCACAATCAAAAACTTTGGCATCCTGCTCTGGATCTCATCACTGTAACCCCACGTCTGCAGAATTGTGCCCTTCGGCAGCGAGCTCACCGCCACAGCCATGTTCTCCGCTGAGTCCGCTCCCTGCAAACACACCTTCGCCGAACACCAGTTAAACCCTGGGGTGAACCCATAGTCGAGCACAGTGTACTGTGCCCACTGTGGCAGCAGCGTCACCGCAGCAATGAGGTTTGCCCTGTCTGCACTGTAGACACGTGCAAGCTTGGTGACAACGTCCTGGAGGCGTGCTTCCTGCGAGCTGATGGCAGTGCTGAGCATGGCCGCTGCCTCTGCTGAGGTGAGGTGTTTGTGTGCCATGGCCGTCAGGTTCGCAAGCTCCGTCTCGCTGCCATACACCCACTCCACAGCATTCAACTTGCCGTCATCTGTGAACAACGGCAGTGCAGGTGTTGGCAGGAACGCCATGTACCATGACGACATGTTCCCGTCACCAGCTGAAGGGTAAAAACTGTTGGTCATCTCCCTGCTCTCAATGCCACTGTCGTAAGAAGTCCAGAACGGTCCGTAATTCTCCCCAGGCTTGTGGTCGATCCAGATGTCACTAAAGTTGCGTCCGCTTGGCTGCATATCGGGCGTGACTGCCTTGTTCTGAAGGGACTTCTCCACGTTGTCGTAATAGCCATGATACCATTTTGGAATGACGTTGATGAGGGGCTTCGTCGGGTCGGCGAGGTAGGCCTGCTGGCGGGTGAGGAACCTCGTGTGGATGGAGCTGAGCGTGCCGCACGGCGTTCCTGCCAAGCAGAGAGTGGCTGAGGGAGAGAAGCCGTCATGGCGAGCAGCACCTCCGTCATCTGCAGGATCGTTGTCAGGAGTGCTGCCTGACGTGCATTGCTCTGCCGTCCACGGCTCACACCCTCGGAAGGGAAGTGTGCCGCAATCGCACGCAGCTCCTCCCGCGAGTATGTGAACTGTGCGTTGTGCCTGTCGTCAATCAGCTCACCCAACCACAGCGCACCTGCGTTAGCGTCGTTGCACATCAGATGCTGGACGGGGTCTGTCATGTTGCAGTACACCGCATTTTGTGCAGCTGCACCGACCAGCAGCATACAGCATACAATGGGTTTTAACATGTTTTGCTGTTATCTGTGTTGTGGTTGGCTGGAAGTCCCAAAGGAAGTTGAAGAAAAGAAGTCAGAAAGCATAGGGTTTGTGACACCTACGGTAGATGAGGTGTTTTCCAGAGAACAAGAAAGAACTAGCTTTTTCGATAATAAAATTTGTGGTGCTTCGTTTGAGAACATTATGCCTCATGATGGAAAGGCGAAGAACCGGCGCAATGTTTTGGGGAAAACATTTAGTACATCCGTCGCCAAAATAAAATGTGTTTTGCTCATTCACTATTTACTGAAGCGATGCACACCTACCTTGTACGTACCCTCGAGGGGCCAACCAGGAACATTGCTTTGCCAGTAAACTGTGAGAAAGGGGGAGGGTGGTGGTGCATCTTTGTCTCATCGCCAGCCGTCTTCCCAAGGAGCTGAGGTGCCTCTCGGTACCTTCGCTGTACATGGAAGGACGACCAGGAGAACAGAGCAGAGGGGAACAAGAGTTGAGAAAAACAGTAAACATGGTCGAAACACTAATGAAAGGGAGGTGAACGCACAGAAAGAAGGTACAATATAGTAGCTATCGCTACAGGCATTTCCTGCTTTACATCTGTATGATGTCAGACCGGGGATAAAACACAAAAAAGCAAAGTGGTTGTGGGTGGAAATAGCATTGCCATCCCAACATTGCAGTTACCTTGACAGGAGCCAACTGTACGTATGGACGCTCGTTGCTGTCCTTTATTTCATAAAAAAAGGACGCAAAGTGCCAAGCACAACAGAATTGTGGCACGAAAATTTCCCTGAACAATGAAAATAGATGCAAAGATCGACAAATAAAATAGGTAAACACAGAAACAAACAAAAGGGGGGTGTAATATGCAGGTGTGTCTGTTGCATGCGACACATCTGTCTGTAGTTCAGGTGAACATGTGGTTCACTGTTGACACCAACCTCTCAGTGCTAAATCACCTTCATCGCTAGCGTTGTCGCGGTAAGGATTTTAAGTAAAAAGAACAGAATGATTACTAGAACAACCAAACTAAGCCTTCGGGAAGGTTTTCTCCGTGAAGGCACAAAATATCACTGGACCCTGGTTGTTGCACATATCCAGACAGAAGGCGCCGCCGCAGTCGTTGCTCCAGTACTCATAGGGGAACACAGGGGTTCTGTCCTCCCAGAGGCCATCTGCCATCACCTTGTAGACATCGGGCACCTTTGAGATGTCGACAGAGGGGTCCACTGTGCCGAAGACCTGCACAGTTGACACGCCAAATGTCGTGAACGTAGACCGGAAACCCAGGTTGTCGAGTCTGTATGTGGTAGCGTTGTTCTCGGGTGCAGTGCGTGAGATGCGTCTCCGCAGTGGCTCGTACACAGGATACTTTCCTGGGAAATCGGGTGAAATGTCCAGCTCCACATCAACCACGACAGGCAGTGCACCGTCCGCTGCAGCCTCCACCACAATCAAAAACTTTGGCATCCTACTCTGGATCTCATCACTGTAACCCCATGTCTGCAGAATTGTGCCCTTCGGCAGCGAGCTCACCGCCACAGCCATGTTCTCCGCTGAGTCCGCTCCCTGCAAACACACCTTCGCCGAACACCAGTTAAACCCTGGGGTGAACCCATAGTCGAGCACAGTGTACTGCGCCCACTGTGGCAGCAGCGTCACCGCAGCAATGAGGTTTGCCCTGTCTGCACTGTAGACACGTGCAAGCTTGGTGACAACGTCCTGGAGGCGTGCTTCCTGCGAGCTGATGGCAGTGCTGAGCATGGCCGCTGCCTCTGCTGAGGTGAGGTGTTTGTGTGCCATGGCCGTCAGGTTCGCAAGCTCCGTCTCGCTGCCATACACCCACTCCACAGCATTCAGCTTGCCGTCATCTGTGAACAACGGCAGTGCAGGTGTTGGCAGGAACGCCATGTACCACGAAGACATGTTCCCGGAAGTGTACCAACTGTTGGTCATCTCCCTGCTCTCAATGCCGCTGTCGTAAGAAGTCCAGAACGGTCCGTAATTCTCCCCAGGCTTGTGGTCGATCCAGATGTCACTAAAGTTGTAGTGTGGCAGCGTATCGGGCGTGACTGCCTTGTTCTGGAGGGACTTCTCCACGTTGTCGTAATAGCCATGATACCATTTTGGGATGACGTTGATGAGGGGCTTCGTCGGGTCGGCGAGGTAGGCCTGCTGGCGGGTGAGGAACCTCGTGTGGATGGAGCTGAGCTGTGCCGCACGGCGTTCCTGCCAAGCAGAGAGTGGCTGAGGGAGAGAAGCCGTCATGGCGAGCAGCACCTCCGTCATCTGCAGGATCGTTGTCAGGAGTGCTGCCTGACGTGCATTGCTCTGCCGTCCACGGCTCACACCCTCGGAAGGGAAGTGTGCCGCAATCGCACGCAGCTCCTCCCGCGAGTATGTGAACTGTGCGTTGTGCCTGTCGTCAATCAGCTCACCCAACCACAGCGCACCTGCGTTAGCGTCGTTGCACATCAGATGCTGGACGGGGTCTGTCATGTTGCAGTACACCGCATTTTGTGCAGCTGCACCGACCAGCAGCGTACAGCATACAATGGGTCTTAACATGTTTTTGTAGATTTGGTCTGTTTTGTCAGTGGGCGGGTGGGACATGCTTTGTAATGGGGGAATTCCCAACGGAAGTTGAAGAAAAGAAGTAGGTATAAAGCATAGTAACCGCGGAGGTTTGCGACTCCTACGGTAGATGGGGTATTTTCCAGAGAACAAGAAATGACTAGCTTTTTTGATAATAAATTTGCGACAGTCTCATAATGCAAAGGCGAAGAACCGGCGCCGCTTTTAGGAAAACATTTAGGACATCGGTCGCCAAAATAAAATGTGTTTTGCTCATTCACTATTTACTGAAGCTGTGCACACCTACCTTGTACGTACCCTCGAGGGGCCAACCAGGAACATTGCTTTGCCAGTAAACTGTGAGAAAGGGGGAGGGTGGTGGTGCATCTTTGTCTCATCGCCAGCCGTCTTCCCAAGGAGCTGAGGTGCCTCTCGGTACCTTCGCTGTACATGGAAGGACGACCAGGAGAACAGAGCAGAGGGGAACAAGAGTTGAGAAAAACAGTAAACATGGTCGAAACACTAATGAAAGGGAGGTGAACGCACACAGAAGGAAGACAACCCGTATTTTGGGGGTCAACTCTGAAAGATTTAAAAAATACATTTCTGATGACGTCTACCCGTCGTTCAACTTGACAGGAATAACGCACAGATACAAACAAAATATGAGTCATGCTCACTTATCCTCAAGGACACTGAGAAACAGAACAAGACACCAAAGTTGAAACAATAGTGACACAACGGATCTCAAAATGTAAGACAATGTGCCTGTCATAAAGTTAATGATCTTCACTTCCTCCGACACATATCACCACATAGCCTATAGAAAGGTTATAGAAAGGCTAAAGAATGGGTCAAGCGAAGCTTCCCTACAAAACGAGCTACAGTTTTGGGTACACCCAGGGTACGAACACACAATAGCTGTCTGGCCCCTCATCGCCGTACTCGCATACACCCTGGCAGAAGGCGCCGCCGCAGTCGTTGCTCCAGTACTCATAGGGGAACACAGGGGTTCTGTCCTCCCAGAGGCCATCTGCCATCACCTTGTAGACATCGGGCACCTTTGAGATGTCGACAGAGGGGTCCACTGTGCCGAAGACCTGCACAGTTGACACGCCAAATGTCTCGAAAACATGGCGCCTGTGGGCAAAGTTTGAGAGCAGGAACGTGGTTGCGTTGTTCTCGTATGCAGTGCGTGAGATGCGTCTCCGCAGTGGCTCGTACACAGGATACTTTCCTGGGGTAATGAATGAAATGTCCAGCTCCACGTCAACCACGACAGGCAGTGCACCGTCCGCTGCAGCCTCCACAACAATCAAAAACTTAGGCAATATGCTGGAGATCTCATCTCCGTTACCCCACGTCTGCAGAATTGTGCCCTTCGGCAGCGAGCTCACCGCCACAGCCATGTTCTCCGCTGAGTCCGCTCCCTGCAAACACACCTTCGCCGAACACCAGTTAAACCCTGGGATGAACCCGTACTCGAGTCTAGTGTACTGCGCCCACTGTGGCAGCAGCGTCACCGCAGCAATGAGGTTTGCCCTGTCTGCACTGTAGACACGTGCAAGCTTGGTGACAACGTCCTGGAGGCGTGCTTCCTGCGAGCTGATGGCAGTGCTGAGCATGGCCGCTGCCTCTGCTGAGGTGAGGTGTTTGTGTGCCATGGCCGTCAGGTTCGCAAGCTCCGTCTCGCTGCCATACACCCACTCCACAGCATTCAACTTGCCGTCATCTGTGAACAACGGCAGTGCAGGTGTTGGCAGGAACGCCATGTACCATGAAGACATGTTCCCGTCACCAGCTGAAGCGTAGTAGCTATTTCTCATCTCCCTGCTCTCAATGCCGCTGTCGTAAGAAGTCCAGACAGGTCCGTAAAACTCCCCGGGCTTGTGGTCGATCCAAATTGAACTAAAGTTGCGTCCGCTTGGCTGCATATCGGGTGTGACTGCCTTGTTCTGGAGGGACTTCTCCACGTTGTCGTAGTAGCCATGATACCATTTTGGGATGACGTTGATGAGGGGCTTCGTCGGGTCGGCGAGGTAGGCCTGCTGGCGGGTGAGGAACCTCGCGTGGATGGAGCTGAGCTGTGCCGCACGGCGTTCCTGCCAAGCAGAGAGTGGCTGAGGGAGAGAAGCCGTCATGGCGAGCAGCACCTCCGTCATCTGCAGGATCGTTGTCAGGAGTGCTGCCTGACGTGCATTGCTCTGCCGTCCACGGCTCACACCCTCGGAAGGGAAGTGTGCCGCAATCGCACGCAGCTCCTCCCGCGAGTATGTGAACTGTGCGTTGTGCCTGTCGTCAATCAGCTCACCCAACCACAGCGCACCTGCGTTAGCGTCGTTGCACATCAGATGCTGGACGGGGTCTGTCATGTTGCACACCGGAGTTTGTGCAGCTGCACCTACCAGCAGCATACAGCATACAATGGGTCTTAACATGTTTTTTTCTGTTACCTGTGTTGTGGTTGGATGGAAGTCCCAAAAAAAATAGAGTGGAGATGAAACGGAAAGGTTGTCATGGTTACATCGAACTCACGGAGGCTTGTGACCACTTCACTTGACACCTAATAGACAAAATTTATTTTTCTTTTTTTTTTTGATCATGGTGTCGGTTACGGCTTTCTATTTTTACGGTTTATTTTGGCCGTGATTTTAACCTCGTATTTTCTAGTCTCACAAAGGGGTAGAAAATAGCCCCGCAATAATCTAAAAAAAATACATGGGCTGTTCTGGGACCCTACGGTTGATGGGCAAAAGGCACATCCTTCCGAGGACAGAACCACAAAACCCCACAACGAATCGAAGAACATTCGCAAAACATAAAAGTACAGTTTTTTGATCGTGTGAAAGAAGAGATCAGCACCGCCCTAGACAGGGAATTTTCAAAAAAAGAAAAATACACATCAGGAAAAAGCAACCCTCATAAAGAAAACATAACACGATCCATTGGCGACGGAACTGCGACACTGCTCTGGTAGATATTCGATCCAATCTGAGAGAGAGAAATTTATGTATTTTATTTTTATGACTACATGCAATGCTAAAAGGAAATTGAACACCGTATACCCTCCCTTCCTTTTTCTGTTTTCTGGGGCGGGTTTGTTATTGCTTTATTGCGGGGTGGGGAAAAACATAAAGGAATGTACGGTTTTCAATTTTCAAAAATAATTCACAACACAACAAAAAAAAATTCATACCGGGGTATACGGTGTAAACGCATCTCCTGTGTGCAGTGAGGCAAATGTTGGGGACGGCGCCGCATCGACATTGGTCACTGTCACGAAGATGGTATCGGGTTCTCCTCGATGCGACGTTCGCAGGCTTTGCGCACGCTCCCAGGCTGCATGACGCTGCAGCTCTGGGTGGACGCTGTCAACACCACCACCACCACCCACACTCCCCACACCAGCCCCTCCTCCTCCACCTCCCCCTTCTCCATCATCAAACCGTGCAACCTTCTTCACCTCCCGCTTCACACCCCCCAGCGGATGCACAGAAGGATACGCATCCGGCACAATCTCCTCTATAGCAGCATGCACCACTGTCGGAGTGTTGTGCCGATATGCCGGCAACACCGGACCTGGATGCAGTGTAACCTCCACTGCCTCGAGCGCAGTCTGCTTGAGAAGGGTATTATGTTCGAGGGTGTTGATGTCCTGCTGCATATGTGTAATGTGCTGGTTAACAGAAGAAAGGCTTCGAAGGCCAAGAGAGGCTGCATGAGACGCTGCTGTTAGGATAGCAAGCCCTGCACATACCGCGGCCATGGTCTTCACCTCCAACGACCTCGCGGTGGTCGTCATATAATGAAACCCATACACATCCCGGATCAACACCCACTTATCCTCCACCCTCCCCCACTCCTCCAGCTGCCGGTCCACTCTTTCCTCTATCACCAACTTCTCACCTCGAGCAACAATCCCTACCGGCTCTCCACAGGGCAGTTTACAGAGAACGTGGCAATCCCCTGACTTTGGCGTGCACCGCATGACCTCTGGTTTGTTAACTCTGTCCTTCACCTCTACGGCACGCAGACGCAGCAGGCCTACCCCTTTTCCGTCCAGCTTCACCACCACCCCGGGGTCCCATAACGAAGCAGGCGTTTCATGTCTCCCTGGGGGTAGCGCATCGCGAAGGAGCACTCCTGTTTTGCCAAGGAGAACGCCCCCGGAGACTACACTGAATAAAATGTCTCGGTCGCTGACCAAGATATAGGGCGACCATGATTCTGTTGAGTATTCCGCCGCCCCGCCGCGGCTTACCGCCGTAGCGTGTTGGGAGAGACGGGAGGTGAAGACGGTGAGGATGAGCTCTCCACGGTTGTGTGCAAGACCGGTCACCGCGCAGAAGGGGGCGAGGGGTTCTTGGCAGACGTGGCAGGGTGTCATGGCGGAGTCGAAGCCTTCTGTTCTCAAATGGGTGACGCGAAGCTGTGTTGACTCTGTCTGTGCCGCGGTGGTGAGCTGTTGTGCTAGGGTGTTCGCTGCTGCCTCTGCACGGTCTGCACGGCGCTCCGCTTCTGCTCTTGCTCGTCTCTCTGTTTGCAGAGCTTCATTCAAATTCGGGGCATTCCCCGGAGCAAATGAGACTACATCCTCCGACGCAGGGTTGCGTGGTGGAGCTAGCGGAGCTGGTTGTGCGGGGGTTTCTTCGATACTCTGCTTTTTTTGTAAAGTGTCTTGCTCCGCTTGCCACCGTTTGTTCAAAACGCTGGCCGGCTCGTCGCTCTTATCCCATTGCAATACCTTCTGTTGCGGCTTAACGTATGCAGATAGTTTGCTCTGGTTTACCTCTCCATATCGCTCTTGGTTTGAGTATACGTCCTCATCAGGCAACACTGTGGTAACAGGAAGGGTCTCTCCATCGGTCTGCGGGCGTCGTAGTGCATCTACTATACGAAGCAACTCCTTCGGGCTGTCCTGTTCATTCAGTTCTAAGATTTGGGTCGGGTCGTTCGTCTGCGACTTCGCTTTGATAATAAACCGCACTGTCCCCAGCTGTTGTCCGGTCAACTCCTGTACAAAGACTCTCTCTATGTCTCCAAGCTTCAATAGACGTAAAACCAAACCATTTTCATGGCATAACGCACTAAATGCTGGGGTAACAATCCAAATTCGAGGGTACGGCCGTCGTTGTGAGCTCATCTTCGTAACGCGCAGTGCAATATACAAAAATCTAAGTACCTTACAATCGAACCCTTTCCCTAAGAACGCAGGAGGGGGGATGCTCTTTGGAATGAAAGACCCGGAGCTCTCCCGCACTGCTAGCTCGTAGGGGTCGACGGATTGCTGCATTTTTTTATTTTTTCTGTTTTTCAATCAAATCCTTTGGTTTCCCCTCGGGGGGGTTTGCAACTAACCCTCAATTGTTAATTCAAAAGGGATAATCAACGAAATTCTTTTAAGGATATTACACACAGAATAGAATATACCCAGGCAAGGTGTAGAAGTGTTCTGCAAAAAGAGTTATAAGCAGAATCAACGTTTTGAGTTAATTTTAATTAGGGTTGTTGTGGGAGGTGCGATGGGGGGGGGCTACGAAGCGAGTAGTTAGCTATTACGACGGTCAGCGGCAGCGGTGCTTAGCTCAATACAGCGAGCATGGTGTGTGGTGTTGGGAATTGGGGGAGGGAGTGGGAGGGGGAGGGGAGGGGAGGGAATAAAAGTGAAAAGTGTTGTTTCTGTGTGGAGGATGAGGTGGCGGGTAGTGGTAAGTCTATGGGATTTATCCGTTAGTTCTTGTCGCTGGGTTCGGTACTGCTGCTGCGGCAGCTCCCCCAGCAAAGCAAAGTCTTCAGATTCGCAAAACCCGCGGAAGTTTCCCCTAAGAGTTTTGGCCTAGAAGAGACGCTACGAGAAAGCAAAGGACCGCAAGCTTTCCTAAGCTATTGTGGAGATTCCGAATGCACTCCCCGACTGGGTGCGCGCAGTCGAACATATTCCTGACTCCGATCACGGACGTCTTCGAGGAAGATGAGATCTGCGACGCAATCCTGCGTGACTGTGCGCAACTGAGTGACCAGAGCTGCACATCGCCGGCTAAGAAGAGAGTCTCGAGTGCACAGTGTTCTGGCACTGATGCGCAGTATTTCGCGAAGCTTCAGTGGACGGATGCAGTGAAGTGCGTGGGTGACCTGGTCGACAAGGATTGGAACAATCTGAACGAGGACAGCAAGCAGTACGCAGCTGGTGTGAGCGGGCGGGGCCGAAGTGAAACACGATGCATCAAAATTGGTTTTTAAAAAAAAAGTGAAAAGTTGACAATTATTTGAAGATGAACTTAAGCCTCTGTGTGCCTAGGTCACACTCAAAAGGAGTGGTGCCTTTCCAAAGCAACGAAACTTGAAGTACAAATCCTCCACTCGCGACAGTTCGAGGGGGAAATGGTTCAAGTTTATGAGCAAAATAAAAAAAAAAGAAAATAAAAAACAAAGCACTCTCGTGACAGTGCAAGGGGGGTGGAAACAAAAAAAAAAGCACAAAAATAATTATGAAAGAAAAAATCATCGGATGATTGCCACGGTACAAAGATTAGAACGTTTTACGGTAGTGTAAAAGATGAACCTAAGCTAGGTGCTAATTCATTTCTAAAAACAAAAAAGTGAAGATCGTGCAAAACGCCTCTGGGACACAAGCACTGACACAAAAAACCTGCCGAACTAATGATTAAAATAATATTTTCAATCAAAAGATGGAGTTTTTGTCCACGAACAAAAAAAATAACGGGCCCCTGCACCCGCTCCAAACAGGTGAGTGACCGATGGGAACGTGTTTATCAAAAAATATTCAAAAGTTACGTCATTATGTCAATCGCCTACCGAGGTAGGTAGCCCGAGGGGCTTTTATTTTTTTTTTGTAAAATTATTTTTGCTCTTTCTTTCAATCTTCAACTATTCCCTGTCAAACGTAAGTCAGACAAAAATTATCCCCCCGTTCCCACCCCAGGATTGGGTAAAAAACGATACCCATATTTACTTTTCAGACACACAACACACACCCCACCAAAACCACTCCCCCCCTTCCCCCCATTATCCAAACAGAACATCTCACTCTTTTTGCCTATTAAAATCTTATTGAAAGGGAAAACATTCTAAAAACAGCTCCGTTGAGCTCAATACAATTCAAATTAGCGAACTTTTTTTCTATCACACACACACACACACACACACACACACACACACACACACACACACACACTCCACCCTCCAACTATACTCCGTTCAGGCGTTTACCCCACTCTAAATTCAATCAAAACACACTCCCAATTTTCAAGCAGAACACGAACCCCCTTCTGGAAGCCCCTTCTGAAAGGACCCGCAAAAAGCACATCTCTCTCCTCTCTCTCTGGCACATGCTGCTCCACTAGCACCACCCTCAACAGCATTGCCTATTCTACCCTAGGCTGCACTCTTCTAAATCGATGCACTCTTCTCTCTAGAACACGGCTTCGGCAGGGTCGGCAGGGTCGGTAGGCGTGGTGTCCATGCGTAGGGATCCTGCTGTGAAGGCGAGGATGAGTTCGCGTGTTGTGCGAGAGAGCTTCCAGGGGCCGTCCTCCCCGAGGACGTGGAAGGTAGCTCGGAGGCGTCGGTGGAGGGCGACGACGGCCTGCGAGCGTTCCTCCTGGAGTGCACGGACGCTGTACTCACGGTCGCCGCCGAAGCAGCTTTGGAAGGTCTCAAGCGCGCCGGTGCAGTAGCGGATCTCTGAGAGGAGGACCTGCACACTGCGCCGGTCCACCTCCATCAGGTGGCTGCTGAAGAGCGCGGCGCACTCCCCGGTGCGGTGCGTCCACTGCTCCCCACCTTGGTATCGCATGGAACACGGTACACCTTCTTCTAAACAGATCTGGAAAAAAAGGGGTTGAATGAAAGTTGTGGTTTTTGCTTTGTGGGGAGGGTGCAATAATAACGAGAATCTATTTCGTCGTTTAATTCGAGCGCATTTTTTCGTGTCCTCTCAGTTGAAAAATGTTAATTTTCAAAAGTCAAAAATGATGAGAAAAGCGCACAAAAAAAGGACGTTTTTGAAAAAAAAAGGGTATATACCTCGCAGACAACTAGACGTTTCTTGGATGAGTCGATAAAGTTCGCAGGGTGGTACTGATCGAGGCAGGCAACGTCGCTGTGCAGGGCCACCTTCCCGCCTTCGGGGCCTTCTGCTTCACCTCCACCTCCACCCCCTCCTCCTCCCCCCGCTGTTGCTGTGCCTGCGGCGTCTGCCTCCTGCTCTGCATCGGCAAAGAAGTGTGTCTGCACTGCACTGTCGCTGTGCACGCGGATGAAGGACTCTCCACAAGACGAGTCTGCACCCCCTTGCTCTGTCGCAACGACCGCAGGCCCTCCCCCCTGCCCCTCTGGGTACACCGAAAATGTCTTTCCATTCCCTGAATTCGTCCTCACACTTCGAGTTACCTGTGGATCTCGTTTGGGTGCCATTTTATTAATGGGGGGAAAGGGGGGGGAGCGAGGCGGGGGGGATGAAAACGGTAAAATACCAGATGCAACTTAATGAAATCTAATGTGGTGTAGAGATTAGGGGGCAGCTGCTGTGTTTAAATTGGTGTAATATAGGGGTATGAGAAGGGGAAGGGAAGGTGCTGAAAGGTGGTGGGGTGGTGTTTGAGGTAGGGGGGAAAACGGGAGGAGATTGAGAAAAAGGTAAATATGTGAAAAAGGGGAAAACCTTTTTTTTTTTTCACTGAACGTCGCCGTCTTTTTTTGGGGGGAGTGAGATTGCAGGTTGCCGATATATTGGTATTTAACCCCCCGACGGGTCATCTTCCCCTAGGGATTTTCAAAAAAAAAAAAAAAAAAGGCTTCCAAAAAAAAAAGGGCAACCCACCTTACCTAAACGAATAGGTGCGCCTCAATACATTTTTTTTTTTTACCTTCTCCCTTTTTTTTTTTTTTGGAAAATACTGCCAAAAAACGCAACACCTAGATGCGTGAGATCGTAACCTTCCCCTTTTCCCCCCTTTTTTTTTGAGGAAAAAAATTACATAAAAATGGGCAGCCACACTCTCTTCTTCTCTTCTCTCACCATTGATCCTCCTTTTATCACCATTTCACGAAAAGGAGACAGGGAGAAAACGGGAACAGCCATCCATTGAAAGGAGAGATCCCAGATAGAATAACGACACACTATACTGTGCGGTTGACGCTTCCACACACTACCTACGCTTGTAGGGGTGGTGTTGCGGAACGCGGTTGGGTGAGTGAACTGCGTGACACAAAGTACTGCGTAAAAAAAAGAAAAGAAAAAGGCAAAATTAGCTAGGTTGCTGAAAAAACACAACAAAAAGAGGGTGCTAGTGATTATGAGGGTTTGGGAAAGAAGGAGAAGGGAGGGAATAGAAACAGAACCAAAAAAACCATAAAAAAATGCTCGAGAGATTCCTCTTTGCTTGCTGCTCAAAAGACTATAAACCGGGGGGGGAAAAAGTAAAGGTTGTTTGTTGTTCGCTTCCACAGGGATAGAAACAGAACCAAAAAAAAAAACCATAAAAAATGAAAGCAAAATTTGACTCCTCTTGTGACAATGTACTTTGGTACATAGACCAACCAGGGGGGTGCAACCTGGTGGACCCGAACCATGCATCCCAACATGGGATACCACTATTCGAGGTTGGCATCTGCCCCCAATAGCTGACTAAAAAGGGAGTAGAATGCTTTACGTCCTCTTGGTCAGATAATTGGAATTCCAATGGAAAAATGCAAAACAAAAAAGAACACCAACATAACATTACAATGCAACGAGGCTTGGCTACGCCTGAAAGAGGCATGTCTGGAAAATCTATCCTGAGGCGTGACTGAGGTGTAGTACTTACAACCACACCTGAGCCAGCCTTAGCGAGGCCGATGCGGCCTTTGTATCGTTGTATTCAATGACAAAATGTTTCAAAAAAAGTAAAATATCTTTTGATCAATGAGCCTCTCGTGAACACATATGATAGAAGAATAGGAGAGAGAGCGAGCTTTTTTTGATATTACGAAGAACGCGCCTGTTCACATAGCGCCCATAAGGGGGTACTACTGCAAAAGGGGAAAAGGGGGGAGAAGAAAAAAGTTGGTAACAATGATCCTAAGCCTGTGAAAGAGCTTTTCGTCACCCTTGCAAGCAAGATAGGGGTCTACTCAAGAAAGAGAAAAAAGAAAGTGAATCTAAGCTTTCGTGCTTTAGTCACCTTGCAAAAAATATTTTTTTTTTGACAAAAAATAGCCCTCAGAGAAGAACTGTACCCTAAAAAAAAGGGGGCCTTAGGGGGTCAAAAGGGAGAGAAAAAACACTCAATAATTCGGTTTTCTTTTCTGAGGAAGTGTTGTTCAAACTATAGTTTTGAATAAGGGGCGGGGGATGCATAAGGGGTTTTCACGCGTCTATGCTTGAAACAACTTCCTTTTTATTTGAAAACTTGATTTATTGTTATGAATGTTCCACCCCATGATGCATGCACTTCATGCTTACCCAAAGAACCGGGTATGACCCTCGCTTCTCTGTTCTGTGTAATCCCACTCGCTGCGCTCGTGGGATTAGTACATTCATGACCCACAACTCCCTGCGTTAAATTGTGAGGATATACTTTAACGGGAATTATCAGATTCAGTTATTATTTATTTTCGTTTTTTGTTATTGTGTTTAGTTCATTCAGAAAGGTGCAAAGTTTCGAACATTATTGTGTCGACAGTCACTTCGCTCCAAAAAAACGGAACAAAAGTTCTGTACTCTAAGCCGAAACCTTTTGTACTGCAGAATACAGAACTTTTTTTTAAATTAAGATAATTCCCTATGTATTTTCCTTAAGGAAAATACAGGCAAAAATCCAGGTAAAAATCACTTTGTACAGACTATGCCTGGCGGGCACAGGGTGTGTCAAAACCAAAAAAAAATTGCTCGAATGGACGTTTCTGGGTTCCGGCATCTAGAGTCAAAAAAAATCTATTTTTTTTTTCGCGAAATTTTTTGACTTAACACTGGTTGTGCTTAGAAAACCCGAATTTTTTACCCTTGAAAAGTGCATTTGAGGAAGTCACAATGCGTCAAAACGAAAAGGTCGTTTTTGGCACTTTTAAAACCGGGCTCCGCTGAGTTCACCATATTTTTGCTCGATTTATTTAGTGGAGTAACTATTACTTTATCGTATGTGTGGACAAAAATTTGGGACGGAGCGTTAAAAGAATAAACTGCTTCGCAATGCGTTTCGTTCTCATATCACTGTAGCAGAGAGGAACTGGTTCCTGAAATCATGCAAAAGGGAAAAAAAAAAATACTTTTGATCCACTCGAGTGAATCCTTGTTTTCGCGCACTCTGTGACTCACTCACACCTCTGGCGGCGCACTTTGGCACGTACTTGTTAGTGCTCCCCTGATGGATCTTCCCAGAAGCGAAGTGAGTAAAAAATAAAATAACATAAAACCAGCGCAACCTACCCAGAAGGGTGGGCGCGTTTTGTTGTGGTGGTGGTGGGGGAGGAAAAGACACGCAAAAAAAGAAGACGTTTTCACAAAGGGATCCTATGTGGCGAGATCCTCTTTTTGTTCTTCTTTGTTTTGCTGCATCGACCATCACTTTCCACCTGCTGGTCTAAAGGTCTTCAAAGCTTTTCTTATTTTTGCCATTACCCCGTTTTCCCCCCTCAAAAATATTCGTTCTAAGGGCAACACTCAGGATGTGCTCCATTTATCATACTTTTGCTTTTTCCGTCAAATATCTCTCAATAAATCACCGAATTGATTTGGCCCCTGACACGACGACATTTGTCATGACATGACAAAGCACACTTGACAAGCAGTTCTGTATAATATATTATCCTTTTATGTTACAGTTGGACAAATAATATTGACCAAAAAAATCGCCAATTACAAGAAAACCCCCAAAATCTGCCATATTTGGGCGCCTAGTTTCTTGTCCAACTGTAGTTGTAACATAGACTGTGTCACATTATGGCAAATGTCGTCGTGTATGCAGTGCCTTTTGAAGAGCGGATATTTTCACAAAACTGTACAGCACATCCGATCCTCTGAGAGAGTGATCAGAGGCTTTTAAATTATTTTACTTTTTCGTTTATTTGAACTGCAACTAAAACCAAATAAAAACCAGCACAAGAAGCAACTCTATCTCAGATATCTTCAGATCTTGCTTTGTTGACAAACATATGGGTCAACACGCAGTTGATCCTCCCCAAGACGCTTTTTCAGACGTCCCCCACCTTACAAAAGAAACGAGAGCAACAGAGCTTTTTTATGATGACACCATTACCTATTTTTATTGTTTTTTGGGAAAAGAAACACTTTTCATCAATTTTTTTTGCAAAGCCAGGCAAACGGGCACAGCCCTTAAGGACCTCCTTAAGAACCCGCTGTAACGCTTGTATTTTTTCAAGAATTTTTCAAAAAAAGACATCCCCAGCCCACCCCCACCACCCCAGCTATTTAGTTCCATTTGCAAGAACTTCTTCTTTCCGCTATACTTTAACCCCCCTCCCCCTTTTATAGGTGACCACCTTGTCAACTACAACTTTTCCTCCTCCACCTTCTCCACTGCGGAGGGCTTCTGTTCGCTAGCGTTGATGGGTTTGGCCGGCTTCTCTTCACTGAGCGCCTGCTTGCTCTCCGCGACAGATGACTGCAGCAAAGCCTCCGGGTCTTTCACGCGACGCACCACTTCTATGACCGGCGGAGCGGGTACCACCTTGTCTGTGTGTGACGTCTCTGGCAGCTCTTCTTTTGCGATCTGTGCTGTGCCGGACATCGAACCTGCCGCAAGTCTGTCGGACTTCTGAACCGCTAGCACCTCCCGCTGCTTGCTCTCCTCAAGTAGTTTTAAAAGCTTTTCCATTCTCTTCGCATCGGCAGCCTGCAATAGGGAAGTGTTCAAGAGTGGCTATGATATCGGGCTATGGAAAGGTTATGCTATCGACCACGGGGTAGAATGAATGATATCAATTTGTCGAAAAAAAAAACATACCTGGACTATTGTAGGTTCCCGCTGGTGGGTCATCTCGGAGAGAGGTGGTGGTGACGTGATGCGGCCGACGGAGAAGGAGAGAACTGAGCAGAGCGCGACGACGAGCATGACCTTCGGCTCGAAGATGCGTCGGTGCTTTGCACGCGCGTCGTGCGCCGCGCTTGCGAAGGGGTTCCCTGCGTAGCCGCTGCTGCTGCCACCACCGAGGAGACGCTCGCTTCCTGCCTGCGCTGAGCCATATGAACGCATTGTGTACTATGTGTGCTTTGTGTGCTTTGTGTCTGACTTATGAGGAGGTTATGCAAAAAGGGAGAGGGGGTAACAAGGAAATGTTGTCGTGGTCACAGTGGTGTTTTGAGCTCCGTGGTGGGGGAGTTGCGAAGGGATAACAAAGTGTGAGGGTCCTGTACCCCTAAGAAAGATACACATTCGGGGGGGAGCTCTTTCACAGGGGGTTACATTGCAGATAGGGACCCTGTCATCACTCAGTCTGATAGACGTTGCTTCTCAGCGACAGCGAGGAGGTGCTTCTGGGGTGGACTGCCTGCGAGAAGCTGCACAAACACAACCTCTCGCAAAACATCACTCAGTAGGGGTGCAGATGTCTTGTCTCAATAGTGTCTCGTAGATAGTTCGCAAATAGTACCACACGTGAACACGGCGATATCGCAAACGCACCGCAGTCGTCGGAGTCCGGTATCTCACGCACACAGGACATGGTCGCCACATCATACTGGTGCAGTGAATATTTATCAGCACCCATTTCCACCACCCGTACTACGAGATACTTCCCGGAGGGAGTGAACTGCAGGCCAGAAAATTCATGATCCGCCTTTTCAAAGCTGCCAAGAGCCGCACCACTCCAGTCATAGAGCTGCACTTTGTCAGAGCACTCCACAGCAAAGACAGAGGCAGACCGTGAAAGCGCCACGATCCTACTAGCAGGCACACATGCCACAGCTTCACCTGTGTTCACATCCCACAGACGTGCGTTCTTCTCTGCTGCGGAGGAGGTGATCACCCACCCACCACAGTCAGACACTGCCAAGCCCGCACACCGTTCATTCGAGAGAGACCGGAGCAACGTCAGGTCTTCGTCATACACAGAGACGCCGTCTTTGCCTTGGGAGACAACAACACCACCACACGCGAACACTGAAGACGAGATGCCGTCGACTTTGCGGAGCACCTCCCCACCCGGAAGCGCAACCTCGTGTATGCCTTCTTGCCTGCACGCCAGGTAGCAGTGTGTCTTGCACTGCGAGATGGCAGGCAGACCAAACTTTATATTATGATCCACTTTAACCTCGAAGACAGTATCGAAGGTTTCTGTGTCGAAGCCGCCAACATGCCCATTCCCGTAACTATAGACGCAGAGCGTTCCACAACGCGACAGCGACAAGAATCCTGCATACACACTGTACTCAGCAGGACACTTGATGTCGGCAAAGCGAGGACAGGCAAGCACAACCTGCACCCCTGCATCAAACGCAGTGTCCTGCAGACGGCACGTCCCCTCCAGCACCTGCGTGCCGATGCGCATCTCGACAGACGCAGGCGAGACAGCAAGCGCCGTGCACGCAACCTCCTTTGCCGCTGCAACGTCCGCCTCGCACGGCACCTCCACTGTCGCAGTCACGCCTGACTCTTCCAGCACAAAGGTCACATCCATTGTTTTGTCTTCTTCTTGTTCCAGCTCTGTTAGGAAGGAGATGAGGTGTGGGTTGTTTTGTTTTGTGTGTTTGTGATGTTTTAGTTGTGTCGGTAGTTTCCACCAACAGAAGAGGGTTTGAACAAAGCAAAAGTAAGAGTGGGGTAAAGGGTGGTGTGGTCGTTATCCTCAAAGTGAATTCCCTCACAGGCTAGTAGGTCGAGGGTGCAACGCAAATACTGATGCAACGCACGATAGCAACACACCGCAGTACTCAGCGACAGCGAGGAGGTGCTTCTGGGGTGGACTACCTGCGAGAAGCTGAATAAACACAACCTCTCGCAAAACATCACTCAGTAGGGGTACAGATGCCTCATCACAATGCTTTCGCATACCGAGCTCATAAACAATACCACACGTAAACACGGCGATATCGCAAACGAGCGACAGTCTACATCAGTGATCACACGCACACAGGACATGGTTGCCACATCATACTGGTGCAGTGAATATTCAGCAAACCCATAACCATCCAAAAACATTCCTACGAGGTACTTCCCACATGGTGTGAATCGCATGCAAACTAAAATATAACCTTTTTTTTCAAAGCTGCGAAGAGCCACACCACTCCAGTCATAGAGCTGCACTTTGTCAGAGCATACCACAGCAAAGAGCGAGGCAGGCAGTGAAAAAGCCACCGGCCTCCCATCCGCAGGCACACATACCACAGCTTCACCTGTGTTCACATCCCACAGACGTGCCTTCTCATCGCTGAGGGAGGAGGTGATCACCCACCCACCACAGCCAGACACTGCCATCATACCACCTAGGTACCAGATGTGAGGGCGCAAGCGGAGCAACGTCAGGTCTTCGTCATACACAGAGACGCTTCCTTGTTCGCCACAGGAGACAACACCACCACACGCGTACACTGCGTACGAGCGGCCGTCAACTTTGCGGAGCACCTCCCCACCCGGAAGCGAAACCTCCGCAAGACAATTCCTACTCGCCAGGTAGCAGCGTGTCTTGCACCGTGAGATGGCAGGTACACTGCACACCGCAAAGTCTACTTTGAACGTGAAGGCAGGGCTGAAGGTTTCTGTATCGAGGCCGGCGACGTTGCGTTCCTCCTGTGTAAAGAGGCAGAGTGCTCCACAAGGAGACAGCGAAAAGTAATTAATATTCATCCCCTGCCCACCAGATGGCGCATCTACACTGTACTCAGCAGGACACTTGATGTCGGCAAAGCGAGGACAGGCAAGCACAACCTGCACCCCTGCATCAAACGCAGTGTCCTGCAGACGGCACGTCCCCTCCAGCACCTGCGTGCCGATGCGCATCTCGACAGACGCAGGCGAGACAGCAAGCGCCGTGCACGCAACCTCCTTTGCCGCTGCAACGTCCGCCTCGCACGGCACCTCCACTGTCGCAGTCACGCCTGACTCTTCCAGCACAAAGGTCACATCCATTGTTTTGTGTCTTCGTTAGAGGCAGCGGGTGTCGTGTTCTGCAAGGTTGTGTATGCGATGTGACAAACGCTCTAACCTGTTGTATTGACATAGTGTGGGGGAGAAGTGAGGAGCACAAGAATCGTCTTCGCATTTACTAAAATATTTCCAACGATATATATCGATATGTCTCAAGTGTCATGTCCCCGGGAAAAAATAATGAGTATCCCGTCGGTGGTCTCACTACAGCAGAACAGTGCAGTACTCAGCGACAGCGAGGAGGTGCTTCTGGGGTGGACTGCCTGCGAGAAGCTGCACAAACACAACCTCTCGCAAAACATCACTCAGTAGGGGTACAGATGTTTCGTCTCAAAAGTGTTTCGTCTCGTATTCGCAAATAGTACCACACGTGAACACGGCGATATCGCAAACCCTTCGCAGCTGTCGGAGTCCGGTATCTCACGCACACAGGACATGGTCGCCACATCATACTGGTGCAGTAAATGTTGTTTGCCAGCATCCATATCCATCACCCGTACTACGAGATACTTCCCACACGGAGTGAACTGCACGCCAGCAAATAACTGATGCGCCTTTTTAAATATGCGAATAGCCGCACCACTCCAGTTGTAGAGCTGCATTTTATCCATGCATACCACAGCAAAGACAGAGGCAGATCGTGAAAGCACCACGCTAGACCACCCCTCTGCAGGCACACATGCCACAGCTTCACCTGTGTTCACATCCCACAGACGTGCGTCCTTCTCTGATTTGGAGGAGGTGAGCACCCACCCACCACAGTCCGATACTGCCAAGGCCAAAAACCCTTCGTTCGAGAGAGTGTGGAGCAACGTCAGGTCTTCGTCATACACAGAGACGCCATCTTTGCCCTTCGAGACAACAACACCACCACACGCAAACACTGACTGCGAGGTGCCGTTAACTTTGCGTAGCACCTCCCCACCCGGAAGCGCAACCTCGTGCAGACCTTCTTCCTTGCACACTAGGTAGCAGCGTGTCTTGCACCGTGAGATGGCAGGCGCACCGCGCACCTCAAAGTCTACTTTGAATCTGAAGGCAGGGCTGAAGGTTTCTGTATCAAGGCCGGTCACATAACCTGCATTCTGTGTAAAGAGGCAGAGTGCTCCACAAGGAGACAACGAAAAGTAATACAGATTCATCCGCTGCCTACCCGTAATAGGTTCCATGCGAGGTGGTACAGCGTACTCAGCAGGACACTTGATGTCGGCAAAGCGAGGACAGGCAAGCACAACCTGCACCCCTGCACCAAACGCAGTGTCCTGCAGACGGCACGTCCCCTCCAGCACCTGCGTGCCGATGCGCATCTCGACAGACGCAGGCGAGACAGCAAGCGCCGTGCACGCAACCTCCTTTGCCGCTGCAACGTCCGCCTCGCACGGCACCTCCACTGTCGCAGTCACGCCTGACTCTTCCAGCACAAAGGTCACATCCATTGTTTTGTGTCTTCGTTAGAGGCGGGGTGGTGTGGTGTTCTGCAAGGTTGTGTATGCGATGTGCGCACGTCTGCTTGGGTGACAGCTCTTCAACATGAAGTAAAGCTGCCGCTGTGCGTTCCATGCGAGGACCGCACAGCAGCCTACAGAACCTGAGAAAGCACTTCACTAAGTCGTATCCCGAGAGCCCACATCAAGGAGAATCTCAAAAAAAAATAAAAGACTTCATCATTTTGTTTTTCAATAAAAGAAGAACCCACAATCGAATCCTCCGTTTTTTTACTTCTTAACCGCCCCCCCTCCCCTGCCCTCCCAATCCGCACAAACCGACAGGTGGAGCACCAATTTTCTCAGGTGCAAACCCATTACACACAGTTCTTCTATGTGCAGTCCACAGAATTTCATCGAATGGATCCGATGCAAAAAAGATACGCATCTACGGTGGTGCAGCTCACTACAGCAGAACAGCGCAATACTCAGCGACAGCGAGGAGGTGCTTCTGGGGTGGACTGCCTGCGAGAAGCTGCACAAACACAAGCTCTCGCAAAACATCACTCAGTAGGGGTACAGATGTCTCGTCTCAATAGTACCTCGTCCCGAGTTCGCAAACACTACCACACGTGAACACGGCGATATCGCAAAATCACGACACCCGTCGCAGTCTGGTATCACACGCACACAGGACATGGTCGTCACATCATACTGGTGCAGTAAATATGTTTCAGTACCCATATCCATGAACCGTACTACGAGATACTTCCCACACGGAGTGAACTGCATGCCAGCGGGAAATCCAGGCATGAGATTTGATAATTCAAAGCTGCCAAGAGCCGCACCACTCCAGTCATAGAGCTGCACTTTCTGAGAGCACACCACAGCAAAGACAGAGGCAGACCGTGAAAGCGCCACGATCTTATTAGCAGGCACACATGCCACAGCTTCACCTGTGTTCACATACCACAGACGTGCGTTCTTCTCTGCTTCGGAGGAGGTGATCACCCACCCACCACAGTCCGACACTGCTATGTCCGGACACCGTTCGTGCGAGAGAGAGCGGAGCAACGTCAGGTCTTCGTCATACACAGAGACGCCGTCTGTGCCCTTTGAGACAACAACACCACCACACGCGCACACTGACCTTGAGTCGCCGTCGACTTTACGGAGCACCTCCCCACCCGGAAGCGCAACCTCGTGTAGGCCTTCCTCGCACGCCAGGTAGCAGCGTGTCTTGCACCGTGAGACGGCAGGGGCACGGTACACGAAACTGTCTACTTTGAACCTGAAGGCAGGGCTGAAGGTTTCTGTATCGAAGCCGGTGACGCAGCGTGCATTCTGCACCAAGAGGCAGAGTGCTCCACAAGGAGACAGCGAAAAGCGAGTCATATGCATCCCCTGCCGAGGCACCGCTGCACTGTACTCAGCAGGACACTTGATGTCGGCAAAGCGAGGGCAGGCAAGCACAACCTGCACCCCTGCATCAAACGCAGTGTCCTGCAGACGGCACGTCCCCTCCAGCACCTGCGTGCCGATGCGCATCTCGACAGACGCAGGCGAGACAGCAAGCGCCGTGCACGCAACCTCCTTTGCCGCTGCAACGTTCGCCTCGCACGGCACCTCCACTGTCGCAGTCACGCCTGACTCTTCCAGCACAAAGGTCACATCCATTGTGTTGCGTTGCTTCGTGAGAAGGTGCAAATCAGCACGTTTGCTCCACCACAAACGGACGGGGTGGGGGAGAGGTGTTGTTCTGTGTTGCATGTTTGTGGTGGTTCTCGTTGTAAGAGGTGACAAAAGGAAAATGTCACTCACTGTGACTCACATCGCGGTATGTCACCCACACGAGAGCAACTCGTGGGCGACGAGATGGACTGGAGTGATGTCTCTCTGTGGACGTAGACAGGTATCAAAAGGGAGGTAGGGAGTGCGGGTGTGGTGTGCAAGAGACAACAAACAGGTCGGGGAGAGATCTTTTGTTTTGTCTTTGAAAGCTTGGTTGTATTAGTGTGGATGTGCTCCACTGTGTTTTGCTTTTGAACGTGGCCACCATACTTTGGTTCAATCTGCCTGCTGAGGCAGCATTAGTTTTGTATTGTGCAAACTTTTCTGGTGTTATTTTTAAACTTCACACAACGCTTTTGGTTTTTGGGAGACACACAAGGGGCCAGGATCTGATATGAGTGCACACATAGAGAAACGTTTCGCGCTCGAAACTAGGGTAGGGCTAAAAGCTTTTTGATAAAAATGAGCGAACACAAAAATGAACGTGTGGAGGAAAACTATTTTTTCGGAATGCGGTGTTTACGTTTTGGGTACGGGGCGGAGAAAAAAATCTGTTTCGATAAAAGAAACGCAAGCTTTTTGATTTATCTTGTGCACACTCTTCTGAAGAAGGGTATCTTCCCTTGGTCCTAACCGCGAAGTGCAATGACTCGAGAAGTCATTTAGAGCAGCACCTCACCCCTCGATGTGGCTGCCCTCCCGTGTGCAATAATATGGCCTGACTCCAAAATATAATACGACAACGACGCCTTTGTGCATTATGTGTGAAAAGACGTCCGCTTGAGCTAGATTGACGGTGTGGTCTATGCAGTTGATGGTATACCCTCTGCAGACACTTCACTGTCCCCTTCTGTCAGAATACAGTCACCACCCTCCCACCCCTCGCGAAACATCACTCACTGTTGTGTGGGTACAGATGCCTTGTTACAACAACGTCAGTGGCATCACACCCAAACACAACGACACGTGAACAGGGTGATATAGCAAAGGAACTAAAATGGGCTTGCGGGATCACACGCACACGGGACATGGTCGCCACATCGTACTGTTGCAGCTGTACGGCGTACTCATCATATTCTTCGTCACCATCTGTACCATCTGTGCATGCCTCAACATCCACCTTGACTATGAGGTACTTCCCACACGGGGTGAACTGCATGCCCAAGACAAGCCCACCCACATCAACACTGCGAAGAGCCGCACCACTCCAATCAAAGAGGTGCAAGGTGTTGTCCTCCCCCACAGCAAAGACAGAGGCAGACCGTGAAAGCGCCACCCCATCGCACCCCTCTGCAGGCACACATGCCACAGCTTCACCTGTGTTCACATCCCACAGACGTGCCTTTTTCTCTTCTTCGGAGGAGATGATCACCCACCCACCACAGTCCGACAGGGCCATATTCCTACACTCCGCGTGCGAGAGAGAGCGGAGCAACGTCAGGCCTTCGTCATACACAGAGACGCCGTCTTTGCCATGGGAGACAACAACACCACCACACGCAAACACTGAGTATAAGATGCCGTCGACTTTGCGGAGCACCTCCCCACCCGGAAGCGCAACCATGTGTAAGTCTTCCCAACACGGCACATAGCAGCGTGTCTTGCACTGCGAGATGGCAGGCGGACCGCGCACTTCACTGTCCACTTCGAACGAGAAGACAGTGTCGAAGGTTTCTGTGTCGAAGCCGCCAACATGCCCAGTATATTCGCCTGAAAATACGCAGAGCGTTCCACAACACGACAGCGACAAGTGTGCTGCATCCTCACTCTTCTCAGCAGGACACTTGATGTCGGCAAAGCGGCGGGCAAGCACAACCTGCACCCCTTCAGCAAACGCAGTGTCCTGCAGACGGCACGTCCCCTCCAGCACCTGCGTGCCGATGCGCATCTCGACAGACGCAGGCGAGACAGCAAGCGCCGTGCACGCAACCTCCTTTGCCGCTGCAACGTCCGCCTCGCACGGCACCTCCACTGTCGCAGTCACGCCTGACTCTTCCAGCACAAAGGTCACATCCATTGTTTTGTGTCTTCGTTAGAGGCGGGGTGGTGTGGTGTTCTGCAAGGTTGTGTATGCGATGTGCGCACGTCTGCTGTGCATGTTGACCAACAGAACTGCAAAGACAATGCCGCCGTAGAATCTGACTTCAGGATATGAAAAGAAATTCGCTGTAGCCCCTCGAAAGCAGAGCACTACCCAATCCTCCGTTTATAGGTGCACCAACATAAGGCAGGGGCACTATGGCAAGATACATGCTCGTGACACCAATGACACCGACACCTTTGGGTGACAGCTCTTCAACATGAAGTGAAGCTGCCGCTTCACACTTCACTAAGTCGTATCCCGAGAGCCCACATCAAGGAGAATCTCAAAAACAACAACAAACAAAGACTTTCATCATTTTGTTTTTCAATAAAAGAAGAACCCACAACCGAATCCTCCGTTTTTTTACTTCTTACCCACCCCCCCTCCCCTGCCCTCCCAATCCGCACAAACCGACAGGTGGAGCACCAATTTTCTCAGATGCAAACCCATTACACACAGTTCTTCTATGTGCAGTCCACAGCATGCCACTCTGTGTGTCATCGAATGGATCCGATGCAAAAAAGATACGTATCCCATCCTACGGTGGTGCAGCTCACTGCAGCAGAACAGCGCAATACTCAGCGACAGTGAGGAGGTGCTTCTGGGGTGGACTGCCTGCGAGAAGCTGCACAAACACAACCTCTCGCAAAACATCACTCAGTAGGGGTACAGATGTCTCGTCTCAATAGATTTTCGTAGCAAATTCACAAACACTACCACACGTGAACACGGCGATATCGTAAACTCATCGGAGCTGTCGGAGTCCGGTATCTCACGCACACAGGACATGGTCGCCACATCATACTGGTACAGTAAATGATGTTTGCCAGCATCCATATCCATCACCCGTACGACGAGATACTTCCCACACGGAGTGAACTGCACGCCAGCAAATATCTGATGCGCCCTTTTAACCATGCGAATAGCCGCACCACTCCAGTCATAGAGCTGCATTTTATCCCTGCATACCACAGCAAAGACAGAGGCAGATCGTGAAAGCACCACGCTAGACCACCCCTCTGCAGGCACACATGCCACAGCTTCACCTGTGTTCACATCCCACAGACGTGCGTCCTTCTCTGATTTGGAGGAGGTGATCGCCCACCCACCACATTCCGATACTGCCAAGGCCAAAAACCCTTCGTGCGAGAGAGAGCGGAGCAACGTCAGGTCTTCGTCATACACAGAGACGCCGTCTTTGCCCTTCGATACAACAACACTGCCACACGCGAACACTTCCTGCGAGGTGTCGTTAACTTTGCGTAGCACCTCCCCACCCGGAAGCGCAACCTCGTGCAGACCTGCTTCCCTGCACACCAGGTAGCAGCGTGTCTTGCACCGTGAGATGGCAGGCGCACCGCGCACCTCAATGTCTACTTTGAACTTGAAGGAAGGGCTGAAGGTGTCTGTATCGAGGACGGTGACATAGCCTGCATTCTGTATAAAGAGGCAAAGTGCTCCACAAGGAGACAACGAAAAGTAATATATATTCTGCCTACCCGTAATAGGTTCCATGCGAGGTGGTACAGTGTACTCAGCAGGACACTTGATGTCGGCAAAGCGAGGACAGGCAAGCACAACCTTCACCCCTGCATCAAACGCAGTGTCCTGCAGACGGCACGTCCCCTCCAGCACCTGCGTGCCGATGCGCATCTCGACAGACGCAGGCGAGACAGCAAGCGCCGTGCACGCAACCTCCTTTGCCGCTGCAACGTCCGCCTCGCACGGCACCTCCACTGTCGCAGTCACGCCTGACTCTTCCAGCACAAAAGTCACATCCATTGTTTTGTCTTCTTTTTGTTCCACCTCTGTTGGGAGGAGATGGGGTGTGGGTTGTTTTGTTTTGTGTGTTTGTGTGATAGTTTCGTTACGTCTGTGGTTTCCACCAGCAGAAGAGGGTTTGAACAAAGCAAAAGTGGGAAAGAGGGGTAAAGGGTCGTGTGGTCGTTATCCTCAAAACCTATTTCCTCACAGGCTAGCAGGTCGAGGGTGCAACGCAAATACTGATGCACGATAGGAACACCGCAGTACTCAGCGACAGCGAGGAGGTGCTTCTGGGGTGGACTGCCTGCGAGAAGCTGCACAAACACAACCTCTCGCAAAACATCACTCAGTAGGGGTACATAGGGGGGGCCACGTATAAGGAATTCCTTAAGGATTTGCTGTCCAAAACCCATTTTTTTGAAATTTAGGTGAAGAAATCCACTTAGGTGGGCGTGCCTGGCCGCAAATCGCCCTGGGGATCACCCAAATATCCCATTAAACCACCTGACAACCTCTACAGAGACTTTCCTGGTTAAAAAAAATCGGTTTTTTGTGAAAAATCTCCAAAAATGGCGTCACCAGATCGTCACCAAGATGGCCAAAATGCAACACTTACCAAAAAAATTTTCCAGTCAGACAAAATTCCTTCTAAACACCCGAAAAACACCTCGGTCCACATCCGGTGGGGTCCCAGGGTGGAAATATATGGTTTTTACAGCTTTTAGGGGTCCTGTGGGGGCCCCAGATGCATTTTGCAGTGGGTGTGTGTGCCCCAAACGCTTAAAAGTACCCTTTTTTTAGTCACTTTTTTGACTTTTTTTGTACCTGAAAACCCCCAAAAAAGTGCCAAGGTAGTCGAAATGGTGTCCAAACACCCAGGAAAATGTCCCCCAGACCCCATGTAGGGTGAAAAATAGCATTTCGAGCACTTGGGAGGGTTTTATAGGCCATGCAACACTTATGCAACACTTAAGCAACGGCTATGCAACGCCTAGCAGAAGACCATTTATTTACCAAAAAAAAATAATTTCAATTCATTCAAAACACCGAAAAAACACCTCAGTCCACCTCCAATGAGGTCCCGAGGTGGAAATGTGTGGATTTTGCAGCTTTTTGGGGTCCCTGGGGGGTTTTTGAGGGTGTTTTTTGTGTCTGCAACGCTTAAAATAACGGTATTTCCTCCCCTTGTTGACGTTTTTCGCACCCAAAACCCAAAAACCCAAAAGGCGTGTTCAGGCAGTCGCAGAAGTGTCTAAATCCCTCCGAACTGCCCGACAGACCTCCTGAGCTGTGTAAAATCGTACTTGCAGCACTTGCTAGGACTTTTTTGGTCCCTGAAAATGACAACGTATCCTGTGCCTAAGTGCAGTAAAGCCTTGCTTGCCTCCTCCCATAACCAATGATTCGTGCGAATCCATTGTCGGTGTCCTTGACCAAGTTGCAAGCCACCACGGAAGGAGCCAGCACCCCGACAACACCGACTCACTGTCGCTGAAACCTAGACATCCTCTACAGTCTAGGTTGGGTTCCGTCTCTCTCAAGGGAAGAACTTGCCGCAGCACACACCAAGCACACCACAAAGGCAGGTCCATGCAAAGCACCCAGAAGCAGCAACTTGAAAAGTACAACACTAGAGTGCTTGATCTCTTCACAAAGACAGAGATGCAGGAATTTGCGGAAGATTGTACACCCCTTGATGACGAAGACACCGGTACGATGAATAAGGAGCCTCTGGTCGCTATGCTGTCTCAGTGAGCAGTACAGGGATTCTATAGGCATATTAGGGGGTATAATTCCATGGAAAAAGGCGGAAAAAGCGGGAAAAAACACCAAAAAATCAGGAAAAAGTACGAAATAGTGCTCAAAAGTGTGTTTTTCGTGGTTTTGGGTGATTTTTTGGGGGTTTGGGGGGGTTTTTGGGTGTTTTTTCGGGTTTTTCGCGGGTTTTTACGAAAAAAGTGGTTTTGGACAGCAAAAACGGCCGGACGGCCCCCCCTAGTAGGGGTACAGATGTCGTGTCACAATAGTGTTTCGTCTCCTGTTCGTAAAGAGTAGCACACGTGAACACGGCGATATCGCAAACTCACGGCAGCCGTCAAAGTCCGGTATCACACGCACACAGGACATAGTCGTTACATCATACTGGTGCAGTAAATATTTATTAGCACCCATATCCAGCAACCGTACTACGAGATACTTCCCGGAGGGAGTGAACTGCATGCCAGCAAATGCATGATGCGCCTTTTCAAAGCTGCCAAGAGCCGCACCACTCCAGTCATAGAGCTGCACTTTGTCAGAGCACACCACAGCAAAGACAGAAGCAGACCGTGAAAGCGCCACGATCCTATTAGCAGGCACACATGCCACAGCTTCACCTGTGTTCACATCCCACAGACGTGCGTTCTTCTCTGCTTCGGAGGAGGTGATCACCCACCCACCACAGTCCGACACTGCCAAGCCCCCGCAGTGTTTATGCGAGAGAGTGCGGAGCAACGTCAGGTCTTCGTCATACACAGAGACGCTGAGAATTCTCAGAGAGACAACAACACCACCACACGCGAACACTGAATACGAGGTGCCGTTAACTTTGCGGAGCACCTCCCCACCCGGAAGAGCAACCTCCGCAAGACAATTCCTACTCATCAGGTAACAGCGTGTCTTGCACCGCGAGATGGCAGGCGCACCGCACACATCAAAGTCTACTTTGAACCTGAAGGCAGGGCTGAAGGTGTCTGTATCGAGGCCGGTGATATAGCGTGCCTGTGTAAAGAGGCAGAGTGCTCCACAAGGAGACAACGAAAAGCGATTAGAACTCATGTCCTGTCCAACAGTTGGCACCTCTACAGTGTACTCAGAAGGACACTTGATGTCGGCAAAGCGGCGGGCAAGCACAACCTGCACCCCTGAATCAAACGCAGTGTCCTGCAGACGGCACGTCCCCTCCAGCACCTGCGTGCCGATGCGCATCTCGACAGACGCAGGCGAGACAGCAAGCGCCGTGCACGCAACCTCCTTTGCCGCTGCAACGTCCGCCTCGCACGGCACCTCCACTGTCGCAGTCACGCCTGACTCTTCCAGCACAAAGGTCACATCCATTGTTTTGTGTCTTCGTTAGAGGCGGGGTGGTGTGGTGTTCTGCAAGGTTGTGTATGCGATGTGCGCACGTCTGCTGTGCATGTTGACCAACAGAACTGCAAAGACAATGCCGCCGTAGAATCTGACTTCAGGATATGAAAAGAAATTCGCTGTAGCCCCTCGAAAGCAGAGCACTACCCAATCCTCCGTTTATAGGTGCACCAACACAAGGCAGGGGCACTATGGCAAGATACATGCTCGTGACACCAATGACACCGACACCTTTGGGTGACAGCTCTTCAACATGAAGTGAAGCTGCCGCTGTGCGTTCCATGCGAGGACCGCACAGCAGCCTACAGAACCTGAGAAAGAAGTCTGCCCCACTTCACTAAGTCCGCACCTTCGGGCATCACCTTCCCTCATAGCTCATGTCAAAGCCGTCTTCGCACAGCGCTGCTGCAGACGCCATCGTACGCCATACGTCCGCAGTTGTATCATATAAAGAAAGCTTTTTGATAAAAATTAGCGAAATACAAAAACCAGCGCGTGTGGAAGAAAAAAGGAGAGGAAAATATTTTTTCTGATTCAAAGTGGTGTTTACGTTTTGGGTACGGGGCGGAGAATAAAATCTGTTCGATAAAAGAAACGCGAGCTTATTGTTTTATCTTGTTCAGAGCCCACATCAAGGAGAATCTCAAAAAATGCTCGAGAGACTCGTTACTCTTTGCTTGTTGCTCAAAAGGATAAAAACGGGAAGAGGAAAAATTTAGGTTGTTTGTTGTTCGCTTCCATTTTCTTTTTTCTTTTTTCGACTTGATAACGGTAAATACGCAGATTTACGGTTTGAATGTGTTATTCCTGAAGTACAGAAAATGTTGTGGAGCACAGGGGGGAAAGAGAGGGGGAAAACAAGCGGGGAGGTGGATACGCCGAACGCGCGACTTTTCACGAGGGTCTGGAGCATTTTGTCAAATACTACGTGTTTACTAAAAACAAAAAAAAAAAAGATTGTGATGTTCATCATTTTGTTTTTCAATTCAAAGCTTAACGTACACTCTCTGTTGATTCTAAAACGGGGGAGGGTAAAAAAGCGTGAAAGGTAAATTGGGGAAAATGTTGAAAAGTTGGAACGCATTTTTTGAAAAATAAATAAAACGCCTCTCGAAATTGTTCAACATTGAACTGAGAGAAAGAAGAAACCCCAAACCCTCCCAGACCAAACGGTCTAACCTGTTGTATTGACATAGTGTGGGGGAGAATGAGGAGCACAAGAATCGTCTTCGCGTATACTAAAATATTTCCTACGATATTTCACAAGTGACATGTCACCGAATTGACAATAAAAGAAGAACGCACAACTAAATCCTCCGTTTTTTTACTTCTTACCCACCCCCCCTCGGTCCCCCCCTCCCCTGCCCTCCCAATCCACACAAACCGACAGGTGGAGCACAACATTTCTCAGATGCAAAACCCATTACACACAGTTCTTCTATGTGCAGTCCACAGCATGCCACTCTGTGTGTCATCGAATGGATCCGATGCAAAAAAGATACGTATCCCATCCTACGGTGGTGCAGCTCACTACAGCAGAACAGCGCAATACTCAGCGACAGCGAGGAGGTGCTTCTGGGGTGGACTGCCTGCGAGAAGCTGCACAAACACAACCTCTCGCAAAACATCACTCAGTAGGGGTACAGATGTCTCGTCTCAATAGTGTATCGTCTCCTGTTCGTAAAGAGTACCACACGTGAACACGGTGATATCGTAAACGTACAGTAGTCATTGAAGTCCGATATCACACGTACACAGGACATGGTGGCTAAATCATACTGGTGCAGTAAATATTTTTCAGCAGCCCTATCCATCATCTGCACTACGAGATACTTCCCGGAGGGAGTGAACTGCAGGTGAACAAATAAATGCCTCGCCTTATCAAAGCTGCCAAGAGCCGCACCACTCCAGTCATAGAGCTGCACTTTCTGAGAGCACACCACAGCAAAGACAGAAGCACATCGTGAAAGCGCCACGATCCCACTAGCAGGCACACATGCCACAGCTTCACCTGTGTTCACATCCCACAGACGTGCGCTCTTCTTTGTTCCGGAGGAGGTGATCACCCACCCACCACAGTCCGATACTGCCAAGTCCGCGCACTGTTTATGCGAGAGAGTGCGGAGCAACGTCAGGTCTTTGTCATACACAGAGACACCGTCTATGCGCTGGGAGACAACAACACTGCCACACGCGAACACCGACGTCGAGATGCCGTTAACTTGGCGGAGCACCTCCCCACCCGGAAGAGCAACTTTGAGAAGGCCTTCCATACTCGCCAGGTAACAGCGTGTCTTGCACCGTGAGATGGCAGGCGGACCGCACACATCAATGTCAACTTTGAACCTGAAGGCAAGGCTGAAGGTTTCTGCATCGAGGCCGGTGACATAGCGTGCCTTCTGTGTAAAGAGGCAGAGTGCTCCACAAGGAGACAGGGAAAAACGAATTATATCCAGCCCCGGTCTACCAGGTGGCGCCTCTAGACTGTACTCAGCAGGACACTTGATGTCGGCCAAGCGAGGGCGGGCAAGCACAACCTGCACCCCTGCATCAAACGCAGTGTCCTGCAGACGGCACGTCCCCTCCAGCACCTGCGTGCCGATGCGCATCTCGACAGACGCAGGCGAGACAGCAAGCGCCGTGCACGCAACCTCCTTTGCCGCTGCAACGTCCGCCTCGCACGGCACCTCCACTGTCGCAGTCATGCCTGACTCTTCCAGCACAAAGGTCACATCCATTGTTTTCTGTATCAGGATCCTTTGTGTTTAACGCACTGTGATGTGGTACGTTGGTAGACGTGGAAGGGTGTGGGAATAGAATTGGTTTGGTTGAGACACACAAAGGTGTCGGTTCTACCCATATCCTGTGTCACATCGTTGATTCTTCTTTCCCTGCGTTGACTGCAGGAAAGTTGTCACGACCAGGAGTGTGAAAAAATAAAAGTTGACACTTAAAAAAGAAGAAGCATTTTATTGTCCGTTTGTCAAAATCTGTTTGTTTTTCTCTTTGTATACTAAAAGATTTCCTAAGATATGTCACAATTGTCATGTCCCCGAAAATAAAAATACGTATCCCATCCTACGGTGGTGCAACTCACTGCAGCAGAACAGCGCAATACTCAGCGACAGCGAGAAGCTGCACAAACACAACCTCTCGCAAAACATCACTCAGTAGGGGTACAGATGTCTCGTCTCAATGGTGAATCGTGTGAATAACCCGTCCGCACGTAGGTATTGCTCTTTCTCGATCAACACTACCATACGCGAACACGGCGACAGCGCAAACGGCACGTCGGCCCGCACGCGGAACACACGCACACAGGACGTGGTCGCCACATCATACTGGTGCAGTAAAAATCCGTCATAATAACCCTGCATAAACTTAACTACGAGATACTTCCCACACGGAGTGATCTGTATGGAAGCGGTATGATGCTTCCTCGGTATTTCAAAGCTGCCAAGAGTCGCACCACTCCAGTCAAAGGTCTTCATTTTGTTATCGCATCCCAAAGCAAAGGCAGCACAGGCACACCGTGAAAGCGCCGGCCTCCAAGCCTCAGCCACACATGCCACAACTTCACCTGTGTTCATATCCCACAGACGTGCGTCATCGGAGGAGGGGCGACAGTCCGACAGTGCCATGCCCCAGAGCAACGTCAGGTCTTCGTCATACACAGAAACGCCGTCGTTGAAACGCCCTCGAGAGACAACAACACCACCACACGCGTACACTGCGTTCGAGAAGCCGTCGACTTTGCGGAGCACCTCCCCACCCGGAAGCGCAACCTCGTGAAGACCTTCTTCCTTACACGCCAGGTAGCAGCGTGTCTTGCACCGTGAGATGGCAGGCGCACCGTACACCGGAATGTCTACTTTGAACTTGAAGGCAGGGCTGAAGGTTTCTGTATCGAGACCTGTGACGTAGCCTTCCTGTGCAAAGAGGCAGAGTGCTCCACAAGGAGACAGCGATAAGTCATATATATTCATTTCCGACGTCCGAGGTGGTACTTCTAGACTGTACTCAGCAGGACACTTGATGTTGGCAAAGCGGCGGGCAAGCACAACCTGCACCCCTGCATCAAACGCAGTGTCCTGCAGACGGCACGTCCCCTCCAGCACCTGCGTGCCGATGCGCATCTCGACAGACGCAGGCGAGACAGCAAGCGCCGTGCACGCAACCTCCTTTGCCGCTGCAACGTCCGCCTCGCACGGCACCTCCACTGTCGCAGTCACGCCTGACTCTTCCAGCACAAAAGTCACATCCATTGTGTTGTCTTATTTTTGTTCCACCTCTGTTGGGAAGGAGATGAGGTGTGGGTTGTTTTGTTTTGTGTGTTCGTGATGGTTTCGTTTCCAGATCCACAAGGAGAGAACGAGAAGTCATGAAAGTTACTCTGGCATCTTCTTCATCCTCCTCAGCTGTGTCACTAGCACTCATGTCCTTCTGCGATCGCTTCGCCTCCAAGACTGCTGCAGCAGCTGTCATGTCCTTCGAGAGCTCTGCCAGAGGCACTGCGGCACGCAGCCTCGACTGCATATGACCGAACACGCCTGAACCCAAAAATCCAAGATTTGACTGTGGGACGAAGCTCGGGGGGGAGAGGTCACTCCCATTGGTCTGGTGTGGCAGATGGTAAAAAGCATCCTTTCAAAAGCAGAGACGGGGTTACTTATTATTGTCTTATCAAAAACGAAAAAGAAAACACGACGTCCTTCCCTGGTATGAGATTGCTTTGGAAGCACAGGGGAGGAACAAATCTGGCAGTAACAAATCGAAATTGCGCAGCACAAACGCAGAGCGTAGGCACCGACGCACTCCGTGGGAATACAAAATGAGGGAAGGGGTGAGGGAGATGGGGGTGGGATTCCGCAGGGGAGGAGGGAAAACTACTGCACACCCGGTAGTTTGGGTTGCAAAACAATGAAGGTATATTTTACCTCAAACACAAAACAACCCTCTCGTGTCAGTGCACCTTGAGAAGACTGGAGTCAGCTCACTAAAATATTCATGTCCAAAAAAAAAAAAATCTGCAGAATTCGTTGTCTGAAGAGGCGCAGATCTGATAGTGCTTTTATTTTTGCAAATTGTTGGAAAAGGTTTGGGGCAAAGTAAGCTTCCACATTGGTGTGCAGGGTCCACTCCTCCTTCCGTGAGCGGCGTGTAAAGAGAAAAGAAACGAAAGATGAACGTACCGCTTGTGTACACAAATCGAAACAGCAAAAGAAGAAAAGAAAAGAAAAGTTTTTTAGATGATCCTAAGCCTCTCTTGCTTAGTCGACCTTGTATTGTGGAAAAATAGCAAATAAAACAGCCCCAAAAGGGACATGCCTTGAACAAAAGCGAATATAAAAACAAAGGGGGGATGTACGGGGGAGTTATGAAGGGTGTGCGGGAAACAAAGAAAAACAAAAAAGAAAACGTTAAAGATGAATGTGCCTCTCGTGCACACATATCTTGCAAAACCAAACTTATCAGCCATACCACTGTTTTACCTGCTATACATCCTGCACAAGTAGAAAAAACAGCTTCTTTTTTTTTCTAAGAATCTTTCTTTCTTTTCATTTTCTTTTTCTTTTCTTTTGAAAAATTGTTGAAAGTGTAGTTGCCACATATACAAGCTCCACTATCTTGAGATTTTTTCCAGTACTAATTTTTTCAACGGCAAAAACCTCCCCACCTTCAACCGTTTTTGAGATCGACTGGAACAACTTCACCATTTTTTTTACAGCTGCCATCGCCTTGCCATCACCCTATCACCTCGCCAACGGCACAGGAGATGCATCTCTCGGGAATGCCCCCCAGGCACGCCCTTTCTTACGCGAGGACGGTACCTCCCTGGCCTCCTTCTCCTCACGTACTTCCTCCCTTCTGGCTCTGGCCACCTTTTTCACACCCCTCTTTGGCGAGAGTCCACGGCCTTGGAGGGCGCATTTTGGGGCAGAGTGGACAGCACTGCGTCTGCGGAGTTCCTTTCTTGAGACAGGTCCAAAGGTGTCGTCGACGGAGATACGGCGTTCCTCTGGTGTGAGGATGACTTCTCGGGGTACAGCGTCTGTATCGCGCACCGTCAGTGTGATTGGCGATGTGCATGAACGTCCACGCAGTGCAGCACGGAAGGCGGCAGCGCTCAACGTCGCTGCTCCACAGACCGACACGATGATGTCACATTGCTCCAACCCTGCCTGCGCTCCAGGACCAAAGGGAACGACAGCATGCACAACCACACCGTCGAACGGAACTTCACACCCCTCCATCTTCGAGCCTAGAGGGTACAACCGGGTACGCTCGGTCACCTTCCCGCCTCGTGTCAGCACCTCTGTCACCCCGTCGGATACTTCGATTCCAAAGTATGCTACTGATTTGCGTTCTTTGCGGCGTGCAGCGAGGGTAAGGGTGTTCTCTTTGAGGCGTGCGGAGGCTGCGTGGAGGACACGGAGGCGGGTGAGCCCTTCGGTGTGCATGATGTGCGCGCGGCGGTCGGTTTCGGAGGAGATGAGGGATGTTGTGTCAGCCGTCTTGCGCTCCGCTGTGTGTGGCATGAGGGTGTTGAGGTGCTGCTGTGCTGTGTCTGCGCGGAGAGCTTCTGATGCAAGACTTTCCTGCAGAGCTGCAGTATGTTCATCAGCCTCGGCAACCACCACACTGTGCTCCTGCAGGGTCGCATGCAAGGACGCACGCAGGCCTGCCACCTCCTGCTGCAGCCCGCTGTTCGCATACTTCTCCTCATGGCAGGACCATACGGCTGGCACAACGCTGTCCCGAAAGCGTCGATCGACCACTCCACAGGTCGATTCGGCAGAATGCATCGAAGCAGTGTGCCCACCATCGATGATATGCCCTATCGCAGTGGCCCCTGCATAGCACGACGACACGATGCACACATCCTCCGCAACGAAGGTGCTGAGTTGCAGTGCCAGCCGCGACGGCGCCCCGTCTTGCAGCATAACCCGCACTGCAGCGTGCGGCTGGGAACGGCGTGCCTTTGCGAGGCATGCGGCCGCTTCCTCCCTCAACCCTGCCTCCTCAAGGGCAAGCCACACCTCCCGCATATCCCCTGCAAACACCTGCTTGAACAACGCTGTAAAATACACACCCGCAAGCTTCGCCCTTCTCACAGCAGACAGCCCCGCACTGTGGCTATGCAAACCCACCGGAGAGATGACCACATGCCGCGCACCAAGCTTCGCACACCCATGAAGCGCGGCACGCCACATTGCGGCAGCACGCACACCAAGCTCCGCAGAGGTGGTGGTCCGGGAGAGTTCGGCTATGGCAGTTGGGGTGTCCAGACCGAAGTCGGGGGGTGACACAAAGATGTACCCCATGCGCTGTGCACCGTACGTTGCAAGCGAGGATAACGCAAAGTTGCTAGACAGCTCTGCGGTGCTTTGCGCTAAACACCTCTCCGCCTCTGCAGCCGTGCGGAACCCATGCAACATCGGCGAGGCCCGCACCGCAGACACAAACGCCACCACCTCGGACCATCCATTGAGGCCGTCCTCCTCCTCCAGCAGTGCAGCGCACAGCTCCGTAGGGACGTTCCTCCAGAACAGCGCCTCCTCGCTTCCCAACTCGCACAACGGGATGTGCAGACGGGCCTCAAAACGGCGGGCGTGCTTCCACCACAGCGAATAGAGCGGTGCCGCAAAGCAGTGCGGGAGCGTCGTCGCAACGCCTGCACTGTGGATGCAGGCTGCCAGGTCGGGGTTGCCCTCAAAGGGCTCACCGTCGAGGATCGCACCACGTTGCTGGGCAAGCTGCATGTACACCGGTGGTGCCTTCGTCAGGAGGCCCTTTGCAAGGAATGCCGAAAGCTCCGCAGTAGTCAGCGTGGCTCCAGAACGCTTGCGACGCGAGAGGAAGTATTCGAACACCATGCACGCAAGCCCCCCAGGAAGCCCAGAGGTCTCCAGCCTCCGCCACACAGAGGCAAACCCGAGGTCCGTAGGAGAGGAGAGTGACCCAACACCGCCTTGCAGAAGCAGCTCTGCTACCACAGTCACACACGTCTCAGACATTCTGGTAAAATGGGTTCGTGTAAGTAGGAAATGATCTGTTAGTTGTGTTGTTTCAGGGAAGGGGGTATCAAAAACAGAGTGTATTTTTACTGAAAATGAATTTATGGGAGAGGCGTTGCACGGCAGAGTGTGAGAGACGCTGCTGCTCAGCGACAGCGAGGAGGTGCTTCTGGGGTGGACTGCTTGCGAGAAGCTGCACAAACACAAGCTCTCGCAAAACATCACTCAGTAGGGGTGCAGATATCTTGTCTCAATAGTGGCTCGTCCCGAGTTCGCAAATAGTACCACACGTGAACACGGCGATATCGCAAACGCACCGCAGTTGTCGGAGTCCGGTATCACACGCACACAGGACCCGGTCGCTACATCATACTGGTGCAGAATATATTGTTGAGCAGCCATGTCTGGCAACCGTACTACGAGATACTTCCCACACAGAGTGAACTGCATGCCAGCGGGAAATGGCATGAGACCCGGTAATTCAAAGCTGCCAAGAGCCGCACCACTCCTGTCATAGAGCTGCACTTTTCCAGAGCACACCACAGCAAAGTCAGGGGCAGATCGTGAAAACGCCACGATCCCATCCGCCTTCGCAGGCACACATGCCACAGCTTCACCTGTGTTCACATCCCACAGACGTGCGTTCTGCTCTGTTCTGGAGGAGGTGATCACCCACCCACCACAGTCAGACAATGCAAACGTCTTACATTGTTCATGCGGGAGAGTGCGGAGCAACGTCAGGTCTTCGTCATACACAGAAACGCCGTCTGTGCCACGCGCCACGAACGAGGCAACAACACCACCACACGCAAACACAGACGACGACATGCGGCCAACCTTGCGGAGAACCTCCCCACCAGGAAGCGCAACCTCGTGCAGACCTTCCTTGCACGGCAGGTAACAGCGTGTCTTGCACAGTGAGATGGCAGGCGCACCGTACACCTCCATGTCTACTTTGAAATTGAAGGCAGGGCTGAAGGTTTCTGTATCGAGGCCGGTGACGCAGCGTGCATTATGTGTAAAGATGCAGAGTGCTCCACAAGGAGACAGCGATAAGCGAGTTTCATTCATCCGGGATGCATGAGTACTGTACTCAGCAGGACACTTGATGTCAGCAAATCGGCGGGCAAGCACAACCTGCACCCCTGCACCAAACGCAGTGTCCTGCAGACGGCACGTCCCCTCCAGCACCTGCGTGCCGATGCGCATCTCGACAGACGCAGGCGAGACAGCAAGCGCCGTGCACGCAACCTCCTTTGCCGCTGCAACGTCCGCCTCGCACGGCACCTCCACTGTCGCAGTCACGCCTGACTCTTCCAGCACAAAGGTCATATCCATTGTTTTGTCTTCTTCTTGTTCCGCTCTGTTGGGAGGAGATGAGGTGTGGGTTGTTTTGTTTTTGGTATTTAGACATTTTCGTTGTGTCTGTAGTTTCCACCAACAGAAGAGGGTTTGATCAAGGCAAAAGTGAAAGAGAAAGGAATAGGGTGGTGTGGTCGTTATCCTCAAAATGAAATACTCCCCCCTTCTTTATTTATTCGTTGTTTGTTGTTTGTTGATCGCATCCATCCTCGTCCGTACTTCAGGCAAAGCACACAGCACCTTTGGTGGTTTGAAACACAGCAGTCCGCACTAAAGTCAGATGTCCGCTCTGCACTTTACTTCTCTTCTTCTTCTTCTTCTTTTTTTTTTTTTTTTCAAACCCCAAAAGTCCCGAAATACCCCGAAAACCCGCGTCCTGAAGTACGGGGGAGAGGTGGAGCACAAAAGGGGGGAAGGGGAAACGGTAAGACTCATGGTAACCGAAGAACGCGTCTTTCATTTCCAGACGTATTGAATACTCGTACAAAATGAATTCCCTCACAGGCAAGTAGGTCGAGGGTGCAACGCAAACACTGACGCAACGCACGATAGCAACACACCGCAGTACTCAGCGACAGCGAGGAGGTACTTCCCACACAGGGTGGACTGCATCACTCAGTAGGGGTACAGATGTTGTGTCACAAGGGCGATACTTCCTGCGTCACCTGCTGCCTTGAACACAACCACACGTGAACACGGCGATATCGCAAATACACCATTGCTGTCCTGTATCACACGTACACAGGACATGGTCGCCACATCATACTGGTGCAGAGTGTGCTCTTCACCAAAATTAAACTCAATAACGACGTACTTCCCACACGGAGTGAACTGCACGGCACAGACGCTAGACTGCTCCTTTTCAAAGCTGCCAAGAGCCGCACCACTCCAGTCATAGAGCTGCACTTCGTTAGAGCACTCCACAGCAAAGACAGAGGCAGGTAGTGACAGCGCGGGGTTCCACCCATCCGCAGGCACACATGCCACAGCTTCACCTGTGTTCACATCCCACAGACGTGCGTTCTTCTCACTGTAGGAGGAGGTGATCACCCACCCACCACAGTCAGACATTGCCACACTGCTACACCCTGTGTGTGAGAGAGTGCGGAGCAACGTCAGGTCTTCGTCATACACAGAGACGCTACCTTCGCCACGGGAGATAACAACACCGCCACACGCGAATACGAGGTACGAGGTGCCGTCAACCTTGCGGAGAACCTCCCCACCAGGAAGAGCAACCTCGTGGACACCTTCCCAGCACGCCAGGTAGCAGCGTGTCTTGCACTGCGAGATGGCAGGCGCACCCCACACCTCAATGTCTACTTTGAACTTGAAGGCAGGGCTGAGGGTTTCTGTATCGAGGCCGGTGATATACCCTGACTTATGTGGCGTCTGTGCAAAGAGGCAGAGTGCTCCACAAGGAGACAGCGATAAACATTGTATGTTCCTCCCTTGCCCACCAGTTGCCGCCTCGACACTGTACTCAGCAGGACACTTGATGTCGGCAAAGCGGCGGGCAAGCACAACCTGCACCCCTGCATCAAACGCAGTGTCCTGCAGACGGCACGTCCCCTCCAGCACCTGCGTGCCGATGCGCATCTCGACAGACGCAGGCGAGACAGCAAGCGCCGTGCACGCAACCTCCTTTGCCGCTGCAGCGTCCGCCTCGCACGGCACCTCCACTGTCGCAGTCACGCCTGACTCTTCCAGCACAAAGGTCACATCCATCATATTGTTATTAAGGGGTCTGTTGTGTTTGATGTGATGGATGGTGGTGTCACTTCGCAACGACAAATATGAAGGTTGGACTAAATACGTGTTCCAACAAACTCTGACAAAGCAAGCAATTTGAAAACACCCAAACCGCCCAGAAATGGATGTCAAAAAGGAAAAAACCCTTTGCCTGAAGTACAGAAATGAGTTGAGTGCACAATAAAAGGGGCAGGGTGGAGCGTTTTCCGGGGGGGTGAATCGCGCTAAATCGGGTGTCATCGGCCGTCATCGGGCGTCATCGTGCGTAATCCTGAGTAATCGTGCATAATCGTGCATAATCGGGAATCATCGTGCTAGGGAAAATTTTTTTTTCCTCGGTGAAATCCTTGGTGAAGCTTTTAAACACCGGCATTTGCATTTTCGGAATCCGTCCGGCCAGTGGTGGGGTCAATTTGCCGAAATGGACAAGTACACAGTATACACAGTATACACAGTATACACAGTATACACAGTATACACAGTATACACAGTATACACAGTATACACAGTATACACAGTATACACAGTATACACAGTATACACAGTATACACAGTATACACAGTATACACAGTATACACAGTATACACAGTATACACAGTAGTACCCAAAAAAAGAAAAAAACGTAATCGTGCTGTCATCGGGCGTCATCAGCCGTCATCTGGCGTCATCCCACAGACCCGAAAACGCTCCACAGGGGAATAAACAAAAAGTCTCAGACATTTGAATCATTTCCCAACACAAATTTGTCATAATAAAAACAAAACTTGCTGAGGAGAGGAAAGGCTACCACACAACAACATCGCTAAAAATGAAGTACAAAAACTAGCAGATGCATGTGCCCTCTCGTGCACACACATCCACTTTGAAACAAGAGAAGGCACAATGAAGAACGGAACGTTTCTATCCTGCGGCTCAGGTTAGCAAGAGGGAGCCGGCAGACACCAAGGCAAAGTCAACAGGATGCTGCAGAACACAACAATGTGTGTCTCGCATATGCTGCCAACTGAACAAGGTGTGGGCAGGATAGAGCGTGCGTTGGCATTGTGCGCAACGTGCGAAAGTGATCGTGACTTACACACTTTGCTGAATCTAAAAATGGGGACAAAGGATAAAAATATATATATCGCAACACCTTCTGTCTGCCTGTGGGAGGCACTCTACCGCTGCCTTCTGCACCTCTGCGCAGCTCTGCTCATTTGCTGTGCTATGCGTGCCTTGCGCTGTGCACGGACCACTGCAGGTGCCTTGCGCCAACCACCACCACCACCACCGCCCAGACACCTTCTCCCAGTATACCTCTCCTCATCCAAACAGGTGATGCAGCGGCAACCTGGGTCGCAGGGCGACTCGCATAGCGGGCCTTCGCTGTTGCCACAGAAAACACTGTTCACACGGCTTGCACCGATCACAGAGGGCCACTCTGCATCTCCGTCACCATCGGGGTCAACACGTTTGCACGATGAGGCATGAAGGCTTCGCACAACGACAAGGTTTCTGAGTGTCGTCCATCCAGCAAGACACCCTGTAAGGAGAATGTCTGGAGCGATGTCGCAGGACTGAAGAAACGATAAATGCACGTCGTGTGCAGAGAGAATGACATCGAGGGTGACTGCCGCACCCATGCGCATGAGAAGTTGGCAGAGCTTCGGGTGTGCTGCGCTGCTCGATATCAGGCCCTTGAATGTGTCCTGCAGTATCTGGGGCTGATCCACCACCACACCCTGCTCCCTGCAGTGTCTTAAAATACGAAGCACGCACAGAACCTTCCCTGGTGTGTCCTCGTGGCCCCAACGGTGCGATGCGGAGCTACGCAATGCATAAGCAGTATCGTCTGGAGAACGTTCAAACCCATCGAGCATCACATCGACGCAGCGGTGTGCTGCGCGTTGCATTGCACGCTGCAGAGTCACCCCTGTACTCCCGTCCAGCTTGCTGCGGAGGAGCAGGTCAAGCTGGTCTGGGTTGTCGTTTTTGAGGATGCGTACAAGATGGTACTCAAATGTGTTTGACGGAGAGGAGCAGGCAGGCAGTGGAGAAGCAACATCGATGCCGTGCTCATGAAGGAGCATGTCGCGTGCCACGACAGAGTCCTTCTTCCAGAAGTCCTCCTCAACAACGTTGTGTGGGTACAGATGCTTTGTCACAATGATGCCATCTGGTCGCATAGCCACAACAACACGTGAACACGGCGATATCGCAAATGACCCATGCCTGCTTTGTGGTGGCAACACACGCACACAGGACATTGTCGCCACATCATACTGGTGCAGCTGGACATTGTACTCAGGCCAATCGTAAGTATCTTCACCCCATTCCTCGCAATAATCATCTTCATCCGCAACTACCATTACCAGAAAGTACTTCCCACACGGGGTGAACTGCATGCCCCGTACAGCCCTCGCCACATCAACACTGCGAAGAGCCACACTATTCCAATCATAGAGGTGCACGGTGTTGCGCACCCCCACAGCAAAGACTGAGGCAGACCGTGAAAGCGCCACCATCCGACCTGTTGTCTTCCCCGTCATACATACCACAGCTTCTCCTGTGTTCACATCCCACAGACGTGCCTTCTCCGCACTCAGGGAGGTCATCACCCACCCACCACAGTCCGACACTGTGATGTCGTAGCACCCTTTGTGTGATAGAGTGTGGAGCAACGTCAGGTCTTCGTCATACACAGAGACCCCGTCGTTGCCTCGGGAGACAACAACACCGCCACACGCGAACACAGACCTCGAGTAGCCGTCGACTTTGCGGAGCACCTCCCCACCAGGAAGCGCAACCTTGAGAAGGCCTTCCTCCCAACACGCCAGGTAGCAGCGTGTCTTGCACTGCGAGATGGCAGGTGGACCGCCCACTCGCTTGTCCACTTTGAACGAGAAGACAGTGTCGAAGGTTTCTGTGTCGAAACCGCCAACATGCCCACTCCAGTTACCATAGATGCAGAGCGTTCCACAACGCGACAGCAACAACTCTCTGGCACGCGCTGCAGTGTACTCAGCAGGACACTTGATATCGGCCAAGCGAGGGCGGCCAAGCACAACCTGCACCCCTGAATCAAACGCAGTGTCCTGCAGACGGCACGTCCCCTCCAGCACCTGCGTGCCGATGCGCATCTCGACAGACGCAGGCGAGACAGCAAGCGCCGTGCACGCAACCTCCTTTGCCGCTGCAACGTCCGCCTCGCACGGCACCTCCACTGTCGCAGTCACGCCTGACTCTTCCAGCACAAAGGTCATATCCATTGTTTTATCACTCTTTCACGTTTTTTTTTTAACACACTGTGATGTGGCGCTTGTTGGGGTACTAGGAAGGATGTGGGACATAGACAACAAACACCCCATTCGTCTGTTGCACGCTCCCCTTACGCGCGGTTTCGAAAAGCATGTGGTTCAGGAGTTGCTGCTGGTTGAGCAGCTGTGATTGGCGTAGGATGATGTCTTGACGGACTGAAGGGAGACAAAGAAAAATCACGACACAAGACCAGCTTAAGCACCACCTCAATAAGTAGTGTTGCGAAGTACTGTTTGCTTCCTAATACCGTCCGGCAACCAGGAAAGACGCCTAAGCGTGACAAACAGACACTTAGAAGAAGAGGCGCTGTTTGGTATTGCAGGATGTCTTGTGGATTATTTTGTGTCATGAGCTGGACTGAGGTGATAGGGCAGCATGGAGGGGCTGGGTGCAAGAGAACAAAAACTTTGTTTTAAAAAAATTAGTTTTTCTTTTTCCTCTCAGGGGAGTTGTGCGGAATGGGAAAACACGAAATATTTTAAAAAAATACGTACCAAAAAGAGAAAAAAAAGATAAGGTAAAATACAAAATCACAGGATAATATGTAGGGAGGGAAACAGAAGGTGGGAAAGAGAAAGAAAAGAGAGAAAAAAATGGTTGTTTTGTATTTTGTGGCGGGCCATCCGCAATAAAAGGATGCTCGAGCGACGCAGGTCATCAGCCCCTTCACTGATCTTACGTTATTACCTCTTTATATTTTACACTTCCATTCTCGACATAGTAGGCACCTGAAAAGGCCTAGCTGTGTTCCAAACAACACTTCAGTTCACTCGAGTGCTAAAAAAAGGGAATAGCGATTGATGCATGGCACCTCCGACCCTCATACGATGCCAGCCTTCCGTATGAAAGCACCAAGAAGTACCCTGCGGTCAACAGAAGGTGTAATAAGAGAAAGAAAAAAAGAGGGGTAACGTGACTAGGCAATCTGCAGCAAAAGGAAAAAGGAAAAAGGTGTGGTTGTATTTGTGTGTGCACGTTGTCACGCCCCACAGTGCAGAGGCGAAGGTAGGGATTTGTACTTCAAGGAGTACAGAAGACATGGACAGGGCACAACACAACACCCCTTTCTTGATTTGGAGAAAAAAAAAACTTTCGAAAGCAGCAAAAAAAAAAAAGAAAAGGCAAACGGACGCACCGTACGTTCAAATAAGAGGGGAAAAAAAACATGAAAATATTAATGTGTCTCTCGTGTAACACAAATCTTTTCAAAAGAGGCTGGAAAAGCAGACATACTTTCAATTCAAAGAAGAGAAAGTAAGAAAGTGTACGGAAAAAAAAAATGCACATTTTGAATGATATTTTTGCGGATGGTTGGGGAGAAAAATAGATTTTGAAATTGTTAGCATTTTGTTTTGCTTTTTTTTAACCTTTCTCGTACGGAGTTGTGGGTGGGTTTCGAAAAAAAACATATTTTTCGCTCACATCGATTTGTCTGCGAAGTCGCAGTATCCCACACCACAATCCCCCGCTTCTTTGGAGGAAAAAGAGAGGAAATAAAACCTGACATGAAATACAGCCCGCTCGTGAACAGTGTACCTTGGTACAATGACCGGCTGTACCGGGGGGTGGACCCCAACCATTGCAGGCCTACAATACCGTGCGTGGTTTACATCTGATGTAATGAAAAAACAGAGGGGAAGAAACAATTCGCGATTTTGTTAGTTATGGGTGTGGCGGGAGGAGAGAGAAAAGGGGCGAGGGGGGTTTGTTTCTTTTGACAAATTGTTAATTGCAACAGTTTTGTGTCGCAACGGAGACAAATATCCACTTTTTTTTTATCGACAAAAAAAATCACCCCTCAACAGAGAAGGAATTTGTACCGAAATAAATGGCTACATATTTGAGGCGAGGCGTCTCCCTATGCATAGTTTCGAAATCCTTATTTTTGAAAAAAAATCTTGGAAAGAAGGGAGGGGTGAGCTGAGTTGAGTTGTAAAAGGGTGTTTTGTTTTGTTGGTTGTTTATCGACAAAAACTACCCAGTTGCCAAAAAAAAAATATTTTTTGTTTTAAACTCAACTTACCTGAAAGGGGGTTTGGATACGCAGACAGTACACCTCATCCCCGAAGAGGCAGAAGGGCGCTCTAGTCTGACGTAGAAGTGGGGGTTTAAAAAAACGATTATTTGAACACCTGAAAAAAGAACGGAAAAAGGCGGGTAGATGACTAAAATAAACTCTTCGGAGAATTGTTTCATATACCAACTATTCTACAGAATAGAAGGCATAATAACCGCCTGATTTTTACCCCGCGTATAGGCGCGTAAAAGCGCGTAAAGGCGTGCACGGACGGTCCTATACGCGCCTATACGGTAAAAATCAGGTGGAATAAACTCTTTGGAGAAGACAATATGGCGTTTGTCCACTAGCATCGTCTCTTGTTATGGTTTTGCTTTTTTTTTTTTTTTTGAAAACTTGGTTGTATTAGTGGTCACCCTAGACTGTGCTCCACTACTATTTTTTTGGCAAGAGGGGGGGGAAGAGAAAGAACGCCCAATTGGGCCAGAAACGCACAGACAGCCTCAACAGTGTGACAGATGAGACTTTTTTAAAAGGAAATTCTGGTATTACTTTTTACAAAAGGAAAATATAACTGCGGGTTACTCGCACATGAATCGTCACCCATCAGCTTATTTGTCCTGGGATGCTTCGCATTGTTGTTTTTACAAAAAAAAAGGGGGGGGGGGGGGGATTTTTGTCATAACTTTGTGTTGAATATAGCAGCCACCAAAACACGTCTCCATTTCTTTTGTGGTCAAATAATAAATGACTTTATGCAAATATTTGGCAAAAAAAAGAAGAGAAAAAACGTTTTCAACGAGCTATTCTAACTCAGGCAGCCTGCCAGGTGGGTATTTGCAGCTAAAGGATTCAGAGGAACAATCAAAAAAAGAGCAAAAAAAAAAATAGATTTGATGGTGCTCTCGGAGGGGTCGACATTGACAGGTCGCTGACAGGTCGTTGACCGACTTCCGAAAGCACCATTTGAGAATCTGATATCTGGTAAATAGGAGACCACTTGCGTTTTTTAAAGGAACATGAAAAGTTATGTACGCCATGTTTACCACAAAAAAAAACGCGTTTTTTTTGTTATTTTGAATTTTCTATGCTGTAGCGAGCATTCACAGAATATCGCTGAAGCATCCCATGCATGAAAACCCTTGACAAAATCTTTTGTTTAAGGTATAAAACACGGATACTGCCAGATCTGGGATACCCAGATCCCCAGATCTGGCAAGATCTGGTCAGATCTAGAAACCAGATTTAACATCTGGAAAATGAGCCAGATCTGGGATATTGGCCTCCATATCTGGCCAGATCTGGCACGTATCCATGAATAAAGGGAGGGGTATTATTTTGTTTTTAAATTTTTTGAAGATGGAATAAACCTTGTGGACCACACATCTTCAAAAAATGAACCATGGAAAAAAAGGGGAGCATGTAGAAGCTACCCATTCGCAAAAAGAAGGAATACATTTTTTGACAGAAAAGAAAAAAGGACAAAAGGTGAACCTAAGCCGTGATTAGTCACCTTGATTCTCAAAGGAAAAAGATACACACAATACAAAGAAAATTTTTTTGTAAGATGAATGTCATGTGAACAGACGTCTTTAGGAAGTTGAGCCACGATGGTTCAACACTAATACAACTAAGGAAAAAATTAGGAAGATTCATCTCGAGACACAGATCTTTTGTAAAAGAAAATAATAACTTGAAAGATAAATTTCCGGAGTAAAGCGCACACATCTTCACTAGATTTGTCTAGATATTTTTTAAATTTTATTTTTTCTCAAAAGAACAGAAACCCACCTGATTTTTACCCCGCATACAGGCGCGTATAAGGCCGTATATGACCGCTATACGCGCCTATACGCGGGGTAAAAATCAGGTGGAAAAACCTACAAAAAAAAAAACACACACACATTGAATCGTTTCCCTTCACATCTCCACAATGAAAACATTAATATGGCCAAACACAATCTCACCGTACAGACCGGTGTCGTGCGGCACACTGCTTCTTTGGGGTCCTCGAAAACCTTGAAAGGTATTATCAAGAAAACTAAAAATAGGACAAAAAAACCAAAAGAAAAGTAAACGACAATAAGGTTGCCTCTCAAAAAAGGCTACTGCAAAAAAAAAATTGTTACATTTTTTTTTTGACTCGCATGGTAGAATTTACCGTAGAAAATATAATATATTTTGTTTGATTATGGACCACAAGATGGCGGCCACTATTTTTTCTTCAGAGGATCTTCCAAAGAGATCAAATAGAAGGGGTTTGAATGGGTTTTTATGAAGTTTTTGTTGTATGTTTGATTTTGTGCTCTTGTTTTGTTATTTTTTGTTTTGTTTTGTTTACATGTTTGCTCTTTAGAGCAAATAGTAGGAGTAGGAGTAACAGATAAAGAATCTTACACAAGAGAGTGATCCATCTGTGTTGAACTCTAGAAACCAGAAACACAGTAAACATGCGGTCACATAGGGGTACCATGCATTGAACACTAATACTGCCCAACAACATCTTCCCCCCCAAAAAAAAAAAATACTCACATACAGTATCAACCATTGAATAGATTGACATTCAGACAATTTGGAGTTGTTTCTTTTTTGCAGCATGATACAGGCATCATTAAGAAAAAAGGAGAGGGGAGGGTAGTTAAAAGGAGTTTTTATGAAGTATTTTTTTTTTGGTATTTTTTATTTTCTTATTCTTTTTAGTAGGGGGTGTTGGGATGTATTGTTCTTGTTGAGAGGGTTGTAGATTTTTTTTGTTTATGTTTTGTACTCTTTGTTTTTGCTATTTTGTGTTTTTTTTTTTAGCTTTTTTGATTGAGAGAGAGGGGGCAGCAAGACAAAGAGGAACAGGAGGAATAGAAACGCAGTTAGGATTTGACATATTTCCGCAAAAAAAGAGGGAAAAAATGAAAGAAGAAACCAAACCAATGAAATGTGCCTCTCGTGCACGTGATAAGACCAACAGGGGGAGTCAGGTGATCGGTACTTTTTTTTATAGCGGTTCGAGACCCGCATAATCAGGGTTTTGCAGTTTGAGAAGGAGGGGAGGGGAGGGGGGCTGGCGGGGGGGAAAGAAAACAAAATGAGAGAGAAAACCAGCAAGCCTAAAGCCTCAGTGCTCAGTTAGCTGAAAAGAAGGGGAAAAAAATGTTCACTAAAAGCAAAAAAAAAAAAAATCGTCAGATCCCACCAGGGATGTTGCTAAACCGCGTAGTGGAATTCCAAAATCCTTGAGAGGTCGTTTTTTTTACGGGAAATTTTACGTGGGGAAGTCGTTTTTTTTCCGGGAAATTTTGAGGAGTCTTTTTTTACGGGAAAATTCTGTAGGGTTGACCCGGGAGGCTGTACCTTCAATTATTTTTTTTTTGCCTGCGGCGCCATTTTTCATTTTTTGCTCCGCAAAAAGGGTTCGTTGAGTGACTGCTCTGTGGTGTAGTGTAAATGGCTATATTTTTACACCGTACCCTAATTTTTTTCGCCTGCGGCGCCATTTTATATTATTTTTTTTTGCTTCGCAAAAAAAATTTAGTTCCGTATGTTCCCGATGGTACTTGTCTTCTGAAGGAAAAGTACAAAGTGAACGTGGGGGCAGTTTGCTTAGTTGCAAACTTTGCTGCATGTTGTGACCCCACCAGTTGACGGACGGAGCACGTCGAACCCAAAGGAGTGAGAAAGAAGGATATGGCCAAAGAAAAAAGTAGCGTACCGTGCGCCTGCGGCGCAAGCTTGCATTACACCCTTCTTATGCCATAGTTTGGCTGTGAAAAAAGTGCAATTTTAAGCGCAATTTTGAAATGTGGCGTACCGTGGCTTCGCCAGAACGCGGTTTTCTCGAAGTTTTCTTGGAAAATGGGGACACTCTCGCACGGGTTTTGGAGGCTGCACCGGTCGTGCACTCCCCGTCTTTGGTTGCTGTTGAACAAGGATTCTCTCTCCTGACTACATCTACGCAAAGAGACGTCACTGCCTTTCTCACAGCACTATTGAGAAGCTGATGGTTCTTCATGAACAGGCACCGAGTTTAACAACGAAAAGATGGGGAATATTCTTGAACACGCTGTTGCCTTGTTTCTCAGCACAAGCGTAACAGGTTCAAGAGAAAACGGAGGTGTTCCTGCTGATGGCGGAGGAGTTGGAAGACTTCGCTCCCCGTATTTGCTTTCGGAATTGAGCTTCTGAGGACCTTTTTCGCGCGCAGCGCGAATTTTTTTTTTTTCCAAAACTGGTGCTTTCGGAAGTCGGTCAACGACCTGTCAATATCAGGGGGTGTGTGTACAGAGTCCCTGTGTCAGCGACCTGTCAATATCGACCCCTCCCGGAGCACCAAAAACGAAAGAAATTGGACGTGGGGTTCTCAAAATTTTCGGGGAAAACGGCATATTTAGCGATAAGTGTGTTCGAAACGTATCATGTGGGCAAAAAAAATTATGATTTTCACCACCAGACATGGACCAGGGTCGAAAAATGTACCTTTTTCCCGTGTAAAAAAACCCGTAAAAAAACCCGAATTCCAAGCCCAAAAAGTGCGATTTTCGTAACTGTTTAGCGTCAGGTCTGGATCCCACTCTGTTTTTTGCCTGATATTTCTGAAAGACTGTGTGTTTTATATGGGTCCGTTTATAAACCCCCCCCCTCACTCGTTCCAGACCACTTTTTTTGAGTTCTACACAATTTGAGCCCCGACAGGTGCCCAGAACCCCCCTGGAATCGGTTTTGAGCGACTTTTGGCGGTGTTTTGGGGTAAAAAGACGCTTTTTTTGCTATTTTCAGGCTATTTTTGGCCATTTTCAGGCTATTTTGGCCTGTTTTGGCCTGTTTTCACTGTATGGCCGGGGTTTCGGGTTTTATGAGGTTTGAGCACCAACAGGTGTCACGAAACACCCCAGTACCGGTTTTGTGGGTCTCCTGTGGGGTTTTTGGGGTGAAATATACCTTTTGCTTGATGTTCTGGGCGATATTGGGGTGTTTTTTGGCCATGTAGGCCTGGTATGTGCCACTACAGTGCATGGGCCAAATTGGGTGTTTTGAGGGGTAGAGGGTCGTGGTGGTGGGTTCCTAACTCGCTGGCGGCGACGCTTATTGCTCACTGTTCTGGCCCCATTTCCCCCATTTCCCCCCTCCCTGACCCTTTTCTGATGAAGATCTTTGAAATGCCGGGTCCTGTCGCAAATGTTCTTTGTGAACGTTCTTCATAGAATAGGGGAGTGTGAGGGGGGTCAAAATAGCCCTTTTTGACCAAAAAAACACGATTTTTTTGACGCCGGGAGGCTTCCTGTGGCCCAAATCTACCCCAAAAAGGGGCTGTGAGCCCATTCCGATCTGTTTTGGACACATGTGGCACTTTTCTTGGTGTTTTTCTTGGTGTTTTTTGGTCAAAAAGGGCTATTTTGACCCCCCTCACACTCCCCTATTCTATGAAGAACGTTCACAAAGAACATTTGCGACAGGACCCGGCATTTCAAAGATCTTCATCAGAAAAGGGTCAGGGAGGGGGGAAATGGGGGAAATGGGGCCAGAACAGTGAGCAATAAGCGTCGCCGCCAGCGAGTTAGGAACCCACCACCACGACCCTCTACCCCTCAAAACACCCAATTTGGCCCATGCACTGTAGTGGCACATACCAGGCCTACATGGCCAAAAAACACCCCAATATCGCCCAGAACATCAAGCAAAAGGTATATTTCACCCCAAAAACCCCACAGGAGACCCACAAAACCGGTACTGGGGTGTTTCGTGACACCTGTTGGTGCTCAAACCTCATAAAACCCGAAACCCCGGCCATACAGTGAAAACAGGCCAAAACAGGCCAAAATAGCCTGAAAATGGCCAAAAATAGCCTGAAAATAGCAAAAAAAGCGTCTTTTTACCCCAAAACACCGCCAAAAGTCGCTCAAAACCGATTCCAGGGGGGTTCTGGGCACCTGTCGGGGCTCAAATTGTGTAGAACTCAAAAAAAGTGGTCTGGAACGAGTGAGGGGGGGGGGTTTATAAACGGACCCATATGGAGAGTCGTGTTTTTTTTCTCTTCTGAAGAAAAAAAACATCCTTTGGTATAAAGTTCTGGGAAGAAAAATGATGTAAAGATAAAATCTTTAAAAAGAGAAAAATATGGAGTGTTTTTTTTTGTCCAATATTTGTCTTCTCAAAAAAAAAAAAATGAAAAAAGTTTGGATCAGACGAACCTAAGCCTCTCTGCGCTTAGTCACCTTACGAACAACAAAAACAAAGGATGCAATTGAAGATGTACCAACGCCTCTGCAGACGTCAGTCGCAGGAGACTATATCGAAGCCCCTTAATCGAGGTCCTCTTCCCGCTTCATGATGGTGAACTGTGTGAATAAAAAAAAGAAAAAAAAAGAGGAAAGAAAAACTTGGAAAAAGGTGAATGTTGACTCTCTCGTGCACACACATCCTTACCACTATCGTTGGAAAAAAAAAAACGTATCTTCCTTCCCTGCAGCAAAAGTACTCCACCTTAGTGGGTTCAGGGGCTCAAATCGAAGCTAGAAATGGGAGTTCCTCTCGTACTACCCTATATTGCTGTCGACATACGCTGGCCCGAGGGGGGGCCCCTAGGGGGGTCCCCCCGCCATTAGTTTCGGCGTAAACTTTCTTTAACCACTGTACGATGGTTTTTTTTAAAAATATATTAAAGAACAGTGACATGAAAACGTATGGAGAGAAGAAAGAAAGAGAAAGGGAAAAAAAGAAACAAATTTCTGTCGGTGGGATTAGACACATTTTGAAATGGGGGAAATGGGTTTTATTCTTTGTGTCAAGAGTGGGGGGTTTGGGGTCCCTTTCTGTTCGAGAAACGAGGGGCCCTCAGGGGGCGCGAAAAAAAAAGTATTCTTGAGTATCAAGTAAAGTGTGGACAACCATATAGGTTATATATTCCCCCAATATTGCGTTTGATTGTCAGGAACACAATATTTTTTTTTGGATATTTCTTGAGTACGGGAAATAGCGCGCAGCGGGTGGGTGGTTGAGCTGGCACAAAAAAAAGTGGGAAAAAATAATTTTTGGTTTTTTTTTGTGCAGGAATAAAAAGAGAGAAAAAAAAATCAAGAGACGAACGTTGTGTGAGTACACATTCTTTGACCCCCTCCCTCCACAAAAAAATAAAGAAAAAGAATAAAAACAAAGAGGAACGGTGCTGTTCTATGTCTAGACAAGAACAGCACATATTTTTTTCCCCTTCGGTGTTTTTTTTTTTTTTGCTTATGATTGGTGCTCCTGAAAACCCCATTTTGCGTACTTGTTGCGTACTTAGTGCGTAGTTGTTGCGTACTTGGTGTTTTTTATTTCAGGAGCACCAATGATGATGATTTACGTCTACAATTGCAATGAGGGTTTCTGGAGCATTTTTTTTTTCTTTTGTAACCATGCTTCGATTGATTTGCCTTTATGGCACACCTTTCTTTATTCTTTCTCTATCAACGAGGAGGATCCATTTTCCTTCTCTTTTTATTTTGATGAGCTGCCAGGCAAGACAGTTTTATTTTCTTCTTTTTAAAATTGTTGGAATAGTGTAGTTGTAATACTGTACAAAAGCTCCACTTTCCCTTCACATAACATTTTTTTTTGTCCAAAAATTTCCTTCTCTTTCACATTATTTAAATTGCTGAACGGAGAGCTAGGGGGTTAACGTCACCTTCAAGAGTAATGTAAGGGGGGGCTTTGTAAGTTTGTTTTTGTTTTTTGTTTTTGAAAACTTAGTTTTATTGGTATAGCCACCCTAGAGTGTGCTCCACTATGCTTTTGCTTTTGTTTTTGCTACTCTGTTTGTTTTGTATTGGGGGGGTTCACCTCGGGGGGTTATTTTAAAAAAACCGGCTTGGGCATTTCCAAAGGAACATTGAGAGCCTGTGATATTGCAAAAAGAAAGGGGGTTATTTTTTTTGGGCTGACTACGCTTTTGTGATCGTTATGCTTCTTTCTTTTTTATTCTCTTTTGATGAAAACAGTTATTTTATCGATCTGCCAAAAAAAAAGTGAATTTTCTTTGCACCTTTTTTTTTTTTTTGCAACCTCACTTTTTTTGATCAGGATTGGAGTGAAGTTGCCATCAGCAATCTGCACTGTCCATAGGGGGGTAGTTTTGTTTTGTTTCGGGGTGGTCATTGATATGAATTGAGGGCTAACTGGTACACTACGACTCAAAATGAAAAAAAATAAAAAAATATGAAAGTACTGCGCACGGCCGCACGTATGACGCGGATTTATTTGTTTCAGTGATGGATACAAAAGGGGGAGTGCAGCAGGCAACTCTTTGAATGAGAAAAATAAGAAAATGATCGGGGTTTTGAAGGGAAGCGAATGGGGGGTGTGTGTTTTATGTTTTTGAAGCTTTTATTTTTTTTTCTTTTTTTGTGGGGTGATTTGGGGATGCTTATGGTAATTCATATACATTCTTTTCTTAAACGAAACGAAAAGAAAGCAAAGAGGGTGCAAAAAATGTACCCTTGCTTTTTTTTTTTGACATGTTTAGCAAAAAGTAAAAAAGAGAAGTAAATGCTTCAAATTTGGGAGTGCTTATGTTAAAATTTTCCTAAAAAAAGACCCCAAATCACCCCAAAATTTTTGTTTCTTTTTGTTTTTTTTTTTGTGTGGGACTAGAGGAGGGGGGTACTGTTCAGATATTTTTTTCTGAAAAAAAAAAAAGTTCTAAAGTGATGCCGAGCCTCATGCCGTCACTTTAAGGTTCAAATAAAAGAGAGAGAAAATCAAAGATAAAAAAAAGTGAGCAGTATCCATTTGTTTGTGCGTAAAGAGTGTAATAAATATTCTGTGGTGATATTTTTATTACTGCAATACGCTCCCACTGACGTACCTGGCAGTGAAGAGGAGACCTCTTCAAAGCCAAAAAAAAAACACCACTCACGCTCTCTTCGAGAAAAAGGGAGGGAAAGTTATATCGTGTGTTGGGACCCCAAAGAAAGAGAGGTTGAAAAGTGCCAAGGCGCCTCACCGTTCATCAGCGGACGCAGGGCACTGGAGGGGGAGAGAGAAAAAAAATGACATAAATAGTCGGCAGCACAAAATATCAGAATTTTTTGGTTTATAGACAACATAAAGTCAGTTTTTTAATAAATGAGAGTTGCAAATTTTTTTTTTGCAGGGAAGGGGGGGGACTTAGGGGGTGAGTCAAAAAAGAATTTCTCCTTTTTGGAGTATAGCAAGAAAATGACAACCATAATAGCACAGCACAAATTATCAGGAAAAAAGTAAAAACGGGAATGCGAGGGGGAATGTGGTGAGCTCTCCAGTTTTGGAGAGATAAAAAAAAAGGAAAAAAGAAAAAAGAAAAGAAACAGAAACAGCACTAAACCAAGCTCTACTGGGAAAATTTGTGCCCCTCCTTCATCATCCACTGTAGACTCTGGGTAATTTGCTTTTTTTTTTTTTTTTTTTTTTTTTTTTTTTGCAGATTTTTTTGCGTGTTGTTGTATCGACAATCACTTCACATCTACTGGTATGTATACTCTGTACTCAATGTAGGCTGAAGCCTGTACTACGGAAGTCATAGAACACAGGTCGTACCTCAGAGTGGCTTTTTTATTTTTCACAGATTTCACTAGTTTCCAATTTCACGCGTGAAGACGGTTGTAGTTAACGGTTTCCTGCCCTGTGAGGTAAAGATGACCCGGGAGAGAGAAGGGAGAGTCAAAAGAAAGTATTATTGACTGTGACGTGAACAGTGCACCTCGGTGCAAATGACCAGGCTGTACCCAATGCAGATCCTGCATCCATTTCGTGGGTTACATCTGATATGTGCTACTCCCGCTTTCATCAGCCAGATGAACGGGGATCATTGCGAACACAGGAAGGGGAAAAAAAGACAAGAATGGTACTACTGACCAGTCGCAGAGCCTGGGTATGACTTCTGCTTCTGCTTCAGATAGCTCGCAAGGGAGGTGTCGCCACTCGCCTGTACAAGGACGCTTTTTTTTCTTTTTGAAAGAAATCGAAATTTTGCAAAACGTTGTTTTTGCCTTTGTTTTCTTTGTTTTCTTTGTTTTTTTCGTTTTCTTTTTGTTAACATGCACGTTAAAAAAAGGTGTACTTAGTGCAGAACACCCCCGAGGATGCTCCACTATTAGTTATGAACAAACCAACTTGATTTTTTTATCAGTGGCAGTCGCACAATACGTGTCTACACGATACACAAAAAAAGAAGCGGTTTTCCACCTCATGCGTCACACCTTTCTAAAAGAAGAACACTTTGAATGATGCCTCCTGCACACACAGTACCTGGCACATCACGAAGGAATGACGAAGAACATGATTGACAGTAAAATAAGATTATTTTGAAAATATTAAGGTGTCCAGCATTGTCTCTTCTGTTGTTTTCTTTTTTCGGGGAGGGGGGGGGAGACCGAGGGGGGGTAGGATGGAATACAAAGACATTTAAAAAGAAAAATTGAAAGTGCCCAACGCCTCACCATTTTCATCAGCGGACGCAGGGCATTGGTTGGTAAATAAAATTTTTAAAAAGTGCATTTTTTTTTTGGTGCAAATCACCACAGAATATCCCGAACTATAATAAAACGGTTGGAAAAAATATTTTAAACAAAAGGTTTTAACGCACACAACTCTGTTGATTCTAAAAGGATGGGCCTCATTGTTCCTTTTGTTGTCAAAAACCCTCTTTGTTTTCTCGCCTATTTTTGCATTTCTTATTTTTCTTATGCTTTCTTTGGTTGTTGTTAGATACGCTCAATCGCCTATCGAGTTCTGTGAAACAGTATCGTATGTGACATCAGGAAAAAAAAAACGCTAGTTTTCTGCATTATGCTTTCTTTGTTTTGGTTGTTAGATACGCTCAATCACCTAAATTCTGTGAGCACGGAACTCCTTTTCATGTGTATCAACTATCCATCATGATGGGAAAAAAAAGGCAGTTGTCAAAAAAAAATCGCGAAAACGGACAAAGTAGGAAATTGTCGAACACTTCCTCACCCCCAAGATAAACACAGAATATCCCGAAATATAATAAAACAACGGTGGGAAAAATATAAAAATGAATATGAAGATGGAAGGGAATAATGGTGCAGTTTTTATGCAACTTCAAACAAAACAAAACAATAGTATATTTTTTCTGGAAATATAGTACTCATATTTCCTGAGGTACCCCCAATGCTGCTGAGGGAAATCGTCGACCGAAGCAGCATTGGGGGTACCGAAGGAAATATGGTGCTATATTTCCAGAAAATTCATATTTTCATTTTCGGTAATATTGTCCCGACGCACAAATCCGCTCGTATTCTGTGTGTCAAAAAACCCCTGTTATGGTACAGTTCTTGTGTGTCAAAATGTGTATGTTGGTGTGCTGGAAGGAGAGGGGTTCAGATTCATTTATATGATGATATTTACCGACGTGGGGGATGGGGGTAGCTGGAACACTTTGTCACTTTGGGACGTTGATCGTTATGTGGATGTAGGGTGTTTTTCAGGGGTATGTTAACCACGTGTGTGTCTTAGGGAACAAATTTTTCAGTAACGTGAACCAATCGGGTCGCAATGGGTCCTGGGGGCCCGGAGGGCCCCCATGCAGGAAAAATTTTCACCAAGCCTGGGCAATGCTGGGGTGCCTATACATGTGTTTTCACGTGTTTTTGGGCACTTTTCAGGATTTTCGAAAAATTTTGCAACACCAAAATCGAAAATTTCGGTCTATTTTTCACTCTGCGACATGGTCAAAAAAAAATTTTTTTTGGCCGAAAAAATTATAATATTTCTATTTCGGATTTTACCCACGATTTGTGTACATTCTAATATTTCTGTGCCAAATATTATAATATTACCCGGTACATGCAAAATTGGCTGTAAAGTAGCCGAAAATATAGAACCCATATTTCCAACGTCGCTGTAGGATTTGTGCAGAGGGACAATATTTCCGAAAATAAAAACAAAAACAAACAAACTCTGAGTAAGATAGTATAACAGAAAAGGTTCCTTAGTATAAGGTAAATCTAAGCCTTTGTTCGTGCTTAGGAACCGAATAATAATTAAAAAAAAGAAACATAAAAAACAAAAATCAATTGAAGCAAATCTTTTGAATTGAAGAAAACGGCTGCCACACAAGGGGGGGTGCACAGCTATTTCAATGAAGAGTGAGAGAGGTGAATATATTTAATAACTACATTTAGAGTTTTTGGGAGTGGTTTTTTGTGCTCCGGAGGGGGTCGACATTGACAGGTCGCTGACAGGTCGTTGACCGATTTCCCATAGCACCAAGAGACAATTTCATCTGTCATAAAACAAACGGTAATGATCAGAAAATGATTTAATGGTGTGTCTGAAAGAGAAAAAATAACACCTTTTTTTGTTACTCACACTAAAGGAATCCACACTTAACATGGGAGACGGGTAGAGACGGGGCGGGATGGGGTTCGCGGGATGGGATCGGGTATGCTTTCCTAGCCTTGTTTTTTGTTTGGAGTGTACGAAATAATGTGTGTTTAATTATTCCCCTTATTTTTTTTTGCATATTTGTCATGTGTAGCTGGACGGATGAAAGAGAAGAAAGCAAAAAACCAAAGGTTGAACTGCAAGAAATGAAAAAAAGAGTTTATGGTGTGCTGAATGGGGGCACAAAAAAGTGCGGAATCAGCCCTCGAAAATCAGCTTTTTTTTGGTCAGTTTTGTAAAAATAAAATTTCACACTGGTGACATACGTTCCTAGTACACAGAGGTGCACAAAAATTGTGGAAAAGTACGCAAGAAGTGCGAATCCCCCCTTCAGCCACACCATTGTTTATAAGATGAGTCTCATAGACTTAGCCATCTCAGAAAATAAAATAAAGAGCGTTTCGAAGAATGAACGGTGCCCTCTCGTGCCTGTATCTTTAGCAATCATTATTATCGTTTTTTTTTTGAAGCAAGATAGCTTTCAAAAAAAAGGGGGGAAATAGCATTGATACTATTACACAGGCATACAGGCACACCCTCCTGATGACTCACGTCTTGAAAAGAAGGAAAAAAAAAACGGCATTTATTTTCCCGACATAACTTTGAAATTTCAAAAGAATAAAAAGCACAGACACGCAGAACAAAGTTGATAATTAGAGGAAAAGAAAAGTTTTGGTGAGGATGTACCCTCACCAATGAACTCTTTCACCCCTAAGTTAAAATCAGTTTCGTACAAAAATAAAAAATAAACAAAATACAACCTGCTCGAGAGACAGTGTCAGGTGTACAGTTGGAAAGCCCTCATACTTTTATGAAAAAAGGGGACACAGAACAGCGCGAAAAAGAAAATAAGGATTTCAATTTTTTTTGAAAACTTGGTTGTATTAATGTAGCCACCCTAGAGTGCTCCACTTTTTTTTTTTTAGATGACTCTCTAAAGACTTCAAGTGCTTAGTCAGCTCCTAAAGAAAAGACATATATCGCAACTCATAAACCGCGCCCCGGCACCGGGGTGGTATCGGGTTTTAAAATTATAAAAAACACCCCTTCGTCTGTTGCTTAGCTTGGTACGCTACCGACCGTCCATGTGTAGACAGTCGAGGGTGCGTTCCACAAAACACTAGTTTTTTGGAGGCTCCCCGAGGGGGGTACTGAAACAGAGAAAAGGCAAAATAAGAAAAACAAAAAATCTTAAATATTAAAAATGTGGTTCCGTGGGTGGGCACGTATCGAAGGGAGGGGAAAACGGAGGGGGGGAGAGGAAAGAGGAAAGAAAGAAAAGAATAAAGGAATAAAATAACAAAAGTTTTATAAAGATGGATCTAAGCCTCTCTGTGCTTAGTCACCTGGAAAAAAAAATGCAAAATAATAAAAAGAAGACCGTATTTTTAAACGAGCGCACAAAAGAAACAAAAAAAAGGTCGTTAGCCACCCCCCTGAGGCACATACACTAGGGTATCAAAGGGGGCGGGGGTGGTAAAGCAGAGAGACAGAGAGAGAGAGAGAGTATTTGACCTACCCTACGCAAAGCAAAACGGTACGCATCACATTTTTTTTTTATTTTTTTATTGTATACAACAGACGAAGCGGTACGCGTACGGTTGTAAGGAAATAATACAAGCCGAAATGTTTGGGTGTCTTCGGCTCGAATGATTGGAATTGTGTGTGAAACTCAGACTTAAATACTGGCTCTTCTATCTTGTTCTTTTACTCATTCTTTTCCTGTCATTGCCCTTTGCTTGTGCTCCCCGACTCCAATTCAACCAACACTTACAGAGGGGGGTCAAAAAGTTATTAGCGTTTTCCATTTGAAAAAAAAAAAAAAAAAAAGGAAAGAGAAATTGGCGTTATTGTCGTTATTGCTGTTGACACTTTTATACTATTCTCTTTGTTCTTTGTTACTGGTTATGCACGTTGGGCCTAGCGCTCGTCGCATGTTATGCTTATATGTATGCGTCATCGTACCCTTGGGCCGGTTTAGCGCACAGTACCGTCGAGGGACGTACTGTTGGCAATTAACCTATACACTTTGTCTTTAATAGTTAGGATACGACTTACATACAGCATTACAAGCGCAGCATTTGGGTTCATACGTGTGGTGCTTCGCCCTCACTCTTTGTCTTCCGACCTCAGCAGCTTCGGCGCAGGTTGAGTTTACGAAATTTGAGGGAGAAAGCTACAGTTTGTTGAATTGAATTGGAGAAGGGGATGCGTCCAATGAAAATCATTTCGTATAGAAGAGCTCAAGAATGTAGGTTTTATTATTTTTTTGATTATTTGATGACGTGTAGACACCTCGCTTTTTTCGTGTGAACTCCACACCATATTTTTTTGCTTCTTCTAAATGTAATACATCCTCAGAAGTACCGTATAAAAAAAAGGCCCGATTTTTAAAGTCAAGTTGTGAGGGCATAACCTCAGTATCCCTTCATATTCCAGATCGCTCCGGAAATTCATGGTATTTTTTTTTGAAGAATCACACTCCTGTCAGCGGGGGCGCGGTGCCATATTATTAGGGGGGTAGAGGGAGGGGATCAAAAAAAAGAGAATTTTTTTTGGGCAAGATACACCTAAGCCCTCACACTGTGTTTATTGTCAAGATTCAAAAAAAAAAGTCGAGCCCCTGAGAGAAAGTTTCGTGGGTGTTTGAACTCTCCTCACAGGTTTTTTTTAAAACCTTTCCCCATTCCCCCCACCCCCCCGCCAGTGATCTAAAATACGTACTGCTACGTATTAATACGTATTAATACGTATACGTGGGGAGAATAAGCCACGTATTTACGTATTACGTATTTAATACGTATTTTCGTATTAATACGTCACGTATTAATACGTATTACATACAATGCAACGAGGCCGAGTCGGCCTCGCCAAGGCCTGAAAATAAATACTCAGGCGTGCCTGAGGCGTACTCGGGATTAGTTACGTTTAAGTACGCCTCAGGCACGCCTGGGTATATTTATATTTCTTACCAGCATTTTGGTCAGGAACAAAAAAGTATTTACCCCCAAATTTTGTGGTTTTCGATTCAGAGGTAGCAAAATCTTTCAAATGCGGGGTCGCACGATGAAAAATGCGCCTCTGGGCCGAGCGAGTCGAAAAAATGAAAAGGGTTCGCTAAGCTTTGGTGCTGATGATATATATTTTGGTGGTACCTTCGGGTATTTCATTGATTCAAGAATCATTGTAAACAAATCTCGGGGGTGCTTTTCGACTGGGTCCCTTCGGGGCCCAACTTGATCCACAGCCCTATTTTTAGTACAACTATGGGGTGACCAAAGGACTTTTTTATACTTTTTTATACCCGAGGTATGACTCATCTTCTGCGAAGCCTCTTTTTAGGAGGCAGTTTACTGTAAGCAGTCCATGATATTTTTCCACTAAAAATATCTTGCGACCCCGCAATTTTCTCAGCAGGACACCGAAAGTTGATTTCAGCACATTTCAGGGGGCGGAGGAAATACATGGCATGCCTTAGAAACGTGGTGACCTGTGCATAATAATTTTACATATCAGCAGAAATATGAAACCGGGTATACTTTCCCCTGGTTTTTGGTACAAACTTAAAGTCACACATTTTTGCTAAAAAAATTGTCCGACCCCGGAATTTTTTCAGATCGCTCCGGAAATGCATCAGAGGCCCTTTTTGCGGGGGAAAAATACACACCAGGCGCCTGAAACGCAATTATACGTTGATATATACTCAGGCGTGCCTGAGGCGTACTTAAACGTAACTAATCCCGAGTACGCCTCAGGCACGCCTCAGTGACGCCTCAGGCACGCCTCAGATATATTTTCCAGATACGAGTATTTTCAGGCGTACCCGGCCTCGTTGCATTGTATGGTATTAATACGTATTTTTCCACGTATTTTAGAACACTGCCCCCCCGCACACCCCTTTTTTATATTTTTTTTTACCTAGTGCGGGAGTACCAGGGTAAAGCTTTGGGGTTTTTCCCCCTCCTTTTTTCTTTTTTTCAAAAAAAAAAAAAATCAAATATCCAGAAACGACAACAATATCCTATTTTAAGAAAATTCTGTCCCCCCCTTTCCCCACATCCTCACCCCTCTCCCCATTTCACCGACCCCAAAAAACTTCAATCTCTTGCACTGAAGCCACTTTGCCTTGGCGGAGGGGGTACTTTCACTGGGGTGCCTGGCGAGGAGGCGATTACAAGCGAATCGCGTCTCGCGCTTTTGCTGCGGGGGGTCACTGGAGGTGACTTACTGCGTGCCACGACCGGCGCATTTCGCTGCTCGGGGCCTTCAAACTGGAAGCGCGCGACATTGGGCATGCTAGCTTTGATATTAGATTTGACTACCGACGACGCCCGCGCCCTCCCCACCACTGGCACCGTCAACCCCTCTGCCAACGGAGACGTAGGCGGACTCTTCACCCATACCCCACTGTTCTTCCTTTCCTGTTGAGGCGGCGACTTCACGAACACACTGCCCTGCTGCGACTTCACAGACAACTCCCTCTTGAGGGAGATAAGCTCCGGCACCGCACTGCGTGGTCGGGACACTACTGGACGCCCCCCTTCTGAGTCGTCATCTTCGTCGGTCTCGGTAGTATCCGGCGTACGCTCCACTGCCGCATTCCAGGTAATGCTGTTGTTCACCACATCGCTTTCACGGGAGTCCATCTTTTCGAGCGTGAGGTGGTTGGGTGAGGCGAAGACGCCTCCTGGTTGGTAGGCCGACCCCATTGCGGTTCCAAATCCTAAAACCGGAGGAGGGGTCGAAGGAAGCGGCTGGCTCGGGGAGAGCGGGCTGCCCCCTGCAACGTGGTACCCATTCTGCCGCAGAGACGCGCGCATCATGCTCACGTCGTCTTCCTGCGCATCTTCCCACAACGCAGGTGGACGCACCCCATTCTCTCTCAATGTCCCTCTTGCCCCAGGGATGGCAGGATCATCTTTGACCAAGGTTCGCGTAAGATGCTGAGGTTTTGGAGTGATACTCACCTGGCGTTCGCTGTACCGCGAGCCAGAGCGGAGGACCCCAGGAATCGGGGTGCGTGGTGTGGCTGGAGCCTCAGTAGGGTCAGAGTCGGTTGCGAAGTCGCGTGGGGTGGTGGGGACGGTGCGTTTGGCGCTGCCGGAGCGGCCGCGTTTGCGGACTGGAGGGATGAGGTCGGCAGAGGTGGCGGTGGCGCTGCACCAGGGCTTCTTCTTTGAGGTGCGTGGGGTGCGTGGTGTCGACGACGCGGCACGGCCAGTACTCGAGCTTCTTTTGCTGTACAAAGACGAGCCGCGCTCCCTGCTGTACGAAGGCACCGCTTTGGTCTCAGGAAGCTCGACACCCATGCCGCGGCAGTCCGCCCGCATCCTCCGCATCTGAGCCTCCAGCTGCTCGACCCTCTCGCTGAGCCCGTCCTTACGCTGCCTGCGCGGCTTCTCCACATTGCCTTCAGCATCAACAGGCTCTCTGAAGCGGATTCCCATTGGGAGAGAAAAAAGAAGAAGAAGAAAGAGAGAGGGAGAGGAAGAGGGAGGGGAGGGAGGGTTTGGATTGAGTTCCTGGGGTGAGGGTGAGGGGGGGTGAGTGGTGAGGGAGTGGTGGTGGGAGGGGTATATTTGGCAATAAAATGTAATCCTTATTTATTCGTTGTTTGTTGTTTGTTGATCGCATCCATCCTTTTTTTTCAAACCCCAAAGAAAAACTCCCGAAAACCCGCGTCTTGAAAGGTACGGGGGAGAGGTGGAGAACAAAAGGGGAACACGGTAAGACTCATGGTAACCGAAGAGCGTGTCCTTCATTTCCAGACGTATTGCATACTCGTACAAAAAAGGTAGAAATTTTAATCTCTTATCTATCAGGCACTATGTCACCAAAAACGCTGGAAAAATGCTCGAGAGATTCCTCTTTGCTTGTTGCTCAAAAGACTATAAACGGGGGGGGGGGGGGGGACCCTAGGGGACGTAATGGCCTTAAGGAAGGGTGAAGCTTTTTGAATATTTTCACTTTTTTCCCGGAAAAAGTTAATAAATCTGCAAAAAACCGGCGGGGTACACCCTGGGATCTACGATCTAGGTCAGAGAACCCACTGAAACCATCAATGGACGACTTAGGGACAAAAACAATTTGGTTTTTTTTGAAAAAATGACTCCAAAACATGTAACAAAAATGTAACGGAAAAAGGCCGATTTAAGGCTTACTCTTGCATGGAACTTTAAAGTGACTTGGAGTCGTCTAAGGTGTCGAAAACACACCCAAATCGATTTTTTTGGGGTTTGTATGGGTATTTCTATGTGATTTTGGGGAAAATTTCGTCGAAAATGGGTTTATTTTTGTGGCAAAAGGCCGTGAAGGCCCCATTTTTGCCCAATTTTACCGTATTTTTTGAGTTTTTTTTCAAAAAAAAAATCCAATTTAAAGTTGTAAGTACATGTCTGTGGCCTCCAAGGACCCCCGCATGTCATCCTGCCACTTCATGGGGGGTGTAACCCACCATGTTTGGGGGAAAGTACGTCGAGGGATGCGCCCCAAAATCCACTCTTGCATCGCGTAACGGTTGCGTAACGGTTGCAAAACGCACCTTTCCCTCAAATACCCCGCATGTGTTGCATGACCACCCAAAGTGCTGTAGCGTCATCTAAAGTGTCCAAAACACACCCAAAATGATTTTTCTGGGGTTATCAGGGTGTTTATATGTGTTTTTGGGGCTTTATCAGTCGAAAATATGACATTTTTTTGGGTTTTTTTGGGCTCCGAGGCCCTATTTTAGCCCGATTTTGCTGCGTTTTTTGCGTATTTTTTCATATTTTTTTTCAAGTTAAAGTTGTAAGTACACGTCGTTGGCCTCCAAGGACCCCCACATGTCATCCTGCCACCTCCTGGGGGGTGTAACCCACCATGTTTGGGGGAAAGTACGTTAAGGGATGCACCCCAAACCCCAATGCAAGAGTGGGGACGCTTGGACACTTTCGGACGCTTACCAAACCTGCGTCCCCACTCTTGCATTGGGGTTTGGGGTGCATCCCTTAACGTACTTTCCCCCAAACATGGTGGGTTACACCCCCCAGGAGGTGGCAGGATGACATGTGGGGGTCCTTGGAGGCCAACGACGTGTACTTACAACTTTAACTTGAAAAAAAATATGAAAAAATACGCAAAAAACGCAGCAAAATCGGGCTAAAATAGGGCCTCGGAGCCCAAAAAAACCCAAAAAAATGTCATATTTTCGACTGATAAAGCCCCAAAAACACATATAAACACCCTGATAACCCCAGAAAAATCATTTTGGGTGTGTTTTGGACACTTTAGATGACGCTACAGCACTTTGGGTGGTCATGCAACACATGCGGGGTATTTGAGGGAAAGGTGCGTTTTGCAACCGTTACGCAACCGTTACGCGATGCAAGAGTGGATTTTGGGGCGCATCCCTCGACGTACTTTCCCCCAAACATGGTGGGTTACACCCCCCATGAAGTGGCAGGATGACATGCGGGGGTCCTTGGAGGCCACAGACATGTACTTACAACTTTAAATTGGATTTTTTTTTTGAAAAAAAACTCAAAAAATACGGTAAAATTGGGCAAAAATGGGGCCTTCACGGCCTTTTGCCACAAAAATAAACCCATTTTCGACGAAATTTTCCCCAAAATCACATAGAAATACCCATACAAACCCCAAAAAAATCGATTTGGGTGTGTTTTCGACACCTTAGACGACTCCAAGTCACTTTAAAGTTCCATGCAAGAGTAAGCCTTAAATCGGCCTTTTTCCGTTACATTTTTGTTACATGTTTTGGAGTCATTTTTTCAAAAAAAACCAAATTGTTTTTGTCCCTAAGTCGTCCATTGATGGTTTCAGTGGGTTCTCTGACCTAGATCGTAGATCCCAGGGTGTACCCCGCCGGTTTTTTGCAGATTTATTAACTTTTTCCGGGAAAAAAGTGAAAATATTCAAAAAGCTTCACCCTTCCTTAAGGCTATTACGTCCCCTAGGGGGGGGGGGGGGGGAAAGTAAAGGTTGTTTGTTGTTCGCTTCCACACCACTTCTGCACTCAGATTCAAGTCTTTTGGCTGTCCTTACAAGCGCCTGCCAAAACGCTCGCCTCGTGGGTGTGGACTTTTTTTTTGTAAATTTACGTTTTGTACGTTTTTTTGTTTGTTGTTCGCTTCCATTTTTTTCCCCTTCTTTTTCTTCGACTTGATTTAAGATATGGTTGTGTTTGCCTGAAGTACAGAAAGTGTAGTGGAGCACAGGGGGGAAAAGAGGGGGAAAACAAGCGGGGAGCGGGAAACGCAGACTCGCGACTTTTCACGAGGGTCTCGAGCATTTTGTCAAAATCTACGTGTTTACTAAAAGGAAAAGATAAAAAGAAAAGTAGTTTCGGCCCCGTCATGATAAAAGCCATGACGCTATTGACCGTCACAGACACATGAGTGATAGACGTTGTTTATATATTCCGCCTCGCAGAGGAAGGTGTTTTTGACACAGTAATTTCGTGAGTCAGTTACCGGTCTGCGAATCAAATTGAAAATGGCGTGTTTGCGCTTCATATCGCAGAGGATGGAGAAACTGAAAAGTCGTGCAAATACAAAGGGTTACGGACGTTCTGGTACCCCCAAGTGTGACTTTTGACAATTCAGACCCACAAGGTTTACGATAAAGAGTTGAGAACCACAAGGTCTGAACTGTCCAAAAGTCACGTATCAGAACGTCCTTACCCCAAATACAAGACCCTCTCGTGACAGGGGGTGGACACCCAACCATGCAGTCCTGCCTGAAGTACAGAAAATGTTGTGGAGCACAGGGGGCAGGGATATTACAGGGGGGGGGGCGAATATAAGGGGCAGGCCAAATACAAAGGGCATGCCAAATACAAGGGGCACCCAGGGTTCGGGAAATTTTCGCGGGGTGCCCGCTAAATATAAGGGGCACCCCCTTTTGCTGTTCTGGGAACCCATTTTTGACTCTGCCCGCCAGTGTCAATCGTCAGTTGGGAAGAAAATAGGTGCAAAATTTGAGTGTTACTTCAAAAAAACCCGCCTGCGGCGGGCAATTTCCTTACCCACTCGCTGCACTTGCTATTTTCGTTTCATACGATACGAAGAGGGGAGTTCAAGAGAATAGACCTATCTGCTTTAGTGAGGAGATGTAGTGGCCTGGGGCTGGGGCTTTTGGTAAATTCACAGATAGTGACAGATCCTTGTCTTTTACCAGTAGGTGTACAAAGGCACACTCTTTCGGTTGCAAATGGAATGTGCGTACTGAGCAGCTTCACTTCCTACACGTAGTTCGCGGATGCGCTTCGCGCGGGACCGCTCACTAACACCCGTACAACTGTCTGGTGCCCGTATGAACTGGCTTTTCAGGTCAAACATGGCCTGAAAATGTGTACAAACCGAGTGAAAACGGGTAAAGCTGTGTGTTAGGGCCAAAAATGGGGGAAAATCTAAACACCTAAAAATTGGTCCATTTTTTCGAAATGACCCCACCACTTGCCGGACGGATTTCGGAAACGCCGAAAAACGAGGGTTCCGGCCTCGAGTCCTTACCCGCCTCCTGAAAAATCCATCCCGAGGGAGAGGGGATTTTGGCCCATTTTTACCGATTTGGCACGCCAAATATAAGGGGCGCCCCTTGTATTCGGCCCGCCCCCTGTAACTAACTTTTGGCATTTTGGGATTTCGTGGGGCGATGGTCGAAAAAAGGGGGGGAGTGCTGACGCTAAGGCCGGCTGGCCGGATATAAAAAAATTTTTTTTGACTTTTTTTTTTCCAGTCGACAGGGCTTTCCGCAGGAATTGGGGTTTTGGCCTCCCAGGGGGACCAGCCAAAAAAAGGTGAAAAAAAAAAAAAAAATTCCCGCGCCTTGTTGTCAGGGCTCTCGTCAATCACCCCTACGGGGGGTGATTTGGGCCCCGAGCTTCCCCCCGTAAAAGCGGCCGCTTCGTGCACGCGACTCCCTGCCAGTGCAGAGAGGTGACGCGCTTTCCCCCCTCTGATGCACAAAATCGTGGAAGGTGCGAGGGTGGGAGGGTGAACCACAAGCCGCAGGGAGTGTCAGACTTCTGATCAGTAACCTCAGTACGTCTATAAAAGAAGTGGCGGTCAGACAGCACCCAAAGGTTCCAGGCGAAGCCACGGTACGGCACATTTCTAAAAAATGTTGCCATAAAAATGGCACTGTCGTTGGTAATTATCGTCAGAAACGTCAATTTTACTTCCATATTTTCCGAACAAAATTTTCTGGCGAAGCCACGGTACGCAACATTTTAGATCTCCTCCGTCTTCCAACCCTCATAATTGAATGAGATTGACACGTCTTCTCCTTCTTCTTGTATACAACCTCAAATGTCTCTGATGCTGGACGTTTGCCTGCAACTTACGCGAACACAGGGTTCGCGGTTGCCTCCCGTTGTTGCCTTATTTTTGAGAGGAGCAGGGGAAGCTGGAACCGTATTTTATGCCTGTATTTGAACGTGCGGGGACAGGACGGTACGAAAAAATGTAAAAAATCTGGAAAAGTCCAAATAGGAAGCCTCAGAACCCTCAAGGGCAGGCTGGTCCCCCCCTGGTCCCCCCTGCGGAAAGCCCTGGTCGAGCCCGGGCGCGCTTCGCGCTCCCGGGTCCCCACCTTAGCTCAAGTTGGGGGCCTCCAGTTGACCATTTTTCCAAAATGACCCCATCACAATCCGGGATCAGCTCGGAAATGCAAAAAAAAACGGCACTTTTGTGTGAAAAGCTGTAAGCTTGAGCTAGATTGACGGTGTGGCCTATGCAGTTGATGGTATACCCTCTGCAGACACTTGCACTGTCCCCTTCTGTCAGAATACAGTCACCACCCTCCCACCCCTCGCGAAACATCACTCACTGTTGTATGGATACAGATGCCTTGTTGCAATGACGTTTGTTGTTTCATCTTCAAACACAACAACACGTGAACACGGTGATATCTCAAAGGACCCATACCGGGCTTCCGGGATCACACGCACACAGGACATGGTCGCCACATCGTACTGGTGCAGTCCCTCGCAAAGTGTAGACTCGAACATATCGTCAACCTTGACCACTAGGTACTTCCCACACGGGGTGAACTGCATGCCCCCAAATTCTTTATCCGTATCAACACTGCGAAGAGCCGCACCACTCCAGTCATAGAGCTGCACTTTGCCATTCTTCCCCTCCACAGCAAAGACAGAAGCAGACCATGAAAGCGCCACTGCACAGTACCAACCCGCAGGCACACATGCCACAGCTTCACCTGTGTTCACATCCCACAGACGTGCGTTCTTCTCCTTGTTGGAGGAGGTGATCACCCACCCACCACAGTCCGACACTGCCATGTCCGTACACTCTTCGTGCAAGATAGTGCGGAGCAACGTCAGGTCTTCGTCATACACAGAGACGCCGTCTTTGCCACGGGAGACAACAGCACCGCCACGCGCAAAGACTTGGAACGAGGGGCTGTCGACTATGCGGAGCACCTCCCCACCCGGAAGCGCAACCTCGAGAAGGTAATGATAACACGCCAGGTAGCAGCGTGTCTTGCACCGTGAGATGGAAGGTCTACTGAACACTTTGAATGCGTCCAGTTCCAACGAGAAGACTGTGATGAATGCTTCTGTGTCGAAGCCGCCAACGTGCGCACTCCTGTTGTGATAGACGCAGAGCGTTCCACAAGGAGACAGTGACAGGTTTCCCACATGCGTTGCAGTGTACTCAGCAGGACACTTGATGTCGGAAAAGCGAGGGCGGGCAAGCACAACCTGTACCCCTGCATCAAACGCAGTGTCCTGCAGACGGCACGTCCCCTCCAGCACCTGCGTGCCGATGCGCATCTCGACAGACGCAGGCGAGACAGCAAGCGCCGTGCACGCAACCTCCTTTGCCGCTGCAACGTCCGCCTCGCACGGCACCTCCACTGTCGCAGTCACGCCTGACTCTTCCAGCACAAAGGTCACATCCATTCTCTTATTCAATACACTGCAATGTGGTAGTTGGGGTGGCGGTGGAAGGGGGATTAAATATGTGGAGCGAGGTGAGTGTGTTCCTTTTATGTTGCAGTCTTCATCAATGCTAGAAAGAGGCAGAGAAAAATGAAAGCAGAAACTTTTAAAAAAGGAGAAACGTTTTATTGTCCCTTTGTCAAAATATCTTTGTTTTGTTTTTCTGGAGTTTCGTATGTTTCTTATTGTAATTTCTTTGTTTTGGTTGTCACCATCGCGTATCGAGTTCTGTGAGCACGACAACTCCTTTTGCATGAGTATCCATGGAAAACAGTATCATTTTCACAGGGGTTACATTGCAGATAGGGACCCTGTCACTCAGTCTGATAGACGCTGCAACTGGTCAGCGACAGCGAGGAGGTGCTTCTGGGGTGGACTGCCTGCGAGAAGCTGCACAAAACACAACCTCTCGCAAAACATCACTCAGTACGGGTACAGATGTCTCGTCTCAATAGTGTCTCGTCCCGAGTTCGCAAACAATACCACACGTGAACACGGCGATATCGCAAACTCACGGCAGTCATAGGAGCCCGGTATCACACGCACGCAGGACATGGTCGTCACATCATACTGGTGCAGTAAATGTTTATCAGCATACATATCCAGCAACCGTACTACGAGATACTTCCCACACGGAGTGAACTGCAGGCCAGCAAATATATGATACGGCTTTTTAAGGTTACCAAGAGCCGCACCACTCCAATCAAAGAGGCGCACTTCGTCAAACCACACCACAGCAAAGACAGAGGCAGACCGTGAAAGCGCCACCATCCTATTAGTAGGCACACATGCCACAGCTTCACCTGTGTTCACATCCCACAGACGTGCGTTCTGCGCTGTTCTGGAGGAGCTGATCGCCCACCCACCACAGTCCGACACTGCCAAGCCCGCACACCCTTCATGCGAGAGAGAGCGGAGCAACGTCAGGTCTTCGTCATACACAGAGACGCCGTCTGTGCCCTGGGAGACAACAACACTGCCACACGCGAACACTGCAGAGGAGAGGACGTCGACTTTGCGGAGCACCTCCCCACTCGGAAGCGCAACCTCGTGTATACCTTGCCTGCATGCCAGGTAGCAGCGTGTCTTGCACTGTGAGATGGCAGGCATACCATACACCTCAATGTCTACTTTGAACTTGACGCTGAAGATGACTGTATCGAGGCCGGTGACATAGCCTTCCTCCTGTGCAAAGAGGCAGAGTGCTCCACAAGGAGACAGTGATAAGTGCCTCATTTTCCTCTCCTGCCCACCAGTTGGCCCGCCTACACTGTACTCAGCAGGACACTTGATGTCAGCAAAGCGGCGGGCAAGCACAACCTGCACCCCTGCATCAAACGCAGTGTCCTGCAGACGGCACGTCCCCTCCAGCACCTGCGTGCCGATGCGCATCTCGACAGACGCAGGCGAGACAGCAAGCGCCGTGCACGCAACCTCCTTTGCCGCTGCAACGTCCGCCTCGCACGGCACCTCCACTGTCGCAGTCACGCCTGACTCTTCCAGCACAAAGGTCACATCCATTCTCTTATTCAACACACTGCAATGTGGTAGTTGGGGTGGCGGTGGGAGGGGGATTAGATATGTGGAGCGAGGTGAGTGTGTTCCTTTTATATTGCAGTGTCTTCATCAATGCTAGAAAGAGGCAGAGAAAAGGAGAGAGGAACACTTGGTGGGGACACCCCAGTTTGTATTGTTGAGGGTAAACTTTTAGGTCCATTGTATTGGGCGAATGTTTTGTTTTTCTATCTTTGTTTTTGAAAATTTTGGTTTGGATTAGTGCAGACACCCCGAGGATGAGATTCACTATTGGAGCCAAGAATATGGTCCAGGAAATTTGGGATCTGAATATGGGGCGAATATGAATTCGCCTTCTTGGTTTGCTGCTTTTTATTTCTCGACAGCGTGGAAGGTGGTCTGAAGTGTGAGCTGACCGTGGCTGAAAAAAAAACTACATAATCGCGTTTGTGCGGATTCAAGTAATCCCATTCCACTGGCTCAGCTCTCTGTCAAAAAACACACTCCAGATCTATTCATGAACCCCTTCAAAGAAAGTGGGTAAATTATTTTCTCTCTGAAAACCCAAATAGTAAATAGGATTTAGCCTTTTACCTGGACATCAGCCACAATTTTCTTTCACAATAGTTCGCGCTAGCGTATCAAAGAAAAGCCGCGAGCAAAAGTAGAGCCTCTTGGCAGTAATAAAGATACCATAACTGGTGTGGCTGACGACCCCAAAATAGCATAAAATAGCAGAAAGTAGCAGAAAATAGCACAAAATAGCACCCCCTTTCAGCCACACCAATAACACTCACTCACCGTTGTGGGGGTACAGATGTCTCGTCAAAATGCCAGCGGAAGACTCAAACACAACCACACGTGAACACGGTGATATCACAAACCACGCACTAGAGATATCCGGTATAACACGCACACAGGACATGGTCGCCACATCATACTGGTGCAGACACTCGTAACCGGACAAATCCCCTACCATGACAAGGTACTTCCCACACGGTGTGAACTGAATGTACCCGAGGCCCCCATCCACATCAACACTGCGAAGAGCCGCACCACTCCAGCCATAGAGCTGCACTTTGTCAGAACTCCCCACAGCAAAGACAGAGGCAGACCGTGAAAGCGCCACTAGGTATCCCTCCTCCGTAGTCACACATGCCACACCTTCCCCTGTGTTCACATCCCACAGACGTGCCTTCTTCTCACTGAGGGAGCAGGTGATCACCCACCCACCACAGTCAGACACAGCCACCTCCCTGCACCCTGCGTGTGAGAGAAAGTGGAGCAACGTCAGGTCTTCGTCATACACAGAGACGCCGTCTTCGCCACGGGAGACAACAACACCACCACACGCGAATACGAAGTACGAGCGGCCATCAACCTTCCGGAGCACCTCCCCAACCGGAAGCGCAACCTCGTGCATACCTCCTTTGCCCGCCAGGTAGCAGCGTGTCTTGCACCGTGAGATGGCAGGCGCACCGCACATCACAATATCTACTTTGAACCTGAAGACAGGGCTGAAGGTTTCTGTATCGAGGCCGGTCACGTAGCCTGCATTCTGTATAAAGAGGCAGAGTGCTCCACAAGGAGACAACGACGGGTAATGTACAGTCAACCGCTGCCTACCAGTTCTGTACTCAGCAGGACACTTGATGTCGGCCAAGCGAGGGCGGGCAAGCACAACCTGCACCCCTGAATCAAACGCAGTGTCCTGCAGACGGCACGTCCCCTCCAGCACCTGCGTGCCGATGCGCATCTCGACAGACGCAGACGAGACAGCAAGCGCCGTGCACGCAACCTCCTTTGCCGCTGCAACGTCCGCCTCGCACGGCACCTCCACTGTCGCAGTCACGCCTGACTCTTCCAGCACAAAGGTCACATCCATTCTCTTATTCAATACACTGCAATGTGGTAGTTGGGGTGGCGGTGGAAGGGGGATTAAATATGTGGAGCGAGGTGAGTGTGTTCCTTTTATATTGCAGTGTCTTCATCAATGCTAGAATTTAGTTCCATTGTATTGGGTAAACTTTTTGTCTTCAAAACTTGGTTGTGTTAGTGTAGCCACCCGAGAGTGTGCTCCACTATGGTTTTCTATCTTTTTTCATCAGTGTTACAAGGCAATACTGACTGAAATGTTATTGTTCACTTTGTCAAAATCTCTTTGTTTTTCTCTTTTCCTATTTTCCCCGCATTTTTTATTCTCTTCTTTGTACTTTCTTTTGTTTTGGTTGTTGTTAGATAAGCTCAATCGCCTATCGAGTTCTGTGAATAGCACGGAACTCCGTTTCATGTGTATCCATGGAAATCAGTATCATATGTGATACCGGGGAAATTTTTTGAAAAAAAGGTGTCGTTTGAGAAAAACAAACAAACGGACGCGCTGTGAAAAACGAGTGTTTCTCTGCGCGTCATATTTTTGCGGGAAGAATAAAACATTATGAAAAAAGCTCGTTGCGTTCCCACTATCGTTTCGCTGCGCCCTCACTAACGTTCCCACTCCATTCGGTTTTCTCTTACTTAGCAAATAAAATTTTAAGGTGTACCTCCGCGAGCGCAGCAGGCAAAAATATAGAGCGTAACGTGAGTTCGTGGCTGAAAAACTACATAATCGCGTTTGTGCGGATTCAAGTGATCCCATTCCACTGGCTCAGCTCTCTGTCAAAAAACACACTCCAGATCTATTCATAAACCCCTTCAAAGAAAGTGGGTAAATTATTTTCTCTCTGAAAACCCAAATAGCAAATAGGATTTAGCCTTTTATCTGGACATCAGCCACAATTTTCTCTCACAATTAGTTCATGATAGCGTATCAAAGAAAAGCCGCGAGCAAAAGCAGAGCCTGTTGGCAGTAATAATAATAAAAATACTAAAACAGTGATCTAGCACTCACTCACTGTTGTGGGGGTACAGATGTCTTGTCGCAATAGTGGTCCTGCGGGATGAAACAAACACAACCACACGTGAACACGGTGATATCACAAACCCCGCACTAGAGATGTGCGGTATCTCTTGAGATATTACACGCACACAGGACATGGTCGCCATATCATACTGGTGCAGACACCTGTTACCGGACGAATCCCCTACCATGACAAGGTACTTCCCACACGGTGTGAACTGCATGTACCCGCTGCCCGCATCCACATCAACACTGCGAAGAGCCGCACCACTCCAGTCATAAAGCTGCACTTTGTCAGAACTCCCCACAGCAAAGACAGAGGCAGACCGTGAAAGCGCCACCATCCTACTACCAGGCACACATGCCACAGCTTCACCTGTGTTCACATCCCACAGACGTGCATTCTCATCCCTGCTGGAGGAGGTGATCACCCACCCACCACAGTCAGACACAGCCACCTCCCTGCACCCTTTGTGCGAGAGAAAGTGGAGCAACGTCAGGTCTTCGTCATACACAGAGACGCCGTCTTCGCCACGGGAGACAACAACACCGCCACACGCGAATACGAAGTACGAGCGGCCATCAACCTTGCGGACCACCTCCCCACCAGGAAGCGCAACCTCGTGCACACCTTCTTTGCCCGCCAGGTAGCAGCGTGTCTTGCACCGTGAGATGGCAGGCGCACCGCACACATCAAAGTCTACTTTGAACTTGAAGGCAGGGCTGATGGTTTCTGTATCGAGGCCGGTGATATAGCCTGCATCTTGCCCATCTCGCCCATTCTGTGAAACGAGGCAGAGTGCTCCACAAGGAGACAGTGACAGGTAATGTGCACTCAACCGCTGCCTAAGATAATCCATCCCCTGTAGCCCCTCTACCATACTGTACTCAGCAGGACACTTGATGTCGGCAAAGCGAGGGCGGGCAAGCACAACCTGCACCCCTGCATCAAACGCAGTGTCCTGCAGACGGCACGTCCCCTCCAGCACCTGCGTGCCGATGCGCATCTCGACAGACGCAGGCGAGACAGCAAGCGCCGTGCACGCAACCTCCTTTGCCGCTGCAACGTCCGCCTCGCACGGCACCTCCACTGTCGCAGTCACGCCTGACTCTTCCAGCACAAAGGTCACATCCATTCTCTTATTCAACACACTGCAATGTGGTAGTTGGGGTGGCGGTGGAAGGGGGATTAAATATGTGGAGCGAGGTGAGTGTGTTCCTTTTATATTGCAGTGTCTTCATCAATGCTAGAAAGAGGCAGAGAAAAATGAAAGCAGAAACTATGAAAAGGAGAAACATTTTTTTGTCCTTTTGTCAAAATATCTTTGTATTTTTTTCCCCCCTGCATTTCGTATGTTTCTTATTGTACTTTCTTTGTTTTGGTTGTCACCATCGCGTATCGAGTTCTGTGAGCACGACAACTCCATTGCATGTGTATCCATGGAAAACAGTATCATATGTGACGGGGAAAAACGTTGTATAAAAAAGCTTCTGCCAAGTGTTTTTGTGTTGGCGGAGAAGAAAACAGTTTCCAATAAAACGCTCCTGCGTCGGTGTTGTCTTTCACAGGGGTTGCATTTCAGATAGGGACCCTGCCAGCACTCAGTCTGATAGACGCTGCAACTGCTCAGCGACAGCGAGGAGGTGCTTCTGGGGTGGACTGCCTGCGAGAAGCTGCACAAACACAACCTCTCGCAAAACATCGCTCAGTACGGGTACAGATGTCTTGTCACAATGGTGTCTCGTCCCTCGTTCGCAAACAATACCACACGTGAACACGGCGATATCGCAAACGTACCGCAGTCGTCGGAGTCCGGTATCACACGCACACAGGACATGGTCGTCACATCATACTGGTGCAGAAAAATTTCATTAGCACCCGTATCCATCACCCGAACTACGAGATACTTCCCGGAGGGAGTGAACTGCAGGTTAGCAACTCTATAATCCGCACTTTTAAGGTTGCCAAGAGCCGCACCACTCCAGTCATAGAGCTGCACTTTTTTAGAGTGCACCACAGCAAAGACAGAGGCACATCGTGAAAGCGCCGCACTCCTATTAGCAAGTACACATGCCACAGCTTCACCTGTGTTCACATCCCACAGACGTGCGTCCTGCTCTGTTCTGGAGCAGGTGATCACCCATCCACCACAGTCCGACACTGCCACACTCCCACACCTGCACCCTTTGTGTGAGAGAAAGCGGAGCAACGTCAGGTCTTCGTCATACACAGAGACGCTGTCCATGCCCTTCGAGACAACAACACCGCCACACGCGAACACTTGGAACGAGGGGCCGTCAACCTTGCGGAGCACCTCCCCACCCGGAAGCGCAACCACGTGGACACCTTCCTTGCGCGCCAGGTAGCAGCGTGTCTTGCACCGTGAGATGGCAGCAGGCGCACCGCACATCTCGATGCTTGCTTTGAACCTGAAGGCAGGGCTGAAGATTTCTGTATCGAGGCCGGTGACGTAGCCTGTCTTCTGTGTAAAGAGGCAGAGTGCTCCACAAGGAGACAGCGATAAACGTTGTATGTTCCTCCCTTGCCCGCCAGTTGCCGCCTCTACACTGTACTCAGCAGGACACTTGATGTCGGCAAAGCGGCGGGCAAGCACAACCTGCACCCCTGAATCAAACGCAGTGTCCTGCAGACGGCACGTCCCTCCAGCACCTGCGTGCCGATGCGCATCTCGACAGACGCAGGCGAGACAGCAAGCGCCGTGCACGCAACCTCCTTTGCCGCTGCAACGTCCGCCTCGCACGGCACCTCCACTGTCGCAGTCACGCCTGACTCTTCCAGCACAAAGGTCACATCCATTCTCTTATTCAATACACTGCAATGTGGTAGTTGGGGTGGCGGTGGAAGGGGGATTAGATATGTGGAGCGAGGTGAGTGTGTTCCTTTTATATTGCAGTGTCTTCATCAATGCTAGAAAGAGGCAGAGAAAAGGAGAGAGGAACGCTTGGTGGGGACACCCCAGTTTGTATTGTTGAGGGTAAACTTTTAGGTCCATTGTATTGGGCGAATGTTTTGTTTTTCTATCTTTTTTTTTGTTAAAAAATTGGTTTGGATTAGTGCAGACACCTGAGGCTGATATCCACTATTTTTCTTTTTTGCTTTATTTTTGTTGTATCGACAATCACCTACCGAGGTAGGTCCTTGTACACACAGCGTCTCCCGCATGGGATAGATGATTGACGTAGATTGTCGTCAACTCTAGTCTAGGATTTTTATGTACCGTAATCGTAAGAATTCTGGGGCGTAAAATTTTTGGGATGTAAATATTCTGGGACATTTTGGACTTTTTTAAACTTGGGACATTTTTACGTCCCAGAATTTTTACGATTACGGTATTCAAAAGTGTTGTAGTTGTTTTGTTTTAGAAGTACCCTCATAGTATAAATAATGTTGTCATAGTTTACATAATTTCGGTAATTTGAGAACATTTGAGATGTGGACAGTCTGGCCCACTCAGTGTGACCTTTGGACAGTATGGGAACACAAAACGTTTCTAATAAAGAGTTCAGACCCAGGCAGTGGTGGTGGTGCACATTTTCACCTGTTTGTTTATGTGAAAACGGTAATAATTTATATTTTTTGCAAATAACAAAATATGTTCACAGTGGCAACTGTCTTTATGGGGTGCCCCGTTACCCGGCCCGGATTGGCGCCGACAGTCTGCACCGAAGACCGGATCTGGTAATTTTTGCGGTTGCCACATCCTACCTTGATGTAATGCACCACTGCGTGGGTCTGGGTGTCTGGGTACCGGGTTTGCAGGTTTTGCAGCATGATTTGTGCATCAGCATGCCTCCACGTGTGCACTGTGAATTGCAACGCCATCTGAACCTTAGGGTATTTTAAAAATAGCATTTTCATTGTTTTTGTTACCGTGGGAAAATATCGAATTTATGTGGAATACCATTATATCTACTATGAGGGTGCACTTAGTTAGTGCCCACAGATGAGCTCTTTGTTGCCCCCCTTTTTCAATTCAGATTTCTTTCAATTCAAGTTAGATTTTTGTCGTTTTATTCTCCTTCTCACAAAGTGCATATAAAAGGGGTGCACACGGTGTATTTAATCATCCTTACGCAACACAAATTTTGATTTTAGACTACTATCTAGATTATCTAAGATAACAGCCAAAAAAAAATTGTCCAGGATCTTTAAAAGAGAGCAAATAAGGAGTCAGCTTTGCAACACTAAAAAACATATTCACCCTGCGTGGGGGGGCATTGGGGGAACTACGCAGGATAGAAGTTAGTTTTGCAACGAGAAGAAAAAAATGCAAGACCACAGAAAGAACATCTGCCTTCCTTTGTTCTCGTTTGCCCAGTTGTAAAAAAGACAATTCGAAGACTCAAAAGAAAATAAGAGAACCAAAAAAAAAAGAGATTTCCACCCTCATGTGCCACTGGTACGTATTTCTTATGCACTTCGAAGACACAAGAACGACCAAAAATGTCCTGCAATACATTGGCAACATAAAAAAAACAACAACAGAGACTTTTTCGCGGGACCGACTCAGATTCAAAAACAAAAACAAAAAACAAACGAGAGTAGTTGAGTTAGATAGCACCCACCTAATTTTTCCTGAAAATTTGGAGGAGTTGAGGTGTTTGGTGGTATTTAACTCCACCAAATTTCAATCCAGGCCACCTTGAAAAAAAAAAAAGCAGAGGGAAAGAGAGGGAGATAGGAGGCAGGGAGGGTGTACGAACACTCATCAGTGTGCAACGATGCTTTTTCCGACACCCCTCCCGGCTTTGTGAGAGTAGTGCAAACCCCACGCTTGGACACAGAACATTGTAAACGTAAAATAATTTGACTTGAAATACAAAAGCCCTCTCGGAACAGTGTACCTTTTGGTACCGGTACATAACCCATGCAGTTCATCCCGTTCGAGGTTGACATCTGAAATAGTCAAACAAGAAAAAATAGTAGGATCGGGGGCAGGTAAGTAAAGTTGTTTTCGTGGATTGCACAAATCCTCCTGTTTGAGGGATGATGTGGCGACCGTACCCGGTAGTACTATTCCTCCTAGTAAGCTTCGTACATGGTATACATAAGATCTTTAAAAACAGGGGTTTTTCCCCCATATCTTAGTTAAGATCTTATGTATACCATGTTCGTAGGAATAAAAATAAAAAGCCCTCTCGTAACATGGGACTTAAGTAGCGGGCCGTAATATTTCTGGACAATTCAGGTTGACCTTGTTGTTCAGATATTTTAAGTTTTACTGAGGAACACACGCCTTTTTCCAAGAGGGTGGTTGGGGAGGGAAACAAAAAGAAACATTTGAAAGATGAAACCTTTCGTGCACGTCTTTATCGTGCTGGAAAAAAAAAAAAAAAACGAAAGTTGAAATACAAAGCCCTCTCGTGACAGTGTACCACCAAAAAATAAGAAAGTTAAGAAGATGAGCTTACGTCTTCGCGTACTCACCTTTCCGTGAAAAAAAAGGTCCTGTTTTGGTGGCCTAACATCACGTCTGTCTGGTAGGGTAAAAAAAGAAAAGTTTATAAGATGATCCTAAGCCTCTCGTGCTTAGTCACCTTATAAAAAAGAAAGAAGGGGAAAAGGGGGGAAAACAAAACAAGTTGTAAGATGATACCAGGGTGCGCTTAGTCACCATGCAACAAATGCCATAGTTGTCACAAGAGTGATTGAAGAGAAAAAAAAAACTTTCGGTTTTTTTTAGTTATTGTAACACAAAAATAAACCCCCCCCCAGATATTTAAAACAATTTAGTACAAGAACCCCCCCTTCCCTCGCCCTCCTCTTTTTACCTTCTCTCTTTGAGTGAAGCAGAAAAAAACAACAAAATTGCCACCCCACCCCACCCCATCCCCCATTTCATTCTTTAGAACGCAACAGAGAAAAAAATTTCGTTCAAAGGCTAGGATTAAAAAAAAATTGCTGTGCTTACCCCCCCCCCCCCCCCCCCCCCCCTTGAATGGACCCCCCCTTCCCCAATCTCCTCCCCCCCCATCCCCTCTCTTTAGGTTCATTGGTATTATTTGCGCTGACGTTTCAGAGCATTTTTTTTTTTTTTTTTGAAAACTTGATCACGGTGGCCCATTCCTACCCTTAGGGTAGGGTCCGCGGGGGGTACCCAAGGGGGTACCCCCCAGACTACCCCATGGGGTACCCCATGGGGTACCCCCCAAATCTGAGGGGTACCCCCCAGACTACCCCCGGGGGTACCCCCCGGGGTACCCCGCGCGGACCCTGACTGGCACTGGGGGTACACAGGTACACAGGTACACAGGTACACAGGTACACAGGTACACAGGTACACAGGTACACAGGTACACAGGTACACAGGTACAGCCAGAGTGCCAGAGTGCCAGAGTCAAGGGTCCGCGCGGGGTCCGCCCCCCGATGACATAACGAAGTATCGCTTGAAAATACCGTTCAATATATGTTGCTTGGTGTGCATGAAGAAGGACACACAAGGTATATCAAACGATAAATCAATCAGATAAACGTTACATCATCGGAAAATTGTTGGCACCGCCCCCCTGTCTTCGTATTTATTACCCCGTCGACAGGCCAAACAGTGTTGGGCTCAGAAGAAGCAGTGCAAGACAGTCACTGGGGATCAACATGAGAACCAACTCCCAACAACACAGGCTACCGAAGTAGCAGGTGGGGTGTTGCGGGTGTTTGGGGTGAGAAAATCGATTTTGGTAAGTTGCAGCAGAACATTCTTAAGTTCGCACTAGTCGAGAGAGGCTTACCCGCTGCAGTGAAGCAGTGCACCCATTTAAGGGTGGAGAAGCGTGACACGCACATACAAGTATGTACGTTACTTCAACAAAGGCTGAATTCTGGTAATTCTAAGGGATGTGAATTCAGCCACCACGCAGGTAGTGTTTTAAGGTTCCTCGCTTTGTGCTGCACAGCGGACTAATGACACAAAGGAGTTGCCCCCGCTCTCTTTCGCGCAAACTTAAGAAAATTCTGAAGTAACTACAACCTGGCGTGCGGGTACAGATGCATTGCTTTGTTCTTTCCTCAAAGTCATATCTGATCTCTCGGGTCTGTTCTAAAGTCAGTGTTTAGATAAGCATCCACTTGACTCGTTCTAACAACCGTTGAAATCTAGAACAAAACAATACGCTGCCCCTTCTCACACCAAGCCGCCATGCTTCAAGAGCATGCCCTGGGCAAAAATTACTGTGACAAAAATTGGTTTTCTGGGGGAACGCGATATTTCTTGTGCCTGCTGTAGTCCTCCGCAAGAGCAGAGGACAGACTTTCCGGATCCCGAAGCCAAATTTTTTGCACTAGCTATGCTCCCTAATGGCTATAGCAGTGACTGACTAAGAGTTTCATAATAATTGAGGTGGTCTATGGGGTGGGTTAATGGAAAAATTGGTTTAAAAACCCAACTTTTGCGGTCGCCACCTGGTTTGAAATAATTGCACCAGCTCTTCCATCGGCACTGTTTCGCTGTCACGATGAAGGGTCGTCGGTTCGGGTACCTGTTGAGAGAAATTGAGTGCAAAAGTAGAGACTACAACAAAAAAAATCAAACAAACAAACAAGAAGCCGCTCCGTACCTCTTCCATGCAAAAAAGAAAGTAAAAGACTGCCCTTCCTCAGTCCGGAAGTAGCACCTCATCCGGTTCCCTGACGTAAAAGAGTTGTAGAGGTTACGAGATGCCATGATAAAAAAGTAAAAGTGACAATTTTGACAATAAAAATATGCTTCGATTGACATCCGAGCGGGACAAAGGCGAAAAGGGGGAGCGGGGGGGTGTAAAAACCGGGGCTTAAAAACATACCTTGCAGCACTCGCTCGGCCTACTCTCCAGGTACGAGAACATCACTGCACGAACAATCCCACTGATACTGATACCTGCATTCTATTTGTTGCCACATGGTAAAAATGACCAAAACTTCGACCAATTTTTTTTTCTTCACAATTTGCTCATTGAGACTTTGGATTTTTTGGGCCATTTATGACCTACCACGCCCGATTTTGGGCGAGAAGAAAAAAAAATTTGGGTCAAAAATCGAGGCGTCTTTGGTAAAATCACGACTTTTCGGGCGCGAAACCACGTTTTAGACCCCCACAGATGCTCAAAAGTGCCAAATTTTGCTTTTAATGGCCTCAAAGGATCACGGGAGCACCCCTCGTAATTACGAGGGCTCCCCACGCCGTGACGTCGTCATTGCGCGCGTAATTTCCCACGTATGCGGGCGTGGTTGGTCATAAAATGGCCCAAAAACCCCAAACAAAACCTCAGATTGACCAAATCGAGGAAAAATTGTCAAGTCGAAATTTCAGCCAAAATACGGTCATTTTGGTTATACCCCGCGGTGTATGCAGTAGCTAGAACACGTACACAGCTAAGTTCCTAAGCGATTTCCTTCACATTTTTCATGAAAAATTGGTCAAAAATCGACTTGTCTTTGGTAAAAAAACCACGAAAAATCGGCTGCGCAAAACCACGTTTTAGACCCCCACAGATGCTCAAAAGTGCCAATTTTTGCTTTTAATGGCCTCAAATCGTCGAAATTAGGCCTATAAAGGGCAAAAAAAAATTTTTGAGAGTCCCTTTCCCTGGGAGGCAATAGCCACCGGGTGTGCAGGGGGTACCCCGGGGGGTACCCCCCAGGGTCCGCGGGGGTACCCCATGGGGTACCCCGCGGACCCTGAGGGGTACCCCCGCGGACCCTGGGGGGTACCCCTCGGGGTACCCCAAACCCCCCAAAGGGTACCCCGCGCGGACCCTACCCAACCCTGTGGGGTACCCCCTGGGGTAGCCCACGCGAGGGGGTACCCCCCGCGGACCCTACCCTGTGTGGTACCCTACCCTGCGGGGTACCCCTTTTGGGGGTACCCCCGGGGGTACCCCCAAAAGGGTCTGCTGGGCCACCGTGATTGTATTAGTGTAGCCACCCTAGTCTAGGCTAGAGTGTGCTCCACTATATTTTTTTTTTGTTCTGGGGCGGTAAATACCCGGGAGTAGTGTGGTGATTATTCTCTCATCTCTGATCATCGTCTGTCTCTGACTAACCACCAGAGGCCAAGCCATGCGAGCGCCAGGTATACGCCACACCACAGCATCAACATGGAGAGGTCGAAGCTGAAGCGAGCGGGCTCGAGCCCAAGGTTCGCGAGGTACTGTTCGCAGAGGATGGGGATGGGCTCGTCGCTGGGCTTCCCTGTAGGGTGGTGTGAATGGGGTTTTTATGAAGTTTCTTGTTTGCTGTGCTCTTGTGTTGTTTTGTTTTTGAAAACTTGGTTGTATTAGTGCAGACACCCGAGGATGACATGTTGGAGGGTACATTTTCAAATAAATCAGGGTGTGCCCGACACATGGTTTAATGGCAAGACCGTGCACGACTACCGGAAGAGGGCACAGGAGTTCTTCGAGGCAGGCAATGCCGCGAGGAGGAAGGTAAAGACGAAGACGGGATCATAACTACTCTACCAGAAACGCACTTTTCAAACAAAAGGGACTGCTGTATATCTCTGCAAGCAAATCATAGGTTCCTAAGGGCAAAAGAAACATCCATCGTTTTATGGTGAATGCAGTATGTGGGACGTGGGTAGTTCCTAGGAGCAGCACATATGCCGGGGGAGGGCTATGCAGTCACAGTGGTCGTTTGCCCCTCTCAGAGGCTATGTTTTTTGGGGGTAAATGTGAATATACCTGAGGCCGAGGTAGGCGCGAACGTGCAGTGCTGACCAAGCAGCTCGTTGACCATGAGCACCTCAAACGAGAGGAAGAAGGGGCTGATGTAGCGGAACCACGCCACCCACGCAGGGAGCGTTTGCCCCTGCACCATCAAGGGGTCGAAGGCGAAGAAGAGAAGCAACATCAGAGACGACAGGAGCACGCCTGCTCCGAAGGATGGTGCGATCATTGCTGTGGGGTGTGTGTGTGTGGTTTTGTATTTGTGCAGACACCCTAAGGATGCTAGCTGTGGTGTTCTTTTTGTGTGGGGAAGTGTTGGGCACAAAAGAAAGTGAAGCCATCTTATAAAAAGGTGAGAAGCTGTTTGGCACATACCTGAATTGAACGAAATACCCGCTGTAGTGATGTTGAACAGCACCAGCACGACGAGGAACCAGAAGAAATGCATTGGATCGTCCTGCACAAAGGGAAAAAAATGATGACACAAAATAATGAAATGATAAAATTCAAAGAAAAAAGATTAAGCTGTTCCAGAACTTCTTAAGTGGAGATTCGCACAACTGTTTGGGTGATCTATGATCACCTCCGTGACAGGCTGTGAGAGCTTACTGAGAGCTAGTGAAAAAATATGACCGTTCATAGATCACCCAACTGTAGTAACAATTTTACCAATCAAAAAAGTTTATGAGCTGAGCCCAAGCCTTTCACCAAAACATACCGTCCGCAGGCCCATTTGGTTGTATGTAATGGACCCCAAGAAGAGTGGCGGGATGATGCGTAAGGGGATGATGTCAAAGACGATCTTCGTGAGGAAGTACGACAGCGACCCGTAGTAGCGGTTGTTCCTCTCCGCCACGTACACCTCACGCTCGTTGAGGAAGAGCTCTAGGGCCGACATCGAGGAGAACCCGAGCAGGATCATCGTGAACGACAGACACCCCGCACGGTTCAGAATCCCAGGCAACGTCAACGGCTGGCGTGAATAGAACACTAACAACAGACCTCCCAACGCCAACGTCACTACCACATGACACATCACCAAATAATAATTTCCTACCAAGCAATGAAAGCCCCTCCGTCCCACTATCGCAAGCTCCTGGTAGAAATTCACGTAATAACGTCTGTTCGCTTCGGCTTCCTGAAGGGCGGCAGGGAGTGCGTGGGGTGCTGGACGGCGGGGTCCGTGAGGGCGGCCATCGCTGATGCGTTCTGTGTTGGGTGTGACAAGGGTGTCGCTCATGGTGATGAGTGCATCGTGCTCGGTGTCGCTGTCTTCGTCAGAGCAGAAGCCTGCGAAGATGTGTTCGCTGTGGTCGCTCACTACACTGTTTTCTCTTGCATTCCCGCAAGGCAGTGCGGTTAGTGCAGTGGAGGCAAGAACGGATCTTTCGTTCGTCGTCAACGTTGACGCAATTTTCAACAAAAAGTCCGAAGCATTCGTCGTCGTATCCGGCGCACGGTACCCCAACCTCGCAAACGTCTCCAACGCCTGCGAAGCCTTTCCGCAGTACAACAGCGAGCCCTTCGAGAGCAACATGAGATTATCAAATAAACTGAAAATTTCACGGCTCGGCTGATGAATCGAAAAGATGAGCACCGTTTTGTAGTTAAAAAAGCGCGCAAATTCTGGACAGGATTCATCTTCGCTACGAAGATTTTTCATTTTTGAAATCGTCTGCATCACAACCAACGCTGAATACGAATCCAACCCTGACGTCGGTTCGTCCAAAAACAAAATTCTTGGATGCGCAACCAACTCCATCGCAATGCTCACCCGACGCTTTTCTCCCCCAGAAATACCACGGACCTTGGCTCCCCCGATGTGCGAATCCTTGCAATGCGACAGGCCGAGATCTTCAATCACCTTGGTGACCCTTTGTCTCTTCACCTCATCTGGCATGGCAGCAGGGAGACGCAAGCGCGCTGAGTACAACACCGACTCATACACCGTCAACGTCGGAAGCAAAGAGTCCTGCTGACTCACGTACCCTACTATGTCCTTGTAAACGTTCAGCACCCTCCCTGGTGTGATCGGTGCGTCGTTGAGGAGAAGCGAGCCGGTTACAATGCCTGATTTGTCTCTTGCTGCTAGAAGGTCGAGAAGAGTGGTCTTGCCAGCTCCAGAAGGGCCCATAATAGCAAGCGATTCCCCATGAGGTACTTCTAATGTAATTTTGTTGAGAATGCGCAGCGCATCCGCCCCCTCCCCGATATGGTAGGACAGCAAGCGGGTACCGAGTTTGAGGGTCGCAGGAGCCGGGGAAGCTGCCTCACTGCCGGCCCTGGTGCGTGGAGGGGAGTCCCCATATTCGTCTTCGTTGTGGTCGATGACCTGAAGTTGTTGGATGTTACCTTGTTCGGTGCTGTTTTTGTATTTTTCACGCCATTCGCGCATTAGAGTGTCGGTCACCCGAATTGTGTATACAAAGTGCACAACGATAGCCAGCACAGCAAGGCACAGCGCGCCAAAGGTGAGCTCCAGGACCAATGAGGAAGACCCAGAGACAAAGGTTTCGATGTCCGTTGCGGTTTCGTTGGTGACGCATTGAGACATTGAGCAGCGGATGATGATCGGAAGCGTCGCGATGTCATCAGGGACGAAGACGCAGGCCCTCGCAGGCTCGAAGTATTTGGAAAATTCGTTTTGCACATCGCCTGCGTCGCAAATAATTTTGACGACATTTTTAATCTGCTTCAACACATTTTCAAACGGCTGCCCAATGCACGACGGCTGCCAGGCCTCCTTGAAGTTTGGATCCTGCGGGGCGCAACCACATTCCGTCTCACCTTCGCATTCATACGTCACTTCCGTATACGTTTCATTCCCTCCACTGTTCCCCTTCTTCTCTTCCTCCCTCGAATGCATCGCAAAAAGGTTTGACACGATCAGGAGAAGAAGCTCAATCGAAAGCGCAATGCCAGAGATCGAAACCGTTTTGCGACGAAGCTTTCCGTTTTTGATGAATCCCGCTCCAAAGAGAATTGAAGAGGACAGAACCATCAGGCCCACGAGGACCCACCCCCGGACCGCAAGTTTCGCAGAATTTGCAAGACCATTTATGACCTTATCGGTCGATTGAGTTTCAGGGGACATTGTCCCATCTACATTCCCATCCTGCAGGATTTCGATTCTGTTGTGCACCGGGCCTTCTCCTACCTTACGGTATTTTCTCGTCATTTTGCACTGCTTAGAAACGCATTTAAAAAAGGGCAATAAATACGGTGTGTCCTCCTCCAGCCCATTCGGCTCAACGCGGAACATAGTAAAGTCCATGCGCCCGTCATTGTCAGATCTTGCCCATCCGGTAGGTTTGGTCCATTTGATTTGCACCTTCCCGTCAACACCTTCCCGTCCGTTAGAAAGAAGCGGCATGTAGTTGTCATCTACAAGATCGCAGTCGAAATAGGCAGGGTTTTCGTCGTGAAATGTTGTAGAGTGTACACAATGTTTTTCGTGCGATCCGGTGTGACACCCAAGGTCGTTTGTACAAGACTCGCAGGTCGGTCCGTGAAATCCAGCATCGCAATTATCGCACATATTTGTTATAGGGTTGGGGTCAACATTGTCTTTTTTATCAGAATTGCGGCAAAAATGTGCCGTCTCGCGGCACGTCTGCGGGCAGAAGGCTCCGGCGCCACTCTGTGCTGGGGCCGCCGTTGCATTCCCTTCTGCATCAACTAAAGCGGAAAGCACCAAGAGGCCCCCGCACAACACCCCTACAGAGTTCGGCCGCATGCTGAAATGCGCCTTTGTGTTTTGTTCGGTGTCTGTTTCTTTGTGATAAGAGAGGTAGGGAGCAAGGGGGAGCCTGGGGGGAGAGGGGACCGGATAATACTAGGTGGGTGCAGTTGTGGAGGAGGGTCGGCACCAAAGAAAGTGGGCTGGTATTGGCATTCATCAGCCAGATGGACAGGGGTTATTGAGAACACAGAGACATGAATGTGTGACGTAGGGTCCGGTTGGGGGAAAGTATTCATGAAACAAAGAATTGTAAGATGTGGGGCTGTGAATACACATAGCAAACCTAGAGTGTATTTTGTGTGTCGATGAACACAAAGCGGTTCACAAAAAAAAGAAAGAAACCAACGTTTGCCCCATTCTCCTCCCGTTAGTGCTCTCTAACCGCCCTCTAATTTTTCAAACCAAATTAAAAAAAATCGTGAATACGCAAGACGTCAGATCTTTCATTTCTGTTGAGACAGTAGAACAGTCTGAAAACGTTATTATACCATGTCCAAGACCTGGCCCCAACCCTCTCCAACCACTTCCCCCCCTCCCCCTCACAGCAGAGAATAGGACTCGGGGACCGGGGACCCGGTTATTCTCAGCCGGACTGGGACCCTGCGGGACGTGGACCGGGACCAGGACCTTGACCAGGACCCGGGGACCCGGCATATTCTCTGCTGTGCTCCCCCTCCCTCCCTCCAAGGGTGTAAATAAGCCGACTCCCGACTCCCGACTCCCGACTCCCGACCCCGACCCCGACCCCGACCCCGACCCCGACCCCGACCCCGACCCCGACCCCGACCCCGACCCCGACCCCGACCCCGACCCCGACCCCGACCCCGACCCCGACCCCGACCCCGACCCCGACCCCGACCCCGACCCCGACCCCGACCCCGACCCCGACCCCGACCCCGACCCCGACCCCGACCCCGACCCCGACCCCGACCCCGACCCCGACCCCGACCCCGACCCATTTCCCAAGGTTACCGCATCATGGAAACAAGGAGATCCAAAAAAATCCTGTTCGAGCACTTTTGACCCTCTCCAGAGGGTGCATAGTGCATACACCCCCTTCTTAGCAACTGTAAATAACCGACTCCCGACTCCCGGACCCCCAGACCTTATTTACACCCTTGCCTCCCTCCCCCTCCCATCCCCAACTCTACAACGCGTCTAGCCCATCAGAGCTTTCATCACCGTCCTGCTCTTTAAGTGAGACAATTCGCCGTTTCTTCTTTTTGTTCATTTCCCGCTTGAACTGCTCATGCCCTGTTGGACTGACGAACATGCTGAGGGTGTCTTTATCAGGACACGATGAGTCCGACAATGAGATGTCCTCATCGTTGAAGAGGTAGTGCATGGCTAGGAGGTCGATCATCGTGAAGCTCCCTCGGTAGGTGTACTTCAGGAGGCGCTCGACGTGCTCGAGGAAGCTGGCTGGGTGGACCCCAAACCTTGTTGCGATGTCCTTCTGTGTTGCGTCGGGCAGACCACCCCAGGTGTTTACCGCATAGTCGCACAGCTGCTTTGCACGCCATAGGAGCAATGTTCTGTCCATATCGCCGGCAGCAATGCGTGATGGCAGCCTATCGTGCTCTTCTTGAATTTGTTTCGTGTCGACAGGGCTGGAAAAGGTAGTTACGCGCTCGCCTTTGTGGACGCGTTTTTGGTTTTCGCGGTGCTGCTGGGATTCTTCGCGCTCTGCTGCGCGGCGGAATTTTTTGCGGGAGTGTGCGAGCCGGTCTCTGTCGTCGTCGGAGGAGTCGCTGGAGGGGCGTCTTCTCTTTGTGTGCTCTTCTCGACGGCGCCATTCGTCAGAGGATGCATTGCTTGAAGCAGAGAGCCGTCCTACAACGGAAGCCGTATCGCACACAGTGTAATTCTGTCCGGAGGAGGACGCGCTGGGGGTGTTGAATGTGCGGTGCTCGCTCACAGCCTGCACCGTGCTCGGTGCGCGATGTGTACTACTACTCGGCACCGCAAAGCTCTGTATCTGCGCCTTCCGTTGTGCAGGCACTGCTGGCGTGACCGTCGTCCCCAAGGTCCCACTCAGAAACGAGGTAGTGTTCTTATCGCTCGTAAAAGGGATTGGTCGGCGGCGTGTGTCTTGTGATGGTCGAGGTGGTGGTGGGGTGTCTTGAGAGAGCCGAGGTGGCGGGGAGGGTGCGAAGGGGACCGGCTTGCGTCGGGTTGGTTGTGTGAGGATGGTGTCGGGGGAGTGTGTGGCGGGTGGTGTGGCGGAGGTGGTGGTGGTGGTGGTGGCGGTGTCGTACAGACGAGAGGCAGGGATCTGCCGCCCGGTGCTGATGTTGATCGACGCACGGCATGTCGCGCAGTTCACTATGACCTCCCCCTGCGCGTTGGTCGGACACCCATTCGCCAGTGCGTACTGCTCAAGACAATAGAAATGAAACAAGTGACCACAAGCCTCGCCTGCCATGACCTGCACCTTGTCAAGCTCCTCGCGACTCTCAGAAGGTCGTTCTGCCAAAGAGTCTAAGCATATTGGGCAATTTCGCGCAGACATTTACTTTATGGGGGGGTGGGTGTGAGCAGGGTGCTGTGGAAAAAGGCTGCGTGTGAAAGGGCTGGGGAGGCGAATATTGGATGGGGGGTGCGAACACCGGTGGGAAAAACTAATGTGGCAATTGGGTGAAGGGCTTCTTTGCAGACTACTGATGAACGAATGAATGCACACAATACAGAGAAAAATGTGTGAGATGAATGTCTCTATCGTTACTGGGGGGGGGTAGGTGGGGGCAAAACCCCTATTTTTTTGAGGCATTTCGATTTTTTTGGATTTACGTGCAAAGTACCCGCAAACCACCGAAAATTTCGGGTCAGAGATGGTTTTGGGGTGTGGTTTGGGGGTGTTCTATAGGTGAGACACCCCAGAGATACAAAAAAATGGAAAAAAATAGCAAAAATAGACCATTTTGGCCGTTTGGGCCATTTTGGTCAAATGGCCATTTTTGACCAATATTTCAAAAAAAAAAGCAAAAATTTGTCATCATTAGGCCTGTCTGGGCACAAATATGCCCCAAAAATGTCCCGCGAGTCCATTCCGACCTGTTTTGAACACATTTATCGCCTTTTTTGGTGTTTTTTTGGTGTTTTGAGGTCAAAAAAGATCCCCTGACTATCCCCTGGCAGCCCTGGGCCGCGACTTGCGCCCTGCTTTTGGACCCCCTCTGGGCCAAAAAATGGGTGAAAACCCTCGAAAAAGCACTCCGGGGACCCAGATAGTTCCATATATCCACCAGAAACCCACCCAAACACCTCAAAAACATGCCAGAAAAATATTTTCAAAAACACACTTTTTTCAAAAAGTTCATCTGGGCAGGTTCCATAATGACTTATTTGAAAAAGTGTGTTTTTGAAAATGTTTTTCTGACATGTTTTTGAGGTGTTTTTGAGGGTGTGCGGTGGAAATTTGGAACTATCTGGGCTCCCAGAGTGCTTTTTCGGAGGTTTTCGCCCATTTTTTGGCCCAGAGTGGGTCTAAAAGCAGGGCGCAAGTCGCGGCCCAGGGCTGCCAGGGGATAGTCAGGGGATCTTTTTTGACCTCAAAACACCAAAAAAAACACCAAAACAAGTGCCTAAAGTGTCCAAAACAGGTCGGAATGGACTCACAGGACATTTTTGGGGTAGTTTCGTGCCCAAGCAGCTGTCATGATGTCGAAATTTTGCTGTTTTTTTGATTTTTTTCTCAAAAAATGGCCATTTTACCCAACATGGCCAAAACCGTCAAAAGCCACTTTTTCACTATTTTTTTTGCATTTTTTCATATTCTGAGGTGCCCTAATCATGGATTTTCGGGTCTCAGGGTGTTTCTGACCCATTTCTGGGGGGTATGAGGGGTGTTGACAGGTTTTTTGCTCACAAAACCACTTTTTCCAAAAATGCCTCACCCGTCCTGAAGGTTTTGCCCCCCCCCCTACTGGGGGGGGGGCGAATAAGAGATCAGGGGTGAATAAGAGATTAGGGCCGAATAAGAGATCAGGTTGAGATTTTGGGGGTATTTTTTTTTTTTTTTTTTGCACGCACCAGGGTTTTATCTTGAAAAAACATTTTGAAATTTTACCCTGTCTACCCGGTCTGGCAAAAAAGTGGTCAAAAAAATTTTTTTGCCTCCGGCGAAAATGTCTATTTGCTTTTTTTCCCCCAAAAAATTTTTTTTATTTTTGGCTCGTCCGTTCGCCTAATAAGAGATGCCACATCTCTTATTCGCCCCCCCCCCCCCAGTAATAAAAAAAAAACCCATTTCAAAGAACTCCCTAACCTCTCGTATTTAGCCCTCTGTGGACTGCCTGCGAGAAGCTGCACAAACACCACATCTCGCAACACATCATCAGTAGGGGTACAGATGTCGTGCCTCAGTGTCTCGTTGACGACGCCTCCACGGAATACAAGGGGGCAAGTCACCACCCATTTCACATGGTGGCAAAGCATGAACATCACTCGCTGTGGGGGGTCAGAACGCTGACATTTATGGATGATAGAAACACAACCACACGCGAACATGGTGATATCGCAAATGACAGACCGTAGACGTCTGGAATCACAAATACACAAGACATGGTCGCCACATCATACTGGTGCAGCTCTGCATATGGTACTCCAGCGTCAGTACGCTTTCGTACCTGGACCACAAGGTACTTCCCACACGGTGTGAATTGCAGGTAAATCACATCACGTCCACAGAGAGTGGCTTTCTGAAGAGCCGTTCCACTCCAGTCGTAAAGTTGTACTCTCGCTACCTCATCCACACAGCCCCCCACAGCAAAGACAGAGGCAGACCGTGAAAGCGCCACGTGTCTATCCGCACGCACACATGCCACAGCTTCACCTGTGTTCACATCCCACAGACGTGCGTTCTTCTCACTGAGGGAGGAGGTGATCACCCACCCACCACAGTCCGACACTGCCACATCCCTGCACCGTACGCGCGAGAGAGAGCGGAGCAACGTCAGGTCTTCGTCATACGCAGAGGCGCCGTCTGCGCCGCACGAGACAACAACACTGCCACACGCGAACACTGACTTCGACATGCCGTCAACTTTGCGGAGCACCTCCCCACCCGGAAGCGCAACCTCGAGAATGCCTTCGTTCCAACACGGCAGGTAGCAGCGTGTCTTGCACTGCGAGATGTCAGGAGGACTGAACACTTCGTGGTCCACTTCAAACGAGAAGACACTGTCGAATGCTTCTGTGTCGAAGCCGCCAACATGCCTATCATGAACATAGATACAGAGCGTTCCACAACGCGACAGCGAGATCGTTATTAGACGACCTCTTAAAATTGTACTCAGCAGGACACTTGATGTCGGCAAAGCGGCGGGCAAGCACAACCTGCACCCCTGCATCAAACGCAGTGTCCTGCAGACGGCACGTCCCCTCCAGCACCTGCGTGCCGATGCGCATCTCGACAGACGCAGGCGAGACAGCAAGCGCCGTGCACGCAACCTCCTTTGCCGCTGCAACGTCCGCCTCGCACGGCACCTCCACTGTCGCAGTCACGCCTCACGACTCTTCCAGCACAAAGGTCACATCCATTGTTTTGTCTTCTTCTTGTTCCACCTCTGTTGGGAGGAGATGAGGTGTGGGTTGTTTTGATGCGTGTGTTTGTGATGTTCTCATTGTGTCTGTAGCTTCCACCAACAGAAGAGGGATTTAACAAAGCAAAAGTGAGAAAGAAGGTAAAGGGTGGTGTGGTCGTTATCCTCAAATATCTGAAAATGTATCTTCGCACAGGTTAGTAGGTCGAGGGCGCAACGCAAATACTGATGCAACTCACGATAGCAGTACTCAGCGACAGCGAGGAGGTACTTCCCACACAGGGTGGACTGCATCACTCAGTAGGGGTACAGATGTTGTGTCACAAGGACGTCACCTCCTGCTGCCTTGGACACAACCACACGTGAACACGGCGATATCGCAAATACACCTTCGCTGTCCTGTATCACACGCACACAGGACGTGGTCGCCACATCATACTGGTGCAGAGTGTACTCTTCACAAAATAGTTCACCACTCTCAAACGCAACAACGACGTATTTCCCACATGGAGTGAACTGCACGGCAAAGACGCGAGACTGCTCCTTTTCAAAGCTGCCAAGAGCCGCACCACTCCAGTCATAGAGCTGCACTTTCTGATAGCACGCCACAGCAAAGACAGAGGCACATCGTGAAAGCGCCACGATCCTATTAGCAGGCACACATGCCACAGCTTCACCTGTGTTCACATCCCACAGACGTGCGTTCTTCTCCTTGAAGGAAGAGGTGATCACCCACCCACCACAGTCCGATAGTGCCATGTCCCAGCACATTTCGTGCGAGAGAGAGCGGAGCAACGTCAGGTCTTCGTCATACACAGAGACGCTTCCTTCGCCACGGGAGACAACAACACTGCCACACGCGAACACTTGGAACGAGGGGTCAACTTTGCGGAGCACCTCCCCACCAGTAAGCGCAACCTTCGCAAGACCGTTCTTGCACGCCAGGTAGCAGCGTGTCTTGCACTGCGAGATGGCAGGCACACCCCACACCTCAATGTCTACTTTGAACCTGAAGGCAGTCTCAAAGGTCTCTGTATTGAGGCCGGTGACATAGCCTGCATCTTGTGTAAAGAGGCAGAGTGCTCCACAAGGAGACAGCGTTAAACGATTCATATTCATCCGCTGCGTTCCAGGTAGCGCCTCTACACTGTACTCAGCAGGACACTTGATGTCGGCAAAGCGAGGGCGGGCAAGCACAACCTGCACCCCTGCATCAAACGCAGTGTCCTGCAGACGGCACGTCCCCTCCAGCACCTGCGTGCCGATGCGCATCTCGACAGACGCAGACGAGACAGCAAGCGCCGTGCACGCAACCTCCTTTGCCGCTGCAACGTCCGCCTCGCACGGCACCTCCACTGTCGCAGTCACGCCCGACTCTTCCAGCACAAAGGTCACATCCATTATTGTTTCAAGAGTTGTGTTGGTGTGATGAAATTTACACTTATGTTTGGAGCCTGGAGCGCGGAGCCTGGACAGTTGAAGGAGATGAGAGGGTGGACACGTGGAAAGAGGGGATGAGGGTTTTCTTCAGGGTCTGTTGTTTGATGTGATGTATCGTATGACTTCGCAACTCGAGTGTGCAGGTCAACGTCATTCAAAGAATGGGAAGGGAACACTGTGAGACAGCTCTCTGCGTGAAACTGTCACACTGTCAAAATGTAAAACAGGATTAGGGAGGGTGGTAATGAGGTGAGGAGTGCAAGATAATAGGATACTGGGTAGGTGGGGAGTGTGGGGGCTTTATTTGTTCGCTGAATGGTGTTCACATTGTACTACATCTCCCCTCCACTGACACTGAGGCACAAATCAGATGTCTCGTCACAATAGTGTCTCGTCTAGAGTTCGTAAACACTACTACACGTGAACACGGCGATATCGCAAATGACGAGGCAGAAACGTCAGGGAACACGCGCACACACGACATGGTCGCCACATCATACTGGTGCAGTGAATACTTGTCCGAATATTCCTTCACCAACCTAGCTACGAGATACTTCCCACACGGAGTGAACTGCATGGAACAGACACCTAAATACCCTGCTTTTTCAAAGGTACCAAGAGCCGCACCACTCCAGTCATAGAGCTGCACTTCGCCAGAGTATTCCACAGCAAAGACAGAGGCAGACCGTGAAAGCGCCACATGCCACCCATCCGCAGGCACACATACCACAGCTTCACCTGTGTTCACATCCCACAGACGTGCGTTCCGCTCCCTGAAGGAGGAGGTGATCACCCACCCACCACAGGGCGACAGTGCCGCGTTCAGGCACCGTTCGTGTAACAGACAGTGGAGCAACGTCAGGTCTTCGTCATACACAAGGAGGCCTTGTTCACACCGCAAGACAACACCACCACCACACGCATGCACTGAGTGCGTAGGGCAGGCCACTTTGCGGACCACCTCCCCACCAGGAAGCGCAACCACGCGCACACCGTCCTTGCACGCCATGTAGCAGCGTGTCCTGCACCGTGAGATCGCCGGCGGACCGTACACCCCAAAGTCTACTTTGAATCTGAAGGCAGGGCTGAAGGTTTCTGTATCGAAGCCGGTGACATGGCAAAGAGTTGGCATGTTGATATTGGATGCACTCTGTGTAAAGAGGCAGAGTGCTCCACAAGGAGACAGCGAGAACTCCTGTACGCCATCTACACTGCACTCAGCAGGACACTTGATGTCGGCAAAGCGAGGGCGGGCAAGCACAACCTGCACCCCTGAATCAAACGCAGTGTCCTGCAGACGGCACGTCCCCTCCAGCACCTGCGTGCCGATGCGCATCTCGACAGACGCAGGCGAGACAGCAAGCGCCGTGCACGCAACCTCCTTTGCCGCTGCAACGTCCGCCTCGCACGGCACCTCCACTGTCGCAGTCACGCCTGACTCTTCCAGCACAAAGGTCACATCCATTATTGTTTCAAGAGTTGTGTTGGTGTGGTGCAATATAAACTGCAGTTGTTGACGCAAGCACCTCCGACTGATCCACGTACGGTTACCTGTTCTGTGTGGTGGACAGTGTTGAAGGGCTGAGAGGATGGGACACGTGGAAAGAAGGGACGAGGGATGGGTTTGTTGGTTTGGGTTGGGGTAGAAGTTCTGCGGTACAGGACAAATATGAATGGCAGTGAGCCATGAATAGGTCTCACCATGTCGCACATCTCTGTGTGGAGGGCGACGAGGGCGGCCTGGCGGGAGGCGATGTGGTGTTCGGCTGCGACAAGGTGGTCTGCGGTGTCTTGATCTGTGGGTGCAGATCTGCCATCACTGGATAGGTGTGTGGTGGCAAGACGCAGGCTTCTGTTGGCGACACCAGTTCTTCCGCCTCCACGGAATACAAGGGGGCAAGTCACCACACCCATTTCACATGGTGATAAAGCATAAACTTCACTCGTTGTGGGGGTGCAGATGTCTTGTCGCAATAGTGGTCCTGCCGGATGAAACAAACACAACCACACGCGAACACGGTGATATCGCAAATGACGCACCGCTGACGCCTGGAATCACAAGTACACAGGACAGAGTCGCAACATCATACTGGTGCAGCTCTGCGCGATATAGGAAAGGCTTGTTTACATGGACCACAAGGTACTTCCCACACTGGGTGAATTGCACGCCATAGACACGTCCAGAGATAGTGGCGTTCTGAAGAGCCGCACCACTCCAGTCGTAGAGCTGCACTCTCCGTGATTCGTCCACATTGTCCACCACAGCAAAGACAGCGGCAGACCTTGAAAGCGCCACCGGCCTCCCATCCGCAGGCACACATGCCACAGCTTCACCTGTGTTCAAATCCCACAGACGTGCGTTGTCCTCACTGGTGGAGGAGGTGATCACCCACCCACCACAGTCAGACACTGCCACGCGCCTGCACCCTTCGTGCGAGAGAGAGCGGAGCAATGTCAGGTCTTCGTCATACACAGAGACGCCTTCTGTGCCCTGGGAGACAACAACATCGGCACACACGAACACTGCGTCCGACATGCCGTTGACTTTGCGGAGCACCTCCCCACCCGGAAGCGCAACCTCCGCAAGACAATTCTTATCCGCCAAGTAGCAGCGTGTCTTGCACCGTGAGATGGCAGGCGCACCGTACACATCAATGTCTACTTTGAAATTGAAGGCAGGGCTGAAGGTTTCTGTATCGAGGCCGGTGACGTAGTGTTCATCCTGTGTAAAGAGGCAGAGTGCTCCACAAGGAGACAGCGATAAGGCATGCACACTCCCTTCAAGCGTTCCAGTTGGTGCCTCTAGACTGTACTCAGCAGGACACTTGATGTCGGCAAAGCGGCGGGCAAGCACAACCTGCACCCCTGCACCAAACGCAGTGTCCTGCAGACGGCACGTCCCCTCCAGCACCTGCGTGCCGATGCGCATCTCGACAGACGCAGGCGAGACAGCAAGCGCCGTGCACGCAACCTCCTTTGCCGCTGCAACGTCCGCCTCGCACGGCACCTCCACTGTCGCAGTCACACCTGACTCTTCCAGCACAAAGGTCACATCCATCATTGTTTTGTGTTACTGGAGACGAGGCGGGGATGGTGTCCTGTGTGCAAGGTTGTATGCGATGTCCGCATGTTGAGGTGTCACGAGAGAACAGCACTGACACAAGCATCCTTCACGTTTCTCCCACAGCTTCCCCACGAGGCTGTGACACTGTAGCAAAGATACATAAACCTTAGCCAGCAATGCGCCTACCCAACAGATACTACGCAGATCGGAAGTATCGTTCGCACCTTTAAAGAGAAGAACATATGCCACGACGAGAAGTAAAAATCTTAACGTACACTCTCTGTTGATTCTAAAACGGGGGAGGGTAAAAAAGCGCGAAAGGTAAATTGGGGAAGAGGTTGAAAAGTTGGAACGCTTCCTCACCCCAGATCACACATTTTTTTTTTTTTTTTTTTTTTTTTGAAAAAATAAATAAAACTCCTCTCGAAATTGTTCAAGATTGAACTGAGAGAAAGAAGAAACCCCAAACCCTCCCAGACCAAACGGTCTAACCTGTTGTATTGACATAGTGTGGGGAGAATGAGGAGCACAAGAATCGTCTTCGCGCATACTAAAAGATTTCCTACGATATGTCACAAGTGTAATGTCACCGAAAAAAAAAATACTTTATTAATAGGGTGGGGTGGGGGTTTTCCATTTCCCACAAACGCGTGTTGAAATGCCGGTAATACTTTTTTTTTTTGTTGGTATTCTTCTATGGCGACATCCCTTTACCCCCCTCTCCTGGAAACTTAACGAGGTGAAGCGACTCACCTGAGCTCCTACGCAGTGGAGTGGGGGTGGGGGATGGCATGAGTCGCAAAAGAACCATGGCATAATCCATTAAAGCTGACGCAGTACACCTTAGGGGTACAGATGGCGAGAAAAAAAAGAGTAAAAAAAACAAAAAGTTGACTGCAAATACAACAGCCCTCTCGTGACAGTGTACCTTGGTATACGACCGGTGCCAAAGTAAGGATGAACCTAAGCCTCTCTGAGCTCAAGACACCTTTAAAAAAATGTGAAAATTGATTTTGGATAAACGAAACTTGAAATACAAAGCCCTCTCTCTGTGACAAGTGTACCCTGTTAAAAAGGTTACTGTTCGTACAGTTTATTCAAAATGATATGAGAGATTCGTTACTCTTTGCTTGTTGCTCAAAAGGCTAAAAACGGAAAAATTAAGGTTTGTTGTTCGCTTCCACTCCAACCCCGAAAATACAAAGAGAAACGAATAGTTGTTGATGCAGGCACCTCCGAATGACCTACTGTAACGAGGCCAACCATCCAGATGAAACACAAGAAAAGTACTGTGCCGCTGGTAATTATCGTCGCAGGAACAATGCCCGCCATTGGGATAGGCCCTCAATGAATTACGCTAGCTGAGCTGTACATAACAAATAACATTTTCTACACACAACAAAAAATTAAAAATAAAAAAAGAGAAGTTGAAAGTGCAAAGTGCAAACGCCCGTTCATCGGACGCAAACCCTTAACACGGCTATAATGGCCGAGTAAAAGTTTTATCGTGGGGAGGTTTTTTTTTAGGACGGTTCGATGATACCAACTATTTAAAAAAAATACCCACACTTCCCGTTTGCTGGTGGCTCTACAGTCCAATCTAATACACCCTTTCACCTGAATCACATCAAGAGAGATATACAGGGCAACTATATTAGGTGGGTATGGGAAGAGACACAACAGCAAGGGTAGGGGCCTTTTTTTTTTGAGAATTTCTCAGAAAAGCGGTCTTTTTTTTAAACCGGACTTCAAATTGATTTTTTTTTCCCCACCTAAAAATATTTTTGTATTGACGCCCGACATAGGGGGTGTCTGAATACCGCAAAAAAGTTTGTAAGATGAATTCTAAGCATATCCTCTTTTGCCCAACCAAAAAAAAAAAGGGGGGGTGGAGCGAGGGGAGCGGACCACTACAGAACAACAGAAAAATAGCTGAACCTTTTTGTTCTTTCACTATTTTCTACACAGACCCCCCTCTTTCCCTCCTCTCTCTCGGCGCATTTCTCAATCCGACTCCAGCTCCGCGAGCTCTGGGGCAAGCAGAGCCATGGCAGGGAGGTTCTCTGTGTTGTGGAGGAGGTCAGCTTTTTCGAGGGCGTTTTGGATACGCATTCTGTTGAGCAGCATTGGGATGGCGTGCCACGCTTTGAGTTCAGACTTGCGGATCATCTCAGAGAGTTGCTGCCTTCCTGCAGGCCCATCTTGCAGATTCTTTGAAATATTGAAAAGATCGGAGAGAGTCAGCTTCGGGGTAATGGTAAGATCACCCATAGAATCCTGCAGCCAGAGCGCACCCCAATCGACGCCCATCACATCAACCAGCAGACGCATGGCGCTCAAAATTCGTACATTTTTTCGCATATCCTCCTTCAACCACATTTCCGAGAGTGACAGCAAAAACCCTCCACGCCAGCCACCCTTTGAGTTCCACGACCGCAATGGCCTTCCAGCTTCTCCAGTATTGTTAAAGAAGAATGGGACAACGTGAGGGTTGACCTGCGATACGATGTTGAAATGGCCATCAAAAACACGCCCCATATACATGACCGGGATGTCCGATTCGAAGGAGCCATCACGCATGCCGATTGCTTCATCCAAATCACCGCCATCCGTCCCTCCCATGAATGGACGCTCTTTGTACTCCCCTTTACCTATCTCGATATAAGCACCATGTTCGTCACGTACCCGCTCCATCAACACTACGGGGTGCATCAACAAAGGAACGCAGGAGCTTGCCATGACTGCATAGGCCACCGGAACGTGAGGCGAGGTGATGTAGTTGAGCATAACCGGTGGGTTGCGTTTGACTGTCGATGTCTTGTTTGGTGTGCACGAAATATTCAAGACCCTCCCAGTCCTTTTGTACACCTCCAAAAAGGTGAGATTCTTCGTAAACCAGAGAATTTTTGTATGGAAATTCTCGATATCATAGACCACACCAGAGGTAAATGCTTTGTACATTTGGAAGATACGTCCTCCCCAGAAAGGGCCGAGAGGGCCGAATTTATGAGAGAGTACTCTCGGGTCGTTTAAATCTTTGAGAATTTCTTCGTCAGAGCGAGCCGCGATGTAGGATCCTACTACCGCCCCAGCGGAGGCGCCGCTAATGATCTTCGGAAGAATGTTTTGTTCGATCAATGCTTTGATAATACCAAAGTGGTAAAGCCCTAACATCGCACCTCCAGAGAGGAGAAGACAGGTGTTTCCATATTCGGTGCGCGCTCGGAGAAAAAAGCGGCGACGGTCGTGAAAAAGGATCGGATCGGTCTCGGGGTCGATTGGAAAGGTGGAAATCATTTCGGTACAACGGACCACTTCGTCGACGTATTCGGTGATGCAGTATTTTCCACCGGACCATGCTTTTGTATAAAGATCTAAATTCATCATTCCAGCAGTGTTGCGACCGAAGGTGAGGGTGTGCATCAACTCATCCAGCTTTCCTGTAGTACGCAAGCGATGAAGACGTTTGGTAAGGGAAATGAGAAGAGTGGAGTCGTAGTGCTGCGACCGGGGGTTCCTCCGCCAGGAGCCGCGACCTTCGCTTTCATCGACCTCTTTGCAGGCGGCGTGGTATTCCTCAAAGGTTGTGGCAGAACGGCGTTTGGCGTGAAGCTCGCTGGTGGAAGAGGCCCGTCGTGCCAAAAAGAATTCCAGTACAATGACAACAGCGCGCACCGTAAAGTACGCAATGGCCTCGACAAACAGAATTGCCCCAAACAGGAAGCACAGCGGCATGCGCAGGAGCAGGTGTGCCTTGCTCAATGAGGATTCAAAGAATTTGTCGTACAGCTTTGTGACGTACACTCCTAAAGTAGACAGTGCCATTGTGAGGGGAAGGGGACTGAATGAGGGTGGAGGGGATGGAGGGGGTGGAGGGGGTGTACAGAAAGGAATGACAATAAAAGGATACGTATTTGGTGTGGCTGAAAGGGTGTGCTATTTTTGTGCTACTTTCTGCTATTTTCTGCTATTTTGGGGGGTCATCGGTCACACCATGTATCGAAAGAGAAAGATGGGGGTTTTTATGATTATTTGTTGCGAGCAGGGCATATTCAATTATTGCTAATTTTGCTGAAGAAAAAAGCAAAACTACAATTTTTTTTTCAAAAAAATATTTCCCCCCCCCCCAGAAAAGCGGTCACCCCATTATTTTATTTTTCGGAAGAAAAAAGAGGGACGAAAATGGTAAAATATTGCGTTGCTCGGTGTGTTTTGTGTTGTTTTATTTTTGGTTTTTTTTTTTTTTTGTCATCAACAAAACTCCTATCAATCCTTCAGAAGAAAGTGGTGTTTTGCTGTAAGCTGTGTTTTGTGTACACGCTGTTCGAGGAGCTCCTCGAACTGACGTTCTTTGTTTGCGTGGCGTTTGCGTCCCTCCATACGAGCCTCCTCCACGAGGTGTGGCGACAGCTGCAGCTCGGCCGCCACTGTCATGGTGATACGATCCCAGGTGATGAGCGTCTCACTGACTGCCTTTCGCAGATGGAATATCCTGAACCGTGTTGCCTCCGCTGCTTGCGACAGTATGTTCAGCTCTTTCCGAGCAGACGAGAAGTCCCGATGACTCAACGTCCCTTCTGCAACGAACGACCTACAATGCTCTATCTCGTCGTGTCTCTGGATCAACGCCAACCGAGACTCCAAACGCAGCCCCAACTCCTCCCCTGTCGCGACCACTTCCTGCACAACTGTCAGCATTTTGTTCACAACGTTGACCCTCTGTTTGTTCAGGTCTACGTATCTCGCGGAACCTGGGTCCGCCATTTCATAGTCATGTTGTGATATTCTCCTCTTAACATCGTATAGTGTGACCAAGTGCATGAAGCTATCAAAACGGCTCAAAATATTGGGTATGTCGGTGTCATCTGCAGGGATCTTCTTCGCTTCGTACATCTCCAACGAAATTGCCTTGTCAATGGTGTAGCGAAAGTATTGGTCATTAATGGCAGACCGTCCCGCACGCTCTTCCCTTTCTGCGATGGTTCGTAGTGTGTCCTCTGTCTGGCAGATGAGAGGCATCATCGCGATGATGCCTTCTACCCATCCGAGAACGATGGCAGTGGCAGATTCGTAGTACGCTTGAAGCAGAGAGGTGTCGTTGGCGCAAGGGTCGCCCTCTAGCTGTGTAAAGACCTCGAAGGGTAGGCTGCCGTCTTCGGTCAGGCCGTTGTCGTCGTCGGCTGAGTCGGTTGCGGGTAGAGGAGCCGCTGTGGTGTTGTTTCGGTAGTCAGCGTAGGAGGTCTCGGCAGCGCGCAGGGACATATGCTGTGCTGCGAAAGTGTCCGGTACATACTTCTCCCCCTCAGTGATCTCAATAGCACCATAGCCCTCGTCGATGTAGATCGGTGTGGGTGGCTTCATTTCAAATTGTGTTGAGGGGGGGGTTTCTGTTTTGTATTGTAGGGGTGCTTTTTTCGGGTTGCCTGGTTTAATGCAGTTTTCGGGGTATTGGGAAAATGAGGGGTGTAGCAAAAATATTAAACCCCTTTTTGGTGTGATTTTTCTAAAAAAAAGGTGTAAAAAAGGTCCTTCTAAGGTCCTTCTAAGGTATGGTGGTTTTCCTTAGGGCATTTCCTTAAGGAAAACGTGACTTTTTCCCGAGCTTTCTCTGTGGTGGAGTGGACTTGTTTTCGATCAAAAAACTGTGTACCCAGTACCCAGTACCCAGTACCCAGTACCCAGTACCCAGTACCCAGTACCCAGTACCCAGTACCCAGTACCCAGTACCCAGTACCCAGTACCCAGTACCCAGTACCCAGTACCCAGTACCCAGTACCCAGTACCCAGTACCCAGTACCCAGTACCCAGTACCCAGTACCCAGTACCCAGTACCCAGTACCCAGTACCCAGTACCCAGTACCCAGTACCCAGTACCCAGTACCCAGTACCCAGTACCCAGTACCCAGTACCCAGTACCCAGTACCCAGTACCCAGTACCCAGTACCCAGTACCCAGTACCCAGTACCCAGTACCCAGTACCCAGTACCCAGTACCCAGTACCCAGTACCCAGTACCCAGTACCCAGTACCCAGTACCCAGTACCCAGTACCCAGTACCCAGTACCCAGTACCCAGTACCCAGTACCCAGTACCCAGTACCCAGTACCCAGTACCCAGTACCCAGTACCCAGTACCCAGTACCCAGTACCCAGTACCCAGTACCCAGTACCCAGTACCCAGTACCCAGTACCCAGTACCCAGTACCCAGTACCCAGTACCCAGTACCCAGTACCCAGTACCCAGTACCCAGTACCCAGTACCAAAGGGCCGATGGCGGGTTCCGAGACGGCGATAGCCTGCGACACTATGTCATGGGAAGGTGGGATACTAGCTTGCGCCGCAGGCGCACGGTACGCTACTTTTATTGTTTCGGCGTATCCTTTTTTCTCACTCTTCGTTGGGTTCCACGAGCTCCGCCCGTCAAATGGTGGGGTGTAAAATTCGCATCTACGCAAACTGCCCCACGTTCCTTTTGTACTTTTCCTTCAGAAGTCAAGTACTGACCATATTTTGCACACAGAACCTGAAAATGGCCTGTAAAAACTGACACATGCATTTTAGGTCAAAAATACTCAGTTCTGAGCGCAAAGTGACCCCATCACAGCACGTACAGGCTCCGGTGCACCGAAATCAAAAAAAAAAATTTTTGATTTTTTGTGGGTAAAAATTTCTGGGGAAAATTTCTGGCCACAAAAAACCACCAAAAAGATGTACACAAAATAATTTTAGCACCCCCCAAAAAAAAAGGTGTAAAAAAGGTCCTTCTAAGGTCCTTCTAAGGTATACCACTACCCTTGTATAGGTCACACCACTTTTCACTTTTGGTACGCCGCACGTCATACGTATCGGTCAGGGGGTTTTTAGGGGTTAAGTTTGGTTTTTTTTTTTGAAAATTTGGTTGTATTAGTGGAAAGTGAGGATGAACTCCACTAGAGGTTTGTTTCTGTTAACATACAACTAAAAACAACTTTTTTTCCTGCCCCCAAAACTGTAAGGGGGAAAACATTTTATTGTTCCTTTTGTCAAAATCTCTTTGTTTTTCTCTTTGCCTATTTTTCCTGCATTTTTTATTCTCTTCTTTGTACTTTCTTTTGTTTTGGTTGTTCTTAGATACGCTCAATCGCCTATCGAGTTCTGTGAATAGCACGGAACTCCTTTCCAGGTGCATCCATGGAAAGACAGTATCATATGTGATACCGGGGAAAATTTTTGAAAAAAGGTGTCGTTGATAAAAAGCAAACAACGGACGTGCTGTGTGAAAAAACGAGTGTTTCTCTGCGCGTGATATTTTTGCGGGGAAGAATAAAACATTATGAAAAAAGCTCGTTGCGTTCCCACTATCGTTTCGCTGCGCTCTCACTAACGTTCCCACTCCATTCGGTTCTCTATTACTTAAGAAAACCGAGACACCTTCGCAACGATGAACGCACCTCACGTAGACCACCACGACCCTTAAGAGCAGCTATGTGGTGCACCTTCCAGATCAATCCTCCTTACATGAATGTAGTAGCGAGGTAGAGTGCGATACGCATTCAGGGGGGAGTGAAACGAACACTGCTGCAACTGCTCAGCGACAGCGAGGAGGTGCTTCTGGAGTGGACTGCCTGCGAGAAGCTGCACAAACACAACCTCTCGCAAAACATCACTCAGTAGGGGTACAGATGTCTCGTCTCGATAGTGTCTCGTTCGTGGTTTCCAAACACTACCATACGTGAACACGGCGATATCGCAATTCTATGGGGGGTGACTTCAGACTCAGGGAACGTACGCACACAGGACATGGTCGCCACATCATACTGGTGCAGAGTGTACTCTTCACCAAGTTCACCCCTCGCAAAGTCAACAACGACGTACTTCCCACATGGAGTGAACAGCACGGTACCGACATACCACCGCACTTTTTCCAAGCAGCCAAGAGCCGCACCACTCCAGTCATAGAGCTGCACTTTGTCAGAGCATTCCACAGCAAAGACAGAGGCAGGTCGTGAAAGAGCCACGCATCTCCCATCCGCAGGCACACATACCACAGCTTCACCTGTGTTCACATCCCACAGACGTGCGTTTTTCTCACTGGAGGAGGTGATCGCCCACCCACCACAGTCCGACACTGCCATGCTCCCGCACCACTGGGTGCACCCCTTGTGTGAGAGAGAGCGGAGCAACGTCAGGTCTTCGTCATACACAGAGATGTTTCCTGGGCCACGGGAGACAACAACACTGCCACACGCGAACACTTCGTTCGAGTGGCCACCGACTTTGCGGAGCACCTCCCCACCGGGAAGCGCAACCTCGTGGAGACCTTTCCTGCCCGCCATGTAGCAGCGTGTCTTGCACTGCGAGATGGCAGGGGCACCGTACACCTCAATGTCTACTTTGAACCTGAAGGCAGGGCTGAAGGTTTCTGTATCGAGGCCGGTGACATTTCCTTCCTCCTGTGTAAAGAGGCAGAGTGCTCCACAAGGAGACAGCAAAAAGTAATCTACCGCAGTATTCTGCCGCAGCCCACCGGTTGGAACCTCTACATTGTACTCAGCAGGACACTTGATATCGGCAAAGCGGCGGGCAAGCACAACCTGCACCCCTGCATCAAACGCAGTGTCCTGCAGACGGCACGTCCCCTCCAGCACCTGCGTGCCGATGCGCATCTCGACAGACGCAGGCGAGACAGCAAGCGCCGTGCACGCAACCTCCTTTGCCGCTGCAACGTCCGCCTCGCACGGCACCTCCACTGTCGCAGTCACGCCTGACTCTTCCAGCACAAAGGTCACATCCATCATATTGTTTTGTCTTCTTCTTGTTCCACCTCTGTTGGGAGGAGATGAGGTGTGGGTTGTTTTGTGTGTTTGTGATGTTTGCGTTGCGTCCGGACTTTCCACCAACATGGAGCAAAGCAACAAGAGAAAGCAAAAGTGAAAAAGAGAGGAATAGGGTGGTGTGTCGTTATCCTCAAAGTGAATTCCCTCACAGGCTAGTAGGTCGAGGGTGCAACGCAAACACTGATGCAACACACGAGAGCAACACACCGCAGTACTCAGCGACAGCGAGGAGGTGCTTCCCACACAGGGTGGACTGCATCACTCAGTAGGGGTACAGATGTTGTGTCACAAGGACGTCACTTCCTGCGTCACCTCCTGCTGCCTTGAACATAACCACACGTGAACACGGCGATATCGCACATAGTCCTTTGGCGTACCGTATCACACGCACACAGGACATGGTCGCCACATCATACTGGTGCAGAGTGTACTCTGTGAGGTGAGAATATACGTCGCCATGCATAAACCCAACAACGACGTACTTCCCACATGGAGTGAACTGCACGGCCCAGACTAGGCACTGCTCCTTTTCAAAGCTGCCAAGAGCCGCACCACTCCAGTCATAGAGCTGCACTTTGTCAGAGCACATCACAGCAAAGACAGAGGCAGACCGTGAAAGCGCCACGATGCCCCCATCCGCAGGCACACATGCAACAGCTTCGCCTGTGTTCACATCCCACAGACGTGCGTTGTCCTCACTGTAGGAAGAGGTGATCACCCACCCACCACAGTCCGACACTGCTACCCCATTACACCCTTTGTGCGAGAGAGAGCGGAGCAACGTCAGGTCTTCGTCATACACAGAGACGCCGTCTAGGACATGGGAGACAACAACAACACCACACGCAAACCCTGCGTACGAGGTGCCGTCGACTTTGCGGAGCACCTCCCCACCCGGAAGAGCAACCTCGTGCAGACCTTCCCAGCACGGCAGGTAGCAGCGTGTCTTGCACCGTGAGATGGCAGGCGCACCCCACACCTCAAAGTCTACTTTGAACCTGAAGGCAGGGCTGAAGGTTTCTGTATCGAGGCCGGTGATGTGGCCTTCCTGCTGTGTAAAGAGGCAGAGTGCTCCACAAGGAGACAGCGTTAAACGATTCATCCCCTGCCCACCAGTTGCCGCCTCTACACTGTACTCAGCAGGACACTTGATGTCGGCAAAGCGGCGGGCAAGCACAACCTGCACCCCTGCATCAAACGCAGTGTCCTGCAGACGGCACATCCCCTCCAGCACCTGCGTGCCGATGCGCATCTCGACAGACGCAGGCGAGACAGCAAGCGCCGTGCACGCAACCTCCTTTGCCGCTGCAACGTCCGCCTCGCACGGCACCTCCACTGTCGCAGTCACGCCTGACTCTTCCAGCACAAAGGTCACATCCATCATATTGTTAAGGGCTCTGTTGTGTTTGATGTGATGGTTGGTGATGTCACTTCGCAACGACAAATAAGAAGGTGGGTAGAGAGGGGAAACAAAGGTGTGTGGTTTCGTGTTTTGTTGTGCTTCTTTTTTTCTTTTTCATTTCTTTTTTGAAACTTTTTTACCATTCCTTTTTAGGGAACGGAGCATGCACGGTCCTGGAAGCTCCAAGAAAATGAAGTCGACGGGCTTAATAGGAAGTTGCCTTCCTAAACGTGCGGCAAAAAAGGGGGAGGTGTCATCACTCACCTACATCATCATTGAAATACCATTGCTTACCAATGGTACACTCCAATATTTGTCCCCTCCTTGTTTATTTTGCTTCTCTTTGAAAACGTGGTTGTATTAGTGTACGGCACTCGAGGATGTGTTTCATAAACTTCCTTTTTTTCTGGAAATGCGAAATGCGTGTGAAACTGTGTAACTGTGAAATTGGGTGTGACTGGGGAGGCAAGGGTGTAAATAAGGTCTGGGGGTCCGGGAGTCGGGAGTCGGTTATTTACAGTTGCTAAGAAGGGGGTGTATGCACTATGCACCCTCTGGAGAGGGTCAAAAGTGCTCGAACAGGATTTTTTTGGATCTCCTTGTTTCCATGATGCGGTAACCTTGGGAAATGGCCAGTTATTCGGCCACAGGGGGGAAGGAGGAGACAATGAGGAATGAGGTGGGGACTGAAAAATGAAAGGGTCGCGGGAGGGGCAAATGATAACAGATACTAAAGGAGATGCTGATTCGCACCTGAGGGAGGAATGATTGGGGGTGGGTCAAGGGGTGGAGGGGGTGGTAACACAATCAAAAGGGGTCTCTCGATATATATAAGAGCAAAAAGCAAAAACGCAAATCCGAATAAAAAACCCTACCGCCCCATTCTTTTAATTTTTGGCAAAACACTATGCGAAGTTAACGTACGGAGGGTGAGACCGGGGAAACACAAAAAATCCTGATGAGTGAGTGAATGATTTTTAATGAGTTTCCCCTGTTACCCTCTTCCAACCTTGCAGATGCAAGTGGACAATAAATATGCAGGACGCGAAGCCTAAAAATATATAATCGAGAGATCCCCAAGACGCAGCAGAGCTGCTTAAACAAGTTTACTAGGGAACGTAAAAGTAAGCCTAATCACAATCACAAAGTAGGTGTAGCATGTATCGGGGGTCGGGGTCGGGGTCGGGGTCGGGGTCGGGGTCGGGGTCGGGGTCGGGAGTCGGGAGTCGGGAGTCGGGAGTCGGGAGTCGGGAGTCGGGAGTCGGGAGTCGGGAGTCGGGAGTCGGGAGTCGGGAGTCGGGAGTCGGGAGTCGGGAGTCGGGAGTCGGGAGTCGGGAGTCGGGAGTCGGGAGTCGGGAGTCGGGAGTCGGGAGTCGGGAGTCGGGAGTCGGGAGTCGGGAGTCGGGAGTCGGGAGTCGGGAGTCGGGAGTCGGGAGTCGGGAGTCGGGAGTCGGGAGTCGGGAGTCGGGAGTCGGGAGTCGGGAGTCGGGAGTCGGGAGTCGGGAGTCGGGAGTCGGGAGTCGGGAGTCGGGAGTCGGGAGTCGGGAGTCGGGAGTCGGGAGTCGGGAGTCGGGAGTCGGGAGTCGGGAGTCGGGAGTCGGGAGTCGGGAGTCGGGAGTCGGGAGTCGGGAGTCGGGAGTCGGGAGTCGGGAGTCGGGAGTCGGGAGTCGGGAGTCGGGAGTCGGGAGTCGGGAGTCGGCTTATTTACACCCTTGTGGGGAGGGTGTGGTAGACTCTCGTGGCTGCAACCCAATGTAGGCACTGCGAACACACTGATGATTAATGACACACATGCAAGAACAGAAAGCTGTTGTCCTGAGTGTTCTTATACTTTCTGTTCCTTTGAATGTATTGTATTTGAAACTGTTTCTATTTTTGGCTCTTTGCTGTAAACACATTTTTCAAAAAGGGGAAGCGTACAACTAACAAATCTCCCTGTTTTCTGTTTTCGTTTCCCGTTTTCCTGTTGTGCACCAAAGGAGGAACCGAAAACCTGCAGGGTACTGATTCTGATGAGTGGTGGCCACGATCTTTATTCTCAACATTTAAATTTTTCCAAATAAACCTTTTGGAAAGGTTTGTGTGTAATTCAAATTATGTTTAGAACCAAACTAAATATTTCACACAAAGAACTTACAGGGTGCCACACACCACAGGTGTGGAAGCAGGCAATAGGTCAACTTTCTCTCCAACTTCTTTCCGAACCCTCATTCGGCTCAACATCTCCAGTCTGTGTAATGCAACTGGAGTACGAGGTGCGCAATGCTGCGCTGTGTAGGTGTATTTATATCAGGGGGTGGGTAGGTGCAAGCACAGTAAGGCAACGGGGTGGGGGATGGGAAAAAGAAAAGTAGGGGCCAAAGTGATGTGAGGACACCACTAGGAGGTGCAGGAAAGGGGAGATGCCTTGCGCATGAATGAAAAGGGGAGGGGTGGGAAAATAGGGGTGGAGGGGTGGGGGGCGGGAAACTAAGATTAATTCTGTGCAATCGTTGTGAAAAACAATGGCTGCGAACGGTGGTGACATTCCTCAACCTAGCCAGGTACTGCTGTTAACGCTAAATGAAGGGAAAACAAAACTTTCGTGATTTTTTACCCGTTTTTAGAATCAATCAAGGGTACAGATGTTTCGAGAAAATAGTGTCTCGTCCCAAGTTCGAAAAGAGTTCACACGTGAACACGGCGACATCACAAATGAAAACACAGCGATGTCGGAGAGCACGTGCACACAGGACATGGTCGCCACATCATACCGGCGCAGTAATCCGTCAGTCTGCCGCAGATTATATACTTCAGGGTAAATCTTCGTCAACTCAACTGCGACGTACTTTCCACATGAAGAGAACTTCACGGACCAGACGCGATACCCTTGCCTTTCAAAGCTGCCAAGATCCAGTCCTAAAGTTTCACTTCGTCATCGCACTCCACAGCAAAGACAGAGGCACATCGTGAAAGCGCCACGCAGCAGTCTCCCCCCGCAGGCACACATGCCACAGCTTCACCTGTGTTCACATCCCACAGACGTGCCTTCTTCTCTGATCTGGAGGAGGTGATCACCCACCCACCACAGTCCGACACTGCTGCTTTGCCACGCATTTCGTGCGAGAAAGAGCGGAGCAACGTCAGGTCTTCATCATACACAGAGACGCTACCTTCGCCAAGGGAGACAACAACACCGCCACACGTAAACACTGCGTACGAGGGACCGCCAACTATGCGGAGCAGCTCACCACCCGGAAGCGCAACCTCGTGCAGACCTTCCCTGCACGCCAGGTAGAAGCGTGTCTTGCACCGTGAGACGGCAGGCGTACCGGACACACCACTGCCTACTCTGAACCTGAAGACAGGTCTGAAGGTTTCTGTATCGAAGCCGGCGTAATAGGCATCCTTCTGTGAAAAGATGCAGAGTGCTCCACAAGGAGACAGCTTTAAACAAAACATATCCCTCTCCTCCTTTCTCGTTGCCGCCTCTGCACTGTACTCAGCAGGACACTTGATGTCGGCAAAGCGGCGGGCAAGCACAACCTGCACCCCTGCATCAAACGCAGTGTCCTGCAGACGGCACGTCCCCTCCAGCACCTGCGTGCCGATGCGCATCTCGACAGACGCAGGCGAGACAGCAAGCGCCGTGCACGCAACCTCCTTTGCCGCTGCAACGTCCGCCTCGCACGGCACCTCCACTGTCGCAGTCACGCCTGACTCTTCCAGCACAAAGGTCACATCCATTGTTTTGTCTTCTTCTTGTTCCACCTCTGTTGGGAGGAGATGAGGTGTGGGTTGTTTTGTTTCGTGCATTTGTGATGTTTGCGTTGCGTCCGTACTTTCCACCAACATGGAGCAAAGCAACAAGAGAAAGCAAAAGTGAGAAAGAAAGGTAAAGGGTGGTATGGTCGTTATCTTCAAAATATCTGAAAATGAATTCCCTCACAGGCTAGTAGGTCGGGCGAGGGTGCAACGCAAACACTGATGCAACGCACAATAGCAACACACCGCAGTACTCAGCGACAGCGAGGAGGTGCTTCCCACACAGGGTGGACTGCATCACTCAGTAGGGGTACAGATGTTGTGTCACAAGGACGTCACTTCCTGCGTCACCTCCTGCTGCCTTGAACATAACCACACGTGAACACGGCGATATCGCACATAGTCCTTTGGCGTACCGTATCACACGCACACAGGACATGGTCGCCACATCATACTGGTGCAGAGTGTACTCTGTGAGGTGAGAATATACGTCGCCATGCATAAACCCAACAACGACGTACTTCCCACATGGAGTGAACTGCACGGCCCAGACTAGGCACTGCTCCTTTGCAAAGCTGCCAAGAGCCGTACCACTCCAGTCATAGAGCTGCACTTTGTCAGAGCTATACACAGCAAAGACAGAGGCAGGTGGTGAAAGCGCCACGTGCCCCCCATCCGCAGGCACACATGCCACAGCTTCACCTGTGTTCACATCCCACAGACGTGCGTTAATCTCACTGTAGGAGGAGGTGATCACCCACCCACCACAGTCCGACACTGCTACCCCATTACACCCTTTGTGCGAGAGAGAGCGGAGCAACGTCAGGTCTTCGTCATACACAGAGACGCCGTCTAGGACATGGGAGACAACAACACCGCCACACGCAAACCCTGCGTACGAGGTGCCGTCGACTTTGCGGAGCACCTCCCCACCCTGAAGTGCAACCTCGTGCAGACCTTCCCAGCACGGCAGGTAGCAGCGTGTCTTGCACCGTGAGATGGCAGGCTTACCCCACACCTCAGTGTCTACTTTGAACCTGCAGGCAGGGCTGAAGGTTTCTGTATCGAGGCCGGTGATATGGCCTTCCTCCTGTGCAAAGAGGCAGAGTGCTCCACAAGGAGACAGCGTTAAACGATTCATCCCCTGCCCACCAGTTGGCCCCTCTACACTGTACTCAGCAGGACACTTGATGTCGGCAAAGCGAGGGCGGGCAAGCACAACCTGCACCCCTGCATCAAACGCAGTGTCCTGCAGACGGCACGTCCCCTCCAGCACCTGCGTGCCGATGCGCATCTCGACAGACGCAGGCGAGACAGCAAGCGCCGTGCACGCAACCTCCTTTGCCGCTGCAACGTCCGCCTCGCACGGCACCTCCACTGTCGCAGTCACGCCTGACTCTTCCAGCACAAAGGTCACATCCATCATATTGTTAAGGGCTCTGTTGTGTTTGATGTGATGGTTGGTGGTGTCACTTCGCAACGACAAATAAGAAGGCTGGTGGGTTAAATACGTGTTTCATCTGACAAAGCATGCAATTTGAAGATACCCTGCAAACACACAGGAGATGTGAAAAGAAACCTAATGGCTTGACCACACTGTGGTGTGAATAAAGGTGATACACAACCGCTTGTCAGCAGGTTTGTGTTTCTTTTCGATAGCAACCCACAAGAGCAGAACAACACACACACTCTTGAGAAACAAACGCACATGAGACCTGGAGACTTTTCACATCATTCCATAAAGGAGCTTAGAAACTGTCACGCCGTCAAAAAGGAAAAAGATTTACTCACATTTGCCCCACCATGACCTGCAGGGGAGGATGAGGTGTGTTAGGGAATAGCTGAGGGTGTTGGGGAACGCGGGCGTATACTTTGACAGACGACTGTGGTGTCCACATTGCACCGCTGCCGTGACGGTGAAGAAAAGATGAGCCTCACGTAGACCACCACGACCCTTAACCCTTTGGGGACCGAGCCAAAAAGTTAAAAAATTTTTTTTTGATTTTTTATGAAAAAGGTGACCTAAGTTGGGATAAACATAGAGAAAGTCTAAAATTTTGGGTGCAATGGGCTCATTTGGGCTCAGAGGGTCAAAATGTATGTGAGAAAATGATTTTTTGAAAAACTGCTATTACACTGTGGGTATAGGGCCCGTATACCCAGAAATAGGGTAAAAATGGCAAAATAGGTGGGGGACTCCTTCCTGACCCCTTTTCCCAGCAACCAGACCTTCAGCTCACCCTTTTTCACACGAGGAGAGGTCATTTTGTGTCAAAAAAGTGCCAAAAAATGGGTGAAAAGGTGTTAGTATTGTGTAATTGTGGGTAAAGACTTAAAATCTGGGTTTTGGGGTGCTGTGGGGGGTTGCGGAGGGGTGAGCGGGGAAAGGGTGCCCCTGTGCCCATAAAATAAAAAAAAACATTATTTTTGGGGCTATATAACCCCAATAAGTCCATTGGAGCCTAAATTTTTGTGATGTCCAAAATTTTTGATTTTTCATCCACCCGCGGGTCCAGGGCACACAGTTCAAGAAATTCTCAGAAAAAGGCCAAAAAACGCGTTTTTCAAAAAAAGGGGTTTTCTGAGAAACCACGCTGCGATATTAGGAGAGCATCTTCTTTTATCGACTCTTATGCATTTTTCAAGAGGGAAACGCCCCTGAGTCCATTAAAGCATGAATTGACCTAATTATCGTCTCCCTGGTACTTTTAGGAAGCGTCGTAAATAAAAAAAAAAAAAAAAAGACATGTATATATGTCGCTGGTCCCCAAAGGGTTAAGAGCAGCTATGTGGTGCACCTTCCAGATCAATCCTCCTTACATGAATGTAGTAACGAGGTAGAGTGCGATACGCATTCAGGGGGGAGTGAAACGAACACTGCTGCAACTGCTCAGCGACAGCGAGGAGGTGCTTCTGGGGTGGACTGCCTGCGAGAAGCTGCACAAACACAACCTCTCGCAAAACATCACTCAGTAGGGGTACAGATGTCTCGTCACAATAGTGTCTCGTTCGTGGTTTCCAAACACTACCATACGTGAACACGGCGATATCGCAAATCTATGGGGGGTGACGTCAGAGAACGTACGCACACAGGACATGGTCACCACATCATACTGGTGCAGAGCGTACTCTTCACCAAGTTCACCCCTCGCAAAGTCAACAACGACGTACTTCCCACATGGAGTGAACAGCACAGCACAGACATACCACTGCTCTTTTTCCAAGCAGCCAAGAGCCGCACCACTCCAGTCATAGAGCTGCACTGTTTCAGAGCACACCACAGCAAAGACAGAGGCAGGTGGTGAAAGCGCCACGTGCCCCCCATCCACAGGCACACGTGCCACAACTTCACCTGTGTTCACATCCCACAGACGTGCGTTTTTCTCAGTGGAGGAGGTGATCGCCCACCCACCACAGTCCGACACAGCCATGCTCCCGCGGCACTGGGTGCACCCCTTGTGTGAGAGAGAGCGGAGCAACGTCAGGTCTTCGTCATACACAGAGATGTTTCCTGGGCCACGGGAGACAACAACACTGCCACACGCGAACACTGCGTTCGAGTGGCCACCGACTTTGCGGAGCACCTCCCCACTCGGAAGCGCAACCTCGTGGAGACCTTTCCTGCCCGCCATGTAGCAGCGTGTCTTGCACCGCGAGACGGCAGGGGCACCGTACACCTCAACGTCTACTTTGAACCTGAAGGCAGGGCTGAAGGTTTCTGTATCGAGGCCGGTGACATTTCCTTCCTCAACAACACCGCCACACGCGATCACTTGGAACGAGGGGTCGACTTTGCGGAGCAGCTCCCCATCCGGAAGCGCAACTACGCACATACCTTTCCAGCATACCATGTAGCAGCGTGTCTTGCACTGCGAGATGGCAGGCGGACCAGACATCCCACTGTCTACTTTGAACTTGAAGGCAGGGCTGAAGGTTTCTGTATCGAGGCCAGTGACGTAGCCTGCATTCTGCACCAAGAGGCAGAGTGCTCCACAAGGAGACAGCGATAAACAATTTATGTGCATCCGCTGACCATTGTACTCAGCAGGACACTTGATGTCGGCAAAGAGGCGGGCAAGCACAACCTGCACCCCTGCACCAAACGCAGTGTCCTGCAGACGGCACGTCCCCTCCAGCACCTGCGTGCCGATGCGCATCTCGACAGACGCAGGCGAGACAGCAAGCGCCGTGCACGCAACCTCCTTTGCCGCTGCAACGTTCGCCTCGCACGGCACCTCCACTGTCGCAGTCACGCCTGACTCTTCCAGCACAAAGGTCACATCCATCATATTGTTAAGGGGTCTGTTGTGTTTGATGTGGTTGGTGGGGTCACTTCGCAACGACAAATAAGAAGGGTGATACACAACCGCTTGTCAGCAGGTTTGTGTTTCTTTTCGATAGCAACCCACAAGAGCAGAACAACACACACACTCTTGAGAAACAAACGCACATGAGACCTGGAGACTTTTCACATCATTCCATAAAGGAGCTTAGAAACTGTCACGCCGTCAAAAAGGAAAAAGATTTACTCACATTTGCCCCACCATGACCTGCAGGGGAGGATGAGGTGTGTTAGGGAATATGGGGAACGCGGGCGTATACTTTGACAGACGACTGTGGTGTCCACATTGCACCGCTGCCGTGACGGTGAAGAAAAGATGAACGAACCTCACGTAGACCACCACGACCCTTAAGAGCAGCTATGTGGAGCACCTTCCAGACCAATCCTCCTTACATGAATGTAGTAACGAGGTAGAGTGCGATACGCATTCAGGGGGGAGTGAAACGAACACTGATGCAACTGCTCAGCGACAGCGAGGAGGTGCTTCTGGGGTGGACTGCCTGCGAGAAGCTGCACAAACACAACCTCTCGCAAAACATCACTCAGTAGGGGTACAGATGTCGTGTCACAATAGCGTCACGTTGCCTGTTCGTAAAGAGTAGCACACGTGAACACGGCGATAGCGTGAAGGTATAGGTAGTGAAGTCACGGAACGTGCGCACACAGGACATGGTCGCCACATCATACTGCTGCAGAGTATACACGTTGCTCCATACTTCACCCCTCGCAAAGCAAACAACGACGTATTTCCCACACGGAGTGAACTGCACGGCACACACTTGACACTGCTCCTTTTCAAAGCAGCCAAGAGCCGTACCACTCCAGTCATAGAGCTGCACTTTGTCAGAGCACTCCACAGCAAAGACAGAGGCAGGTGGTGACAGCGCGGGGTTCCACCCATCTGCAGGCACACATGCCACAGCTTCTCCTGTGTTCACATCCCACAGACGTGCGTTCTTCTCAGTGACAGAGGAGGTGATCACCCACCCACCACACTCCGACAGTGCCACCCTATCACACCCTTCATGCGAGAGAGAGCGGAGCAACGTCAGGTCTTCGTCATACACAGAGACGCCGTCTTTGCCTCCGGAGACAACAACACCGCCACACGCGGACACCATACAATTGCCGTCGACTTTGCGGAGCACCTCCCCACCAGGAAGAGCAACCTCGTGCATAGCTTCCCTGCACGCCAGGTAGCAGCGTGTCTTGCACCGTGAGATGGCAGGTGCACAGCTCACCACAAAGTCTACTTTGAAGTTGAAGGCAGGGCTGAAGGTTTCTGTATCGAGGCCGGTGACATAGCCTGCATCTTGTGTAAAGAGGCAGAGTGCTCCACAAGGAGACAGCGTGAAACGATCTATATACACCCCCTGCTCACCAGGTGGCACCTCAACACTGTACTCAGCAGGACACTTGATGTCGGGAAAGCGAGGGCGGGCAAGCACAACCTGCACCCCTGCATCAAACGCAGTGTCCTGCAGACGGCACGTCCCCTCCAGCACCTGCGTGCCGATGCGCATCTCGACAGACGCAGGCGAGACAGCAAGCGCCGTGCACGCAACCTCCTTTGCCGCTGCAACGTCCGCCTCGCACGGCACCTCCACTGTCGCAGTCACGCCTGACTCTTCCAGCACAAAGGTCACATCCATTGTTTTGTCTTCTTCTTGTTCCACCTCTGTTGGGAGGAGATGAGGTGTGGGTTGTTTTATTTTGTGTGTTTTCTGGTTTTTGTTATGTTCTCATTGTCTCTGTAGCTTCCACTAACAGGAGAGAGTTTTAACAAAGACACGTGGAAAGAGGGAACGAGGGATGGGGGTCGTTGTTTGGGTGGCTAGATAAAATTGAAACCGCCCTCCTACTCTTCCTTTGTCTGCACCCCTACTAAGAATAAAGCAATCAAACACAAGCAGTGAAAGGCACACATTTGCGATCATTTCTGGCTCCGTTCCTTCTGCGGCGTGCAAACCCTGAGGGAATTCGGAGACAATATTGTTTGTAGTAAAAATATGTCGCTGGCGGGAGGCGATGTGGTGTTCGGCTGCGACAAGGTGGTCTGCGGTGTCTTGCTCGTGGATGCAGATCTGCCATCACTGGATAGGTGTGTGGTGGCAAGACGGATCACTCGTTGTGGGGGTACAGATGTCTTGTCACAACGTTAGTGCTTTCGGCTGATACAAACAAAACCACACGCGAACACGGTGATATCGCAAATGACGCACCAGTGACGCCTGGAATCAGAAGTACACAGGACATAGTCGCCACATCATACTGGTGCAGATCTGCCTGACGTAGGTGAGGTTTGTACACATGGACCACAAGGTACTTCCCACACTGGGTGAATTGCAGGCCACAGACATCTCCAGAGATAGTGGCGTTCTGAAGAGCCGCACCACTCCAGTCGTAGAGCTGCACTCTCGCTGCCTCGTACACATTTTCAACCACAGCAAAGACAGAGGCGGGCCTTGAAAGCGCTACATTGCCCGTTGACCCAAACACACATGCCACAGCTTCTCCTGTGTTCACATCCCACAGACGTGCGTTCTTCTTACTGATGTAGGTGATCACCCACCCACCACAGTCCGACAGAGCCACCCCGTTGCACCCTTCGTGCGAGAGAGAGTGGAGCAACGTCAGGTCTTCGTCATGACGCCGCCTTCGCCACGGGAGACAACAACACCGCCACACGCGAACACTTGGAACGAGGGGACGTCGACTTTGCGGAGAACCTCCCCACCAGGAAGCGCAACCTCACGCACATCTTCCCAGCACGGCAGGTAGCAGCGTGTATTGCACCGTGAGATGGCAGGCGGACCGTACACATTAACGCCTACTTTGAACTCGAAGGCAGGGCTTAAATTTTCTGTATCGAGGACGGTCACATAGCCTAGCTCCCGTGTAAAGAGGCAGAGTGCTCCACAAGGAGACAGCGATAAACGATCCCTCCGCTGCCCATAAGATGGACCGTACTCAGCAGGACACTTGATATCGGCAAAGCGGCGGGCAAGCACAACCTGCACCCCTGCATCAAACGCAGTGTCCTGCAGACGGCACGTCCCCTCCAGCACCTGCGTGCCGATGCGCATCTCGACAGACGCAGGCGAGACAGCAAGCGCCGTGCACGCAACCTCCTTTGCCGCTGCAACGTCCGCCTCGCACGGCACCTCCACTGTCGCAGTCACGCCTGACTCTTCCAGCACAAAGGTCACATCCATCATATTGTTCAGGAGTCTGTTGTGTTTGATGTGATGGTTGGTGGTGTCACTTCGCAACGACAAAAAAGAAGGTTAGGGGGGTTAAATACGTGTTTCAACAAACTCTGACAAAGCAAACAATTTGAAGATACCCTGCACAAAAATGTGTCTCATGTCTTGCCCGTGGCTAGATTGACGGTGTGGCCTATGCAGTTGATGGTATACCCTCTGCAGACACTTGCACTGTCCCCTTCTGTCAGAATACAGTCACCACCCTCTCACCCCTCGCGAAACATCACTCACTGTTGTGCGGGTACAGATGCCTCGCTTATAATGCCGCCTGTTGCTGGATCTACAAAAACCCCAATAGCAACAAAACAGCCACAGAAACACTGACTGCGAGGTGCCGTCAACGCTGCAGAAATGCTCCTCACTCAGAAGACCAGGCAAGAGCACCTTCAGGCGTCTCCGGCTAGAAGCTGTGTGTGATTACGGCGGGGCAGATGTCCGCACGCTCCTTGCCTTCTACACCATTGCATAGCTCTGAAACTGTCACGACGCCAAAATGGAAAAAGGTTTACTCACATGTTCCGCGACAGCTCCGCGAGGGGGGGATGCGGTAGGTGGGGGCATATGGGGAGTGTAGGCGTATGCTTTGACAGACGACTGTGGTGTCCACATTGCAGCACCGCTGCCGTGACGGTGCAGAAAGATGAACGAACCTCACGTAGACCACCACGACCCTTAAGAGCTATGTGGAGCACCTTCCAGACCAATCCTCCTTACATGAATGTAGTAGCGAGGTAGAGTGCAATACGCATTCAGGGGGGAGTGAAACGAACACTGATGCAACTGCTCAGCGACAGCGAGGAGGTGCTTCTGTGGTGGACTGCCTGCGAGAAGCTGCACAAACACAACCTCTCGCAAAACATCACTCAGTAGGGGTACAGATGCCTCGTCACAATAGTGTCTCGTCCAGAGTTGATAAACACTACCACACGTGAACACGGCGATATCATGAGTGCAAAGGGAGCGACGTCACGGAACGTACGCACACAGGACATGGTCGCCACATCATACTGGTGCAGAGTGTACTCTTCATGAAATAGTTCACCACTCTCAAAGCAAACAACGACGTACTTGCCACACGGAGTGAACTGCACGGCATAGACGTCACATTGCTCCTTTCCAAAGCAGCCAAGAGCCGCACCACTCCAGTCATAGAGCTGCACTTTGTCAGAGCACTCCACAGCAAAGATAGAGGCAGACCGTGAAAGCGCCACGCACCCATCCGCAGGCACACATGCAACAGCTTCACCTGTGTTCACATCCCACAGACGTGCATTCTTCTCAGTGACGGAGGAGGTGATCACCCACCCACCACAGTTTGACACTGCCATACTCTGACAGCGCTTGTGCAAGAGAGAGCGGAGCAACGTCAGGTCTTCGTCATACACAGAGACGCCGTCTTTGCCTTTAGACACAACAACACCGCCACACGCGAACACTTGGAACGAGGTGTCAATTTTGCGGAGCACCTCCCCACCCGGAAGAGCAACCTCGTGCATAGCTTCCCAGCACCGCATGTAGCAGCGTGTCTTGCACCGTGATATGGCAAGCGCACTGCCCACCACAATGTCCACTTTGAACCTGAAGGCAGGGCTGAAGGTTTCTGTATCGAGGCCGGTCACATAGCCTGCATCTTGTGTAAAGAGGCAGAGTGCTCCACAAGGAGACAGCGTTAAACGATCTATATCCATACGCTGCCCACCAGTTGGCACCTCAACACTGTACTCAGCAGGACACTTGATGTTAGCAAAGCGGCGGGCAAGCACAACCTGCACCCCTGCATCAAACGCAGTGTCCTGCAGACGGCACGTCCCCTCCAGCACCTGCGTGCCGATGCGCATCTCGACAGACGCAGGCGAGACAGCAAGCGCCGTGCACGCAACCTCCTTTGCCGCTGCAACGTCCGCCTCGCACGGCACCTCCACTGTCGCAGTCACGCCTGACTCTTCCAGCACAAAGGTCACATCCATTGTTTTGTCTTCTTCTTGTTCCACCTCTGTTAGGAGAGATGAGGTGTGGGTTGTTTTGTTTTGTGTGTTTGTGATGTTCTCACTGTGTCTGTAGCTTCCACCAACAGGAGAGGGTTTTAACAAAGACACGTGGAAAGAGGGAACGAGGGATGGGGGTCGTTGTTTGGGTGGCTAGATAAAATTGAAACCGCCCTCCTACTCTTCCTTTGTCTGCACCCTTACTAAAAATAAAGCAATCAAACACAAGCAGTGAAAGGCACACATTTGCGATCATTTCTGGCTCCGTTCCTTCTGCGGCGTGCAAACCCTGAGGGAATTCGGAGACAATATTGTTTGTCGTAAAAATATGTCGCTGGCGGGAGGCGATGTGGTGTTCGGCTGCGACATGGTGGCCTGCGGTGTCTTGCTCGTGGATGCAGATCTGCCATCACTGGATAGGTGTGTGGTGGCAAGACGGATCACTCGTTGTGGGGGTACAGATGTCTTGTCACAACGTTAGTGCTTTCGGCTGATACAAACACAACCACACGCGAACACGGTGATATCGCAAATGACGGACCGCTGACGCCTGGAATCACAAGTACACAGCACATAGTCGCCACATCATACTGGTGCAGCTCTTCCTGACGTAGGTGAGGTTTGTACACATGGACCACAAGGTACTTCCCACACTGGGTGAATTGCAGGCCACAGACATCTCCAGAGATAGTGGCGTTCTGAAGAGCCGCACCACTCCAGTCGTAGAGCTGCACTTTGTTAGAGCACACTGCGTTACGCACCACAGCAAAGACAGAGTCACATCGTGAAAGCGCCACGTACCCCCCAGCCGCAGGGACACATGCCACATCTTCACCTGTGTTCACATCCCACAGACGCGCGTTCATCCCCTTGTAGGAAGAGGTGATCACCCACCCACCACAGTCCGACACTGCCATGTGTCTACAACCCTTGTGCGAGAAAGAGCGGAGCAACGTCAGGTTTTCGTCATACACAGAGATTCCGTCTAGGACATGGGAGACAACAACACCGCCACACGCAGTTACTGCGCACGTCGTGCCGCAAATGCTGTCGACTTTGCGGAGCACCTCCCCACCAGGAAGCGCAACCTGGTGGACACCTTCCCTCGAACACGGCAGGTAGCAGCGTGTCTTGCACTGCGAGATGGCAGGGGCACCGTACACCTCAATGTCTACTTTGAACTCGAAGGCAGGGCTGAAGGTTTCTGTATCTAGGCCGGTCACATAGCCATCCTCCTGTGTAAAGAGGCAGAGTGCTCCACAAGGAGACAGCGATAAACGATTCATCCCCTGCCCACCAGTTGGCCCCTCTGGAATGTACTCAGAAGGACACTTGATGTCGGCAAAGCGAGGGCGGGTGAGCACAACTAGATAAAATGGAAACCGCACTCCTACTCTTCCGTTGTCTTCACCCCTACTAAGAATAAAGCAATCAAAACACAAGCAGTGAAAGGCGCACATGTGCGATCATTTCTGGCTCCGTTCCTTCTGCGTCCGGCCAGGCGGACCCCTGAGTCCGGTTGGCCGGACCCAGAGTCCGGCCAGGCGGACCCGTGGGTCCGCCTGGCCGTGGTCCACCCAGGTACCCAGGTACTCGGCGTGCAAACCCTGAGGGAATTCGGAGACAATATTGTTTGTCGTAAAAATATGTCGCTGGCGGGAGGCGATGTGGTGTTCGGCTGCGACATGGTGGTCTGCGGTGTCTTGCTCGTGGATGCAGATCTGCCATCACTGGATAGGTGTGTGGTGGCAAGACGGATCACTCGTTGTGGGGGTACAGATGTCTTGTCACAACGTTAGTGCTTTCGGCTGATACAAACACAACCACACGCGAACACGGTGATATCGCAAATGACGGACCGCTGACGCCTGGAATCACAAGTACACAGGACATAGTCGCCACATCATACTGGTGTAGCTCTGCCTGACGTAGGTTAGGTTTGTACACATGGACCACAAGGTACTTCCCACATGGGGTGAATTGCAAGCCACAGACATCTCCAGAGATAGTGGCGTTCTGAAGAGCCGCACCACTCCAGTCGTAGAGCTGCACTCTCGCTGCCTCGTACACATTTTCAACCACAGCAAAGACAGAGGCGGGCCTTGAAAGCGCTACATTGCCCGTTGACCCAAACACACATGCCACAGCTTCTCCTGTGTTCACATCCCACAGACGTGCGTTCTTCTTACTGATGTAGGTGATCACCCACCCACCACAGTCCGACAGAGCCACCCCGTTGCACCCTTCGTGCGAGAGAGAGTGGAGCAACGTCAGGTCTTCGTCATACACAGAGACGCCGCCTTCGCCACGGAAGACAACAACACCACGCCACACGCGAACACTTGGAACGAGGGGACGTAAACTTTGCGGAGCACCTCCCCACCAGGAAGCGCAACCTCACGCACATCTTCCCAGCACGGCAGGTAGCAGCGTATCTTGCACCGTGAGATGGCAGGCGGACCGTACACATTAGTGCCCACTTTGAACTCGAAGGCAGGGCTTAAAGTTTCTGTATCGAGGACGGTCACATAGAATAGCTCCCGTGTAAAGAGGCAGAGTGCTCCACAAGGAGACAGCGATAAACGATCCCTCCGCTGCCCATGGACCGTACTCAGCAGGACACTTGATGTCGGCAAAGCGGCGGGCAAGCACAACCTGCACCCCTGCACCAAACGCAGTGTCCTGCAGACGGCATGTCCCCTCCAGCACCTGCGTGCCGATGCGCATCTCGACAGACGCAGGCGAGACAGCAAGCGCCGTGCACGCAACCTCCTTTGCCGCTGCAACGTCCGCCTCGCACGGCACCTCCACTGTCGCAGTCACACCTGACTCTTCCAACACAAAGGTCACATCCATCATTTTGTTAAGGGGTCTGTTGTGTTTGATATGATAGTTGGTGGTGTCACTTCGCAACGACAAAAAAGAAGGTTAGGGGGGTTAAATACGTGTTTCAACAAACTCTGACACAGCAAACAATTTGAAGATACCCTGCACAAAAATGTGAACATAAATCTCATGTCTTGCCCGTGGCTAGATTGACGGTGTGGCCTATGCAGTTGGTGGTATACCCTCTGCAGACACTTGCACTGTCCCCTTCTGTCAGAATACAGTCACCACCCTCCCACCGGGGCTGTATATATACGTTCCTCGGGCACTTTTTGAACGTATATATCACACATTCTCCGAAATTGCGTATCATTTTTCAGATTTTTCACTCACTCGGCCCAGATGCATATTTTTTATCGTCCGACCCCGGAATTGAACGTTTCGAAACCGCGCTTTCAAAAGAAATAAAAATCTCAAAAAAATAAAAAAAATCTTTTTTCTGAAATCACCGTGAGAGTTTTTACCTCCTAATCTCAGCAACAGGTGAGAAAAGGACAGATGCATAATTCTGTCTGAAAATGCGCGGAATGGTGTTTCCGGACTCCAAACTTTTCAAAGAAAAAAAAATCGAGAAATTTAGTCAAAAAACTATTAAATTGGATTGGCTCCATTGTAGAACACCCATATACAGGGCAATTTGGCTGCAATTTGTGTGTAAAAATGGGGTTGGCTCCACCGAAACCTGGCTGACACATAGTATTTTTCCGGCGGAAAAAAATCGTCAGAATTGAAAGAATTGTTGAAAATAATTCCAAAGAAAAAAAAATTGGCAACTTTTGATAAAAACGTTTTTAGTGGAATTTTTATTTTTCCTTCCTTCAAAACTTCACACACAACGCTTTTTGGTTTTTGGAAGACACACAAGGTGCCGGGTTCTATGATAAGCACGGAACCACCCTGCACCTGTTTGTCATATATATTGTTTCCCGTGCAATACATGGGGAAACGTTTCGCGTCGAAACTAGGGGCAATATAAAGCTTGCACAAAAACCAAGCGCGTGTGGAAGAAAAAAGAAAAGAAAATATTTTTTCTGATTCAAAGTGGTGTTTACGTTTTGGGTACGGGGCGGAGAATAAAATCTGTTCGATAAAAGAAACGCAAGCTTTTTTGTTTTATCTTGTTCAAAGTCACCGAAGACCACCCAAAAAGGGGTTTCTAACCTGATCTCTTAGGAAAGTACAGGGAATACCTGAAAACGCCCCTCCCTCCCAAAATCCTTTGCGACATGAAGAGAGGCATAAAAAAAATCGTCCGACCCCGGAATTGAACGTTTTCACACCCGATCTTTCAAAATAAAAATAAAAATATTTTTTTTGGGGCGCGAGAAATTAGTAGGATCCACCCGTCAACGCACACAGACGTTTAATGACCTCAGGGTGCAATATTTTTTTGCAAAAAGGCGCGGAATGGCATTTCCGGAGCGATCTGAAAAAATTCCGGGGTCGGAGAATTTTTTTAGTGGAAAAATAGTCACTTTAAATTGGCTCCATGGTTGGTCACAAGTGATACGCAGTTTCGGAGAATGTGTGATATACGCTACGTATATCAGTCGCTCCCCTGAAAAGTGTCAATTTGAGAAACCCCCAAAAAAAAGTCAAATTTTTTTTGAAAAAAGTACGTATTTGGGCTTAAATTTGCCCGCTGATTCCATTGGAGCAAGAATTTTGAACTTTTGAAAAAATCAAATTTAGTCAAATCCCAAAAAACGGTTTTTGCCGAAAATCTCTCCAAAATCCCAGGATATCAGCCTATTTTTCCGGAGCTGGAAAATGCGCTGTTCGTCGTTTCCGGAGTCCGCGCAATAAAATACAAAAAAAAATGAGAAGATTAGTGGAGTAGAAGTTTAGTGAAAGGTGGTCCACGGGGTTATTGCACTTTACCACTGTATTTCTATAGGGTAAAAACCCATTCAAAGGCGCCTGTACAAGAAAACCGTACGAAAAAAGTGGCCTTTTTTGTTGATTGGGGGACAGCTGCTTCTTCCTGTCCTCTCGCTTCGCCCGCGTGTAGGAGTACTGCTCCGATGCGCAGTCACACAGGGTGTACAGAGGTCGTGTACAGAGAGTGGACCCCCCCTGTCTGCGCGAGACAGGCAACGTACACCCACCTCTTCTCGTGACCTCAGGTTGACGGTCAGCTGAAGACACCAGGACCCAGGGTACGCACGTATTTCGGCAGGACTGCGATCACCCTTTCACGCACACAAAAGCAACATGTTCCAGCATTAGTACAGTACAGGTTCTGTATTATGAGCCATTTTCCTTAGTGTTTTCCCCTATTAAAAGTAGTGAAATTTCGATTTGGGGGGTAGAGCCGACCATCCCACAGGAAAAAAATGGGGTTCAAAAAAAAAAAAAAAAGTACGGAATCGAAAGATTTTTGACGAATGAATCCAAAAAAAGCATTCTCGGAAAGTTTTTTCGGCTTTTGGTCGGTCCACAGGTCAGTTTCCTGAGACCACTTTTTCGGCCCTCGTACCCGAATCCCAGGAAATTAAATATTTTTTTTTCTCCTCGAAAACGCGCTGTTCGTCGTTTCCGGAGTCCGCGCGATAAAATGCAAAAAAAATCGATAAGATTAGTGGAGTAGAAATTTAGTGAAAGGTGGTCCACCAAATTGACACTTTTCGGGGGAGCGACTGATATATACGTTCAAATATACGTTATACGCTATCTATACGTTGCACCCATTTCCTACAGCAAAAAAGCGGTGGTACTCATCATCGAGCAAACCCCCCGAGACTTTGTCCCGTCGGGGCACCTTGTACTCCGCCTGCGGCGGCAACCGACGCACGGTGTCGATCATCTCCTGAATCCTCTCAGAAGAGGAGGTGTCCAGGGTTGTCCTGTGTAGAACAACCATGAGGCAATCACGCGGTCAGCTTCGTGGGCACCCATCATTGTTCTCTGCACATGAGCATCAAGAGGCCCGGTGACAACCTCTTTTGCCCCCTTTGCGGAGGTCTTCGCCTTCTTCTGCTGCCGGTGCACTGCTGCTCCCCAACTCCTCAAGCCACTATGTGTGTTCCTCTTCCGTTTTTGTGGCGAGGAGGGTAAGACCCGGGCACTTGGAGATGCCGTTCTCGAAGTGCGCTTATTCCGGGATAACCCCCGTCGCATAGGGGACTGGTACAGTACAACAAAGGGCAACGTATGGGTAACGTATATTTAGCTTTTTCCTCCCCCAGCCCAACGTATATATACGTTGGAACGTATTATACGTATAATACGTATACTTGCAGCCCCGCCCTCCCACCCCTCGCGAAACATCACTCACTGTTGTGGGTACAGATGCCTCTCTTATAATACCGCCTGTTGCTGTATCTACAAAAACCCCAATAGCAACAAAACAGCCACAGAAACACTGACTGCGAAGTGCCGTCAACGCTGCAGAAATGCTCCTCACTCAGAAGACCAGGCAAGAGCACCTTGCAGGCGTCTCTGGCTAGAAGCTGTGTGTGATTACGGAAATCGGGGCAGATGTCCGCACGCTCCTTGCCTTCTACACCATTGCATAGCTCTGAAACTGTCACGACGCCAAAATGGAAAAAGGTTTACTCACATGTTCCGCGACAGCTCCGCGAGGGGGGGATGCGGTAGGTGGGGGCATATGGGGAGTGTAGGGGTATGCTTTGACAGACGACTGTGGTGTCCACATTGCAGCACCGCTGCCGTGACGGTGCAGAAAAGATGAGCCTCACGTAGACCACCACGACCCTTAAGAGCAGCTATGTGGAGCACCTTCCAGACCAATCCTCCTTACATGAATGTAGTAACGAGGTAGAGTGCGATACGCATTCAGGGGGGAGTGAAACGAACACTGCTGCAACTGCTCAGCGACAGCGAGGAGGTGCTTCTGGGGTGGACTGCCTGCGAGAAGCTGCACAAACACAACCTCTCGCAAAACATCACTCAGTAGGGGTACAGATGTCTCGTCACAATGGTGTCTCGTCCCTCGTTCGCAAACACTACCACACGTGAACACGGGGATATCGTGAGTTCAAAGGGAGCGACGCCACGGAACGTGCGCACACAGGACATGGTCGCCACATCATACTGGTGCAGAGTGTACTCTTCATGAAATAGTTCACCACTCTCAAAGCAAACAACGACGTACTTCCCACACGGAGTGAACTGTACTGCATAGACGTCACATTGCTCCTTTCCAAAGATGCCAAGAGCCGCACCACTCCAGTCATAGAGCTGCACTTTGTCAGAGCATTCCACAGCAAAGACAGAGGCAGACCGTGAAAGCGCCACATGCCACCCAACCGCAGGCACACATGCAACAGCTTCACCTGTGTTCACATCCCACAGACGTGCATTCTTCTCAGTGACGGAGGAGGTGATCACCCACCCACCACAGTTTGACACTGCCAAACTCTGACAACCCTTGTGCAAGAGAGAGCGGAGCAACGTCAGGTCTTCGTCATACACAGAGACGCCGTCTTTGCCTTTCGAGACAACAACACCACCACACGCGAATACTTGGAACGAGGTGTCGACTTTGCGGAGCACCTCCCCACCAGGAAGAGCAACCTCGTGCAGAGCTTCCCAGCACCGCATGTAGCAGCGTGTCTTGCATCGTGATATGGCAAGCGCACTGCCCACCACAATGTCTACTTTGAACCTGAAGGCAGGGCTGAAGGTTTCTGTATCGAAGCCGGTGACATAGCCTGCATCTTGTGTAAAGAGGCAGAGTGCTCCACAAGGAGACAGCGTTAAACGATCTATATCCATACGCTGCGCACCAGTTGGCACCTCAACTCTGTACTCAGCAGGACACTTGATGTCGGCAAAGCGGCGGGCAAGCACAACCTGCACCCCTGCATCAAACGCAGTGTCCTGCAGACGGCACGTCCCCTCCAGCACCTGCGTGCCGATGCGCATCTCGACAGACGCAGGCGAGACAGCAAGCGCCGTGCACGCAACCTCCTTTGCCGCTGCAACGTCCGCCTCGCACGGCACCTCCACTGTCGCAGTCACGCCTGACTCTTCCAGCACAAAGGTCACATCCATTGTTTTGTCTTTTTCTTGTTCCACCTCTGTCAGGAGGAGATGGGGTGTGGGTTGTTTTGTGTGTTTGTGATGTTCTCACTGTGTCTGTAGCTTCCACCAACAGGAGAGGGTTTTAACAAAGACACGTGGAAAGAGGGAACGAGGGATGGGGGTCGTTGTTTGGGTGGCTAGATAAAATTGAAACCGCCCTCCTACTCTTCCTTTGTCTGCACCCTTACTAAAAATAAAGCAATCAAACACAAGCAGTGAAAGGCACACATTTGCGATCATTTCTGGCTCCGTTCCTTCTGCGGCGTGCAAACCCTGAGGGAATTCGGAGACAATATTGTTTGTAGTAAAAATATGTCGCTGGCGGGAGGCGATGTGGTGTTCGGTTGCGACATGGTGGCCTGCGGTGTCTTGCTCGTGGATGCAGATCTGCCATCACTGGATAGGTGTGTGGTGGCAAGACGGATCACTCGTTCTGGGGGTGCAGATGTCTTGTCGCAACGTTAGTGCTTTCGGCTGATACAAACACAACCACACGCGAACACGGTGATATCGCAAATGACGGACCGCTGACGCCTGGAATCACAAGTACACAGGACAGAGTCGCCACGTCATACTGGTGCAGCTCTGCCTGACGTAGGTGAGGTTTGTACACATGGACCACAAGGTACTTCCCACACTGGGTGAATTGCAGGCCACAGACATCTCCAGAGATAGTGGCGTTCTGAAGAGCCGCACCACTCCAGTCGTAGAGCTGCACTTTGTTAGAGCACACTGCGTTACACACCACAGCAAAGACAGAGGCATATCGTGAAAGCGCCACGTACCCCCCAGCCTCGGGGACACATGCCACATCTTCTCCTGTGTTCACATCCCACAGACGCGCGTTCATCTCACTGAAGGAGCAGGTGATCACCCACCCACCACAGTCAGACACTGTCATGTGTCTACAACCCTTGTGCGAGATAGTGCGGAGCAACGTCAGGTCTTCGTCACACACAGAGATGCCGTCTAGGACATGGAAGACAACAATACCGCCACCCGCAGTTACTGCGCACGTCGTGCCGCAAATGCCGTCGACTTTGCGGAGCACCTCCCCACCAGGAAGCGCAACCACGTGGACACCTTCCCAGCACCGCAGGTAGCAGCGTGTCTTGCACTGCGAGATGGCAGGCATACCCCACACCTCAATGTCTACTTTGAACCTGAAGGCAGGGCTGAAGGTTTCTGTATCGAGGCCGGTCACATAGCCATCCTCCTGTGTAAAGAGGCAGAGTGCTCCACAAGGAGACAGCGATAAACGATTCATCCGCTGCGCACCAGTTGGCACCACCTCTGCACTGCACTCAGCAGGACACTTGATGTCGGCAAAGCGGCGGGCAAGCACAACCTGCACCCCTGCATCAAACGCAGTGTCCTGCAGACGGCACGTCCCCTCCAGCACCTGCGTGCCGATGCGCATCTCGACAGACGCAGGCGAGACAGCAAGCGCCGTGCACGCAACCTCCTTCGCCGCTGCAACGTCCGCCTCGCACGGCACCTCCACTGTCGCAGTCACGCCTGACTCTTCCAGCACAAAGGTCACATCCATTGTTTTCTTCAGGGTCTGTTGTTTGATGTGATGTATTGTATGACTTTGCAACTCGAGTGTTCAGGTCAACGACATTCAAAGAATGGGAAGGCAACACTGTGCTCACATTGATATGGAAGCCTTGATAGACGCCAACAAAGCAACCCAGACACACCTCTGTTCCCTGACCCTCCCGACCAACAGGCCAAGCGCACCTTCCTCTGAAGCTGGCCGTCAAAATATAAAACAGGTTTACTTGGGGAGGAAAACTCAGCACGTTTGCTCACTGCTATCAGGATGGGAGGGACGAAGCGGGCGATAAGTATGAGTGTCAACCACAGAAGTAATATACACAGAGTGGCACGCACCTATGATATAACTACTGCCAATTGTACAAATGTTGCACGGGAAAAATTTCCAAGTTGTGCAAAATGCTCGAGAGACTCGTTCCTCTTTGCTTGTTGCTCAAAAGACTATAAACGGGGGGGAAAAAAGTAAAAGTTGTTTGTTGTTCGCTTCCACACCACTTCTGCACTCAGATTCAAGTCTTTTGGCTGTCCTTACAAGCGCCTGCCAAAACGCTCGCCTCGTGGGTGTGGACTTTTTTTTTTTTTTTTTTTTTTTCTTCGACTTGATTTACGATATGGTTGTGTTTGCCTGAAGTACAGAAAGTGTCGTGGAGCACAGGGGGGAAAAGAGGGGGAAACAAGCGGGGAGCGGGATACGCAGACGCGCGACTTTTCACGAGGGTCTCGAGCATTTTGTCAAATACTACGTGTTTACTAAAAATGCTCGAGAGACTCGTTCCTCTTTGCTTGTTGCTCAAAAGACTATAAACGGGGGGGAAAAAAGTAAAAGTTGTTTGTTGTTCGCTTCCACTCCGAACCCTTTTGCCATGAAGGGGACGCAGCGCGACGTAAAGCTGTATTAGAATACCCTATCACAATCGTTCACACACAGCAACACTACATCTTCCACAGCAGCCTTCTTCCCTCGGGTGAAAACGTCGGCCTTTTGCTCTTCGGAAGGTACCCAGGAGCAGGAGATTTGGAGGTGACGAGCCTCTGCAGTCTCGAACAGGCTCTGCAGAATGCGGTTCGCACGGTACTTCGTCGAGTGACCGTTGACGATGCATTTCACCGCGGGAAGGTTGTCCACGAACAGGTGTAGCTTCACGTTGGACGTCAGGGATGCTGCCAAGGCCACCGCCTGGTGTGCGGCGTACAGCTCCTTGTAGAAAATATGTTGAGGTGACCATGCACTGTTGAATATGCCTTGCGCTACTTTCATAAAGTCACCCTCGACCAACGCTGCCCATTCGCGGGAGGACGCATCTGACCACGCTGTCACACGGGGCACATTCGGCTGTGGGTAAATCCAGTTGTTCACGTTCATCAGTGCGGTTCTCTCAATGGTTTCTGTTCGTGTCGACGGGCGAAGCGGTACGGGTAAGTCCCAGTTGAGGATGTCGGTAGCAGTGAAAGCTGCAAGTTCAGCTATGAAGGAGAGAGAGGCGGCTAAAAAACAGAGGCGTCTGTTGGTAGTGTAACAATGCCACACAATGGATCCAAAAACTGTGAAGAACTCTCGTGGGGTGATCTGTGCCGTATGGAGCCTTTCGCATTCCTCCTTTTTTGAAAATTTTTCGAGCCATTTTGGATCTGATTTGTAACGTTGATGTGTAAGGTCGAAAGCAAGCCCAAGGGTGGTGAACTTTTGTGTGGCAACCCCGTATACCTCCCCGTCCGCGTGCATGGTTGCGTTCACGTAAGCGCATCGGTTCAGAAATTTCTTGTAGTTTTCTTCCACTCCCTCACGTGTTTGGGACAGTAAGATGAAGTTGTCGACCCATGTAACACCCTCCTCGTCAGGTAGAAGCGTGCGCGCAGTCCTCTGTGCCAAACATGGGGCGAACGACCAGCCCATGCATAAAACCTTTAACCACGCATGGACAAAATCGCCACGAGCATTCCCCACATTTATGCCGAAAAACGGCCGTATGTCGCTGTGGAGTGGGAACTGGTAAAACCAGCTTTGTCCGTCAGTGAGGATGGTCCATCTCTGTATCAGAATTCTGCTGATCACGTCAGTAATGAGTGGTAGTCGCATTTGGGGAGGTCGCACCATGAGGTCGTTGAGCTTTCTCCCATCCATGACGAATCTCAAACCCCCGGATGATTTTTTGACTGTGAAACCGTGCATCACTACAGACTGGGGACCGGATGCCTTTTCTAGGACGTCGTATTTTTGCAGGTCTTCAAAATGGGAGCCCATGTGTCGTGATATGCGGTTTTTGAGACGTGGGTCGGCTGTAAGTTTGGAGAGGGCATCTTCTCTGAAGACTTTGCAGAAGACAGTTTTTGTGGAGATAATGTCTAACAAGTTGTATGGTTCTCCTGCTTCACCCCTTAATTCGCCCCTTATGTCAATCTCTTTGAGCTTTTGGATGTCGATTCGGGTCGTGCATATGGGAGCAATCCTGTCAGAGCCTGGGGATCGTGTCTTCGATGTGGGGTTCCTGATGGTACGGTCTCTGAAGTGGACAGCAATAGCTTCATCGTATAGCATTTGCAGAGGACCGAATTCTTCACCTTCAGGGGAGGAGGACGGGAGTTGTACATCTGGAACATCTTTGTTTATATCATGGATCGGTGGAGGGGTCAGGGCTGTGTCATAGTTGGAGAAAAGCGATGGGCCAAACTGTTTTTGGGGGAAACATTTCTGGACGTTCAGTCGTCTAATTTTATGCGTAGGGCCTGTGACAGTGATGCTGTGTCTGCAACTCTCCTTATCCCCGCCGCCGGCAGGTATCGCAGCAACCCCTCTATGGTTTTGTGTCTGGACACCTTTTGTATTTCCTCCAACGGCATTCCTTCCTTCAGGAGCTGGTAGCACGCTCCTCGCCTCAACGAGTGCGGGGTGAGGGTGGGGTTCACTTTCTTTAGTGCGGTATTGATGTGTTGGAACGTCACGTCTTTGAAGATGAGTGTGTCTCGTGACCTCTTCGCCGTCTTGAGGAGCTTCTTTAGGGTGAGAAAAGAGGAGTGTTCGATGTTCAGACCTGTCTGTTGGCCGATACGGAAAGGATCGGATTTCGTGGTTACCCAGTTCACGCTGGTGACTCCGTCCTCTCGGGTCACCACCTCCTCCGCACGCAGCCGCAGCACATCCGATGCCCTTGCCGCACCCAGCCAGCACATGCTGATTGCCAGCTTCAGCACGGGGGAGGGAGTCTGGCGGAGTGTCTCCTCTACCTCCTCTGGGCATGCCGGTACTGCCTGCTGTTTCGGCTTCAACGCCCCCAATCTCTTCAATGCCCCCCGGTAATCCTCCAACAGCATTGAGAATGCCATTTTGTGGTAGGCCATTCGTTGCAATGCGGAGACGATGTCGTAGGAGTACTGAAGGGCGCTGCTGTTGGCGATGCAGTCCATCTCTCGCAAGCGCTCGACCCACAGCACAATGGCCAGATCCATCTCCAGGGGGTTTCCGGTGCAGGCCTCCCACTTCTGCTTGAACTCCAGAAACCTCCGGAACAGGTACGACAGGTTCTGCCATCTGTCTCTCGAGAGGGATTTCTTCAGGGTGTCCTTCACGCAAGACATCAGTGCGGCTCTTTGGGGTTGGGACAAAATTGGTTCGACTTTCAGTGGGCGGCCTCGTTTTTTCGGTTTGGGGTTCAAAAGGTTTGGAAAGAGTGTGTGTAGGGGGGAAAAAACAGAAAGAGGGGTGGTTTGAGTTGACTCGAGGGGGTGGAGTCAGTTCCCCCCCTTTCCCGCCTTATCGTTCTTGGACCCCTCACGGTTTGCATCACGGTTGGAGTCGCGGTTGTATTCGCGGTTTGTGTCTCTCTGGCGGTCCCGGTCTTCTCTGTATCCACCCCTGTCTCGCGAGTCCCATCCTTTCCCCTTTTTGCCTCCGGAAGACTTAGAGGCGCGGTGGGCATCGTCGCGGGTCTTCCTCTTTTTGTCGAAAGCTTCTTTCCCCTTTGCCTTCATTTCTTCGAGGAGTCGCTTCATGATGTGTGGTTCAAATTTTTCGACCTTTTGCGCTTTCGCCTTCACCTCGTACTCGAATCTCACTTCCTTTCCGTAGACTCCCAGGTGAATGAGAGAAGTGAGCTCCACAACGGTGGTATGGAGAAGTTTAATAGTGGGTGGATGAGAGGTCTTGTCATCAGTCAGTGTGTCTATCGTCAAGAGTAGGCTGTCGATTTTCCGTGCTCGATCGATCTCGTAATCTGGGGCATCACTTAACTCTGCAGGTATCGTCGCCGTTTTAAAATGGGCGCGTACCGCATCCTTTACCAGCAGTCTCATCTTCTTATCCTCCAACTTTGTCCATGTGCACACCACGTCAGCTGCAAAGTTTAAAGGGAGGGTTAGGTCGATTCGTTGTTCCAGAGCGTCTATCCTGGCTGACATCTCGTCCAGCTTGTTCATGATTGCTTGGAAAGAGTGTTGCGAGGTGGTGTCTGTGTCTGTAACGGCGTTGTTTCCTGCGTTGGTCTCCTCCTCGGACGATGCGTCGTCAGGGTCAATTTCCTGTGTGGGTGGGGTGGGGGTGACGTGTTTCCTCCAACAACACTCCGGGCATCGGAATGTGTCGGCGGTGAAGTTATCTAGCACCACCTGCCTGATATGTGCCGGTACGCACTTCTTCAGGCAGGTCACCGACGACGCCTTCCCACAATCTCTGCATCGTGCCCCCGCATGTTGCTGCGTGCAGGTGCCAAAGCTGCATCCTGGGGCATCGTCTGCGCGGGGATCGTCCGCCTCCACCGACAAAGGGATCGCGTCCCAGTCCACCGAGTCAATGCCGGGGTAGTCGGACATTTGGATTAGGGTTTTTTTTTTTTTTTTTTTTTTTTTTTTTTTTTTTTTTTTTTTTTTAGATAGGATTCGTTCTGGCTCTCAGGCCGGTTTTTTTTTTTTTTTTTTTTTTTTTTTGTTTTGTTGATGGTTTTCGATTCTAGCTCTCCGGCCGGTTTTTGCTGATGGTTTTCGGTTTTTGCTGATGGTTTTCGATTCTGGCTCTCAGGCCGGTTTTTGCTGATGGTTTTCGATTTCTAGCTCTCAGGCCGGTTTTGCTGATGGTTTTCGATTCTGGCTCTCAGGCCGGTTTTGCTGATGGTTTTCGATTTCTAGCTCTTCGTTCTAGGCTGGACGGTCGGATTCGTTGATAGGTTCGTCTAGCCGGATAGTTTGTTGTTGTTTTTTTTTTTTTTTTTGGGCAAATTGCGATAACACGTATACTTTTTGTTTCCATTTGCGATAACACGTACACAAAAAGTATACGTGTTATCGCGAAAAGTGGTCAAAAAAGTATACGTGTTATCGCGAACAAAAATGTACGTGTTTCCTTCTTCTAAGGTGCTCGCTCTCCATACCTAGACCCTCGAATTTTTTTTTTTTTGGGCCCCAAAAATGGCTAATTTCGACGATTTGAGGCCATTCAAAGCAAAATTTGGCACTTTTGAGCATCTGTGGGGGTCTAGAACGCGGTTGCGAGCACCCCGTTTTTTAGCGAAATATGTACGTGTTATCGCGAAAAGTGTTCAAAAAAATGTACGTGTGACATTCAGAAGACAGGGTCTGGTGGTAAATTTTGCGTATCCCTCTGTGTGGGTCACTCACACTTGCGGTCATGTGCCACTGCGTGGGTCTGGGAACCAGACTTACGTACTTAAGGTGCACGAAGACAGGGTCTGGTGGTAAATTTTGCGTAGTACTGCGACGTGGTACTGCGTGGGTCTGGGAATATGGGTACCTGGGTACAGGATATTTGTTGTCAAAGACATCTTCCACCATGCATTGAGGAGGGTAAGACAGTGGTCGCAGTTTGTACTTGATAGCATTACAACATTTAACTTCTCCACGGGGGTCTTGGGCCGTTCATTCGGTTATACCTTGACTAGCGGAAGAGGCCTTTTTGGTCTCTAGAATATCCGGTATTCCCGAACGGAGGCACACTTTGTGTGTTACTACGTCCTGGCAACTTCTAGCAGTAGGTTAAGAAATCTTTCTTGTAAATTGTTGGATCATTATCTCCTCAGTGCATGAATGCCCCACGTGACTGGACACTTTTGTGTTTGTCATGTGGAGCTGTGGTTGCTCTTTCACGACTTTGATCCTTGTACACAGTGTACCCAGTACCCAGTGCCCTGTCACGACTTTTTCCGTGACAAAAAGTTTGGTTTCCTTGACAAACCAGGTACCTGGGTACCTGGGTACCTGGGAAAACACGTACGTTTTTGTTCGCGAAAACACGTACACTTTTTCGCGATAACACGTATACTTTTTGTGTACGTGTTATCGCAAATCGAAAAAAAAAGTATACGTGTTATCGCAATTTACCCTTTTTTTTTTTTTTTTTTTTTTTTTTTTTTTTTTTTTTTTTTTTTTTGGGTAAATTGCGATAACACGTATACTTTTTTTTTCGATTTGCGATAACACGTACACAAAAAGTATACGTGTTATCGCGAAAAAGTGTACGTGTTTTCGCGAACAAAAACGTACGTGTTTTCCCAGGTGCCCAGGTACCCAGGTACCCAGGTACCCAGGTACCCAGGTACCCAGGTACCCAGGTACCCAGGTACCCAGGTACACGGTACACTGTGTACAAGGAAAAAAGTCGTGAAAGAGCAACCACAGCTCCACATGACAAACACAAAAGTGTCCAGTCACGTGGGGCATTCATGCACTGAGGAGATAATGATCCAACAATTTACAAGAAAGATTTCTTAACCTACTGCTAGAAGTTGCCAGGACGTAGTAACACACAAAGTGTGCCTCCGTTCGGGAATACCGGATATTCTAGAGACCAAAAAGGCCTCTTCCGCTAGTCAAGGTATAACCGAATGAACGGCCCAAGACCCCCGTGGAGAAGTTAAATGTTGTAATGCTATCAAGTAGAAACTGCGACCACTGTCTTACCCTCCTCAATGCATGGTGGAAGATGTCTTTGACAACAAATATCCTGTACCCAGGTACCCATATTCCCAGACCCACGCAGTACCACGTCGCAGTACTACGCAAAATTTACCACCAGACCCTGTCTTCGTGCACCTTAAGTACGTAAGTCTGGTTCCCAGACCCACGCAGTGGCACATGACCGCAAGTGTGAGTGACCCACACAGAGGGATACGCAAAATTTACCACCAGACCCTGTCTTCTGAATGTCACACGTACATTTTTTTGAACACTTTTCGCGATAACACGTACATATTTCGCTAAAAAACGGGGTGCTCGCAACCGCGTTCTAGACCCCCACAGATGCTCAAAAGTGCCAAATTTTGCTTTGAATGGCCTCAAATCGTCGAAATTAGCCCTTTATGGGGGTCCCAAAAAAAAAATTCGAGGGTCTAGGTATGGAGAGCGAGCACCTTAGAAGGAGAAAACACGTACATTTTTTTGACCACTTTTCGCGATAACACGTACACTTTTTTGACCACTTTTCGCGATAACACGTATACTTTTTGTGTACGTGTTATCGCAAATCGAAACAAAAAGTATACGTGTTATCGCAATTTACCCTTTTTTTTTTTTTCTTCGACTTGATTTACGATATGGTTGTGTTTGCCTGAAGTACAGAAAGTGTCGTGGAGCACAGGGGGGAAAAGAGGGGGAAACAAGCGGGGAGCGGGATACGCAGACGCGCGACTTTTCACGAGGGTCTCGAGCATTTTGTCAAATACTACGTGTTTACTAAAAAAAAAATGCCCAAAAGTCCCAACATTTGCAACAGAAGGGTGCAAAATACCTCACCCTTCATAGGAGTACGCAGGGGACACTGCTTCTCTGTGGGTTGTAGCTTTGTATCTTTGATACGAATAAATAAAAGTTGAAGGATGGAAACATACGCACATCCTTCCACAAGACATCTAAACACTGAATAAAAATAGACACGTTCAGCAGATCACTGAATAAGAAGCCTGATAAGACGTTGCACGCTGCAAAAGAAAAAAAGTGAATTTGGGTCGATGTACGCACAGAGATGAACAAAATATATTTTTTTCAAAAAATAAAGGAAAGAAAGCTAGATCACAATATCTGAAACGAATAGATTTTTCTCTCCTCACTTTTTTTTTAAAGAGTTTTTTCCTCTTTCTTTTTCAACAATACAAAATGAATTATCATCACAAAAGCAAACGATGCTAGGGTAAAAAAATGCGATCTCCACCCATTTTATTTTATCATTTTCAAAAAAAAAAAGGGTATCTCATGGTTCAGGGTGGCAACGGGGAACAGCAAAGAACTCAAGCGGGGTGGGTGGGAGGCCTGCTTCTTCGCAGGAGGCGAGCCAGGTTTCGAGGCCTGAGACATCGGCACCGCCTAGGAGCATTTCGACGAGCCCACGGCAGGCTGCGAAGTCACCCGCGTAGAGGTGGCCCACTGCACGATTGTAGATGTCATAGCCGTCCTGCTGCGAGTCTGTCTGTGACATCCACTCTGTGGTGTGTGTATCTCGCTCGCTCACCACCTGGCTCACATAGCGCGAATGCAGATCCATCGCACCATAGCACACCTTCGCCAGATGCTTCAACTCAAACTGCGCTGCCGTCGCAGGGTCCTCCCCCACCACGTCGTCGACCATCACATCCACACCCCACCCAGCACCCCAACGCTCCAGCGTATGCAGATACGACGCGCACGACCCTATCACAGAATACCGTTTCAACCCGGAGCAGCCCATATTGCCGCACAGTGCCCTGCCAGACCCGGCAACAGCGTTGACGCTGAGGTGCAGCTCTGGGGCGATGCGGTCTGCTGCGAAGTCGTATTTGAAGTACGAATGAAGCAACAACGCACATGTGGCCGCCTTGCTGCGATGTGCCGGCGTCTGCAGGGAGGTGTTAAACGAGATCTGCACATGGTCCCCAGACACTTGGTCGAGAATACCACGCAGCGGCTTCACCGTTTGCAGCACACACGCAAGATATTCTGCATGCAACACTGCTACGGAGCGCGACGGCAGCACCTTCGCTATGACATGAAACCTACGCACATTGACTATCACCAATGACACATTCTTTGCACGCAACGACGACGACAGACACGCAGACGACCCCTTAGAAGGCGACAACGGGTTGCCGCTGACAGGCGAGTGCAGCTTCTCCGCAGACGGGCTCTCCTCAAGCAACCTCGTCGGTGTCGACATCTGCGGCGACACTGCACGAAGCTGCTCCTCCAGCCTCGGCGGCGAGCTCTCCCTCGGCGGGCTGCTGGTCCCCACACTGTGCGGAATCGCAAGCACCCCACTCTCTTCCAGCGTGCTCTTCAGGTCCACCACACGATGCGCCACCTCGCGGTCCAACAGCACCGACTGCGGGAGGTACTGCCGGTACTCCCTCAGATGCAGCACCATCATGTAGTAGGCCTCTTCGATCGATGCCACCTCCCTGATACGGCTGAGCGGCTGCTTCACCTCTTGGGCAGGGCGGGCAAGGTGCATGGCGGTGATCCCCCTCATACCTGCCCCAAGCTGCGTCAACGGCCGCAAAAACGAGGCCACAACCAACATCACGATGATACCAATCGTGAACGACACACAGATCGCCCACACCAATGCGATACTGCTCGCCCGGTCCGTCCCTGCAAGCATATCGTCATACGGCACGGTGATGATCAACAACATATTCAGCCCCCCCTCAATGCGCACAGGAAACGTCATTAACACATTATCCTTACTGCTTATCACAGAGTAGTAGAACATTGCGCTGGACAGCCCGCCGTATCGGCTGTCCAACTTTGCAACCATTTGACGGACCGGAGACTCCTCCTTGAAGTCCGTGATGTCCAAGACATTGTCAGGATTGTTCAGAACCATCCTTTTGTCCACATGGCCTTGCAGCCGTTCTCTTGAGAGAGACGACCCTATCACAGAGTAGTCCTCCATCAACAACACCGCCAGCGAGTTCTCCGTCAACGTCAGCCCCTCCATGACGTCCCTCACCGTCGCTGTCGTAAAATCCGCTGCCACGGTGCCAATGTGTTGCGACGTTTTATTGTATACCGCAGCACTCACCGTGATCCCTACGGTGTGCCCTGTTGCGAAGAGGTACGGCTTTGACCACAAAATGGAATCCGGTTCTGGACGATACCACGGTCGTTTGCGTGGGTCATACGGAACGCTGCCGGTGAGTGGGATGTTGGGTTGTTTGTATTCCATTGCGATGTGCCCCGATGAGTCGAGAAGCTGTGGACGCACCGAGGCGTACACCAGACGCATCGCATCCTCAGTACCATAGCAGTGCGCCAGCGAGGAGTTCCCAGGGTTGCAGCTTCCTTGGCAGGCTGCATCCAGAGCGGAGCCGTTGCCGCAGTGGTTCTGATGGAGGTGTTCGTCGCAAGGCATGTCGTCAAGGTCTGTAGTGCGGCAGGAGGCCCATGGTGGTAAGGTGTCGCCAGGTTTAACGCATATTTCATGGATTTCTTCGTTTGGGAGCTCTGGGGAGGGGCGGATGCCGTGGAAGCGGCCGTCGACGTTGCCGTAATATAAAAGGAAAATAGACCCTGTTGCGCCCCCGACAGTGCGGAGGAGACGATTCAGGAAGATCTCCGGTTCGGGCCACTCGGAGGAAAGGATGTCCACCTCTCTGGAGGATGTGGCTAGCGACTGCGCGAGCCTCACAACGCGACCCCCCCCAGCGAGCTCGCGGCGGATTTTTTCTAATGCCTGCCGGGCAGACGCTGCCAGCAAACGCTCTTGCGCATCTTGAATCATACTACGCGGCGTCACATACGTTACCCCCCACACCACGAGACTTACCCCTAATAGCACTGACGTCAACAACGCCATTATCACGATGGGAAGTCTTAAACGCCGTCCCACAAAAAGACACGCAAACAGCGACAACACCACAACCGTCATAACCGCGAGGGGTGCTACCACTAAGGCAATGTGCACGTCGTTCACACCATCAGGCATGTCATCCCGATCGGCGACAGGGGTATAGTGTAGTCCATTCACATCAGAACAACACAATACGATGCATATCCAACCAAGGGGTGGGGGTGGCCAGCCTCCCATTCACACAAAAGGGAATGGCGGCTGCCCGGAGACGGTATGGTATTGGGAGGTGTTGATGTTGTTTGCTCCGTTCTTCAATGAATTTGCGGTGCAAGCAGCAAGGCGGGTAGAGAAGGCTGTCGCGGATGTGGAAGTACTTCTTGACAACCTTGAAGCGTGTCGCGGTACTTCACGTAGGCTCGCCAAGGTGACCACGAGAGAAGAGGGAGAAGGGGGGGAGGAGGAAAGAAGTTGTGGAGGGAAAATGAAGAGAAAAAAAACGCCTGTTTTTAGTGGTGTTTGGGATGAGGGGGGGGGGGGTAGGGGGTCCGACTCCTAATAGACTTGTGTATAAAATTTCGTACAAAAAACTCATTATTAAACTTCTGGTCATTTCCAAGGTAACTGCGGGTGAAACACACCCTCAGAGTGGGTCACAGGGGGCCTGTGGGCCGAAAAACGACCCAGAAGCCACCCCAGAATACAAAAAAATGGAAAAAAATAGTGAAAAAACGGCTTTTTGGCGGTTTTGGCCATGTTGGGCAAAATAGCGGTTTTTCAAGAAAAAACCAAAAAAACGGTTATTTTTTGACATCACAAAACCTCCTTTGGCACAAATATACCCCAAAAGTGGCCTGTGAGTCCATTCCAACCTGTTTTGGACATATTTGACACTTTTGGAAGTGTTTTTTTGGTGTTTTTACGTCAAAAAACATACCCTGGCAATACCCTGACCGCGCTCCGGCAGCATTCCGGCATGCTGTTTGACCCATATAGGGGTCAAGAAATGGCCAAAAACCCCCGAAAAAGGACCCTGGGAACCCAGAGAGTTCCAAATTTCCACCACATCCCCACCCAAACACTGCAAAAACACGACAGAATATCGTCTTAAAAAACACACTTTTTTCAAAAAGGTCGTCAGACAGGCTCCATAATAGCCTTTTTGAAAAAAGTGTGTTTTTTAAGACGATATTCTGTCGTGTTTTTGCGGTGTTTGGGTGGGGATGTGGTGGAAATTTGGAACTATCTGGGTTCCCAGGGTCCTTTTTCGGGGGTTTTTGGCCATTTCTTGACCCCTATATGGGTCAAACAGCATGCCGGAATGCTGCCGGAGCGCGGTCAGGGTATTGCCAGGGTATGTTTTTTGACGTAAAAACACCAAAAAAACACTTCCAAAAGTGTCAAATATGTCCAAAACAGGTTGGAATGGACTCACAGGCCACTTTTGGGGTATATTTGTGCCAAAGGAGGTTTTGTGATGTCAAAAAATAACCGTTTTTTTGGTTTTTTCTTGAAAAAACGCTATTTTGCCCAACATGGCCAAAACCGCCAAAAAGCCGTTTTTTCACTATTTTTTTCCATTTTTTTGTATTCTGGGGTGGCTTCTGGGTCGTTTTTCGGCCCACAGGCCCCCTGTGACCCACTCTGAGGGTGTGTTTCACCCGCAGTTACCTTGGAAATGACCAGAAGTTTAATAATGAGTTTTTTGTACGGTAATTTTACTCACAGTCGGACCCCCTAGGGGGGGGGGGGGGGGGGGGGATTTTGATCGATTGGAAATAAAGTTATTGGGGACAATAATTGGGGTTGTGGAAATAAAAACCTACATCTTCGAACTATTCTACACAAAATGATTTCATCTCAAACAGAACGCATCTCCTTACAACCGTACGCGTACTGCTTCTTCGTATGTTGTGTACAAGAGTTGAAATAATAAAACCTACATTCTTGAGCTCTTCTATACGAAGTGATTTTCATTGGACGCATCCACACACAATTTCAATCATTCGAGCCGAAGACATCCAAACATTTCGGCTTGTATTATTTCCTTACCGTACCGCTTCGTATGTTGTGTACAAGAGTTGAAAAAAAAGATGTAGAACACCTGGGGTTCCATTAAAAGAAAAGGAAATACTATTTTGGAAGGTGCGAAAATAAAATTGACAGTGGAAGCTTTGGTGACAACGACATTATTCAAGCCTTGGTGGCAATGAGACACTATTCCAACATATTTTTTTTCAAACAAAAAAAAAAGATGCTGAAAAAAGGAGTTCATTTGTCGTTCCCTCACCCCCTCGGTCTTTTGTTTCTTTGACGCTTCCACACACACACACACTATCTCACAGTTGTTGGGTGGTGGTCGGTTGGGGGTGAGCTGAACGATGTGACACTTTCCGCTCACAAAGTAGTGTGCGAAAAAAAAGAAATCAGAAATGCGGAGGGACTAAACGAAAAATATACAGATAATGGGGGGAAAGGGGAGAAAGGCTATCACCGGTCTCTTTGTGATCTCTCGGTGATCAGGCTTCCATAAAAATAATAACCGGACACATTCTCTGACACCCTCTGAGCAAAACAGCCAAAACCATTTACTGTTTTGAGCGATACAATCAATAAACCCAATCAGAAATCAAAAAAGGATTTTTTTTTGACACAAAAAACTCGAGTGATTACAAATAAACGAGAAAAATTGCAAAAAGGAGAGAAAAATTCAAAATGGTCCTTATTTGCATTTTTTTTGGGATCCACCCCGTGCCGTGGGGTCGAGCCCCGGTCACTTAATAGGTGGGGCATTTTTCGGCCAAAAATTTCCCCAAAATGTGGGGTTGTAATATTGACGATTTACCCCCCCCCCTACACTATGCCCATATTACAGTGGCTCGTGAACCTACAGGGGTTGAGAAGGTTGTGGGAAAATACCACCCCGCTGGGGAAGAAGGTAAAGTGCACATCGGCGTTCAACTGGACGTGAACCGAAGTCGTCGTCACCTTAAAAAATAAGCGAGAAAAAAAAACCTGAAAATGTGTATCAGAGCAACCATATCTTTTAGAATAAAACGCCAAAAACAGACTGATAACAATTGATAAGCATTGATCGGAAAGACAATAAAAAAAAAGGGAAATGGAAGTTATTGAGGCAGGCACCTCCACGACCCACTGTACGATGCCGGCTTCGGGATGACGAGCACAAAAAAAAAGATAAAATCATCAAAGACGAATGTCCCCAGGCTCACAAAAAAAAATTCTCTTTTGGGGTTGTGGAACTCTCCCAAACTGCCCCTGAACTGACTCAGGTAGTGCTGGGTACTACCAATATATTTTAAAGGTAAGTGCCCGGGCAAAGTATCCTGATCAGACATCACTGGTGCAAAAGCCTCTGTGGGCGCAAACTTCGGAGACAAGGAAAAAAGAGAAAAAAAAAGTACGACTGAAACTTCTTCAATCACTCTACAAAAAAAAAGTGAAGTTGATAGTGCACAAAAAACGCCCCCCTGACGCAGGCACCTGCCTACTCCATGCACAAAAAAAACTCTCCCCCCTGAGACTCCCCCCTCCCAACATCTCCTCCTCCCACTAAAAACCCCTAAAAACTCCCCCTCCCCTCCCCCTCCCCCTCATGCAACACTCCCACTAGAACTCGACCCGACCTGCGACATGCACATAACGGGGGTGTATTTCGTTTCTGGCTCTGTCACATCTTGCTCAGGAGGGTGACTGCTTGAGGTTAGCGTAGGAGACCTACAAGGATCAAAAGCTGCGTGCGGGCGAGGTACAGAGAAGAGGTGAAGGGGTGGAGGGGGCTCATCGCGAAGTTGGCAGGCAGTGATCCAGCGGTGCAACTCCTCCGAGACAAAATGCGGCAAATCGCAGGTCTCCAAGGCTTCGAAGGCATCGTCAAACTTCGCTTCATACAGCAAATCTACAGCATTGTTGTATTGCCGATACTTTGCCTCCTCCGCGACTCTCTCCAACTGATACATCCACTCCTGCGCCTTGACCCCACGAAACGGCTTTACAATTTCATACAAAGACCGCACCCTCGTATCCTCCTCCCTTAACGTCACCCGGCACAGTTTTTTTCTTTCAAACGAAGTCGCAATACCTAGGTCATCTCCGATAGCCCCATCGACTACAATCCCTGCCCCCCAATGCGCACCCCAACGTTCGAGGACACGAAGATACGACGCGCACGATCCAATAACAGAATACCGTTTCAACCCGGAGCAGCCCATATTACCGCATAGGGCTCTGCCAGACCCGGCAACAAGGTTGGTACGCAGTCGTTTTTTCTGTCGTGTCGGCTCGTCGGAGGATTGCGACAATTCTTTGAACGTTTTTTTCGAAAAAAGCTCTAAAAGCGCGAGACAACACTCTACTGCCTTGTTTCTATGCATCGAGCTCTCCAACGTTGTGTTGAATGTTATGTACACATGGTCGCCGGAATATTCATCAACTATTCCACGAAAGGTCCGCGCGGTGCTGACTATCGGCTCAAGGTACTTCGAATAGACACCAGCCAAGGCCCTCGAGGTTAACGACCGCGCCAGTCCATTGAAGTTGTGCAAATTCACGATAACCAACGAAACGCATTTTGCCCGGAGAGTTGCGGACATAAGAGGAAGATCGCCTCCTCGCGAGGGGGTCAGCTCCCCTGAACTCTGCGATCCTGATGTTCCATCGGTCGGAAATTCTGACGAAACCGCCTTCGGAGAAGAGGAGGAAGACCTAGGAGGGGTAAGTGGATCTGCCCTTTCTGGCTCGGGTTCGAGTGTAGTTTCTTCAGGTTCAGCAATGTCGGTGAGATTGCATAAAACAGATTGTGGAAGATATTGCCTATACTCCGAAAGGCTTAACGCCATGGTATGAAACGCAATTTGAATTCCAGCAACTTCTGAAATAGATGATAGCCTTCTTGGGGGTCCATGGGTTTGTAGTTTCATGAGCACGACGTCCCCCATATCGTCAGCAAGGAGGTCTAACGGTTGCAACAACACCCTCACAAAGAGAAACACAACCACCGCCGAACCCAACGAAATCGAGACCGCCAGCACCAAAGCCACCATCGACGTTCTGTCTGCATGCCCCATCATATCGTTATACGGCACCTCCATCACCAAAATCAGTTCCAACCCTCCTAAAATTCTAAAAGGGAATGACAACACCCCGTGATCACACGACATCAAAATCGCTTTGTGTTTCATCGCATTTTCGATAGACCCATATCGATCTAAAAGAAACGCGAGCAAACCTTTAATTTTCGATTTTTCAGAAAATCTTGCAATCTCCATCACCCCTCCTATATCCACCCCAGAGTCAATCTGAAGCGCCTCTTTTGTGAATGAGGAGCCAAGAAGACAGCCTTTTGCGGTCATCAAAATCGATAGCGCGCTGTCGGTAGGACGTAACGACATAATAATATCCTGCAAGCTCTGTGCGGTCACATCTACCGCGATGGTACCGATATGCGCCCCTTGCCGTGACACCACCCTCGCAACCGCGGTAATCCCTACACCCCCCGAAGAAAAAATGTACGGTGCACTCCAGACCACATTCCCAACGCTGATATTGTACCAAGGCCGTTGGCGGGGGTCGTATCGTTGGATTGAAGGGATATTTGGGATTTTTGGGTCATCAAATCGGTGGTTGGTTCGTCCAGATTTATGAACAAGACGTGAGTTTTTTACTCTTGTAATAATATAACGCAATGAACGCTCCGAACCATAGCAGTTCTCTGCAGACGGAGACGCTGCGCCGCATGACAGCAAACAATCCTGCCGTTCCACCGCGTCACTACAGTTGCAATAATCCTGATAATCCTTGGCAGGACACAACACCCATTCCGGCAGCGCATCCCCTGGGAGCACACAAAGATTGTGACAATCCACATCCCTTTCCTCCCCACCATACTTAGATACCCCCATAAGCCTCCCTTCCGCTGTACCATAATATAACATGTGCAGAGACGATGAAGCGGACCCAACAGTATCAAGCATGGTACTCAGGTAGTAGTGGGGGACCGGCCATTGGGAGAGAAGGTTCAGTTCTTTGCCTTCTTGGGAGTGTTCTTTGGTGAGTTCGATGATGCGTACGGCAGGGTCGAGTTCGGATCGAACCTTTTCGATAGCTTCGGTGACGGAGGCAGCGAGGTGCGATTCCTGCGTTTCTTCAATCACATCGCGCGGCGTCGCATAGGTAACGAACCACGCAACGATCCCCACCGTCAGAAGCGCCGCCGTCATGACCAACATTAATACCACAGACAACCGGACCCGCCGGGCCGTGACACACCACAAAGAGGTCACCACAATCAAAATGAGTGTCAACACAAAGGCCGCAAAGATGACCCCCAGGTGCTCGCTCTGCAGGCGGTTGGAGAACTCCACGTGGTCCAGGGTTACGTCCAGCTCCATAGGTTCGGCAACAAGCCATGGTACGGTCGCTAAGAATACAACCACCTTGGCTAGCATTGTTCTCTAGCCTACTCCATGTGGGAGAAGAAGAAAAAAATATTGGGGAGGGTGTCGTGCCCCTGGAGGGTGGGTGAGGGGGGGGGTGTGATTTGGGGAGGTAAAAAACCAAAGAAAATAGTACAAATAGGGCGAAGACGAGCAGGCATAGCCATAAGAAGAATATAGGGCTAGTATGAAGTAAACAAAAAAGAAGTTTTGTTGAGAACTCCAGCTGACGTAGGGGACTCTTGTTTAGGGGCTTGCAAGGGGGAGGGTGATTTATCAGGGGGAAAAAACATCTTTTTTTTGGAATCGACAATGATTCTGCCACTTTTTTTTTGTTTTTGTTTTTTTGTGCCGAGTGAGAGAGGTCGTGGGCACAAAAACAGTGATCGTAATAACAGGGCCCCTTGTTCTCGGAAAAAAACAAAAATCTGAATTTATGTTCTCATTTTTTTCCCCCCCTTTTCGGGTTTTCCAAGCTCTACCTTCACAAAAAAAGGAGGGGGGGAAATCCAGAATTTCATGTTCTTCGCTCTCACTTAGGGACAACCCTGATGGAATCATCTTTCTTCTTCGTTGATCATTTGCTGGATTAGTGTCTTCACTTTTTTGTTGTTCTTTTTGTTGCAGGAGCGGTGTAGTAATGGGGAGAGTTGGTTTGTATCAACGTAAACGCCCAAAGGATGCGCAAACGCGTCTGTGACAAAAAAATATATGGGAGGGGAGGGACCTCAGGGGAGAAGGTACACGAATTGCCCTCTTTTGCCGAGGGGCAACAAAAAAAAAAAGGCCCAAAAAAAAAATTCTGTTTTGATAATATGGGTGTTGGTTGAATTTGTAGCCACAGCCGTCACCTGCTCCTGTTTCTCCGTTTGCATAGGTTTTCACATATTTGGACTCTGTAGTCTGTTGCCAATTAGCTTGAGCAAGCTTTCAGCATTCCCAAACCGAGCGACTCTTGCAAACAATGAAGCACCCACGCGTTCGGAGGAAGGACGGGACTCTTTACCACTATATCTGGCGTTCATTTCGGAAGGCTTACTCCCTTTTGAAAGGCACCTTTGTTTGGGAGAGGGGAGGGGCACGCATACCCCGAAGGCGAATACGGTATTCGCCCTATATTCGGATCCGAATGTAGGGCAAATAGAAGAAAACAGGCGAATATGATATTCGTCCTATGTACGGATCCGAATATAGGGCGAATATGTATTCGCCTTCTGGGTATACCTAGGCATACCTAGAAGGCGAATATGATATTCGGCCTATGTACGGATCCGAATATAGGGCGAATATGTATTCGCCTTCTGGGTATACCTAGGCATACCTAGAAGGCGAATATGATATTCGTCCTATGTACGGATCCGAATATAGGGCGAATATGTATTCGCCTTCTGGGTATACCTAGGCATACCTAGAAGGCGAATATGATATTCGGCCTATGTACGGATCCGAATATAGGGCGAATATGTATTCGCCTTCTGGGTATACCTAGGCATACCTAGAAGGCGAATATGATATTCGTCCTATGTACGGATCCGAATATAGGGCGAATATGTATTCGCCTTCTGGGTATACCTAGGCATACCTAGAAGGCGAATATGATATTCGGCCTATGTACGGATCCGAATATAGGGCGAATATGTATTCGCCTTCTGGGTATACCTAGGCATACCTAGAAGGCGAATATGATATTCGTCCTATGTACGGATCCGAATATAGGGCGAATATGTATTCGCCTTCTGGGTATACCTAGGCATACCTAGAAGGCGAATATGATATTCGGCCTATGTACGGATCCGAATATAGGGCGAATATGTATTCGCCTTCTGGGTATACCTAGGCATACCTAGAAGGCGAATATGATATTCGGCCTATGTACGGATCCGAATATAGGGCGAATATGTATTCGCCTTCTGGGTATACCTAGGCATACCTAGAAGGCGAATATCATATTCGGCCTATATTCGGATCCGAATATAGGCCGAATATGCCATATTCGGATCCGAATGTAGGGCGAATACGAAATTCGCCTTCTAGGTATGCCTAGGGGGAGGGGGAAGAAGAGAAACGAAGAACTGCTACTAAAATACTAATAATAATGTTTAGAGATCCCCACCCCAATAAATGTGTACGTTAGTACAAAACGAAAGAGAAGTTTAAAAAAAATGTGCAAACTTCCTCATCCGGATCAAAGCAAAAAAATAAAGTGACGTCGTGCAAACGCCTCTGGGACGCAGGCACTGACAATTAAAAATAAACGAAAAGGGTTATAAAATGACCCTAAGCATCGCGTACTTACCTTGAATGAATAAAAATAGAAAACGACTTCAGGATATGACAGTTAAATGAAATAAAGAAAACACTTTTCCGTTTATCACACAAAAGGTTTGTGCTTTCCACTGATGAACGTGAGTGAGTATATGTTAGTGAAAAACCAATACGCCAAAGCACACGCACCATCCGTCGCTTTTCATTTCCATTCGTCAATGTTTGATAACACAAAAAAAATGTACCGCTACTACAGTACGTTCTGTCCTCAATGTCAATCGGGGCACAGATTGCACATCACACCCAAAGTTGCAGATAAAAAAGATAATTATTATGAGACATGAGTTGGATCACAAAGCCCTCTAGTGACTGTCTGCCTTGCGCGAACAGTACACGAAAGAACAGATGACAAAACCATGTTGCTCCTACATCCATTCGAGTCCAGCATCGTACATAGAAACGTAGAACAAGACCCCTAAGCCTCTGCTTCGTCACCTGATACCTTAAGATATGAGATATGCGGGAAACTCTTGGGGTCAAAAAAATATTTCTTTTGTTGGGTTGCTACCACCCCACCAAAGGTTCTTTGAAATGCTGCCCTCATTTATTGTCGTGTCGCCGAGTAATCCCACCAAGGTGGGAGAATTCGGGAATTTATTTTTTGGATGTATCATCGCAACTTGCTAACCTTTCAAACAAAAATATATCCCAAAAAAACTGATATCCGAGTTTAAGCTAGTCTCATAAAGAAGAAAGAAACGAAATCAGAAAAAAGAAGTTTTTGTTCGCACCGAATTTTTGTGGAGTGTGTAGGGACAAATGCAAAAAACTTTTCTGTAAATAAGTTGTCGTGTTTCCAGTCACTCTCACCAAAAAATTCGGGCACTCACGCAGATACGTTTTCATTCCCCCTACAACCTTTGCAAGGCAGTTGTCTCAAAAAAAGTAATTAAATATCAGCTCGAAGTTACGCCCGCCAGTCCATTCGGACTCGTATAGACCCGGTTGGAGACACGGAGTCTGGATGTGAACTTGGAAGGTGGCCGTTCGCCGAAGCTAGGTATCTTTTCGCAAACCCGCAAACAGAGAACTTTTTTTTCTACCTTTTCATTCACACTCCGGAAGGGGAGGATAAACAAAACATCAGACATCATTTTCCCACAAACCCCTCCAAAAAAAATTAAACGTCTTCAGCATCACCTAATACGACAGGTAGACACGCGAGAACGTTTGTTTCTTCTTCACTGCGAAAGGTGTTGCCAACTGTGTACGGTACTGCGACGGTGCGGAGGAATAGCGGTTTGGCGCTATTGCCTTCCTTTTTGCTTGTCTCCAGCCACCTGCGCAGATAGCGGGTATCACTGCCGGTCTTTTCCAGCTTTGCGAGCGCCTCTGCACCCTGCGGGAAGTTCCCTCTGTACAGCGCGTCTATTACGGCGTTGTACATACCCCATGCACTGCTGTGCTGCATATGATCCAGTTGGTACATCCATTCCTCGGATTTCACTTCTTCTTCGCATTCGGACATACACTCATACACTCTACGGGGGCGGATCTCTCTGCACATTGCCCTCGCAATCATCCTAAAATTATAATGAACACACACCGAAAAATCTTCCGCCACTCCATCTCCACAGATAAACGCTATATTCCATGATGCGCCCCATCTTTCAAAAACTCGTAGATCTGAAACTACGGGGCCGATGATGGAAAATCGCTTCAACCCTATACATCCCATGGAACCGCACAAAACACGCCCGCAGACTGCAGCGAAGTTAACTTTTAGTTCGCGCGCCTCCACCTCTTCGAAGGTTGTGGTAGAAAAGACGAGTTGCAGATGCCGGCAATATGCTACGCATTTTCGATTGTGGTCGGAAAGAGTGTGCACACCATTGAATGAAACTGTTACCTGGTCTCCAGAGAATTCTTCAATGATTCCTTTGCGTTCCTTCGCGGCGATTTGGAATTGGAGCAGATAATTCTCGTGGAGACGGCTGAGGTTCTCGCATGAGAGCGTTCTCGCCATATTCTGAAAGCCTTGGATGTTCGCGCTCGCCAGCGAGATCTTTTTCACCTTCAGCAGCATCAACGACGTTCCCCGGAGCACCACCACGCTCTTTCTCGACCCCAGACTCGCTTGGCTCGGAAATGAGTCTTCATCTTCCCCCTGCGACACAAAGGAAGTATGCGAAAAGTACGACCCATCATCCCTCTTATCCACAGAAATTGCCAAAGAATCAGACGTTTTGCTGTCCCTCCGCAATGGGTTGCGAGGAGGCGTCCCACTCCCGCTTGCAGCACCCACCGATCCAGCAGGAGAAGGTACCGGAGTGCACGTTGATCTCCGTTTTTTTACCTCTGTTTCCTTGGGTGGATCTTCGGTTTCGTTGCCACAGAAGATGACGGATTGAGGGATGTACTCTTTGAAAAGCTGCAAATTTTCAATCATTTTTGCAAACGAATGCTGCATTGTACTGATATCTTGCAGGAACGAATCTGCACATGGTTCCACCTTCTCTGTCTGCATGACTGCCACGTGCTGCATGGCAACACGAAGATGTTGAATAGGCAACAAAGCAAACCGCAACACCAAAAACGTCGCCGCAGCACCCACAACAGAAAACGCCAGAGTCAACCCCAGAGACATCGTTGAAGATTCATCAACGGTACCCATCATATCCGCATACGGAAGATGCGCGCCAAGCAGCACACACCACCCCGCCAATCGAACCGGCAACGCCATGACCACATCGTCCGACCCTACTTTCCACATCGCCTCTGTCTCTAACGCTGCAGAAACACTCCCAAACCTCTCTGTCACATGCTGTACAAAACGACGCACCTCACTATCCTCCCCAAAGGACAGAATCGGATGAGAAGGGTCTGCTGGGAAGGCATCTGCCATTAACTCCTCCGACGACAACGACGAGCCAAGAAGTAGTAAATCCTCTGTCATAAGCACAGATAAGGCACCCTGCGTCGGGATAATCGCTTTCATGATAACCGAAATCTGCGCCGGAGTAAAATCAACCGCAACCACCATGGCAAGCTCCCCCCTGTGCAAAATACGTCTGCTTGCTGTCAACCCGGTCCCAGAGATTGACATAAAGGGGTAGATCTGCCAGGTTAAGCTGTCCGTTTCTTCAGCAGAGATGTACCAGGGGCGCAGTCGAGGGTCGTATTTCTTTGCCTCACCGATGAGGTTGTTGGTAGGGAGGAAGCTGTGTGAGGATGATGTGGTGTCGGTGTGCGTCGTGTTCGGTGTGGTCTCGAAGGTGAGATAGCGAAGAGAGGCGTTCGTACCGTAGCAGTGTTCGCGGGAGGGGGTGGCGGTGGGGATGTTGCAGTGCTCTGCGCAGTCGCGTCTTGCGGTCTGGTTTGCGCAGTTTAATGCGGCGCAGGATTCCTCACTGATATAATCCTTCCGTGCACACATCACCCAGCTTGGTAATGGATCCTCCGGATGAACGCAAACCTTATGCAAAAGAGGGCCAGATCTGCCTGGCACTACACCGTACATTCTTCCATCTGGTAGCGCATAATATATCATGAACACAGAGGAAGATGTGTGTGGTCGAAGAATATGGTCCAAAAAGAGCTGGCTATCAGGCCAAGTGGAGGTTTCATCAAAGCCACGTCCAGCCGCGCTGACCTCCACGAAGGAAAGGACAGAGAGGATGAGTGGTTCAATCTCAGAGACCACGCGGGATACTGCGGTCTGCGACTTTGAGTAGAGGAAGCGTTCGGTCACCTCTTCGATCTCGTGTCGCGAGGTGGTGTACGTTACGCCCCAGGCCACCACTCCCATCGTGAACATAGACCCAAACACCAGAAGCAGCATGAACACAGGGAGTGCCAGCTTCCGTCCCCGTAAGAGCTTCTCCACGATGACAACGTAGCAGAGTGCACAGAGGAGGATCGCCCCGGCAGGTGCGATCAGTGCAATGTGTTCCATACGAATATCGCCTGAAAAGGCGTCACCAGTCTGAGGGTTCTCGGATGCATGTGTCATCCCCGAAGACGCCATAAGAAAAAAGAAAGAACTGAAACTAATCATAGGAGAGAGAGAGAAAAAATTTGAAAATGTTTTTTTTTTAAAAGGTCCTAAAGTTTACCCACGGTGTTGACACGAAATAAAAGTTGGAAGAAGAAGAAACAAAATTGCACAACGCCTCTGTGGGCGTGTTCTCCGTGGTGGGGATGTGAATATGGGGGAGAGAGATGGCTAAAGTGTAGGGGGGAAATCCAGGGGGCACGGCATTGACAAAGAGGTGCGGGGGGAGAAGCAGAGCAGAGAGAGAGGGTTTTTTGGGTTAAGATTGAGCCTACAGCGCTTTTCGTGCTGGGTCTGGTGAAAGAGAAGTAGGAGAAAAAAAAAGTTCAAAGCAAAAATCCTGTGGTTTTTGTATTGTGTGTTGGGGGGGTTTTTTTTTTTGAGTGGAGGGAGGTACACAACGTCGAAGGTGGGGGGGGTCTTCATAAAACTCGACTCTTACAGTCGCCAACTGATCTTGATTACTCGACTAAAAAAGGGAGATTATTTTCGTTGAACGCAGCCAAAAAAAAAAAAAAAAGAAAAGTTTATAAGATGTCCCTAAGCCTCTCGTGATTAGTCACCTTATCATGGCAGTACTCTATTTCAGGGAGGAGGCCCATTTGAGCATTTGCTTCAGTTCGCCGCGCTTCTGCTTGCATTTCGGATCCTCATCCTTCCCGAAGAAAGGAAAAAATAGTGTGAGCACTAGCAACGACAAACAAGGCATTCCGTCGTCCTTTCATCAGATTAGCATGTTTCACCCGATATTAATAAGCGCAATCAGACGTGACTTCGATGATTTTGATGAATTTCAGTCACACCCCGATCAGATGTTTAAGATAGACGCCCAAATAAGAGGCTTCGCGATGTTGATCGCGCATCTAACTTGAGGACTTTGGGTTGTTTGCTACGTTACGTGTAAGGAAAAATTAAATTCTGAGTTGCCTGTATCAGCCTCCCTATTGTCGGAGGGAACAACAACGTTGTTGGTGTAACAAAGTTGGTAAAAGGAGGAGGAACAAAATGGAGCAAGAAGCAGTTCGTCTGAGGTAAGTGATGCAGAGATGCATCAGCATTGCAGAAGGAGGCGGATTTGAAGGCGGCGAAGACGTCTGTTGCAAAGGACAGCGAGGCAAGGTTAAAAGGAGATGGAGCGGATGGAATCAAAAGAAGGCTTGATCACGCTCTAGATCCCCTAAAGGAGAAGAAACAAAATGTGGTAGGGTGTGAAGAGCTTTTCTTTTATTGAATCAAACAAAAAGGAGAAACGGCGAACGAAATAATTGAGCACAAAAAAAAAGTGCATCTTGTAGTTTTTTTTTGTCTGAATACGGAGCAAAACAAAACGGGGATAAGAAAAGAGAGGAACGAAATGGGAGTTCGTTGAGTGCAGAAAAGTTTTTTTCATCATATGCAATCAATAGATTGATAGTATGGTGAGGGATCAACAAAAATGCAGAAAAGTTGAAAAAAGAGGAATATATGTACATACATACATCTGTCACCCAGGCTCGGTCGGATTGTATTTCCTCCTCCCAAAGTGGGGTTTTTGCATGGAAAGTACCGGGGGACCACCCCCCTACCTGAAATACACCCTGTCACCAAAGTATGTTACCCATCAGTTTCCCACAAGATGGGAAGCACAGATCAGAACTACAACAAAGGTGAAATCGGGAGAAATAAGGCCAAAACGCGCCAGGGGGTAGAATACCGTATCACACCGACTAAAAAACATCTTTGAAAAGGACAACCCAAGTTTGGTTTGGTCAAAACCTCAAAAAAAGGGACTCAAATGGTGACTTTTTCCCGCTGACTGAATTGATGCAGGGAACACAAAATACTTAACTCCATGTTGCGGGAGAGGGTAAGAGTGGGGCTTCTTTCAAGCCTCGTAGCACTTTGTTTCGGTGCACAAAAAAGAGAAGTTGAAAGTGCAAACGCCTCACCGTTCGGCGGGCGCAGGCACTGCGGGGGAAAAGAACAGTAAGATGAATCTAAACCTTGAAGTATTAAGTCACCTAAATTTACAAAACGTAAAAATAAAAAAACTAAAAACACCTGTTTTTGTCTGCTTTTGCTTCGAAGCAGACAAAAAAAAACAACGGAAAATGCAAAAAAAATCCAAATCCAAAACAAATGACACATAAACCTAAGTCTCGCAGTTACTTCGTACACTAAAAAAAGCAATCATCTGTTTGCCATGTGAATGGCAGACCCGCCAACCTCCATGGAAAAGGGGGTGGGTTGGGTCCCGCCATGCTTGCTTCCCAGCGCGGGAAGTGTGGCTGGGGTGAGCGCAAGGCCGATTGGCCCTGGTGGCGAGAGGGGGTGTGCGGCAGGCACAGACGGGGCTGCTGCCGCCGCACTGCTTTGGCTGTTGACGGGCTTGACTGGGGTGGCCCTGCTCGGGCGGGGTTTGCTGTTTGCCTTCGATGCGGTGGTAGCAGTGCCCTTACCCTTGTTGATCTTCGCGCCCACCAAAACACCGGAATGCACCCGTTTCTCCCTCTCGCGCTTGCCCGCTAACACATCGCTTACGTCTCGCACAACACCCCCCTTCCCTTGTATTTCCTGTAAAAAGATGAGATAAAGAAGACAAAAAATTGCCATACCACCCACCCCTCCTCTGTGTGCAGAGATGCTGGGGGTCGTTCCGCGAAGCAGAAATCCACGTCTGTGCCGAAGGCGTCGAGGGAGGCGAAGAAGTAGCACTCATCGTAGCATTGGTTGCCGAGGTGCTGCGTGCGTGACTCTAGGTTCAACGTTGCGTTTGACTCAATCGAATGCCGCCAGGAGGACACCACGTTGTGGCATATCCCTAGCGCAGTTCTGTCCAGGTAGAGAAACACAGATTCAAGCATATCCTGTGGCAGCACACCCACATACCCACGGCACAGTGACGAAGAAGAAGAAGAGGTGGTCCCACTCGCCTCATGAGTGACAGACAGGGCAGAGGAAGTGCACGACGCATCGGTTGCCTGCAGTGGTGCGTCCTGCATACGCCGCCGTGCGCGTGGTAGTCTCCATACCGCAGGCGAACCTTGTGCAGTCTGGCAATACATTTTCAAACGGAGACCTTTAAGACGAAATGGAAGTCAAATTATTTTAGGTGGAAAAAAAAATGGGGGGAGGAGGGGGAGGAGGGGGAGGGGGGGGGGGGGGGTAAGAAGAAAAGAGAAGTTGAACGCAGTGCAGAACAGCTTTATCGAGGCACCGGAAGATGCTGGGAAAATAAAACAATTTTTTTATATTCTGGCGGGTGGTGTTTTGTTAGGGTGGTGGTGGTGGTGGGGATCCGCTGAGGGGTCACAGCTGATATGGAAGAGGAAGTGGAGTTGGCTAAGATGCAGACCTAAGTAAACTGGTGTATGATGAACCGCCCTGCTGTTCCTCCAACATGTTTTGATGAGTTTTTTGGATCGACCTTGTCAAATGTGTGCACTAATTCAACCAACGTTTTATGTATCCTGGTCGCGATGTACTTCTCTAGGTAGAGAAGCAGATCAGTGACGACACTCTCGTGGTTCGTCGAGGAGGAAGAAGACAGGGGGAGTGTCAGAGAACCCCCAGTAGAGTGATGATAGGAACCCACCCACCTTTTTTTTGTGAACCCTTTTTTGGGTGATCTATGAACGGCGAGAGATTGTTTCACATCTCACAAGCTCTCACAGCCTGCGTATCTCACGGAGACGATCCTAGACCCACCTTGTGTACCTCCATTTTAGGTAAGCTCTTTGCACAGTATCGAACAACACTTTGCGGGAGACCCAAACAACCCCCAAACACCTCAGAGACAAACAATCACTACAAGAAAAACGCACCCATCTTTCCCCCCTTTTTTTCCAGCCGTTTTCAGAAGTCAAGCCCATCGCATAGGTCCGTCTCCGCATCCCCCGCATCAGACGCCCCTGGCAGTGGTGTCGACGACTCCAGCACAACACCCCCCGACCCCGACCCCGACCCCAAGGCAGCAGTGTCCTTCGAGAGGCCACCCGACGTCCCGCTGGCAAGCACAACCCCTTCCGAGGCACTCGCAAGCACATCGCTTGGCGCACTGTGCAATGTGCTCGCTGCGTCGCTGAGGCCGCGTTTGAGACGCTTCGACCGCGACATTGGGTATGGGCTTTCACGCTTGGCTCCTGCCCCGCTTGGTTCGCTGGACACACCAGCCACACCAGCCACACCCTGCGACACGCCTGCAAACACCGGCACTGCCTGCGACAGCGGCTGCGACAATGTCTGCGAGCTCTGCACAAATGGAACGGGCCGCCGCTGCGACGACTGCGACAGTTTCCCCTCAGCACCTTGCACTACCTGCGACGGTGCCTGCGACACACCCACCAGCCCCGCTTGGCTCTGCTGCGAGCTCTCCCTCCCTACAAACGCGACGGGCCTTCTCTCTCTCTCCCCTTGCGAGGCCTGCGACACACCGACATGCTGCGACCCTCCCACCTGAGACCCACCCACCTGCTGCGCCTGCGAGAACAGCGGCACATCGTGGAACCGCACCTCATTCACCGCACCTTCCTCCCTCCCCTTCCCCACCCCCGCTGTGGTGTGCGGCGGTGCAAACACACCTACCCCTTCACCACCATCCGCAGCAACCACACGCACAACATTGCTTGGACAGATGATCAAAGACCGCACGCCTGGAAGGTGCTCCAACACAGAGACACGCTGCAGAATCAACGCGGCTCCTTCTTGGTCCACACCGGGACGGGTTTTGAAGACAGAAGCATGCACAGTGACCGGTAGCGTCGCGGTACCGTCACTAAAGAGAAGAAGCTTGCAGCCACGCTCATCGAGAACAACACGCAGTACAACGCCAGAGAGGCAGTCTACCTTGTAAGAATCGAGAGACCCTTCCACGATGTTGCTGAGTCGTGTCGACGCACGTCCAGAGCGGCAGAGCCAATTCTGTGCAGTAACCCAAGGCGCATGTGTCGACAGCTTAATCTTCGAGGCTTGCCCCTCATTCTGCAGTATAGTAGAATTACGCAACCCAGCTTGAGTCATTTTTCTGTTGGAAAAAAAACAGAAATTCTAGGAAGGGTTGAAGTGTGCAGAGAGAGTTGAAAAAAAAGGTGCAAAAAAAAAAATGAGAGAAAACAAAATAAAAGTAGCGGGAGTATTGCCGCGTGTATTGTGTGAATATCTGAAAGGTGTGATTTAGTATTGTGGAAGTTAGAAATGAATAAGAAAAACGGAACATCATGTCATGGTTAGTTTTTTTTTTGAATTTTCTTGTATCAGGGTATTAGGGTGAAAATCCAAAATTCCAGAAAAAACTGGTTTTTCTGGTTTTCTCTCCTGGGTGGCGAAAACTAGTGTTTCCGGCGAAAACCTCCACCGTTGACGGACACAGTCACCTTTTTCGGGTTTTTCGGGGGTGGGGTCAGTGTCTTATCCAGGAATCCAGATTTCAAAATATTTTTCGGCGCTGCTGACCCAGGGTAGACATTGGGAACAGAGGGACCATGTTTTCTTTTTTTTGCGGAGCAAAAAAAAAAAAAACTTATAGTGGAGTTCATCCTCGGTGTCTACACTAATACAACCAAGTTTTCAAAAAAACATAAAATGGCGCCGCAGGCGAAAATTTTTGAGGGTACGGTGTAAAAATCTAGCTTTTTACACCACAGAGCCACTAAACGAACCCTTTTTTGCGGAGCAAAAAATGAAAAATGGCGCCGCAGGCAAAAAAAAAAATCAAGGAACAGCCATTTCCCAAAGGCACTCCCGTGGTTCAACCACGGTTCTACCAGGCGGGGAAAAAATGAGGGGGAAAAAATCGAGTCCGCCCTAATCTGGGGACGACATTTACAGAAAGGCCTGGTGAAAAGTGTCGGTTTTTTTTTCCCCTCCAGATTTCTCTGTTTTTTTTTTTTTTTTGAAAACCAGTTTTTGGAAAAACTGGTTTTCAAAACCAGTTTTTTTAACCACCCTAATACCCTGCTTGTATTTTGAAGGGCGTTATTTCAAAGAGCAGAGGGAGGGGAGGCGCTGGGCGATAGGTGGAAACCTATACAATCAGAGAATAAGACAGAACGTGAAGTTATTAATGCAGGCACCTCCGACTGACCCACGTACGATGCCAGCCATCCGGATGAGAGCACAAGCAAAAGAAAGAAAAGAATTAAACAGATGATCCTAAGCCTCTCGCGCTTAGTCATCTTGATCACATCCGTTATCAAGAAAAGGAAAGAGAAGTTGAAACGTGCTAAAAAACACATCTCGGTTGAATGGTAGTTATTGATGCAGTATGAACCTCTCGTGACACCCACACAGAGTCTTACATTAAGGTAACGAAAGCCACCGCTTCACAACACACAAAACCCTCCCCCATTTAAAAAAAGATTTTCGTTTTAAAAAAATTACAGCTGAATGCACCCAATTAAAGAAACAAAAATGGCGTTAAACAAAAAGGCGAAACTTCTCTCACTCTAGAGTCATATTAAAATATTATTGAACAAAGGACAAAATCGGAGGGTTTTTTACTTTCAAATCTGCTCACATAATCGTAAAAATTCTCGTAATGATGTTCGACCTTTTCAGTATTTTTTCTGGAAGTTCGACCTTTTTTACGGTCGATTTTTACGATTGAAAAACGCATGAAAAGAAAGAAAAAGGGCTAATCTTCTGCCCCCAACTGGTCTTCTTTTATCGCTGCAGCAGCGTCGTAGTCCCACTGCACGCCTTCTCTTAGGAGGTGCACCACGCCATGGAGCTCCTCGAGGGGAACCTTTATGAGATGTTGCTGTGCGTTCAGCTCATCTCTGTGTGACGTGAGGAGGTCGAGCTGCTCTTGCTGGGTCGAGATAGAGGACGCAATGTCATCCGAGTAGGCACTCACATAGGACGTGATCTCATGCCGGAGCGAATCGAGACATGCCGCCACCCCGACACGGTCATACGTTGTGACCGCATACGTATCCTTTGTCGTCAACACCTCACTCCACGCCGCCAAAACTGCCTCCGTGATCTTCGCAGACACGGTGGCCTCCGACACTTCTGCCCCAATATTAATCGTCGGAAGAAGTGTTTTCACAAAGATATCTGTTGCCTCATATGGAAGCTCTCTCACAAAATTGTTGAGAACACGTTCATCAGGGGCAACAATATTGAAGTCCTTCCAATGTGAAAGCAGTTCATTTAGATCCATGCTTTTTCCAAGCCGGTTTTGGGTAGCCTCAAGCAGCCCTACTGCTTTGTTTAACAGCATTTCGGAGAGCTGTTCTTTGCGTACGAGGCAGACTTCGACAAGAGCGGGAAGGACGAGTTGAAGCTCGTCTTTGACGAAGTGTGTGAAGGCCTGCCCAACAGAGAGGACCTTGGAAGCGAGGTCTGATTGGATGGCGTCCAGAAACCCTGCGCGGTTGACGTCGAGGAAGAGCGCGTTCTCCTCCACAATGTGGTCGACGGCAGTCATCAGCGCGTCTTCGTTGAGCGATGTTTTGAGTGTCTTCGCGTCTGGTGCGGAGGCCTCGCTGGGTGGGGTGCCGTTCCGCGACTGCGCATCGGGGAGGGAGCTGGAGAGACGATGCTGGCTGTGCCCGACACTGTCCTCTTCGTCGCAGAATTTGTAGTTTCCGTCGTCTGGATGAGGGGGGGTGGTGGTGAGAGGTGGAGAAAAATTGTAATTTTATTGTTCACTTTGGGCCTATTTTTTGTTTTGGTTGTTAGAGATACACTCAAATTGCTTTTCGCATGAATACGGAACTGTACGTGTATCCATGGAAAACAGTATCATATGTGCAGTTCTGTGTCAGCATACCACTGGACCGGTCGTCATCTGAGGCTGTGGTACGACGACGTTCGCGGGATTCAATGAAGCGTCTGTCACGGATGTAACGTGTCTCAACAAACTCTTTGAAGTACGCGACATGGCGGATGACGTCACCTGCCGCAGTCTTTTGGCGGAGCTTGAAGGAGTCGATGTCCGCCCCGTGGAGGATATCCTTCAGCTGCGCAAAGCACGACTCCCAGAAGCTCCCAAGGCTTTCCTCAAGCAGCGACTCCAGCTCCGTCCGCATGAGCGACGTGATAGTACGAACCTGCTCCAGCCGCGTCCCAATGAAGTCTTGCTCCGTCAGCAGCTGCTCCAGCTCCTCCTCTGTCACCGTCTGCTGCTTCTGCAGTCCTGGGTGCGCGCCTTCAAGCGCCGCCGAAAAAGACGAAAACAGCGTATACGCCTCGCTCGCTACCGACAACAAAAACAACGACCCTCCATTGAAACCTACCGTCCGAAAGGCACGCTCACACGCGAGAAGACCCGAACTTTGCAGCCGTTCCGACGCATGGTTCGTACTCTGCATTTGAAGCTCCTCCAGCGGTATCTTATCCACCGTCTGCATGAATTGGCTTCCGTAACCAAGCTCACAGTAGTCATACAATATTTCCAGAGGCACCTCCCCTTTGTTGTGATGCACTATGCGAGCGTGCACTGCCAGCTTCCCATAGAGTACTAGCACCTGTTCTTTGCTTACTTTGCCGAAGAGCGGTCGGAGCATTTCGAGAACGTAGGACTTCACTTCGGCCACGCTTTTGAAGGGCTCGCTGTCATCGATGACTGTGTTCAGAAACAACGCATCTGCGTTGACCACCACAAAGATGTACCTCTCCGCATGCAACGGCAGCAACGCAGACTGCGGCAGCACCGAGAACACATCCGCCTCCTGCTCAGTCTTAAGCTTCCAATAATCGATCATCAACGTAAACACATCAGCATCATACGCAACATGGCCCCTCTGTCTTGTAGACGCAAACGGCGTATCACGGCATGTATCCATAATGGACACTTCCAACTCGCACTGCATATCCCTCAAGAAGAATGGGGTGCATTCTAGTACCGGGATGTCCGTATTTTCGACGAAGACCTGAGGTTCGGGTCGAGGGAGGCCGGCAAGGGAGTATTGGTGGTGGATGCGCGCCTCCTTTTTGGAGGCTTCGTGGTAGTGCTTTTGGGCGTCGTGCTGGCGTGTGTTTTCGGCGCGGATCCATTCGCGGATGGAGGGTACTTCGACAGCAAGCGGCCGACCGGAGGCTCCATGAAGTAACGGTATATCCGAGATACCAGCCTTAATGCGTAAAGGAAAATGTGTTGTCACCTCTGCACCGTCGCTCCCACTGCATTGCAGCAGCGTTTCTCCCAAAAGGGCATTGATAAGCTCAGACTTCCCGCACTTTCCATGACCCGACACCATCACCGATAAGCAGGCATCTGGCGACAGCAGTCTCTGTACCATAGCATCAATGGGCTTGTGAATTTCGAACACCGTATCCGTAAACTGCGTGACAATACGTTGCCCGCATTTGATGATCTCAATAATATCACGTTGAGTACGGTTGGTGCAACCCAGTTGGGAAGTCATGGCGCCCTCCCTTCCCCTTGTTTCTGAGAGAGAGAGTGGGGGGGAGTTGAGGAGGGGGAGCCCTGGGGAGGTTTCGTGTGATTTGGTGGGTTGTGTTGTGAGTGAGACCACTGTGCTTCCATGAGGTTGTGAAAGTTAAGACGAATGAGTCGTGGAGTGAGACAGAAAAGACGTTTAAAAAGCGTGTCCAAAAAGCGTTGCTCTCGAGGGAATTGGTGTGATGCAATGTAATGTTCTGTTTGGTGGACAGTTGAAAAAGGGGACGAGGGATGGGGGTCGTTGTTTTGGGTTAGGGTAGAAGTTCTGGGGTACAGGACAAAAATGAACGGCAGTGAGCACATGAATAGGTCTCACCATGGCGCACATCTCTGTGTGGAGGGCGACGAGGGCGGCCTGGCGGGAGGCGATGTGGTGTTCGGCTGCGACAAGGTGGTCTGCGGTGTCTTGCTCGTGGATGCAGATCTGCCATCACTGGATAGGTGTGTGGTGGCAAGACGCAGGCTTCTGTTGACGACACCAGTTCTTCCGCCTCCACGGAATACAAGGGGGCAAGTCACCACACCCATTTCACATGGTGCCAAAGCATGAACATCACTCGTTGTGGGGGTACAGATGCCTTGTCGAAATATTGGTGCTGTCGGAGGATACGAACACAACCACACGCGAACACGGTGATATCGCAAATGACGCACCGGTGACGTCCGGGATCACAAGTACACAGGACATGGTCGCCACATCATACTGTTGCAGCTCATATTCTGCTTCATCGTCAGTGCGCTTTTGTACATGGACCACAAGGTACTTCCCACAGTGGGTGAATTGCACGCCATAGACACTTCCAGATATAGTGGCGTTCTGAAGAGCCGCACCACTCCAGTCGTAGAGCTGCACTCTCGCTGCCTCAGCCACAGAGCCCACCACAGCAAAGACAGAGGCAGACCGTGACAGCGCTACAGCGTACCTTGACATAGGCACACATGCCACAGCTTCACCTGTGTTCACATCCCACAGACGTGCGTTCCTCTCCTTCGAGGAGGTGATCACCCACCCACCACAGTCCGATACTGCCAAGCCTTCACAACTCTTGTGTGAGATAGAACGCAGCAACGTCAGGTCTTCGTCATACACAGAGACTCCGTCATTGCCTTGGGAGACAACAACACCACCACACGCGAACACTGCGTACGAGCGGCCTTCAACTTTGCGGAGCACCTCCCCACCAGGAAGCGCAACCTTGCGTAAGTCTTGCCCACACGGTAGGTAGCAGCGCGTCTTGCACTGTGAGATGGCAGGCGGACCGTACATGAAAAGGCTGTTGCCTTCTGAAAAAGCTAATGAAGCGTTGAAGGTTTCTGTGTCGAAGCCACCAACATGCGCAACGTAATCGCCACCAGCACATATCTCATAACAATAGAGGCAGAGTGCTCCACAAGGAGACAGCGACAAAAATTCTGCCTCCCTCACACAAACATTGTACTCAGCAGGACACTTGATGTCGGCAAAGCGGCGGGCAAGCACAACCTGCACCCCTGCATCAAACGCAGTGTCCTGCAGACGGCACGCCCCCTCCAGCACCTGCGTGCCGATGCGCATCTCGACAGACGCAGGCGAGACAGCAAGCGCCGTGCACGCAACCTCCTTTGCCGCTGCAACGTCCGCCTCGCACGGCACCTCCACTGTCGCAGTCACGCCTGACTCTTCCAGCACAAAGGTCACATCCATTGTTTTGTCTTCTTCTTGTTCCACCTCTGTTGGGAGATGAGGTGTGTAGTTTTGTTTTGTGTGTTTGTGATGTTTGCGTTACGCCTGAGTGGAGTAGGGGGTCTCATCCTGTACAATTTGTGAAGGAATTTTTGTCGTAAAAACTATTTTGTCGTTTTTGGCCGTTTTTGTCAAAAAAAACAAAATTTTTTTTTTTTGTTTTTCCCCCCCCGGCAGGGTTTCCGCCAGGATTTGGGGTTTCAGGAATCGGAGATTTTTTTTTGTGACCCTGGACCAAAAAATGTGGGGGGAAAATATTTTTTTTTTTTTTTTGGGGCCAGCTGCCAGCACCTTAGCAAAAATCTGAATTCTGTGAATCTACCAAAATTTTGTTTTCATTTTGCATTTCCCCCCCCTCAAAATGCGAAAAAAATAAGTGGTGCGACACTGCGGACACTGGAAATTTGGTGGCGTGCGCGAGTTTTGTTTCAGCAGGGAGAAATGGCACTTCTCAGGTGCTGCTGTCCCCTTGTTGCAGGATGACGCGAACATGGGTCGCTTCCGGATTCATCACAACACAAGTATTGGTGTCCTCGTGGACCAATAGCACCCTTTTGCCGAACGCCACTGCCACTGCCTCGATTTCTTCACAGACAGGTAATAGTCCCGACTGACGAACTTCTTCCTGTACGCCTCTTGAGGAATAGAACTCCTCCTGCTTGCGCGTGATCACATCTGTCTGACGCTGAACAGCCTCATCCTGCGGGAAGAGATCAGCAACAGCAACGTCGCGCACACGTTCACGAATGTGGTCACACGTCTTGTAACCCTCATTGCACAAATCCGGATTCACGTGTGGCATGAAGTCCGCGTGACTCATCTCGCGATGAAGTTCATGCAGCGTCCTCATTTCCAGTAAGAACTGCGAATCTTCAGCACACAAATCCCTAGCCTTGACGTGCTCAAAAATGAGAGCACCTCGTAGCGACTCGAGTCTGGTCAACTCGGCCTTCGCGTCCGCACAGTGCTTATCGAGCTTGGAGTCAAGCCGCAAAACTGTCGGGCACACCTCAAGAACAAGCCACTATGCTTGACGAGCTCTCTCAACGCATATACCCTGGCATGATGCCAAGGCCTGTCCCTGAGCTGTGACTCCGTCACATCTGGCAGACCTCGGCACACAATCTCGCCATGCAACAAATGCCTCCCCAGCAACGCATGCAACGCACATGCTCCGTCTCCCCGAGTTGCGATAGGGCGCGAGGTGAGCGACGTCACATCATTGGCCTGGAATCCTGGCGGCGACACTGCTAAGGAGGTTTCGTATCCCACCATGTGCAAAGAGGAGAATCCATAGGTCGAATCTTCCACATCGTCCAGCGCAATGGGGAGAACCCTCTACATGTTGTGCACCAGAAGTTCTTCCTGGTGCAGAAACCCCGTATCCTGTATTCCATGTGGCAACCCACTGGCACGTGTCGTCCCTGCCGCCGGGCCTGCGGACTCCTGCTTGCTCACAGCCATAGCGATATCGAGTCCGGGCCACTCGGCATCGGCGCCGTCATCACTGCTGCGCTTCACCCCACTCGCAGACTCCTCTTTCCCCTGGCTGTTCGCAGCAGCATTCTTTGCAGTGGACTTCTTCTGCTTCTTTGCATCACTCTCTGCATCACTCTCATCTCTCTTCCGCTTGCCAGCCGTCTTCCCTAATTATTGCGGTTGCGGTTGTGGTACGGGACCAATTCCACAAACACATGTCAATTTATTTGCGTCACGGAATACCTAGCGCTTGCAGCATTTACCCTCAGAATCTATCCATTTCAGCACAAATCACATCCAACAAGACACCTTGGTACGGGACCAAATCCACAAACACATGTCAATTTATTTGCGTCACGGAATACCTAGCGCTTGCAGCATTTACCCTCAGAATCTATCCATTTCAGCACAAATCACACCGAACAAGACACCTTGGTACGGGACCAATTCCATAAACACATGTCAAGTTATGCCGTTTCTGAGCACATAGAGCATTTTATATTTATTTACTAATTTTTCGGACAGCTAATATACTGACCAGGAGACCCCCTAGCAAGCCCACAAGATAGCGCACAGTCTCGGTATGCCCACGATATGCCGCAATGTTGAGAGATGTGTGACTCTTGTTGTCCACCACACTCTCGTCCGCACCTGCTTTCACCAACATCTCCACAATTTCGAGTGCCCCAACCTCACAAGCACAGTGAAGAGGTGTCCTGCCTATGTAATTAACGGCTTCGATGTCTGCCCCTGCATCAATGAGCAACTTCGACACATCTGGGTGTTTCTGTGACACTGCGCCATGCAGTGGAGTGAAGCCGCTCGTATTTGACTGATTCACACAATCCACCTCAGGCAGGCACAGAAGAGTGCGTACAGTCTCGGTGTGATGTGCCGCAAGGATAAGACATGTGTTTCGATTGTTGTCTGTGACACACACTTCCGCACCTGCTCTGACCGACACCTTCTCAACACGCAGCGTCCTTGTTCTTTACCTCAATGTCAGCACCTGCATCACATCTCCACCACCACCCCCAGCTGTTGCGAGCACCGCAGCGTAGCCGATATCATCCAAAATATACCGCAAGAATAAGACACGTCCCTTCATAACCAATTAGCACAATACAATTCGGATCAAAATATCGCAATTGCAGCCAGCGCACGCAGCATGCACCCATAAGACAGGTTACAGATGTGAGAACTGGTTCGAATAGTGACATTTTAGCTGGCGACCAAGTAGTACCATACAATTCGGCTCAAAATATCTCAATTGTAGCCAGCGCACGCAGCATGCACCCATAAGACAGGTTACAGAAGACAGAACTGGTTCAAATAGTGACATTTTAGCTGGCGACCAATTAGTACAATACAATTCGACTCAAAATATCGCAATTGCAGCCAGCGCACGCAGCATACACCCATAAGACAGGTAACAGAAGACAGAACTGGTTCAAATAGTGACATTTTAGCTGGCGACCAATTAGTACAATACAATCTGACTCAAAATATCGCAAGTGCAGCCAGCGCACGCAGCATACAGCCATAAGACAGGTAACAGAAGACAGAACTAGTTCGAATAGTGACATTTTAGCTGGCGACCAATTAGTACAATACAATCTGACTCAAAATATCGCAATTGCAGCCAGCGCACGCAGCATGCACCCATAAGACACGTTACAGAAGACAGAACTGGTTCGAATAGTGACATTTTAGCTGGCGACCAATTAGTACAATACAATTCTTCTCAAAATATCGCAATTGCAGCCAGCGCACGCAGCATACAGCCATAAGACAGGTTACAGATGTGAGAACTAGTTCGATTAGTGACATTTTAGCTGGCGACCAATTAGTACAATACAATTTGAATCAAAATATCGCAATTACAGCCAGCGCACGCAGCATGCACCCATAAGACACGTTACAGAAGACAGAACTGGTTCGAATAGTGACATTTTAGCTGGCGACCAATTGGCACAATACAGTACGGCTCAAAAGATTTCATGAATAGACATTGACCCATTTTCCGATGGGTCACTCAACAGCTCCCCTACCTGTAAAGGTAGGAGCCTGGGCCTTGTGACCCCAGGTGGCGTTTTACCCCATTTTTTATGATTTTGTTTTACTTTTTTTTAAAAACGCGTCGATCTGAACACTTAGGTACACATAGTTAAGAAATTTTCCTGTGGGTGCGGTGGGTTAGTAGAGTTTGGTGGAAATGTGTATTTTTTATGATGCATTGGGTGTGGAAAAAAATATAAAAAAACCTGTTTTTTTTGGGGCATATGGGTGTCAGAACGACGCTGTGGGGAGAATGTTGGGTGGGAAGCCGTATTTTACATGATTTTTGGCGACTTTGAAAAATCATGAAAAAACACGCAAAAAACGCCCTTGTACAAAGCCATTTTTGAATTTTTGAATTTTAGGCCCAAAAAAAGGCACTAATCCAGTGCGGGTTGTGACGAATTGTGCAGAAAATGTTTTCTGGGGGACCCCTGTGCCGTTTCTGAGCACATAGAGCATTTTTTATTTATTTACTAATTTTTCGGACAGCTAATATACTGACCAGGAGACCCCCTAAGTGGAGGTCGAGGGTGCAAGGGTCACATCCATTGTTTTATGTATCAGGATCCTTTGTGTTTAACGCACTGTGATGTGGTATGTTGGTACACGTGGAAGGATGTGAGAATAGAATTGGTTTGGTTGAGACAAAGGTGTCGGTTCTGCCCATATCCTGTGTCACATCGTTGATTCTTCTTTCCCTGCGTTGACTGCAGGAAAGTTGCGTACATCACGACCAGGAGTAGGACAAAATAAAAGCAGAAACTTAAAGAGGAGAAACTTTTTATTGTCCCTTTTCAAAACCTCTTTGTTTTCTCTTGGTCTGTTTTTGCTGCATGTCTTGTTTTTCCTGTTGTAAGGGAGTACTATCCTGCTGCACAAACACAACCTCTCGCAAAACATCACTCAGTAGGGGTGCAGATGTCTCGTCACAATAGCGTCTCGTTTGCTGTTCGTAAATAGTACCACACGTGAGCACGGCGATATCGTAAACTGGCCGCAGTCGTCGGAGGCCGGTAACACACGCACACAGGACATGGTCGCTACATCATACTGGTGCAGTGAATATTTTTCAGCACCCACATCCATCAACCGTACAACGAGATACTTCCCGGAGGGAGTGAACTGCAGGCCAGAAATTTTTTGACCTGCATTTGCAAAGCTGCGAAGAGCCGCACCACTCCAGTCATAGAGCTGCACTTCGTTACACACCACAGCAAAGACTGAGGCAGATCGTGAAAGCGACACGATCCTATTAGCAGGCACACATGCCACAGCTTCACCTGTGTTCACATCCCACAGACGTGCGTTCTTCTCCTTGTTGGAGGAGGTGATCACCCACCCACCACAGTCCGACACTGCCACGTCCCTGCACCGTTTATGCGAGAGAAAGCGGAGCAACGTCAGGTCTTCGTCATACACAGAGACACCGTCGTCACCTTGGGAGACAACAACACCGCCACACGCGAATACTGCGTACGAGTTGCCATCGACTTTGCGGAGCACCTCCCCACCCGGAAGCGCAACCTTGGCAAGACAATTCCTACTCGCCATGTAGCAGCGTGTCTTGCACCGTGAGATGGCGGGAGGACCGCACACCACAATGTCTACTTTGAACTTGAAGGCAGGGCTGAAGGTTTCTGTATCGAGGACGGTCACATTGCCTTCCTCCTGTGCAAAGAGGCAGAGTGCTCCACAAGGAGACAGCGAAAATTCATATACACTCCCTTCATGCATTCCAGGTATCACCTCTACACCTACAGTGTACTCAGCAGGACACTTGATGTTGGCAAAGCGAGGGCGGGCAAGCACAACCTGCACTCCTGCATCAAACGCAGTGTCCTGCAGACGGCACGTCCCTTCCAGCACCTGCGTGCCGATGCGCATCTCGACAGACGCAGGCGAGACAGCAAGCGCCGTGCACGCAACCTCCTTTGCCGCTGCAACGTCCGCCTCGCACGGCACTTCCACTGTCGCAGTCACGCCTGACTCTTCCAGCACAAAGGTCACATCCATCATTGTTTTGCGTTGCTTCGTGAGAAGGTGCAAATCAGCACGTTTGCTCCACCACAAACGGAGGGAGTGATGAGGTGGAGGAGAGGTGTTGTTCTGTGTTGCAAATTTGTGTGGGGTTTCTGATCGTACTCTTAGAGGCTAAAGAAATCAAGCAAAAGCAAAAGGGGGGAGAATGAGGGAGGAATCTGTTTTCAATTGGCACCGTTAGTGCAAAATGCATGTGCGGGGAGGGGCTAGAGTGGGGAAAACGGAAACTGCTGCTAAATGTTGTTCTGTGTTGCATGTTTGTGGTGGTTCTTGTTGTGGGAGGTGATGAAAGGAAAATGATACTCGGCATCGTGATCAGTCACCCACACGAGAGCGCCGCATGGGCAGCGTGTAAGGTGGGCGACCTGTGAGGCAAACAAGAGAAAGGCAGCAACAGAGCTGAAAGGGGAGTTTATTGGGGGTGTGTTGAGGGTCTTGGGTTTTTTTGCTGGTACCCTGGGGTTTTTTCATCACTTCCCTCCCTCCCCTCCCCTCACACATCACTCACTGTTGTGTGGGTACAGATGCCTCGTCACAATGACGCGATCTCGTTGCAAAACCACAACACGTGAACACGGCGATATTGCAAAGGACATAACCTCCCTATGCGGTATCACATGCACACAGGACATGGTCGCCACATCATACTGGTGCAGCTCGTTTAGATTCCTTACCACAAGGTACTTCCCACACGGGGTGAACTGCATGCCCTGGATATCCCCACGCACATCAACACTGCAGAGAGCCGCACCACTCCAATCATAGAGGTGGACTTCACCCTGCCCCACAGCAAAGACAGAGGCAGACCGTGAAAGCGCCACTCTAGGCAACCACCCCGAAGGCACACATGCCACAGCTTCACCTGTGTTCACATCCCACAGACGGGACTTCTGATCACTGAGGGAGGAGGTGATCACCCACTCACCACAGTCAGACACTACCGTGGTCGTGCACCCTTTGTGCGAGAGAGAGCGGAGCAACGTGAGGTCTTCGTCATACACAGAGACGCCGTCTTCGCCCTTCGAGACAACAACACCGCCACACGTGAACACTGCGTTCGAGGTGCCGTCAACTTTGCGGAGCACCTCCCCACCAGGAAGCGCAACCTCGAGAAGGCAATTCTCACACGCCAAGTAGCAGCGTGTCTTGCACTGTAAGATGGCAGGCAGACCGGACACTAGAGTGTCCAGTATGAACGAGAAGACAGTGTCGAAGGTTTCTGTGTCGAAACCATCAAAATGCCCATCCCTGCTACTATAGACGCAGAGCGTTCCACAAGGCGACAGTGACAAGGGTCCCACATGCGTTGCAGTGTACTGAGCAGGACACTTGATGTCGGCCAAGCGAGGACAGGCAAGCACAACCTGCACCCCTGCATCAAACGCAGTGTCCTGCAGACGGCACGTCCCCTCCAGCACCTGCGTGCCGATGCGCATCTCGACAGACGCAGGCGAGACAGCAAGCGCCGTGCACGCAACCTCCTTTGCCGCTGCAACGTCCGCCTCGCACGGCACCTCCACTGTCGCAGTCACGCCTGACTCTTCCAGCACAAAGGTCACATCCATTGTTTTGTCTTCTTCTTGTTCCACCTCTGTTGGGAAGGAGATGGGGTGTGGGTTGTTTTGTTTTGTGAGAGAGGTAAAAAGCCTTTTTCCAAAGGGGTACAAAAGGAAACAACAGCATTCTCAAATACAATCGCGACAGAAACTTCTTTTTATACATTGCGTGTCCCTAATAATGAAATACTTCTTTATTTATTCGTTGTTTGTTGATCGCATCCATCCCTCCCACTAAAGTCGGATGTCCCCTTTGTACTTTTCATCCTTTTTTATTTTTCGAACCCCAACAGTCTCGAAAAAACCCCCAAAACCGCGTCCTGAAGTACGGGAGAGGTGGAGAACAAAAGGGGGGAAGGGGAACACGGTAAGACACATGGCAACCGAAGAGCGCGTCCTTCATTTCCAGACGTATTGCATACTCGTACAAAATGAATTCCCTCACAGGCTAGTAGGTCGAGGGTGCAACGCAAATACTGATCACGGCAGCAACACACCGCAGTACTCAGCGACAGCGAGGAGGTACTTCCCACACAGGGTGGACTGCATCACTCAGTAGGGGTACAGATGTTGTGTCACAAGGACGTCGCCTCCTGCGTCACCTCCTGCTGCCTTGGACACAACCACACGTGAACACGGCGAGATCGCAAATACACCTTTGCTGTCCTGTATCGAACGCACACAGGACATGGTCGCCACATCATACTGGTGCAGAGTATACTCTCCACAATATCGAACATCATTGTTATCAAACCCAACGACGACGTACTTCCCACATGGAGTGAACTGCACGGCACATACGCGAGACTCCTCCTTTTCAAAGCTGCCAAGAGCCGCCCCACTCCAGTCATAGAGCTGCGCTTTCTCAGCCAGAGAGCACTCCACGGCAAAGATAGAGGCAGACCGTGACAGCGCCACGATGCCCCCATCCGCAGGCACACATGCCACAGCTTCACCTGTGTTCACATCCCACAGACGTGCGTTCCTCTCCTTGTAGGAGGAGGTGATCACCCACCCACCACAGTCCGACACTGCCACACACCCACACCCTTCGTGCGAGAGAGTGTGGAGCAACGTCAGGTCTTCGTCATACACAGAGACCCCGTCTTCGCCACGGGAGACAACAACCCTGCCACAGGCGAACACTTGGAACGAGGTGCCGTCGACTTTGCGGAGAAACTCCCCACCCGGAAGCGCAAACTCGTGCAGACCTTCCCAGGACACCAGGTAGCAGCGTGTCTTGCACCGTGAGATGGCAGGCACAGCGTACCCCTCAAAGTCTACTTTGAACCTGAAGGCAGGGCTGAAGGTGTCTGTATCGAGGCCGGTTACATAGCCATCCTCCTGTGTAAAGAGGCAGAGTGCTCCACAAGGTGACAGCGTTAATCGATTCATCCGCTGACCACCAGTTGTCCTTCCAGGTGGCGCCTCTACACTGCACTCAGCAGGACACTTGATGTCGGCAAAGCGAGGGCGGGCAAGCACAACCTGCACCCCTGCATCAAACGCAGTGTCCTGCAGACGGCATGTCCCCTCCAGCACCTGCGTGCCGATGCGCATCTCGACAGACGCAGGCGAGACAGCAAGCGCCGTGCACGCAACCTCCTTTGCCGCTGCAACGTCCGCCTCGCACGGCACCTCCACTGTCGCAGTCATGCCTGACTCTTCCAGCACAAAGGTCACATCCATCATTGCTTTGTCTTCTTCTTGTTCCACCTCTGTTAGGAGGAGATGAGGTGTGGGTTGTTTTTGTTTTGTGTGTTTGTGATGTTTTCGTTGTGTCAGTTTCCACCAACAGAAGGGTTTGAACAGGCAAAAGTGAAAAATTAAAATGTCTGAGAATAAATTTCCTCACAGGTTAGAGGTAGAGGGTGCGTCGATGTGTTCTGTGTTGTGTCTGACTGAGTTAGCAAGCAACAAAATGTTTGCGATGCATGCGTTTAGGAGAATAAAAGAAGATTGCTTCATAAACGAAGGAGCGTTCTTGCAAAAGAGGAGAGCAGAGGGAGGTACGGAGGGGAAACAAAGGTGTGTGGTTTCGTGTTTCGTGTTCTTTGTTGTGCTGTTTTATTTTGTTTTTTGTTTATTTTTCTTTAAAAACTTGGTTGCATTACAGGGTGGGACTGGGGAGGGTGTGGTATATTATGTTGTCGTGGTTGGGCTGCAACTCAATATGGTCACTACGAATACACCAATGTTGTGTGCACATGCACCATTTACAAACAGACAGACAAGAAGAATATGAACAAATTCTCGTCCTCCGATCTTCATACTTTCTGTTGAAGGTCCTTACAACTTTGTTACTTACGAGAGCCAAGGTAGTGCACGATGATTGTTTGATGTGCAAATACAGGAAATGAATATGATTAGTGGTGCCACGATCATTTTTATCAAAATTAAATTCTTGAACACACTGTTCGCATTGCTGTAATCCAAAGTAGTTGACATCATTACACAAAGAACTTACAGGGTGCCACACACCACAGGTGTGGAAGCAGGCAATAGGTCAACTTTCTCTCCAACTTCTCGAACCCTCATTCGGCTCAACATCTCCAGTCTGTGTAATGCAACTGGAGTACGAGGTGCGCAATGCTGCGCTGTGTAGGTGTATTTATATCAGGGGGTGGGTAGTGCAAGCACAGTAAGGCAACGGGGTGGGGGATGGGAAAAAGAAAAGTAGTAGTTTAAGTAGGGCACAGGAAAGGGGAGATTAAGCTGAGGTGTAATGCAACTGGAGGTTACGAGGTGCGCAATGCTGCGCTGTGTGGGTGTATTTTCATACGTGTAAACAGAAAAATTAAACATCAATAACATGATTACCGACCCTCTTTGTTTTGATGTGAACAGGGGAGAGCAAAGGTTGTCCCCACCTCCGCAAACACAACCACACGTGAACACGGCGATATCTCAAACGACTCACAGACTTCTTGTATCACATGCACACACGACATGGTTGCAACATCGTACTGGCGGAGTTCCGTCAGTCAATAGCGTAACAATCATCATCGTCATCCACATCATCAGTGCTATCTTCCGTAGGTTCCAGAAAAACATCCACCTTGACCGTTCGGATACTGACCACAAGGTACTTCCCACACGGGGTGAACTGCATGCCCCGGATGCTCTCATCCACATCGACACTGCGAAGAGCCGCACCACTCCAATCATAGAGCTGTATTCCGAAAGAGACCCCCGTAGCAAAGAGAGAAGCAGACCGCGAAAGCGCTACCCCAATGCACCAGTGGCCACACCACAACTCCACCTGTGTACATGACACAGTTTCGCCTGTGTTCACATCCCACAGACGTACGTCGTCCTCTTTCTTGGAGTAGGTGGTCACCCACCCACCGCGACACTGCCGCGTGCCTACAATGCTTGTGCGAGAGAGAGCGGAGCAACGTCAGGTCTTCGTCATACACAGAGACGCCGTCTTCGCCTTCGGAGAGAACAACATCGCCACATGCGAACACTGCTCTCGAGGTGCGCTCAACTTTGCGGAGCACCTCTCCACTCGGAAGTGCAACACACTGCAGAAAACCACTATTGTGGGGGTAGCAATCATACGGGATGTAGCAACGTGTTTTGCACCGTGAGATGGCAGCTCTACCTAGTTTGCACTCGCGATACTCTCCGTAGTCGATTTCAAACTTGAACACCAACTCGAAGGTTTCAGTGTCAAAGATGGAGAAGAATATCCTTCCGTCCGAGGCTGAATGGCTTTGGAAGAAATAGAGACAGAGCGTTCCACAAGGAGACAACGAGAATGTGCAAATATGGTGCTCAAACACTCCGAAGCATGTGTACTCAGCAGGACACTTGCAGGGGAACGCGCCACCCTGATATCGGCCAAGCGAGGGCGGGCAAGCACAACCTGCACCCCTGCATCAAACGCAGTGTCCTGCAGACGGCACGTCCCCTCCAGCACCTGCGTGCCGATGCGCATCTCGACAGACGCAGGCGAGACAGCAAGCGCCGTGCACGCAACCTCCTTTGCCGCTGCAACGTCCGCCTCGCACGGCACCTCCACTGTCGCAGTCACGCCTGATTCTTCCAGCACAAAGGTCACATCCATTGTTTTGTCTTCTTCTTTGCTCCACCACAAACGGAGGGAGTGATGTGGGGGAGAGGTGTTGTTCTGTGTTGCATGTTTGTGGTGGTTCTTGTTGTGGGAGGTGACGAAAGGAAAATGATCCTCAGCATCGCGATCTGTCACCAACACGAGAGCGCCGCATGGGCAGCGTGTGAGGTGGGCGACCTGTGGCAGGCAAACAAGAGAAAAGCAGCAAAAGGGCTGAAAGGGGAGTTTCTTGGGGGTGTTTTGAGGGTCTTGGGTTTTTCTTTGGGTATACTCATCACCACCCCCCCTGGGCACACATCACACTGTTGGGTACCGATGCCTTGTCACAATGACCCCATCTCGTCTGCAGTTAAGTCCATCATTTGGAGGTCCGAATGTCCACCTGTCATCCCAATAGCGCAGATGTATAGTGGAAGTGCGGGCCAGGGAACAACCCGCTCTGCTCAATGTGGTTCAACGGCTGTACCTAGGCACTAGAGGGGCTTCTTGGCGACGCGTCTCACACGCCGCCAAGAAGGAGTGGAAGTGGAAGTGGGCAAGAGCTACACCTCGCGCACGGCAAAGCCTCAGTCCCTGCTGTAAGGGTGAAGATGTCTCGTCTTCACCACTCCGCCACACCGGAACACAACCACACGTGAACAAGGTGATATCGCAAATAGAGTGCCGCTCTTCGGGATCACGCGCACACAGGACATGGTCGCCACGTCATACTGACGGAGTTCGTGCTCCTTATCACACAGAAAAGAGTCACCATCGAATAAGAGCAAAGAGGTTCTGACCACAAGGTACTTTCCGCACGGTGTGAACTGCATCTGCCCCACCTCCCGTCTTTCCGTATCAACACTACGAAGAGCCACACCACTCCAGTCATAGAGCTGCACCTTGTCAGAGCACACCACAGCAAAGACAGAGGCAGACGGGGAAAGCGCCACTTGGTAGGTGCCCCCAACCAAACGAACACAGGCAACAGCTTCACCTGTGTTCACATCCCACAGACGTGCGTTCTTCTCCAAGGCGGAGGAGGATATCGCCCACCCACCACAGTCCGATACTGCTACGCGCCTGCACCCTTCGTGCGAGATAGAGCGGAGCAACGTCAGGTCTTCGCCATACACAGAGACGCCGTCTTTGCCTTGGGAGACAACAACGCCACACGCGAACACTGCCTTTGACGAGCAGTCCACTGTGCGGAGCACCTCCCCACCCGGAAGCGCAACCTCGAGAAGATCTCCCTCGCCCGCCAGGTAGCAGCGTGTCTTGCACCGTGAGATGGCAGGCTCACCGCACACCTCAATGTCTACTTTGAATTTGAAGGCAGTCTCGAAGGTTTCTGTCTCTAATCCGAAAAACTGCCCAAACAAAGGGCTAGAGAAGACACAAAGCGTCCCACAACGTGAGAGTGAAATGTGAGAAGACAACGGCGCCGCTACACTGTACTCAGCAGGACACTTGATGTCGGCAAAGCGACAGGCAAGCACAACCTGCACCCCTGCATCAAACGCAGTGTCCTGCAGACGGCACGTCCCCTCCAGCACCTGCGTGCCGATGCGCATCTCGACAGACGCAGGAGAGACAGCAAGCGCCGTGCACGCAACCTCCTTTGCCGCTGCAACGTCCGCCTCGCACGGCACCTCCACTGTCGCAGTCACGCCTGACTCTTCCAGCACAAAGGTCACATCCATCATATTGTTTTGTCTTCTTCTTGTTCCACCTCTGTTGGGAGGAGATGAGGTGTGGGTTGTTTTGTTTTGGGTATTTAGACATTTTCGTTGTGTCTGTAGTTTCCACCAACAGAAGAGGGTTTGATCAAGGCACTGTAAAAGAGAGAGGAATAGGGTGGTGTGGTCGTTATCCTCAAAATGTCTCAAAATGAATTCTCTCACAGGCTAGTAGGTCGAGGGTGCAACGCAAATACTGATGCAACACACGACAGCAACACACCGCAGTACTCAGCGACAGCGAGGAGGTACTTCCCACAGAGGGTGGACTGCATCGCTCAGTAGGGGTACAGATGTCTTGTGACAAGGACGTCACCTCCTGCTGCCCTGAACACAACCACACGTGAACACGGCGAGATCGCAAATACACCTTCGGTGTCCTGTATCACACGCACACAGGACATGGTCGCCACATCATACTGGTGCAGAGTGTACTCTTCACAAAATATTTCACCCCTCTCAAACGCAACAACGACGTACTTCCCACATGGAGTGAACTGCACGGCACAGACGTGAGACTGCTCCTTTTCCAAGCTGCCAAGAGCCGCACCACTCCAGTCATAGAGCTGCACTTTGTCAGAGCACTCCACAGCAAAGACAGAGGCAGACCGTGAAAGCGCCACTTTACACCCCCCATCCGCAGGCACACATGCCACAGCTTCACCTGTGTTCACATCCCACAGACGTGCGTTCTTCTCACTGAAGGAGCAGGTGATCACCCACCCACCAGAGGGCGACACTGCCACGCTCCCGCGCCACTTGTTGCACCCTTCGTGTGTGAGACAGCGGAGCAACGTCAGGTCTTCGTCATACACAGAGACGCTACCTTCGCCACGGGAGACAACATCACCACCACACGCGAACACGAGGTACGAGGTGCCGTCAACCTTGCGGAGCACCTCCCCACCCGGAAGCGCAACCACGTGTAGGCCTTCCCTGCACGGCAGATAGCAGCGTGTCTTGCACCGTGAGATGGCAGGCGCACCGTACACCTCAATGTCTACTTTGAACTTGAAGGCAGGGCTGAAGGTGTCTGTATCGAGGCTGGTGACATAGCCATCCTCCTGTGTAAAGAGGCAGAGTGCTCCACAAGGAGACAGCGATAAACATTGTATGTTCCTCCCTTGCCTACCAGTTGGCGACTCTACACTGTACTCAGCAGGACACTTGATGTCGGCAAAGCGAGGGCGGGCAAGCACAACCTGCACCCCTGCATCAAACGCAGTGTCCTGCAGACGGCACGTCCCCTCCAGCACCTGCGTGCCGATGCGCATCTCGACAGACGCAGGCGAGACAGCAAGCGCCGTGCACGCAACCTCCTTTGCCGCTGCAACGTCCGCCTCGCACGGCACCTCCACTGTCGCAGTCACGCCTGACTCTTCCAGCACAAAGGTCACATCCATCGTTGTTTTCTTTCTTGTCGTTTGTTTTCTCTGCTGGGGGAGGTGCTGGAGCTGGGGCGTGGATTGTTCTGTTTGCGGACGCTCTGTGAAAGTACGTACACATGAACTTAGACACGCATGCTTAGACATGTCTGCCACAGCAAAGACTACTGCGCATATTGCACAGCAATAAAAAAACAGAACAACGCGAACAGACTGAAGCACCTCATATCTGAGCTCCCAATCAAAGTGGAATAATAAAAACCCCGTTCGTCTTGTTGTTTAGTTGGTACGCTACCCACGTCATACGCACAAAGTATTTGTCCTAATAGAATTGAAATACAAAACCCTCCCGTGAACAGTGTACCTTGGTCCAATGGGTGTACGGGTGAACACCCACCCATACAGTCCTACAATCCATTTCGTGGTTTCCATCTGATATCAAATATTAGGGGGGAAGACAATATCATAGGGATGTGGGTGTTGGGGTTGCTTTATTTTTTGCTGGGCGGGGGGAGTGGACGACATTACGACAATATTGTGTAGCATACGAAAAGAGAGGGTCGAAAAAATGCAAAATGCCTCACCAGTTCATCGCCGGATGCAGAGTATTGCTACTTTCGCAGGTTGTCGAACCCCCGGAGAGCACTTCATTGACATGCGCACGGTTTCCACGAAAGAGGTTGTGCACAGAACCATTGCCCCCCATCCGTAACATAAAATAATAATAAAAGAGGGGGAAAACAAAAGTGCACACGATTCACAATTTTACTTTTTCAAAAAAAAAGTGTTGTACATTATTTGATCCGAAGCCTCTCGTTGCTAGGTAACCTTCGATCGTAATTGACGACAAATTTTCGAGAAAAAAAAAACATATACACACGATATAACACACACGCCACATTTTTCAAGCATAAAAAGAACATAAATAAAAATGGGAAGTAGAAAAAAACTTGTAAGATGAATGTGCCTGTCGTACACACAAAATTATTACGCAAGATATTTTCACGGCGAGAAATTGGTACGTTTTTTGAAAACTTGGTTGTATTAGTGTAGCCACCCTAGAGTGTGCTCCACTATATGTTTTTTTTTTAAATATAAAACACAGACTCGAGTCTAGCTCCTCTCCTTTTTTCTCTTTTTTATTTCTGCTTTTTTTTTGTTCTTGCATTCTTCACATCACACAATAACATACAGTCATACACTACGTATTTTTTTTGAAAACTTGGTTGTTTTAGTGTAGACACCCGAAGATGAACTCCACTATACTACACGCGTCTAAGTGATGCCGGAGTTACTCCATGCAATGCTCATGGCGGTCGTCGTCGTCCAGTCTCGATTGGGCGGCGGCGGCGGCACTGGCTTCCTGGCTGCAGTCAACCCACGGTCGGGTGGGGGCGGCGGCGGGGGCTTGTTCTTCAGCGCCTTGTGAGGCGTCTTGACCTTCCCACCGGTGGTGCACGTCATGGTGGGGGTCGCTGTTGTTGTGGCTCCTGCGGGGAAGCAGGCGCCGGGTGTCTCGTCTTCGGTGCAAGTCGCTGCTGCTGCTCGCACCAACATCGCAAGCGCTACGGCCCGCGGTGTCACGTCATGTGGCGGTTGCACCGCCGTTTCCTCTTCTGCCACCTCTATCGTGAGCTGCGAGATCAGCCCCGATAGAGTGCATGCAGCTGACACCAGGTCGGCCGCATCACACCACTCATCCTCAGTCATCGCTTCAGCCGTCATAGCCCGCGCCTGAGCAATCGCCATATCATATCTCCTTAAAAGGAGAGTCATATTCGCGTGTAGTATGGTGGGAGAGGGCGAACCCCCTCCCTTCCTCCTGTATGGGGGACTCCACTGGTGGGGACCAATGAAGTACAGTTTTTTTTTTCCCCCATCATCCTCACTTCAATTCTGTAACATCAAAATGAGTGAACCCATCCCCCCTCCCCCTCTTCGTTGTTGTGACAATCACCCTCCCCTCACCAATGAAGGCTCTTTGTGCAAAAGGAGCTAACAAAACGCGAGGTTTATTGTGACGCCATTCTTTGAGGGGTGAAAAAGTTTTGCAAAAAAAAAATTTAATGAAAACTGAAATCCGAGTTTTTAGTTAGTCTGATAAAGAAACGAAATCAGAAAAAAGAAGTTTTCGCTGATCGCACCGAATTTTTGTGGAGTGTGTAGGGACAAATTCAAAAACTTTTTCTGTGAATAAGTTTGTGTCGTGTTTACAGTCGCTCTCACCAAAAAATTCGGGCACACTCAGATATGTTTTCATTTCCTCCCCTACAACCTTTGCAAGGCAGTTGTCTCAAAAAAAAATGTACAGAGATGAACCTAACCTGAATCCATCTTGAAAAAAAAAGTGAAGTTGATAGTGCAAACGCCACGCTGACACTGACACTCCAAAACAAACAATACTTGGCTATATCTCTCAGCTCTTTACTTTTTTGTTTTTTCCTTTTTCCTTTTTCCTTTTTTTGTTGTTGGTGAATACGTCAGCTATCACGCTCCTTTGTGGATTTGACCCATCTTCCATACGTGGCTGACGGTGTCGCGGCTGTCACGCAGCACTGCCATGTCGTTGATGGGGGAGCTCACGAGGCCAATGATATCAGCATCGTAGCCTGTCAGGAGCTGGCCTGTCTGAGGCGCCATGCCAAGCTTGCCGAGCGAGCTGGGCCCGTTTGCGGTGGCAGCCTCGATGGCTTGCAGTGGTGTCATCCCGTAGAGTGTGTGCAGCAGGTATGCCTCAGTGCCTGCCTGGGTGCAGTCTCCAGCCGGACAATCTGTTCCGGTTGCAATCGTAATGTTTGCGCTAATCGCGAACTGCACAGCCGCACGATGGGCCTTGAGGAGTGCCTGCCCCTTTGCCCATTGATCGTCATCGTAGATAGCCGGCTTCACGGTTTGGTTGAAGGTCTGCGTGATGACGCAGGTAGGGTGGTACTGCATGCCCTTATCCTTGACCACGCGGGCAGCAGCTTCGTCCATGTAGCTTCCGTGCTCGAGGGTGAAGACTCCGTTGTTCGCGGCCGAGAGGATACCTCCCAGGCCGTGGGCATGGGCTGCGACGACCCTGCGGGAGCGTGCGGCTTCTTGTGTGACGGCAAGGATCTCGTCTGCGCTCAGCTCCTCATCGGTGGGCTGGTCGAAGGCACTGAGGACACCTCCGGTTGTCATGATCTTGATGACATCGGCCTGAGCTCTGATCTGCTCGCGGGTCCGTTTGATGCACTCAGCAGGACCGTCGCAGAAGGCTCCAAAGGTCTCGTACTGTGGTGCCTGCTCTGCAGTTAAGTCCATCATTTGGAGGTCCGAATGTCCACCTGTCATGCCAATAGCGCGGGATGCATAGTGGAAGTGCGGGCCCGGGAACAACCCGCTCTGCTCAATGTGGTTCAACGGCTGTCCGTAAGTGCCTCCAAGCTCTCTAACGCTGGTCACTCCAGCATCGAGGACGTCCTTCATGTCTTTCAGCGCGCAGGCAAAGTTCTCGTAGTTGCGTGGATACCACCCCTGCCCGATGTCGCCAAACACAGGTTGCGTCTTCTGGATCTTCCCCCAGGCCTCGTGGCAGCTGTAACCGCTGAAGTGGGTGTGGGTGTCCCACATACCGGGCATGACGACAGGGAGGGTGAAGGTGGGCGTCTCGTCCGGGGGAAGTCTTGAACCGACGTAGAGGATCTTAGTGTCGAAGACGATGGTGGCGTTCTTGATGGGGTCGCCACGGCCGGGGATGAGCAGGTCAGCGTCGATGCGTGTCTTGGTGGGGTCGGCAGCCTTGTGGAAGGTGGTGTAGCTCTTCACACCGGGCAGCTTGTGGAGCTCGCAGGCATGCGCTGCGAACAGAATTGCTGCGCAAACAGCAATACGTGCTTGCATTGTTTGATATAAGATATGAGGCCTGCGGGGGTGTGTGCGTATGTTTGATAGATTTAGAGTGGGCAACAATACAACGTGGGGATAGAACGGAGTATAGACCACTGGAGGGTGTGCGTTTTTGAATACTAATTATTAAATAGGGGCGATTCTTGCACAGAATATGGCCCCAAAGGGTGTGTGTGTGTGTGTGTTTGATAGATTTAGCGTGGGTGATGTGAACGGAGTATAGACCACTGGAGGGTGTCTGCGTGATGGGGGCTCTCATGGTGTGATCGCAGCGCAAAAATACAAAAAAAAATTTGGGGTGGTGAAGATTTTTTTTTTGTGTTGAAAAAAGTGTTGAATAATAGAAAGTTGTTTTGCAAAATAATTCCCTCCCGTATGCTTTTTGTTTAGCTGATACGCTACCCCACACGATATCGAAGGCGAATCCTGCCAATACATACTGTGTGATCAGGATGTGCCGCAGGCCGTGAAATTGGGCAAAAAATGAAAGACAAAAAAAAAACTCATGAGAGAAAACTGTTTGGCAAGGTTATGAGGGAAGGTGAAGGCTTGCCGACAACATCACATTTTTGTTTCAGTGCAAAGCACCCATCCAACTGGCACCACGTACTATGATCCAGCCCCCACATTAATAAGAGAAGCATGTTGGGTGTTGCCGCAGACCACTAGAGTACTAGGCTGTTTTGAGTACCAGACCAAATATTGCAGCGCAGCGGAAACTAAAAATATTTGAGGAAGGGGGGTGTGAATATAAACGAATATATGAGGGAAGGTGGGGGGGGGGGGGGGGGAAACAGGGTAGAAGCCCAAACAATGTTGGCACCATTTTTTTTTTCGATTTGAACGGAAAAAAGAGAAATTTTTGACATAACAAAACGAAAAAAAAAAAAATTAACCGAGTCAGGGCTTAAGATCAAAAAAAAATCTGGGTGAAATAAGATGAACCTAAGCCTTTCGTTGCTTAGGTCACCAAATTGAAAATAAAATAAAATTGTTGAAAAGTGCTAAACACACTGGTTTTTCCGCCTGGTTAATTATCGGACTACGGAGGAATCACTTCATCACACACGGATGTTGTACAACGGTGCTGTCCAATATGAAGACCTGAAGAAGATGACAATGCACTGTGTGCACACCACTCCAATTAAAAAGATTTTTTTGGGAGAAAAAATGGGTGAGAAATGATTCTGAGCCCTCGGGTTTCATCGCCGTCATAAAGATCAGCATATTGTGACATGCATATCCATAGTCAAAGAAAATAACGAAACCTACATTCTTTCTTCTATACGAAGTGATTTTCATTGGACGCATCCCCACACAATTTCAATCATTCGAGCCGAAGACACCCAAACATTTCGGCTTGTATTATTTCCTTACAACCGTACGCGTACCGCTTCGTACGTTTGTATACAAAAAAAATATTGAGCGAATTCAACAGGATTGCAAAGACACAAAAAAAAATGTGGGATTTTTTATTGTAAGAAGATCCTGACTCTTCGGATTCCTGAGTCCTGACACCTTCGAAAAAAAAAAGTGAAGTTGATAGTGCTATAAACGCCTATGGGACGCACACTATAGAATGAGAAGATGAACCAATAGTATTAAGCCAACCTCAAAAGAATACTGAGAACGAACTAAAATAACAGATAAAAAAACCCCCCCAAAATACGTTTCATGACCAAAAAAAACAAATCACAAGGTGCGGAACTCTACACTAACCCCTCTCGACTGACCCATAAGTCCATAATAGATACTCCATCCGGATGGAAGCGCAACCATCTTTGCCTGAAAGGGGCGTACTTTACACATCGATCCTTTTTTTCATATCAATTCCGGATCGGCTTTCGGCTGCAAGGCAGACATGGGGGGCGCCGTGGGGAGGGGTGCTGGGGTTTGGCCTAGGTTAGGCATGGCACCTCCTCCTCCTTCTCCCCCACCGTACGCACCCACACCCATATTCGGCGCGGCGTACATCTGTTGTTGTGCAGGCGGAGGGCCGAACTGAGTCGTAGCCGCCTGGTATGCGGACACATGCCGTTGAATTTCTAGTCGTAAGTTTTCATTTTCCCGCACCTCCATTTCTGCAAGGGTCTGCGAAGAGACGGGACACCTTTGGTACTTCCGGACCTGCTCAATTAGGTACGACCTCTCAAAGTTGTGTCCACACGTACATGACACAGGATCGCGGATTAGTTGGGTGGTGATCGGGCATCGCATGTAAGAGGGCGCGGGAACGTCGTCCCACCCAGCCTGCGCCGGTGGTGCGGTTCGAACCTGGAGCAATGGAGAATGATGGTGGTGCTGGTGGTACTGGCTCCTCCTGTGGCATTGACAGCATGCAAATATCAGTATGCATGTCACCAAGAACCCCACAAACACAAAAAGCGGGATAAAAAAAGTGATGTCCGGACCCATTTTATTGGTGTGTATTCCTAAGGAAGGGTGAAGATGCTGGAAGAGAAAGCGCAATGCAAAGGTGGTGTTTTATAAGAAGGGGTTTGCTATGCCCAAAGAAGAAAAAAAAAGGAAAAATGACATTGCCAGCGGTTATCTTCAATTGTTGCAGATATCAAAAAAATCGGGTTTTTTTTCGCAACGGGGGTGTTTTTTTTGGGGGGAAAGGGAGAGAAAATATTGGGGGAGAAAGGCTGTTTTGCTGGTAACCTGCTTTTATCATTTTACTTCTTTTATTCTATTCTTGTCAGAGAGCTCAGAGAGCTTTGAAATAAAAAAAAATGGGAATTATTTTGCATATCAGGCAACATTATGGGCCATTATTTCATGTCCCGAATCAGTCGTCCTCATCTTGTATAATTCAGTGAAAATAATGTCCAAAATATTTGTTGCTAATAAATAGCTAAAAATGTGTATGTATTCCAGAAAATGGAAATATCGGCTCCTTTTGGGTGGAGTGGGCACCATTTTTGACACAAAGCCGAAAGATTATAAGGGGAACGAAAGTAAAGTTGAAAATTTCAAAAAAAGAAAAAAATAAAAAAAAACAGAGAGGGAAAACTGGGAAAAGAAGAAATGAGTCTGGTACACATTTTTTGGCTTTCCCCCGTGAGGTTTTGCAAAATAAAGGAGTACATTGGAAAAAGTACTTCCTGTTCACGACTTTCATTTTTTATTCTTTACAACTTCTCCAGACATTTTCCCCCTTTTGCCTGGAGCAACTGCCACCTCGATATTGTGTTTCTATGTATTTACTTTTTCCCCAGAATACCCCAACCCCCCCCACACTCCAATTTGGTCTAAGCTTTTTTTGCTGGCTTGTGGAAACAAGCCAAAGCGCCATAATCATGGCTTGCGGAGGATCTGAAAAATTAAAAACTCCACTACTCTTGGAACTCTTGGAACTCTCGGAACGATACTCCGCAAGCCATGCTCAATTTGATAAACTTTATTTTTTTTTTTTTTTTTTGAAAAAAAAAAAGGGAGGGGGAAGTAGGGGAAGGGGTCGGGGAGTAAGGGGAAGGAAAGGTGGGGAAACACACCCACTCATGCAAAAGAAAAAGAGAAAAATATAGTTTAGTCGAAATACAAAAGCCCTCGACCGGCTGCACCGGGGGTGTACACCCAATTATGCATGTCCGACAATACATTTCCTGGTTTACAGCTGATAAACAAAAGTCAAGTTGTTGATGGCACACCTCTAACTGACCGCGCACAATGCCAGACTGATGAAACACTTCATATTTATTTTTTTTGATGATTTTTTTTGAAGTGGTCGCATAAGGACATTGACAAGCAACAAAACAAAAAAGTTAAAATCACGCACATTAGAGAAAGATACAGATACACCCAATATTTTTTGTATTTTCAAATATATTTCTTCAAAAAAATGTGAAAATAAAGCAAAATGAACCCTTTTCTACCCCCCTTTTTTTTATCGAGAATACACTTGAAGTGGGTTTGAGTGGGTAGAGTTTGTAGTATCGTGCGAACCATGCGTTCTGTTCGCCATGAGCACTTGCTTCTGGAACGCTCGCTTGAATATCATAAAGGAAATCTGGTCAAAGGTCGCCATCTCCCAGAGCTCTATCACGCAGGACTTCGGGTCGATCAGGTCCAGCTTTGAGAATGCGTGGGTAAACTCCCCTACGTCGATGAATCCATCTTTGTTTTCATCCAACGCTAACACTATATGGTAGGCACTGCTTTCCCCTAGCCCAGGGATATGCTTGCGTAGGGATTCACACATCTCGTAATATGATAAAGAAATCCCTGGGGTGCTCTGGGCGAGCTCATCCACAAACCGTTTCATGCGGCCGCCCAGGTATTTCATCATCTTCTCGACCCAGGATTGGATCATACGCTGCTGCATAAGGTTCTGGTAGCGTTCGAGGTACGGAACGTAGGCAACTTTGCCGTCCTTCTCCATGATAACAATGTCGTTCATGATACAGCGCCACGGCACCTCGTCGTTGATGACCTGGTTCATGATTGCTACCCAATCATCAGACGACACTTTCCCAGTCTTTTCTGTATCAACCGCCTGGAATTCGTGCATCAATGCGCTCCGTTGGCAGAAAATCAGGTTCTGTAGGGAGGTATTTTTGGTTCCATATGGGGAATAGAGGATTGAAGGAGAGTGTTGGCAAAATATTGGCGGATTTTTGGTGGGTATTTTCTTGTAGAATTGGCATTTTTTGGTCTTCCAATTTTGCTTTGTACTGTAATAGAATGCATACCCGTATCCGACGGAGCGAGTCCTCACAGGCACTACCCTTCCAAGAGATGCCAGAGCTCATTCTGCTGTTCTTGCCGATCTGCAGAAGGTCGCTGCTGGCAACACGGTACTGTCGATACCGGACCTCGCAGTTGGGGTGGATCGTCAGGAAGCAGCCCTAAAGGGGGGAGGAGGAGAGGGGTTGAGTGACAAACAACCTTTACTTTTTTCCCCCCCGTTTATAGTCTTTTGAGCAACAAGCAAAGAGGAACGAGTCTCTCAAGCATTTTGAGTGAAAACAAAATGTGAAAAAAGTTTGACTTGAAATACACCAATTCTATTTCGTGATACAGAGAAGTTGAAAAGTGCAAAAAGCTTCTCATATCTCTTTGGCGACTGTTTAATGTGAGGAAAACACGCTGGGGGGGGGGGGTTTTTTTTTGAACGTACCTGATTGTCGTCTACTCCACAGTAGTTCGATGCTGAGAACACTGTCAAGGTCTGTCTGTCGTGGTGCTCGCAGTAGCCAGGTTGGTATGACTGTGTGATGTTTTTTTTTTTTCAAACAATCTTTTTTTTTGTCCACATACCTCATGCGATCGTATTATCTTCTTGAGCCCATTCTTCTTCAGGAAGTTCTCTACGATGGCTTTGCCAAAGAAAACTCCTGCACCACGTTTGGATTCTTCCCAGTTTTTCACCTCGCGTGGGTCCGACCACATTGCGCCTTCAAATAACCGAGCGTAACGGCGAAGCGCGATTGGCCCACAGAGGCTTTCCTCACGTCGCGGAACCTGCCGGAAACGATCGATTTTGTTATAGTCTTCGATGCTAACGTCGGGCTCCGAGCTGAGCCCTCCATGAATCACAAAGAAATGGTCTTCTACGATATGGGCCAAAGGCAGCATACAAAAGGACCGTGTAATATTCTTAAACAACTGCAAATCATATTTCTCCGAGACCTCCACATCAAACCCGTACTTCTCGTTTAACCGCCGTGCCTCGTGGTTTCCTCTGTTCAGATGTACATGGTCGGGCCAAAGCAACTTCATCGTGTAAAGCAATAACAAAACCTCCACGCCGAACTGACCTCTGTCAACAAAGTCCCCATTAAACAAAAAGGTGCACATTGGTGATGGGAGGCCACAGTCATCGAGGATGAGCAGAACGTCTTCAAGCTGTCCGTGGATGTCTCCTATCACGTGCATAAGGCCTTTTGGGGGGATTTTAATTTCTGCAACATTGCGGGATAGTTTGTGGAGGCGTGAGACCTCGAAGATGATGGACGCTGCGACGGCGCGGGGAGGAAGCTCGCGTCGTTCGCGCAGGTTTTGAAAGACCTTGAGAAGCGAATCCTCTCGGGACTGCGGCGTTGCGGTATCCTCTTCTGGAGCAGCAGGATCGTCCTGGTCGTTTTCGTTGTCGGCAGACTCTTCCGAGTGTGTCGAGGATCCTCCGACGCTTTCAGACATTATTGTGATATCTTCATCGGAGTTACATTCGTTCTCTTCCCCCATATCGAGCGCTGTGACGGTCACCTGCCAGATCCGGTTTTTCATCAAAATGCGAGCCTTATTACGACGGTAGAATCGTTGTACAATCCGTGCCGCCTCTTCGACCTCCTTCGTCATCATGTCCGTGAAGTCCTCTTCAGGTGGGATGTCTGCAGCGGCAGCTTCGTTGCCTGAGATGTCCTCGCAGGAAGGACGTTTCTCCATGGATTGGGTGATCTCGACGTTTGGGTGGAGGCCCATAACGTCCTCGACGGAGAGGCCCGAGAGGAATTCTGACCAGGAGATTTCATTGTCGCCATCTTGGTCGAGCATGGTCCAGAGCTCGCGGAAGCCAGGGAAGGAGGCCTCCCTGCCGTGAAGTTTGACCAGGCCCTGAGAAAACTCTTCTTCAGACAGCTTGCCGCCCCCGTCAAGGTCCAAGGTTGCAAACAGATGTCGTAGCTTGACCTTAGACCGCGTGATAGTCTCGATCAGCTCCATCATGATGACAGCCTGGCCAAACTCTGCTCCCAAGTCGTTGATGGTGCGTTCGACGTCGTTCCATTCGATGGTCCCCTTCTCTGTCGTGTCAAGCATCTCAGCGGTGTACCTCCAAGCTTCTTGTGGGTCCGCGTAAGTGGTGTTCTGAGTTAGTACCTCCCCGCTTGCGTATTGCTGGTGGTTTTATTGAGATGCAAGAAAAATTTGAGCAGTATAAAATTAAAGGGATTAATAGGAGAAAAAATGGGGGAAATTCGGGTGTTAGAAACAATAACTCTGTTCGAATTTTGCAAATATGCAATCATAAAAATAAAAGAAGAACCATACTGTGAGCACAAGGTCGCAGAATTCATCGTACATAACACCATTGCGGACGACAACCTCGTTGTCTTGGGGCTCCTCCTTCTTCTTCACAGGTTCTTTGTCCTCTGTCTCCGCTGCCTTGCCTCCTACTTCACCCTTCGCGCAACACTGTCCCATCCTCGGCCAGGTGGGGCGGCCACTCCCCCCACCGAACGCACACCCAAAAAGTGCTTTGTGTAAATGTAACAAATCGGGTGTTTAAAAAAGGGGGTGGGGCAGGAGTGGGGGAGGGGGGGAGATCGAGAGAGGAAAAGAATACCAGGGGGGGTAGTGGGGAGGGAGAAAAGAGGGTGTGTATGTGTGTGGGGTGTTGTGGTGTTCTGGATCAGTGGATGAGGGAGGGAAAGTGGGCGTATGGCATGTTGGGGGTGTGTGGAAAAGAAAAATATAACAAAATTTGACGTGAAGAAGGCCGGGATTGATCTTGAAATGCCGATATATCGCTCGGCGAAAACCCCACACCCATTATTCAACTGCGCCACTATTTTTTTTGCATTGAAAATGCTTTTCTGCTCATCGTGAATTTTTGGGAACGGTTACATAAAGTTGTCCGCTCGTGTTTTTCGGTGTTGTTTGGGACAAACCACTGGGCGGGACGCTCGACTTCCTACCAGAATTGCAGTAGCCACCTCCCAAGCGAGACATCACTCACTGTTGTTGTATGTTGTGTGTGCAAAGATGTCTCGTCACTATGGAGTGGCGTTCCTGACACACAACCACACGTGAACACGGCGATATCGCAAACGATGAACTGCCAACATTCCGGAACACACGAACACAGGACGTGTTCGCCACATCATACTGGCGAAGCTCGTATTTCCGATCATACTCCTGTATCTTGTAATATATCTTGACCACAAGGTACTTCCCACACGGGGTGAACTGCATGCCTTCCGTAGCCTCACCTACATCAACGCGACCAAGAGCCGCACCACTCCAGTCATAGAGGTGCACGGTGTTGTCCACCCCCACAGCAAAGACAGAGGCAGACCGTGAAACAGACACGTACCCCCCATCCGCAGGCACACATGCAACAGCTTCACCTGTGTTCACATCCCACAGACGTGCGTTGTTCTCCACATCGGAGCAAGTGATCACCCACCCACCACAGTCAGACACTGCTACTTTCTCACAACCTTTGTGTGTGAGAGAGCGGAGCAACGTCAGGTCTTCGTCATACACAGAGACGCCGTCATCACCCTGGGAGACAACAACACCACCACACGCGAACACTGCTCTCGAGAGGTCGTCGACTTTGCGGAGCACCTCCCCATCTGGAAGCGCAATCATGCGTAAGTTGCTCCAACCCGAGAGGTAGCAGCGTGCCTTGCAGCGTGAGATGGCAGGCGTTCCGAGATCATCAGATGCGACCTCAAACTTGAAGACAGTGTTGAAGGTGTCGGTGTCGAAGCCGATACAGGAACTACGGACATCGTCAGTCAAGACGCAGAGTGTTCCGCAAAGAGACAATGAGAACTTTGGCACGTTGTCTCGGATACTGTACTGAGCAGGACACTTGATGTTGGAACAGCAGCGGGCAAGCACAACCTGCACCCCTGCATCAAACGCAGTGTCCTGCAGACGGCACGTCCCCTCCAGCACCTGCGTGCCGATGCGCATCTCGACAGACGCAGGCGAGACAGCAAGCGCCGTGCACGCAACCTCCTTTGCCGCTGCAACGTCCGCCTCGCACGGCACCTCCACTGTCGCAGTCACGCCTGACTCTTCCAGCACAAAGGTCACATCCATTGTTTTGTCTTCTTCTTGTTCCACCTCTGTTGGGAGGAGATGAGGTGTGGGTTGTTTTGTGTGTTTGTGTGATGTTATCGTTGTCTGTAGCTTCCACCAACAGAAGAGGGTTATAACAGAGCAAAAGTGAAAAAGAGAGGTAAAGGGTGGTGTGGTCGTTATCGTCAAAATACCTGAAAAGTATGCTTATTTCTCTTTCTTTATGATCGGTTTTGTTGTGCATTGATGCATCCACACCAATATTCACATTGACATGGATTATTTTTCACCCTTGCTCTGTCTATGTGGGAGAGAGGTAAAAAGCCTTTTTCCAAAGGGGTACAAAAGGAAACAACAGCATTCTCAAATACAATCGCGACAGAAACTTCCTTTTATACATTGCGTGTCCCTAAAAATGAAATACTTCTATATTTATTCGTTGTTTGTTGTTTGTTGATCGCATCCATCCCTCCCACTAAAGTCGGATGTCCCTTTTGTACTTTTCATCTTTTTTCATTTTAGGGTAAATTGCGATAACACGTATACTTTTTTTTTCGATTTGCGATAACACGTACACAAAAAGTATACGTGTTATCGCGAAAAAGTGTACGTGTTTTCGCGAACAAAAACGTACGTGTTTTCCCAGGTACCCAGGTACCCAGGTACCCAGGTACCCAGGTACCCAGGTACCCAGGTACCCAGGTACCCAGGTACCCAGGTACCTGGGTACCTGGTTTGTCAAGGAAACCAAACTTTTTGTCACGGAAAAAGTCGTGACAGGGCACTGGGTACTGGGTACACTGTGTACAAGGATAAAAGTCGTGAAAGAGCAACCACAGCTCCACATGACAAACACAAAAGTGTCCAGTCACGTGGGGCATTCATGCACTGAGGAGATAATGATCCAACAATTTACAAGAAAGATTACTTAACCTACTGCTGGAAGTTGCCAGGTCGTAGTAACACACAAAGTGTGCCTCCGTTCGGGAATACCGGATATTCTAGAGACCAAAAAGGCCTCTTCCGCTAGTCAAGGTATAACCGAATGAACGGCCCAAGACCCCCGTGGAGAAGTTAAATGTTGTAATGCTATCAAGTACAAACTGCGACCACTGTCTTACCCTCCTCAATGCATGGTGGAAGATGTCTTTGACAACAAATATCCTGTACCAGGTACCCATATTCCCAGACCCACGCAGTACCACGTCGCAGTACTACGCAAAATTTACCACCAGACCCTGTCTTCGTGCACCTTAAGTACGTAAGTCTGGTTCCCAGACCCACGCAGTGGCACATGACCGCAAGTGTGAGTGACCCACAGAGGGATACGCAAAATTTACCACCAGACCCTGTCTTCTGAATGTCACACGTACATTTTTTTGAACACTTTTCGCGATAACACGTACATATTTCGCTAAAAAACGGGGTGCTCGCAACCGCGTTCTAGACCCCTACAGATGCTCAAAAGTGCCAAATTTTGCTTTGAATGGCCTCAAATCGTCGAAATTAGCCATTTTTGGGGCCCAAAAAAAAAATTCGAGGGTCTAGGTATGGAGAGCGAGCACCTTAGAAGAAGGAAACACGTACATTTTTGTTCGCGATAACACGTATACTTTTTTGACCACTTTTCGCGATAACACGTACACTTTTTCGCGATAACACGTATACTTTTTGTGTACGTGTTATCGCAAATGGAAACAAAAAGTATACGTGTTATCGCAATTTGCCCTTCATTTTATTTTTCAAACCCCCGCGTCCTGAAGTACGGGAGAGGTGGAGAACAAAAGGGGGGAAGGGGAACACGGTAAGACACATGGCAACCGAAGAGCGCGTCCTTCATTTCCAGACGTATTACATACTCGTACAAATGAATTTCCTCACAGTCTAGTAGGTCGAGGGTGCAACGCAAATACTGATGCAACACACGATAGCAACACACCGCAGTACTCAGCGACAGCGAGGAGGTACTTCCCACACAGGGTGGACTGCATCACTCAGTAGGGGTACAGATGTCTAGTGAAAAGAACGTCACATTGTGTGTCACCTCTTGCTGCTTTGAACACAACCACACGTGAACACGGCGATATCGCAAAGGAAGAGTAGAAAGCTACGACAGGGAACACACGCACACAGGACATGGTCGCCACATCATACTGGTGCCCCGCATATGTAGTCTTTACCACAAGGTACTTCCCACATGGTGTGAACTGCATGCCCCGGATTGTCTCATCCACATCAACACTGCGAAGAGCCGCACCACTCCAATCATAGAGCTGCACGGTATTTCCCACCCCCTCCACAGCAAAGACAGAAGCATACCGTGAAAGCGCCACTTTACACCACCCCTGCGCAGGTACACATGCAACAGCTTCACCTGTGTTCACATCCCACAGACGTGCCTCCTTCTCCTTGTAGGAGGAGGTGATCACCCACTCAGCACAGGGCGACACTGCTACATTCCTGCACAACTCGTGCGCGAGAGAGCGGAGCAACGTCATGTCTTCGTCATACACAGACACGCCTTCTAAGCCCTGGGAGAGAACAACATCGCCACATGCGAACACTTCTATCGAGGTGCCGTCGACTTTGCGGAGCACCTCCCCACCAGGAAGCGCAACCTCGAGTAGGTAGTCCCCACATGGCAGGTAGCAGCGTGTCTTGCACTGCGAGATGGCAGGCCCACGGATCACTTTGGTGTCCACTTCAAATGAGAAGACAGTGTCGAAGGTTTCTGTGTCGAAGCCGCCAACATGCCTATGATGAACATAGATGCAGAGCGTTCCACAACGCGACAGCGACAAGTTTTCCACATCTGTTGCACTGTACTCAGCAGGACACTTGATGTCGGCAAAGCGAGGGCGGGCAAGCACAACCTGCACCCCTGCATCAAACGCAGTGTCCTGCAGACGGCACGTCCCCTCCAGCACCTGCGTGCCGATGCGCATCTCGACAGACGCAGGCGAGACAGCAAGCGCCGTGCACGCAACCTCCTTTGCCGCTGCAACGTCCGCCTCGCACGGCACCTCCACTGTCGCAGTCACGCCTGACTCTTCCAGCACAAAGGTCACATCCATTGTGTTGCGTTGCTTCGTGAGAAGGTGCAAATCAGCACGTTTGCTCCACCACAGGAGGGAGTGATGAGGTGGGTGGGGGAGAGGTGTTGTTCTGTGTTGCATGTTTGTGGTGGTTCTTGTCGTAGGAAAGGAGATTGAAGTTATTGATGCAGGCACCTCCGACTGACCCACGTAAGATTCCACCACCACTCCGGATGAAAGCACACGTACCCTGCGGCCAACAACAGAAGGTCGAGGCCCGGAGTAAGGGGTTTCCAAATCGCAGTGAATTCGTGGTTGTGAATAGAGGGAAAAAAACGGCAATTATGGACATTTAAGGTGTCAAATATGATACCTATCCCCCAATACCACCTACAAAAGGGGACTTGTCTGTTTTTTGCTGGGTATATTCATCACCACCCTCTCTGGGAACACATCACTCACTGTTGTGTGGGTATAGATGTCTCGTTACAATGACGCCATTGGATTGCAAAACCATAACGACACGTGAACACGGCGACATCGCAAATGACTCGACAAACCTTTGCGGTATCTCATGCACACAGGACATGGTCGCCACATCATACTGGTGCAGGTGCCGCTCTACAATGCAATCACCATCATCCAAAGGTTGCACAACCCGAACCCTCACCACAAGGTACTTCCCACACTGGGTGAACTGCATGCCCTTGACACTGCCACCCACATCAAAGCTGCCAAGAGCCGCACCACTCCAGTCATAGAGGTGCACGGTGGTATAGCAATCCACAGCAAAGACAGAGGCAGAACGTGAAAGCGCCACCCCACACCACCCCTCCATCGGCACACATGCAACAGATTCACCTGTGTTCACATCCCACAGACGTACGTTCCTCTCCTTGTTGGAGGAGGTGATCACCCACCCACCACAGTCCGACACTGCCATGTCCTCGCACGCTTCGTGCGAGAGAGAGCGGAGCAACGTCAAGTCTTCGTCATACACAGAGACGCCGTCTTTGTCATCGGAGACAACAACACCGCCACACGCGTACACTGAGTACGAGGTGCTGTCGACTTTGCGGAGCACCTCCCCACCCGGAAGCGCAACCTCGAGAAGTCCTGCGTTCCAACACGCCAGGTAGCAGCGTGTCTTGCACTGCGAGATGGCAGGCGCACCGTGCACGACATTGCCCACTGTAAAGGAGAAGATAGTGTCGAAGGTTTCTGTGTCGAAGCCGCCAACATGCACACTCCCGTGCGAATTAAAATTATAAACGCAGAGCGCTCCACAACGCGACAGTAACAAGTCTGTCGCACGCGCTGCAGTGTACTCAGCAGGACACTTGGCGTCGGCAAAGCGGCAGGCAAGCACAACCTGCACCCCTGAATCAAACGCAGTGTCCTGCAGACGGCACGTCCCCTCCAGCACCTGCGTGCCGATGCGCATCTCGACAGACGCAGGCGAGACAGCAAGCGCCGTGCACGCAACCTCCTTTGCCGCTGCAACCTTCGCCTCGCACGGCACCTCCACTGTCGCAGTCACGCCTGACTCTTCCAGCACAAAGGTCACATCCATCATTGTGTTGCGTTGCTTCGTGAGAAGGTGCAAATCAGCACGTTTGCTCCACCACAAACGGAGGGAGTGATGAGGTGGGTGGGGGAGAGGTGTTGTTCTGTGTTGCATGTTTGTGGTGGTTCTCGTTGTGAGAGGTGACGAATGGAAAATGATGCTCGGCATCGTGATCTGTCACCCACACTAGAGCACCGCATGGGCAGCGTGTAAGGTGGGCGACCTGTGGCATGCAAACAAGAGAAAAGCAGCAACAGGGCTGAAAGGGGAGTTTCTTGGGGTGTTATGAGAGGCTTGGGTTTTTTTGCTGGGACTCTGGGTTATATTCATCACCACCCCCCCTCCCCTCCCCCTGGTCATACATCACTCACGGTACAGATATCTCGTCACAATGACACCATCTGGCTGCATACCCACAACAACGCGTGAACACGGCGATATCGCAAAGGACACATATGACTCTTGAGATATTACACGCACACAGGACATGGTCGCCACATCATACTGGTGCAGGTAACCATCCTCATCATACTCAGTTCCGTATTCACCCTCAACAGGAACCAGGACCTCTCCACATACCACAAGGTACTTCCCACACGGGGTGAACTGCACAGACTCGAGAGACCCATCCACATCAATACTGCGAAGAGCCTCACCACTCCAATCATAGAGCCGGACTTCTTTCTGCCCCACAGCAAAGACAGAGGCAGACCGTAAAAGCGCCACCACTCTACAGCGCCGCTCCCCCAACGGTACACATGCAACAGCTTCACCTGTGTTCACATCCCACAGACGTACGTTGTTCTCCTTGTTGGAGGAGGTCATCACCCACCCACCACAGTCCGACACTGCTATGTCCGCACACCCTTCGAGCGAGAGAGAGCGGAGCAACGTCAGGTCTTCGTCATACACAGAGACGCTTCTTTCGCCTTGGGAGACAACAACACCGCCACACGCGAACACTGAGCGCGAGATGCCGTCGACTTTACGGAGCACTTCCCCACCCGGAAGCGCAACATCGAGAAGGACTTCCTTGCACGCCAGGTAGCAGCGTGTCTTGCACCGTGAGATGGCAGGCTCACCGCGCACCTCAAAGTCTACTTTGAACTTGAAGGCAGGGCTGAAGGTTTCTGTATCGAGGCCGGTGACATAGCCTTGCTGATGTGTACAGAGGCAGAGTGCTCCACAAGGAGACAGCGAAAAGCGATGTAGATACATCCGATGCGTTCCAGGTGGCACCTCAATACTGTACTCAGCAGGACACTTGATGTCGGCCAAGCGGCGGGCAAGCACAACCTGCACCCCTGAATCAAACGCAGTGTCCTGCAGACGGCACGTCCCCTCCAGCACCTGCGTGCCGATGCGCATCTCGACAGACGCAGGCGAGACAGCAAGCGCCGTGCACGCAACCTCCTTTGCCGCTGCAACGTCCGCCTCGCACGGCACCTCCACTGTCGCAGTCACGCCGGACTCCTCCAGCACAAAGGTCACATCCATCATTGTTTCAAGAGCTGTGTTGGTGTGATGTAATTTAATGTTCTGTTGGGTGGACAGTTGAAGGAGCTGAGAGGGTGGACACGTGGAAAGAGGATGGGGGTCTTTTGTTTGGACGGGGTAAAAGTTCTGAGTACAGGAAAGGAAGCTGAACACAAAGGCCAAATAGAACGGGCAGTGAGCACATGAATATGTCCACAGCAAAGACAGAGCTCCTGGTGTAGACGACTCTGGTGGCACAGGGCTAACGTCACACGCAGGCACCAACTATTCTGGGTACAGGTGGCGTGTCACAATGTTTTTACGATTATTGGACGGAAACACAACGACACGTGAACAGGGCGATATCACAAACCCGATACGTCCTATTTCCGTGAGTACATGCACACAGGAAAGGGTCGCCACATCATACTGTTGCAGCTTAGAACTTCGGCGACTGAAAACATTGACCACAAGGTACTTTCCACATGGTGTGAAGTGCATGTCGTCGATATCCCCATCCACATCAACACTGCGAAGAGCCTCACCTCTCCAGTCATAGAGCCGTACTTCGTGAGAGTCCCCCACAGCAAAGACAGAGGCAGACCGTGAAAGCGCTACTTCGTGGTATTCCTCCTCGATAGGCACACATGCCACAGCTTCACCTGTGTTCACATCCCACAGACGTGCGTTCTTCTCACTGAAGGGAGCAGGTGATCACCCACCCACCACAGTCCGATACTGCCGCTTTCCTGCACTGCAAATGCGAGAGAGAGCGGAGCAACGTCAGGTCTTCGTCATACACAGAGACCCCGTGTAGGCTCAGGGAGACGACAACACTGCCACACGCGTACACTGAGCGCGAGATGCCGTCAACTTTGCGGAGCACCTCCCCACCCGGAAGCGCAACTTCGCTTAAGTGTTCCCTACAAGCCATGTAACAGCGTGTCTTGCACTGCGAGATGGCAGGCGCACGGTACGGACGATAGGCCATTGTGAGGTCGAAGACATTGAGAAAGGTTTCTGTGTCGAAGCCACCAACATGCCTGCCATCACTGTAGAGGCAGAGTGCGCCACAACGCGACAGCGATACGTACTCCGAAAACGCAGTACCACCAACGCGCCAGTCCATCTCTACCCAGCGACACTGCTGCACATTATATTCTGCAGGACACTTGATGTCGGCAAAGCGAGGGCGGGCAAGCACAACCTGCACCCCTGCATCAAACGCAGTGTCCTGCAGACGGCACGTCCCCTCCAGCACCTGCGTGCCGATGCGCATCTCGACAGACGCAGGCGAGACAGCAAGCGCCGTGCACGCAACCTCCTTTGCCGCTGCAGCGTCCGCCTCGCACGGCACCTCCACTGTCGCAGTCACGCCTGACTCTTCCAGCACAAAGGTCACATCCATGGTTTTGTCTTCCTCTGTTAGGAAGGAGATGTGTGGGTTGTTTTGTTGCGTGTGTTTGATGTTTTCGTTGTGTCTGCAGTTCCACCCAACAGGAGAGGGTTCAAACGAGGTAACAGCGAAAAAGAGGTAAACTTCGTAAAGGGTGGTCAAACCAGTTGTTGTGGTTCCTTTGTACCGATCTGGATCAGTAAACATCTGGCACAGTCTCAAATCCAATTTGTTTTTTTGGTCAAAATGGTCATTTGAGCCCAAGCATTCGCTCCACTCTACTACACGTGTCTATTTGAGGTGGGTACTACTCCATGCAATCGTCTGGGCAGTGCGCGTCATGCCATGATCGTGGAAAAAATAGTGTCGTGAAGAGAACCAAAAAAAAATGTGTGGAAGGTAAACCGAAAATGCTCGAGAGACTCGTTCCTCTTTGCTTGTTGCTCAAAAGACTATAAACGGGGGGGGAAAAAAGTAAAGGTTGTTTGTTGTTCGCTTCCACTTTTTTTTTCTTCTTTGATAAATTGTTCAGGGTAGTAGCTTGAAAGGTGCACTTTTCGAATGTTGCTGGTTTGCTGGTTTAGAAAAAAATTTTCCCCGGTTGAAAGCGGTCGTCGCGCGCTTCCCTGCCAACCACAGAGTGGAGAGGCAAAGGGTGCGAGACAACAAAGAAAATGGAATATAATCCTGTGTTAACGGAGCTTGGTCTTGCACCTTACCACTAACCGTACAAAGTCAATACGTCTTCCAGAAGCAGGGGCTGTTGCAACGGTGGGTCATTTTGAAAAAAAAAACGGTCAACTTTTTGCATCTTTGGTCAAGTTGCATTTGTGGCTGCAAAATGCAAGGGGGTTCCCTAAGATATTGTAAACTCTATTTTTTTGCGGAGCAAAAAAATAATATAAAGTGGCGCCGCAGGCGAAAAAAATTAGGGTATAGCGCAAAACATACAGCTTTTTAAACCACAGAGTCACTCAATGAACCCTTTTTAGGGGTTCGCTTACGTGTGAGGCTTTCTTCTGTGAGTGGGAAAGTGGTGCGGGGGCGAAGAAAAACTGAATCCCGAATCCCACTTTTTTTTTTTATTTTCCCCCAAACCAGTAACGTTCTGGTTTTGAAACCAGTAAAAGTACCCAAGCTATTTCCCTGAAATTGTTGGAGTAGTGTAGTTGCCTCAGTTGTGTTGCCACGTGCAATCTCCACTGTTCTTTTTCTTCGACTTGATTTACGGTATTGTTGTGTTTGCCTGAAGTACAGAAAGTGTCGTGAAGCAGAGGGGAGAAAAGAGAGCGGGGGGAAACAAGCGGGGAGGGGGATACGCAGACGCGCGACTTTTCACGAGGGTCACGAGCATTTTGTCACATACTACGTGTTTACTAAATACAAATACGTGCGAATACCCCTCCGAGATTCCGTCAGGCACTGCCTCGGGCAAGTCGTAACAAACATCACTCACTCACGTGGGTACAGAAGTCTCGTCTCAATGGTGTTGCCGTCAAAACTCCTAAACACAACCACACGTGAACACGGCGATATTGCAAACAGAGAGCTGCCGTTCGGGATCACGCGCACACAGGACATGGTCGCCACATCGTACTGGTGCAGTGTATGTTCTATGTTGCCGGCTAGCGTCGCAGACACAACGTACTTCCCACACGGGGTGAACTGCAGTTTCGTGCACCCCACCTCCCCACCTCCGATCGACCTGTGAACTTCAGTACCTCCCCAGTCATAGAGGTGGATGCTGTCAGCACCTCCCACAGCAAAGACAGCGGCATGCCGTGAAAGCGCCACTTGGTATTTGCCCCCCGCAGGCACACATGCTACAGCTTCCCCTGTGTTCACATCCCACAGACGTGCGTTCTTCTCACTGTAGGAGGAGGTGATCACCCACCCACCACAGTCCGACACTGCCATGTCCTTGCAATCCTTGTGCGAGAGAGTGCGGAGCAACGTCAGGTCTTCGTCATACACAGAGAGACCGTTTTTGCCTTTGGAGACAACAACACCGCCACATGCAAATACTAGGTATGAGCGGACGTCGAGTTTGCGGAGCACCTGCCCACCAGGAAGCGCAACCTTGCGTAAATCATCCCCACACGGCACGTAGCAGCATGTTTTGCACTGTGAGAGGGTAGGCGGACCGTACATGAAGCAGCCACTGTCTAGAGTACAAGCGAAGGCAGTGTTGAAGGTTTCTGTGTCGAAGCCATCAACATGTGCAACATAATCATTGTCAAACGTACCATAACAACCATAGACACAGAGTGTTCCACAACGAGACAGCGATAAGTTCTGCACCCTCTGTACACGATACTCAGCAGGACACTTGATGTTGGCAAAGCGGCGGGCAAGCACAACCTGCACCCCTGAATCAAACGCAGTGTCCTGCAGACGGCACGTCCCCTCCAGCACCTGCGTGCCGATGCGCATCTCGACAGACGCAGGCGAGACAGCAAGCGCCGTGCACGCAACCTCCTTTGCCGCTGCAGCGTCCGCCTCGCACGGCACCTCCACTGTCGCAGTCACGCCTGACTCTTCCAGCACAAAGGTCACATCCATTCTCTTATTCAATACACTGCAATGTGGTAGTTGGGGTGGCGGTGGAAGGGGGATTAAATATGTGGAGCGAGGTGAGTGTGTTCCTTTTATGTTGCAGTGTCTTCATCAATGCTAGAAAGAGGCAGAGAAAAGGAGAGAGGAACACTTGGTGGGGGTAAATTTTTAGGTCCATTGTATTGGGCGAATGTTTTGTTTTTGAAATTTCTATCTTTTTTTTTTTTTTTTTTTGAAAATTGGTTGTATTAGTGTAGCCACCCTAGAGTGTGCTCCACTAACTTTTCTTCTAACTTTTTTTGAAAATTTGGTTTGGATTAGTGCAGACACCCCGAGCATGAGATCCGCTATTTTTCTTTGTTTTGTCTTCTTCTTTGCTCCACCACAAACGGAGGGAGTGATGAGGTGGGGGAGAGGTACTGTTATGTGTTGCATGTTGTGGTTTTATTTTTCCTTCCTTCAAAACTTCACACAACGCTTTTGGTTTTTGGAAGACACACAAGGTGCCAGTTCTATGATATGCACGGAACTACCCTGCACCTGTTTGTCATATTGTTTCCCGTGCAATACATGGAGAAACGTTTCGCACTCGAAACTAGGCTTTTTGATAAAAATTAGCGAGATACAAAAACCAGCGCGTGTGGACCACATAAATTACCTTTTCTGGGGTAAGGGAAAAAAATATCGACAAAAAAAATCCGGCACCGTCCAGGGCTGGACCCAATTTTTTTTTGCCCGCGGCGCCATTTTTCGTTTTTTGCTCCGCAAAAAGGGTTTGCGGGCGTTGTTGAGGGTAAAAAAAAAAAAGGTAGGCTGACTATTCCCCATTATATCTGCCAGTTTACAGTTATCAGACACTACAATTATGCCACCCTCCCCCCTGGTCACACATCACTGACTGTTGTATGGGTACAGATGTCTTGTTGCAATGTTGGTATCTGCTTCCCATACCACAACAACACGTGAACATGGCGATATCGCAAATGACTCAAATGAGCATTGCAGTTCACTCACACAAGACATGGTCGCCACATCATACTGGTGCAGGTGTGTATAATGAGGATCTTCGTCATCATGTATCCCCACCACAAGGTACTTCCCAGACGGGGTGAACTGCATGACAACGACAACCCCACCTACATCAATACTGCGAAGAGCCGCACCACTCCAGTCATAGAGGTGCACGGTGTTGTCCACCCCCACAGCAAAGACAGAGGCAGACCGTGAAAGCGCCACTGAACACCAGTCACCCTCAGGCACACATGCCACAGCTTCACCTGTGTTCACATCCCACAGACGTACCTTCATCTCAGTGAGGGAGGAGGTGATCACCCACCCACCACAGTCCGATACTGCCTCACCCTCACACCCTTCGTGCGAGAGAAAGCGGAGCAACGTCAGGTCTTCGTCATACACAGAGACGCCGTCTTTGCCCTTTGAGACAACAACACTGCCACACGCGAACACTGCCATCGAGGAGCCTTCGACTTTGCGGAGCACCTCCCCACCCGGAAGCGCAACCTCGAGAAGGTGATGCGCACACGCCAGGTAGCAGCGTGTCATGCACCGTGAGATGGCAGGTGGACCGTGAACCGAGATGACAGGCGCACCGCGTACCATCAAAGCGCATTCTATACCTCTCACTCCAAACGAGAAGACAGTGTCGAAGGTTTCTGTGTCGAAACCTTCAACAAGCCCATTCCAGTGCACAAAAACGCAGACCGTTCCACAACGTGACAGCGACATATACGTCGCGCCCCCATCCGCGCTGTACTCAGCAGGACACTTGATGTCAGCAAAGCGAGGGCGGGCAAGCACAACCTGCACCCCTGCACCAAACGCAGTGTCCTGCAGACGGCACGTCCCCTCCAGCACCTGCGTGCCGATGCGCATCTCGACAGACGCAGGCGAGACAGCAAGCGCCGTGCACGCAACCTCCTTTGCCGCTGCAGCGTCTGCCCCGCACGGCACCTCCACTGTCGCAGTCACGCCTGACTCTTCCAGCACAAAGGTCACATCCATCATTGTTTCAAGAGCTGTGTTGGTGTGATGCAATTGAATGTTCTGTTGGGTGGACAGTTGAAGGAGCTGAGAGGGTGCACACGTGGAAAGAGGGGACGAGGGATGGGGGTCGTTGTTTTGGGTTGGGGTAGAAGTTCTGGGGTACAGGACAAAAATAAACAGCAGTGAGGACATGAATGGGTCTCACCATGGCGCACATCTCTGTGTGGAGGGCGACGAGGGCGGCCTGGCGGGAGGCGATGTGGTGTTCGGCTGCGACAAGGTGGTCTGCGGTGTCTTGCTCGTGGATGCAGATCTGCCATCACTGGATAGGTGTGTGGTGGCAAGACGCAGGCTTCTGTTGACGACACCAGTTCTTCCGCCTCCACGGAATACAAGGGGGTAAGTCACCACACCCATTTCACATGGTGCCAAAGCATGAACATCACTCGTTGTGGGGGTACAGATGTCTTGTCCTAATAGTGGTCTCGTCGGAGGATACGAACACAACCACACACGAACACGGTGATATCGCAAATGGCTGATTGCTGACGTCCGGGATCACAAGTACACAGGACATGGTCGCCACATCATACTGGTGCAGCTTTGCGTATGAGCCTTTATCAGCATAATCTTGCGAACGGGCCACAAGGTACTTCCCACACTGGGTGAATTGCACGCCACAGACACTTCCAGAGATAGTAGCGTTCTGAAGAGCCGCACCACTCCAGTCGTAGAGCTGCACACTCTGTACCCCATCCACATCGACCCCCACAGCAAAGACAGAGGCAGACCTTGAAAGCGCTACAACGCACCTTGACATAGGCACACATGCCACAGCTTCACCTGTGTTCACATCCCACAGACGTGCGTTGTTCTCACTTTTGGAGCACGTGAGCACCCACCCACCACAGTCCGACACTGCCATGCTCCCGCCCCACTGGGTGCACCCTTCGTGCGAGAAAGAGCGGAGCAACGTCAGGTCTTCGTCATACACAGAGACGCTATCTTGTTCGCCACAGGAGACAACAACACCGCCACACGCGTACACTATGAACGAAGGGCCGTCGAGCTTGCGGAGCACCTCCCCACCCGGAAGCGCAACTTTGAGAAGGCAACCCCCTTGAAGGCTTTTTTCCGTGCACGACACGTAGCAGCGTGTTTTGCACCGTGAGAGGACAGGCGCACTAACCACGCGAATGCCCAGTCCAAACGAGAAGACAGTTTCGAAGGTTTCTGTGTCGAAGCCGCCAACATGCCCACCCCACTCACCATAGATGCAGAGCGTGCCACAGCGCGACAGCGACAAGCGTCTCCTATGCGTTGCAGTGTGCTCAGCAGGACACTTGATGTCGGCAAAGCGGCGGGCAAGCACAACCTGCACTCCTGCATCAAACGCAGTGTCCTGCAGACGGCACGTCCCCTCCAGCACCTGCGTGCCGATGCGCATCTCGACAGACGCAGGCGAGACAGCAAGCGCCGTGCACGCAACCTCCTTTGCCGCTGCAATGTCCGCCTCGCACGGCACCTCCACTGTCGCAGTCACGCCTGACTCTTCCAGCACAAAGGTCACATCCATCATTGTTTCAAGAGCTGTGTTGGTGTGATGCAATTTAATGTTCTGTTGGGTGGACAGTTGAAGGAGCTGAGAGGGTGGACACGTGGAAAGAGGGGACGAGGGATGGGGGTCGTTGTTTTGGGTTGGGGTAGAAGTTCTGCGGTACGAGATAAAAAAGAGGGGTGGTGTCTTTTTGTGTTGCTGACACTATCCCACAAAAGGGTTTTATATTCCAATGTGACCTTGTTTTGTCGAATGGCTATTGTGATGGTGTGTTCCTTTTGAACTTGGCCACCATCCTTTGGCTCACTTGCCCTGCTGAGGCATCATCAGTTTTGTATTTTCATGGATTTTCAGTTTCTCTATCCTCTGCGATATGAAGCGCAAACACGCCGTTTTCAATTTGATTCGCAGACCGATACTGATTGCCGTGTCAAAAACACCTTCCTCTGAGGTCGAGGCGGGATACCATGGCAACAACGTCTATCACTCACACTAATACTTTCTAACGTATTATTTTGTACTATTTTGTCCTTTTTGGCAGCTGTGTTTTTCGTTGTGGAAGCGAACAACAAACAATTTTTTTTCCCCCCGTTTATAGTCTTTTGAGCAACAAGCAAAGAGGAACGAGACTCTCGAGCATTTTTTGGGGTGTCAGAACGAAGTGATGGGGGCCATCGCCACCCCCCTACTCAGGCCTATGAGTCGCTCTCTGGTTCCTGGCTTTTATCATGACAGGGGTCCAACCCTGCACACTTCCTTCTACAACACAAAAGGCACAAAACACACACATGAAGAGGGAAATGATGTTTGATTTCCACTAGGAACCAACGAACAAAAACCTTGCAAGATAAATAGTCCTCCTGTACTAACACATTAGACCAAAAAGTGTAGAGAGGGGACGAGGGATGGGGTTGGGTAAAAGTTCTGGGGACACAAAATGAAAGCTACACACAGAGGGCCATATGAATATGTCCACAGCAAAGACAGAGCTCCTGGTGTAGACGACTCTGGTGGCACAGGGCTAACGTCACACGCAGGCACCAACTATTCTGGGTACAGGTGGCGTGTCACAATGCTTTGGCGGTTTTTGGACGGAAACACAACGACACGTGAACAGGGCGATATCACAAACCCGATACGTCCTATTTCCGTGAATACACGCACACAGGAAAGGGTCGCCATATCGTACTGTTCCAGCTTAGCACTTCGGCGACTGAAAACATTGACCACAAGGTACTTCCCACATGGTGTGAAGTGCATGTCGTCGATATCCCCACCCACATCAACACTGCGAAGAGCCTCACCACTCCAGTCATAGAGCCGTACTTCGTGAGAGTCCCCCACAGCAAAGACAGAGGCAGACCGTGAAAGCGCTACTTCGTGCTTTTCCTCCTCGATAGGCACACATGCCACAGCTTCACCTGTGTTCACATCCCACAGACGTACGTCCCTCTCCCTCATGGAGGAGGTGATCACCCACCCACCACAGTCCGACACTGCCACACGCCTGCACCGCATATGCAAGAGAGAGCGGAGCAACGTCAGGTCTTCGTCATACACAGAGACGCCGTTGACTCCCTTCGAGACAACAACACCGCCACACGCGAACACTGCTATCGAGATGTCGTCGACTTTGCGGAGCACCTCCCCCGGAACAATACGCAGCGCGAGAAGGTGATCCCTACAAGCCATGTAGTGGCGTGTCTTGCACTGCGAGATGGCAGGCGCACGGTACTGACGATAGGCCATTGTGAAGTCAAAGACCTTGACAAAGGTTTCTGTGTCAAAGCCACGAACATGTCCGCTATCACTGGAGAGGCAGAGCGTTCCACAACGCGACAGCGACAAGTATTCTGCATCCATCTTTGCACTGTACTCAGCAGGACACTTGATGTCGGCAAAGCGAGGGCGGGCAAGCACAACCTGCACCCCTGCATCAAACGCAGTGTCCTGCAGACGGCACGTCCCCTCCAGCACCTGCGTGCCGATGCGCATCTCGACAGACGCAGGCGAGACAGCAAGCGCCGTGCACGCAACCTCCTTTGCCGCTGCAACGTCCGCCTCGCACGGCACCTCCACTGTCGCAGTCACGCCTGACTCTTCCAGCGCAAAGGTCACATCCATCATTGTTTTGTATTTTCTAAGTGCAAATGGTATCCTGCTATGAGGTTTATGAACAAACAAAGCACAGAGGGGAGGACACGGTACTGATGGCAAACCTTTTTTTAATTTTCTTTTTGCATCATCATGCGTTCTTTTCTGATGCAAAACACTTTAACATTGAGTACTGGGCGGGGGGGGTGAGGTGGTGGGGCTTACTCTAACAAGCTTACTGAGGAAGCTAGCTGAACAATAAGACTCTTTTACTTTTGCAGCATCGACATTACTTTACACCTACATGAAGCTCAACACTTGGTTTGTATTAGTATAGACACCCAAGAGCGTGCTCCACTTTATTTCTCCCCATTTTCACACAAAATAGATCCAGGGGAAAGGTAATTTGTGTTCGTGAGTTAAAGAACTCACATTCTCTTTGTGTTGTGCGAAGAAAGACGCTGGATAATTGTTTTATGGACCCTCGTTATGTGGGTTTCGAATTCAATTGCCACCCTTTGGTTCGGACATCAGAAAAGACAGATCTCACCACTTAGACTGCAGAGGTGAGACAAAAAGGATTACTTCTGACAGACCCCCTTTTATTGCTCCCCCTTCCATACAAAAGGGGATATAACACAAATGTTCTCAAAAATAAAAAAACTGTGAAAAAACATGAACTCATTTTCACACATTGAAAAATTATTATTTTGAGAATCTGGTGGCGGCGTTCAAGGGAGACGGTCTGCCTTTATGATTTAGGGGAGTGGAGGAAGAGAAAGGACGGAGTTAGAGACAAAAAAAAAAGAAAATTAGAAAGATCGATGTGTCCCTTGCACACAGATCTTGCTGACAAAAACAAAAAACAAAAAAAAAAACCAAAAAACATACGCACACCGTGATACACAAGCTCGCAGCAATGTTTCATATACTTTCTATTCTACTGAAGAGAAGGTATAATCGAAAAAAAAAAGAACGACTCTGTGCAGTTTCCGGTTCTTCACTTTGCTCACAAACCATTCGAACCTAAAATGGCATAAGAACCAATCTATCAGCACTGCAAAGTGCAACATTTTTCTAATATAAAAGCACCCTTTCCTCCCCCTCACCCCATCATCCTCTCATCCCCTACCCATCTCCGGCCTACTTTATCATGTCACCAATGCACCACAACCCCCAAAACTGCAAAATGCTCTTTTTTTGACACACAATCACCCCAAAAAAACCCCAAAACTGGACTACCTTCCCCTTCCTCCCTAGGCTGTGGGGGCCATATTCCGGGCCTCCTCCAGAGATGCCTCGGTGAAGGCATTGACCACTGTTTCGTGTGCATTGGAGAATTCGGCAATGAGTGATTGGTTCGTTTTCACGACGTGAGGAGGGGCGAGAGAAGTATAGGTCGTGGCTAGCAGGGACATCAGGGTGTCCCCAACGTATGTGTGCAGCCCTGCAGGCACAACGGACTCATCCATCCCGAGGGACGCAAAGATCGCTGAGATCGGGAGCGTCGACTCCCCCACGACCTGAACGAGAGGCGAGAACTCCAGCCCCCCATCGGCAGGAACGAAGATCCTGCTGTCACCCTTCTTCAACCCCGCAGTCTGCTGTCCACGACGTACCCCCGATGACGACAGCCCACCATGACTACTTGTATCGTCCGCCTGCGACGCAGCGCCTGCGAGACGTTCCCGCGGACCGCCCTGCCCCCACAGCTGCCGCTTGACAAGCTTCTCGTCAAATGTTTGCGACCCCTGCGAAGGTGGCCGTTTTGTGAACTGGTCTGCCGACGCAGCCGCCTTCGACACATCTGCACCAGCGTTCGCTTCTTTGAAGAACCCTTCTAGCCACTCCCGCAGTGCAATGAAGTCCTGGGTGTTCCCCACAGACCAGGCCTGCTGGAATTTGCTCCAAAAGTTGTACTCCACAACAGACGACCCGACGTACTGATTGGTGTGCATGGAGAGGAGCGAGTCTTTGTCGCCACGGAGAAGCGGCGCTTCGCTGTCCCCTGCAACACGCGAGACCCTCCACGAGGTGACCAGCAGGTCTTTCACAATGCGGTCCACGCGCCCCACGGTGCCACCCTGGGGCAGCGCGCCGGAGCCGATCGCGCGAGCGATGAGGGGTGGAGAGGCACCACGCTTATCCGTCTGCGAGAGCAGGTCCCACAGCAGCTTTTGGTCGACCCGCTGGAGGTTTTGTGCCATTTCGCATTTGAACTGCTTGGTGCGGAGCTGCATCGAGGGGCCGTTCACACCGGACTGGCCGAGGTTGAGGGTAAAGCTTGCGACGGCGATGGCGATGAGGCCCCGAGCTATGATATCACCCGAGTCTACTTCGTCGTTCTCTGTTGGGTTGATGCTTGGCGTATGCGACTGTGCATGTGGCGTGTGGTGTGCACGAAGCAACGTCGAAGTAGGCGTCTCATGCGAGAGCATAGAGGTCTGCCGTTGACGTGACGACTTCTTCCCAAAGCCCTCCATCAACCCCGGTGCCTTCGCATCCAGCTTCGAAGTGATGGACCACTTCTTCCCCCGCCCCGGAGTGTTCAATGTCTTATCAGCTTCAAGCTCCTGCAGCATCCGCGTCCGTCGCACCTCGTCACTGATCTGCCCCGACTTAGGGAAAATCATTGGACTAATGTTCACATCAATAGTCTCGACAACGATGGAGAGGTCCACCTGGTATCCTTGGAGTGGCGACTGCCCGGAAGGGCGGCAGAGCGGCTGTGCATAGATGGGAGTGAAGGGGAGGGGATGGGGAGGGAGGTCGGCATACCCTGTAAACATCTTTGACTCTGAGTGACGCTGCTGGGGAGCCAAGCTTTCCTTTGTTGTCGAGGCTGTTTTGGTTCGATGTTGTAGGGGGAGGGGAGAGGGAGAGAGGTGTTGCCAAAGGACTGTAAACGGGAGAGGGGGAAATAAAGGTTGGCTGTTGCTTCAAAAAGAATGAACTAAAAGAAGGCTTCTTCTCCGGTGCGAAATGCCCCCGCCATACCGAATCTTGAGGAGGGGTCGGTACATCTCACGCAGGTCGACGTCGAGGGGCGGGAGGTCGATGCTGATGACCTGGAGTGCTGTCGAGGAGGTGTCGTCATTGCACTTCAGCTTGTGTGAGTTCATCAGCTGCTTCCCCCGCGCAAGAAGATACTCATTCGTCTTCGTCATCCCTGTCGACGACGTGATGCGCCCCTGCGACTCGAACGATATCACCCTGATCCCAAGCAGCACAGAACGAATCTCTGCCGGCGACCGACTCGCACGTGGCACCCGTGTATTGTATATATGGTGCGGGAACTGCCTTGCAGACCCAGCAACGCTTGAGCCAGGAGGCGTCGACATCCCTGCCTCACTAAACGTCATCATCGGGCTCGTCGTATTCATGGCCTTCACATAGTCTGAAAAAAAGCAAAAGGGTTGACTTCATACACTACGATTTGCCAAGAAAAGAGAAAAGACAACAAAAGGTTAGTCACCAAAAATGCCTTTGAAATGCAAAGATCTCTCGGGGGGACCCCCCAAACCACATCTATTTTCGAAGTTTACGAACCATCTGACAGGCTTTAACACTGGGAGGGGAAGGTAGCATACATGAGTCCTTGCTGTGTGCAGGGGGCTTGCGGTCCGCGAAGATGAGCGTCACCTCCTCGGTTGTGATTTGGAATTTGTCGTTGTTCGAGTCTGAGTGCGTCAGGCGGAAGTTGTCAACATCCAGGTAGATCTGCGAGGGGGGAAAAGAGTGGTGTTTGGATGCATAATAAATGGGTAATACACTGCAACCAGTGCTGTCGCTGAGTTTTGAAAAAAAATTTAATAGGCACTGGTAGGGCATATTAAGAACGTGGTCGGACACGAAAACGTTTCTGGATTGAGTCGACAAGCGGTCAGAGGCGCAAGTGGCAAGCATGTCGGAGGCGATCCTGGTGGAAGCGGATGCTGTTGCATTCTAAGATGGAACTGAGAACAACACCGACTACCGACGTACCACAGCGCGTTGGGGAACACGGGAAGGATTTTTACAACTTGTCCTTTGTTCGCATTTCCGACTTTGAGAAAACGTGGCATGTGTCTCAGACGATCGATGGTCCTTACGAGGCAACGCAAGAACTTCCTACTTGCAAGTGGATGGTCGCTGGTAGCGCACCCCGACGGAGATTCTAATCAAAGTGCTCAAACAGTTGGAACAACGCGAAAAGAAAAATCTCGTCAGAAACTGTTTATATGTTTCCTTCTCCACTCCACCTGCTCTCCATGAACTGTGGTTCCGTAGATTCTCTTGGGAAAGACCGATCACGTTCTCCCAGATTCGCCAAAAAAAAATACGACAAAAGTCGGCAATCCTCTTCGCACTATCCGCATTTCAACAAAAATATGCTCCAAAAAATACTCCTACCACATACCGAGTCGACCCGAACGATGAAGACCTTGCTCGGGCACGAGGGTTTGCTTGGTGCTGTGGGTGTTGTGTTGTTGTGTTGTGGTGTACGTAGTGTCTGTGGAACCAAACTACATACCTCTCTGCAACAGCCCCTCCTCACGCAGATGCGAGCAGACGGACGAACCCGACGGCCGTGTGTTCGTCTGCTCCGTATCGGTGGGGTTGATCTGCGCCCTCTCGATCTTGAGAAGCTCTTTCTTCGCTTCGTCAGAACGCTTTTTCCACAACTTGTAGCACACGAAAAACGACTTGAGATGCCCAATACGCACCGTACACCTCAACGACTCTTGCGACGAACGCGACGACCCCTTCAGATGCACAAACACCCGCGAGGGGTTTCCCGGCGTAAACACTCCCGACGCAGCACAGAGCGACGCACTCATGCACTCATGAAGCCTATCCTTCACTGCAACACGGAAACAGCACCCTGACGACAGCAACGGCAACGTTGAGAGCAGGAGCGTCACTGAACTGCCTGCATACGCAGGCGAACGTAAGAGGGTGAACTCAATGGTTCCGGTCTCGAGGATAGCTTGACAGTCGCTGATCGGGGCGGTCGTGGCAGCGACGGTGAAGGGCTTGATGCGGAGCGAGAAAAAGACCTTCGCCCCCACCAGGTCCACGAGGTAGAGCTCGCCGTCCAGCACCTCGTCGAAGATGAGGCGGACGGTGTGCTTGGAGGCGTCGCGGATGCAGAGCTTCCAGCAGTGTGCGATGCCTAGCTGCTGTTGGCAGATTTTTTCGAGCTCGTCTGCAGAGGGTGCGGTGGGGCCGTCCTCAACCTTCACGGTGCAGACGCGGGGTGGGTCGAAGTTCGTGCGTAGTGTGACCGTTTTCGCCATCTGCTGCGTGCTGTCCATTCGTGGAAAGTGTGTCATCGGTGCCGCCGTAGTTGCCGCCAAAGGGCTGATCGGAGCGGAACTCACGGTGCCATGTTTACTCTGTGTCTGTACCGGTACCGCATCGAACCACAACCCACGCTCTTCATAGAATGGACAGATGTGTCCTCGGTGTGCTTCAAATGGTTCGCCACATCGCAAGCAGTTTGTGTCATGTGTCTGTGTGCATTCGTGTGGGCATGCGAGGCTGTCAATGAAGGCCCGCGGTACCGGGATGAGTGTGTCCATAAGTTCCAGTTCGTTGATGAACACCTCGAGGGTTTCCTCCTTGCCGACCCCGCGTATGAGTCCCAGCATTTGAGCGGAGTAAGGCGTGCCGTGGACCTTGCACATCTCGGACTGTACAGATTGGAATCCTTCGCGAAGTCCATTTCTCAGGCCTGTTATCGCTCGGTCGATGCCGTCCCTTCGTTGCAACTTCTTCGCCTGCCAGGAGCGGTCCCACAACGCAACTTCATGTGTAAAATACACTGCGGTGGGGTGGATTTCAATGACGTCTGCAGGGAAGCTTGCTGTGGCTGACGCATTGATGACACAGTTGACCCCGGTGTCATTATCGACCTCAGAGGGGACGTTCACGGTACCCTTCGCACAGAGGACCGGGGTCGGGAGTTTGAAGATGACAGTCCCATCTTCTTCCTTTTGCTTCGCGGCTTCGGGGTGAGCCCCTGGGGAGGTGTGGTGCTGGAAGAGCTCGGGGACGCTTTCGTCGCTGTGGACAGAGATTGTGCCGGACTCGACTCGGATTGTTACATCGATGTCGGCAGACATCCTGCCATGCTTGAGGTTCGTCTCGCCTAGGGTAGATGTCGCGAGGTTGCTTGGTGTCGGACTCATGTGCTCTGGCCTTGCGTTTGACTTCTCCAACGGCGCTTCTGCCTTCTCAATCCCTGCAAAGTCTCCTGACAAATCCGATAAACAGGTCACAATATTTGGAGCAATCCGGACTTCGGGTCCCGTAAAATCGCAGGTAATAGCAGCAGGGGTGACGGCATCCTGCCACACCCTTGCACGGCATTTGATTGTGATGTCCTTGATGACGCATCGTGTGCCGTGTGCAGAGGGGTCCGGTTTGGTGGGGGGGATGAAGACGCCTTTCCCGCCCACGCTGTTTGTGAAGTGGGGGCCGAATTCACGGTGCCAGCGGTAGCGTGGGTCGATGTGGAGTTCTGCGTCGGGCTGCCAGTTGGAGGGGAGGGCAGTGCCGTCGCTGAAGTAGATGTGGGCGTCCTTGGCGCGGCAGAGGAAGACGGCCTTCTTGGGCTGTTCGTCGGTGTTGCGGGCTTCGTCGCGTTTGCATTCGTCTTGGCCTACCATGGTGGCGAGAGAGGCTTCGCCTAGGTAGAGCTGCAGTGCCTGTGAGGGAAGGAACCGGCCTGAGGGGATGCTCCACATATCGTTGAGGCAAGACGGGCCGATGCCTGACTTTGCGTTCAAACTCTCGTCGTCGGAGCTGTCGTAGTTCCCCAGCGCGTCGGGTCCGTGCTTTGCCATAAGCTTGCATGTGCGGTATGCCTTGTCCCCAAATGGTAGCGTCACACTGAAAGTCTTAACCACAAAAGACCCCACCATAGAAGTAATGTAGATCGCAGGGTCGCGCGCCTTCTCAACAGTCTCCGCCGTCTTGCGGATCCACTTCCGTCCCTCCCGCCGCAGCTGCCGGACGGTTTCGCCCTGGAGCAGACGTTGTCGGTCCTTCTCGATGTGCAGCTGGAACTCTGTGAACGAGTCTGTAAACCCTTTGAACAGCTCCTTCAACTGCTGCACCACCCCTGCCCTCACCAGCACCACTGTATTCTTGACGAGGAGGTGCACCTTGTCTGTCGGCTCCTCCTCCTGCAAGGTCTCGCCCGACGCACTCAGGATGCCTGAGGAGGACATCCCTGCGAAGGTGTTCCCACTGTTGCCAAATGCGTGCTGGCTCAGCGACTGGCTTGGCACGAGGTGGCTGTTGGAAAGCTGTCTGCGGTAGTCTGGCGTGCCTGCGCGGGAGGAGAACTTCTTCTGGAGCATGATAGAGCTAGCAGCAGCATTGAGCTTCTTGCCTCCTGACGTCTGCGGTGTCTGGGCCTGGTCGTCCGCCTGCGACAGCTTCTCTATATCATAGTTGCCTGCATAGAAGGCTAGCGTCGCCGAGGCCCAACGGTAGCCAGGGATGGGGCTCTCTGCAATGGTCTGGTCCACTTCCTGCTCCTTTGTCATCATTGGCGATACAGGAGGTCTCGCAGCTCCTGCAACGAGCGCCATGCGTTGTCGGTGCTCCCACGTATCAATGAGGCTCACCCCAAGCTTCGGCAGTCGTGCATACCACCGTGAGCGTAGCTCCGTCAGAACCTGCTGTCCAGCGGCGCTTCCAGTAGTGCTCGGACTGTTCATCACAATGCGTGGGAGAGGTGCGCTGAGGGAATGTGGAAAGTCATGACTGTCGTGCATCTCATGGAACAGATCTGTTGCGCTCTTCTTGAAGCTGTTCGAAGGTGTGTGCAGCCGTTCGTGTTCCTCAGTGATGAACGCAGCAATGCCGAGCCCGGAGGACGCCACCAGCTCCGTGTCGTTCCCAAGCAGACTCACCCGGAAGCCTGCCCACATCAGCACCCCACGACCGATGCCAGGTTTGGGACGCCCGCTGCGTTCGTCCTGCCGGTCGAAGCTGGCCTTCACGTCCTTAACGGATTTACCCTCCGCCCATTTCATGAGCTGCGGGGTGATGACGGTGTAGACCTGGATCCAGGCGTTGACAATGTCCTTCGTGAGCACGACGTAGACTTTGTCGATGTAGCAGTGCGCGGACCCTGGTGTCGTCTCCGTCGCTGCCACGTAGACCAGACGCGCGGAGGGGAGGATGGCCTCCTTCTTCCCTCCGGCACGCACCACAGACGGGGACAGCTGTGCCTTGAGCACTGCGTCTTCATTCACATTGGTGAAGGAGACCACCGCACGGTGTGCCGTGTACGTGAACACGGTGTCGTCTGTCAGCGGCACATACAAATCGGTGCTTTCTACGTGCAACGTAAGCGACACTGAAGGCAAATCGCTTTCAGGTGGCGCTTCTGGCGACTGCTCTGGCTCGATGTTGGGTGACCCCAGAGGCGAGGCCTCCTGCTCGTGTGGCTGTGGTGCTGTTCTGCTTGAGGCGAAGACGGACTTCCATCTGCCCTGCAGCTTGCGCCACTCTCGAAGGCAGTGTTCAGTGTGGAGCCACTCATGCGATGTGATTCTGAAGGCCGTTCCGTCCACGGCGATGTGCGCAGCCACGACACTACCACGGTGCATCTCCTTTGGCAGCGTACCGACAAAGTTCAGCGAGCGCACCGAAAGGCTGAAGATCTCCTTCGTCTCAGAGTACAGCCCGCCCTCAGCGTTCACAGGGACGCAGTGGTACGATACAGCCGCACTCTCTGTGCTTGATGCGTCGGGTGCGTCTGCGATGCTCACGCTGAAGACCCATTCTGGGTGGAACAGAGGCTCCTGGCGTTTCTTCGGCTTGCGTGGCGAGGAGAACTGCTCGCTTGGGGCTGCGCCGCAGGGGGCCGTGCCGCCTGCTCCTGCTCCTGTCAACGGCGTTGTCGCAGACATCTGGTCGTCTGAGACCCGGACACGGTGTCCTGGGTGGCGTGCTTTGTGTTCGTCGTCTTTCATGTCTGCGGCGCTTTTGGTAGTGCTGTTGAATTTGCTTGCGTCGCTTTGAACGTCGCTGTGTGTGTGGCGGTGTCCCGGGTGTGGGCGTTGTGGTTGCATCTCTGGGCGGGAGTTGCGTGGGTGTGCCGTGTGTGCCGCAGTGTCGGTGCGGTTGTTGATGCTCAGCTTTGTGTTGCGGAAGGCAACCCGAACGAAGTTTTCCTTTGAATACGCGAGACGCAGGTTCACCTTGTTGACGATGAGCGTGGAGAAGAGCCAGGGCACGTAGACGGGCGCACCATTACCACCGCCACCACCACCACGGTCTTCGACTTCGGCAGACTCATTGACCTCGTTTGGCACACCATGCGCACCGACCGGAAGCGTGCCTCTGCTCGCAGTTTTCATGTCGAAGGTTTCGGGTGAAGCATTCGGGCTCTTCTTCGGACGTGCGTTGCCGGAGCTGAGGATGCACAGCATGGACGGATCGACTTCGCCCGAGACACTCCCGATGGACATAATCGCGGTGATGGGGACCGACACAACGCTTTTGGTTCCTGGGGAGCATGTGGTCGACTGTACGTCGCCTGAGTCCGTGCTTTTGTCGTTTCCGAGGGCACGGATGTTGACTTCGCGGATGACAAACCCAGAGTGGTACTGCTGCACATCGCGATGTGTGTTGTTAAAGTCGTCCTGGACAAGCCGTGTTGGTGGCGGGCACACCCCGACCTTGATTGTGTCAATCTCGAGCACAACGTTCACGTCGACGGTGTTGTGGATCCAGAGGAGGAGCGAGTTTGCTGGGACCGGGGGTTTTGCGGATTCGCCGCTGTCCTCATCGTAGGCGCTCTGCTTGGCATCGCATTCGTCGGCAGTGAGACCTGAGTGGTCGGCAATGGAGCGTGGCTCGAAGACGTCTGAGACTACTGTTGTGGCAGCAAGCTCTGAGCTTTGTGTCATGTTGCTCGTGTTTTTGACACGGTCTTGGCCAGCGCCACCTCCACCACCACCACCACCACCACCGCCGCCGCCGCCCGGAAGGCAACCACCCTTCTCAGCCTCCTGCTGACGGAAGGAAACGGAGTCGCGTCGCATGAATGGTTCGATCTGGGTTGGGTCGTCGACAATCGCAAAGGATTCGGTGATGTCGCTGTCGTTTGAGTCGCGAGGCTCCATCATGGTCCCGGTGTACTGTTCATGCGGGGTGAAGGAACGCTCCCTGAGGAGCGGGTGCTGCCGGTCTGCGTCGGGGATCGGCACCTCACAGCCGTCTGCCTCGGAGCTGGCTTGGGACTGCCGCCGTGGGGTCTCTGCGTGCGATGAGGCAAGGATGCCTCCGTCCTGCCGCTGCTGCTTGCTCAAGCGTGTCGAATCGCCACGCCGTTTGATCGCCGCCGCAACCGACTCTGTCGCACCAAACAGCACTCTCCGGACCTGAGACCGCACCCTCCGCAGCTTCGTTGTAGGCTTGATAGAAGGTGTCAACACAAACTCCCCTGGGGACGCACCATATTGATCAGAGTCCACGAGAACGAATGACATCCCTGGAGACGGGTCCAGCGGGGTGTTGTCCGTCAGCGTCTCATCTGCAAGCTCGTCGTCCAACGCTGGCGAGTCGACCTTACTCTCACGCCACAGCATATTAACCCAGAGGAGCTGCCCCACCGCACTGTTGACCAGCATCACGTCCCTCCCAAACTCGATATGGAATTTCATAACCTTCACAGACGCCTTCTGCTGCGACCTTCCGGTCCCCGGGGTCTCTTCGCCTCGCGAGCGGAAGACCAGAGCTGGGTTGTTGCCCGATGAGAGGATACACGCCATGGCGAGCACGCTATGATCTTTGAGGGTCAGCGCAGTGGCAAGATCTTCGGGGATGCCTGGAGGGAGGTCGATGCCACGGCAAGGTGGGCCTACGTCTACGTGGCGGTTCAGGGAAACGCCGACCTCTCCAATGGAAATGAATTGAGTAGTAGCCGGCTGGCGCCCGGTGTTGGTGATGTAGGACATCCCTGCTCGAATGTTGACTGAACGCGTTGCGCGGATGTTCTGCACCACACAGCGTACAATGTGCATCGTCTCGCCTCGACCATCTGCCAGATCTACAACACCATTGCAGGTTGAGGAAACCTGGGAGTCTGTCAGACCGATGACACATACCACCACCAGCTGCGCGAGGTGGACGGAGACGATCTCCTCCCTGCGGTTCACGATAGCGCGCTCCGCGCTGTTGTTGCGTTTGAAGCTCAGCCCTTTCCGCTCTCTTCCGATCCGCGGCGACCCACTCCACCCATTCCTCGAACTACTGCTCAACACCGTTTCAACACGCTCCTGAACCACCGGAGACACCGGATGCACTGGAGCCGGTTCGTCACTCTCCTTCTTCTCCTCATCAGGGGTAGTGTAGCCGTGGCGGACCTGCAGATCCTTTTTCCAGAGACGATGCAATGCCATGCCATGAATCAGCATACACGCCCCCCTCTGCGTCACCAAGCAGTGCACCGGCTGCAAGAACGAGATGTGTGCATGGTTCGTTGAGGTGTTGTCCCTCTGGTTCTCCGTTGTGTCGATTGTCTGCGACGGTGTGAGGAGCGCCTTCGCTGAAGCGTTGTCGCTTCCTGCAGGGCCGAAGGGTGTGAACAGAGTATTCTCCGCAGATGCTTTGCCTCGCTCTTCGAAATGAATCTGTGGATGGGGTGCATGCGCGTAGAAAGGCTGACCGTGGAAGTGTTGCCGACCACAGAGCAATGCAGTGTTGTCAGGCACCCCACGGAAGACATGAAGCTTCGCAGCTTTGAGACACCGTGCGTAACCTTCTGGGGCAGATCTGCGTGCGGAGGTGCCCTTCTCCTGTTGTGCTGCATCAGCGTCGATGCTTCCACTCCGTGATCCCCACCGCGACTCTCTTCTGAACCCCGCAGCTGCCAGCTCCGGAGGGCGTACCACACCAATCGGTTTCGTCCCACGCCGTTCCCTGATGTTACCTCTGTACCCCGCAAAGTACGACGGACGCCTCGAATCGCACAATGTCTCAAGCTTGCGAAGCGCTGCAGCAGCGTTGCTCCTCCCGGAGAGATCGCCCAGGGCAGCCCAAGAGTTGCTTGCCGATAGAGACCGTCTTCTAGGAAGCTGCGACTGTCGCCGTGCCTCATTTTCTGGCTCATTAATCGAAATGCTAGGTATCCTATCCAAAGAGGCTGCACTACCTTTATCGCTATCTCCAAAGACAAAGCTTGCGACGCTTTCATCATCGGAGTCTCCGTGACTGACGCAGGTTGCAAGATTCATGTATGCAGACTCGCCAAGCTGTGACAAAGGGTTTCTTGGCATCTGCGGCGTCGGCCCCCCATCCACATTCGAGTATACGAGGGAGTTGATCGTCTCAACGTTTTCGACGCTGTGGAGAAAGCCTTCCTCATCCTCCTCGCTGAGGGGCGTGCGGCATTCGTCGTCCAGATCCGGCTCCACAGCGCGCCCTACTATGCAGGCCTGCGAATCGGATAGGGGCGGGACCGGAAAGCTTTTTCTACCAAGCTTATTACGTTCGCTAGGAGGTGGTGTGCAGAAGTCTTCCTCCTCGGCTTCGGCGTTGTCGGAGGTGCGACCTTTTTTTCCACCTTTTTTGTCATTTTTATTTTGGCTTTCGTGGGATTTGCTTGTGTCTGGGCTGCGTGTAGAGTTGGAGGGGCTTGAGGCAGAGCGGCGAACCTTCTTCCCTTTCTGCCCTTTCCGCATCAGCCCTGCTGCGTTGCCGAGAGAGTTATTCAGCTCATTGTGTAGCACCACAGAGGACGTCGAGGCGGAGCTGTGAACATCCGGGTCACCGTCACCTCGCTCCAAAGCAATCACCGCATCCTCTGCGCGCGACACAAAGCTCTGCAGGTCCCCCTCACTCAAGGATCTGGTGTGCCGAGGGTCCGCATGGCTTGTAACAGATTTAAGGGAGGATACGAAGCTGAGGGGTTGGTTTACATCTAGGTTGGTTGCTCGGGGGATTGGAGAGTCTGAGTCAGTAACGGCCTCCTTGACCCTCCCGAAGGAGGAGGGTGGGGAGACGTCAAAGGCAGAGGAGGCGTCGAGCAGGCCTTCTGGAGGCTTTGCGCTGGGCTGCCGTTGTCTTGGGATGGTGCGTGGTTCCTTCTCCTCGCGGGGTTGTTGTCTCTCCCTCTCTCTGCCTCGCGGGTCATGGCGGGAGTGGTTGCGCGAGCCCATCCCAGAACGTCGTCCCCTCCCTTGCCCACCACCAAGACCATGTGTATCGCCGTCCCAATGAAACGCATCAAGATCTACCACCGCTTTCATGCCATATTTGGAGAGGTTAAAGCGCTGCAGAAATGCGGACTGTGTTTCCTGCCCGCCGGATTCACCGGAAAAGTGTTTTCGCGATGCAATAGAATACCGAATGCGGATTGCGCCGGCGACTTTGCCTACCTCCAGATGGTCACCTTCTACCTCTTTCAAAAGCGTACAACCCTTAAGGTGTAGAAGACGTAAATTGAAATGAGGGATCGTCGCGCAATGGCGCTGGCTGCTGAAGGCATCGCAAAGGGAGGTGTCTGCTGCGGACATCCCACTTTGGAGTTGCAGCGTTATGTACCCTAGATCTAATCGAATGAACAGCGAGACCGGTTGGACCTGAACCTTTCTACTGACATATGCCTTATCTCTCGCCTCCTTTTGTGCATGCTCCCTCCGGCTCAGCCAGACACGAAATTCTGGTACCTCACTTTCTTCATACCATTTCGCAGCATTAGGCGGGTCGTGATAGAGAGATCGGTACGCTTTTTTAGCTTGCGCTGGCGCTCCGATGCCCATTCCAGCGGTGTTTGCGCCGTGGCCGCCTAATGGGCTGACTTCGTCGGTGACGATCTGTTTGATTGAATCGATCTGCGATTGGAGGCGTTTGTCTTTCATGTGTGCATGCTTTGTGATCATAGAGGCGATTTCTTCAATGAGAACGACCTGGCTGATGAGCAGGTTACCTGATATGGTTCCGATACTGCAGGTCTGTCGGGTTGCGAAGCATTGTGAGGTAGGCGCGGCTCCGTAAAGCGAAGATGAGTTGAATGATATGCCACCTACCCCAACAAAGAATTCAGATCCATGCGAGCGTTTATCTGCTGCGGCGTTGACTGGGCAGCGTATCGTAGCTGGGGAGAGCACCACCGCCATATCGGAGCACGTCGGCGTCATCGACATCTCTACATTCAATTCATGGAAGTTCATGTCCACAAAATCGCCACACTCCGTCTCCTCCCCCCAAAACCCCGCACTCCTCACGCTATACAGCAAATCCTCCGACCTCCCATGTCTCCGTTTTAAATGGCTTAACCGCACCCATCCAAGAATGTCATTATATCTAACTCTGCCCCAATCCCCTTTGGAGCCGAGGATGACAATTTTCTCACCTTTGGGGAGCATGTAGAGGGGCGGCTGTTTTGCACCGAGGCTTGTGAAGAAGCTTGCGTTTGTGTCAACCTGGGATTCGCAGTAGAATAGCGAAAGGGAGTTTGGAGTGAGCGGGAAGTACAGTTGTACTGCGGTAATGCTGCAGGATACGGCGTACTCCTTAGCTTTCCAGACATTTTGCACGACTTTGGTTGAAAGAAATTCGTGAAATGCTGCTCGAACATTACGTCCATCAGGGTGATTCGAATCTGTAAACCGTGAGAACGTTTCGGGAGACACAAACGAAAAGTCTTCTCCAGCATAATTACTCGACAAATTCGCGAGATATCTCAGATGGTGTCCTTGAAGCGATGCGGTTACTCGCTCCAACCCGATTTCTGCAGTAACCAGATCAAACAGATGATGGGAACTATCTACAGCAGATTTTCGAAGAAAATTTTCAGACCACGACGCTGGTGCTTCCCTATGCGGAACCCAATCGAGGTTACCTTGCGCATCATGTGTATTAGGCCATGCGGAGTTCACCTCCCCTCTGATACTAATCTCATCGATTGTTGCGAAAACATCTGGAAAAAATGGAAGACACAAATCCTGAACGACCTCATGCTGGCTGGGAAGGGTAAGCAGCAGAGAACACGGATGCACTCTGATGCTATATTTTTGACAGAATTCGCTTTCCTGGGTGATGGTGAACACATCTGCAGGCGAGACAAATTCGATGATACCTTCCCCCATACGCAAGGTGACAATCGCGTTTTCTTGATCCTGCGAATGAAGCATGATCACGTTGTTGTCGTTCGCATTCAGCTTTAACTCTAACCCCGCAAAGAAAACCTCGAATCGCTGTACGCTAGGTGCAAACTCCTTCACAAAGAAGTCCCGCGATCCGGACCATCCCTCTTTAAAGCTGTCTCCCAGATACAGCACTCCAGGGTACGACCAGTCGGCGATGAAGTCGAAGAAGAAGTTCTGATATTCCCCCAGGGCGTACACCTCTGCCTGCTTGAGTTGGATGACGTAGTCCCAAGTCTGTTTTTGGTTGAAAACGTAGAAGGGCGCACTCACGGAGTCGATGTGGATGACAAATTCCTGCGCACGGAGAAACTCCGCGCCATTGTTCATCGAGGTCTTTACACTGCAGTTCTGCATCACAAAATAGATCTCGGTCAGCACACCTTCATCTGCACGGAACTGCGTGTACGGGTATTTCATCACAAACTTCGACCCCGCAGCGGTGTTCAATGTAATTGACCTTGTATGCCCTGACGATGCTATCCCGCGGGGCGGGTCCAAACCCAGCTTCTTTTGTCTCCATGGAATCTCGATTGCACAGTCTCGCGGGAAGTTAACAACAAGCTGGAAGGCCCCGGTGGCCCGCCAGTCTCCGTTGCGTGGACGGTACTGCCCCCACATCCGGTAATCCCATGGAAAGAAGAGCTGTGTGATGCGTTGTCTCATCAGGTTCACCAGAGAGGAGTAGTGCACGGTGCGCGCGACAATGTCGATTTGGAGACCCATCTTGGGTAGGTCGTCGACCGTCTTCTTTTCGGCGGCCTTAAGCTCGACACCGGGGACGTCTTGGTAGTAGAAAATCCGCATGCTCGCGTTCTCAGACTTATCGATTACTGTTCCGAACACCTGAGCGATGGTTTCGGACTCAGAGAGGGAGATATTGTGGCGCATTTTTGCGCTTTGGTCGGCGCGGTTTCCGTCGTCGTCGTCTGCACATTCTTCTAAATCACCGTAAAAAGCGAATTTCATCCCGGCAGCAATTTCTTTTGCACCCTTTGCAATCCGACTCAACCCGGTCACCTCTGCAAGACGGTGCATACCGTTGTCAGCAGAGCTTCTCCTACCACGCTCCGACCCAGCACCATGGCTTGCCGCAGGGCTTGGCGTTTCTTGAGGTAAGGTACCGAAGGTGCGGTCCATACTGTCACGATGCGGTTCATGCCTGCCGCTCGATGCGCGCCGCTCTCTTTGCTCCTTCGTCATTGTTTTGACCAGCCTCAACGATATCTCCGTAAACGTATTGTCAATCACCAACCTATACAAATCATCCCTCGAACAGTACAGCTCATCAATACAATGTTTCCCTACCATCCTCTTAAACGCTATGTGGAAGAAGTATGGATACTTTGCAGTCGGTGTGCCCAACGCGATGGTACCTTCACGCACCTCGAAGGTGATGTGCTGGAGGAAAGACATGACGCGGTGGTGTAAGCCCTTTTCAGGCATTTTCCCTTCCGCCGACATGACAGGCTCGTTGACCGCCTGCTGGTCGGTACCAGCTGTGGATGAGTCCTCGAATAAGCCTTCATAGAAACCGCCAGGACGACTGCGTTTTTCACATTGCTCTGCAATGTCTTCGTACTTTGAGATGTTGTTGTACAAAGTTACCTGCAAGCCATTAAGATGTACCTTTAGTTTGGTTCCAGCTCGCCACCATTCAAAGCAGATGTAGCCGTCGATGGCGGTGAACGATGAGTTGCGTGAGAGATATCGTACGTCTCCAAACAGAATCCTTCCAGACAACAACATCAGCTGCACCGATCGAACCGAAAAGCTGACGGTCGTAGGGAGAACGAAGCGGGCAAGAAGCTTGGTCAGAACCCACCCAAACGCGCGTTGGGATTGCATCAAGTACCATCCTGTAGCAACTGCAAGCAGCACAACAGCAAACTGAAATGGAATATCATCCGTTTGTGGAGTCAACGTCGACATTCGACCAGGTTGGTATCAAAAAAAAAAAAAAAAAGAGAACAAAAAAAGTGGGGGGATATGGGGGGGGAACTGCTAGCTAGTTTCAGAATAGCCCCTTCATTACGAATGTGTTGTGTTGGGAAGTGGGGCACGGGTGTATGTTGGAGGTGCCTGAGTGTGGTGTGTGTAGGGTGTAAAAGAGTTGTGGGGTATTCTGTGGGAGAAAGCAAGATAAGGGGGGTGTGTGTTCGACGCAAAAAGTAAAAAAAAACAAAAAGCTGTATTTGTGTTTGCATATCTGTCCTTTACGTGTGTGTGTGTTCGCAAAAAAAAAAAAAAATGAATATAAAAACGTCCCCAGAACGGCCTAAACACGTCCTCGGAGTGTGCAAGAAAGCATCGTACCTGAGACCGCTCCCAACCGCGTCATCAGGTGCACTGATGGAATATCACGCAGCCGACCTTCTGCGCTACCTCGTAGGTGCAAGGTTTATTGATTGAGGTGCCGGTTACAGCCTGGCACAACACACTATGAGTGCCCCCTGCTTCCACAGTCTTGTTGTCTAAAAACTGTCTGTGGGTTGTTTTGTTTTGTGTGTTTGTGATATTTCCATCAGCAGCTCTACAAGGAGAGAACGAGAAGTCATGAAAGTTACTCTGGCATCTTCTTCATCCTCCTCAGCTGTGTCACCAGCACTCATGTACTTCTGCGATCGTTTCGCCTCCAAGACTGCTGCAACAGCTGTCCTCAGGCAACCCCATTGCAGATGCCACCTTCTGCCTCATGTCCATCGAGAGCTCTGCGCCAGAGGAGGTGCTACTTCGTCCCAAAAAATATAAGATTTGACTGTGGGACGTTGATTCTTCTTTCCCTGCGTTGACTGCAGGAAAGTTGCGTACATCACGACCAGGAGTAGGACAAAATGAAAGCAGAAACTTAAAAAGGAGAAACATTTTATTGTCCCTTTTGTCAAAATCTCTTTGTTTTCTCTTGGTCTGTTTTTCCCTGTATTTCTCGTTTTTCTTTCTTTGTTTTGGTTGTTGTTAGATACGCCACCCAAACCCCAAAATCGCAGAAAATGCCCCCAATAAAGTATTGTACAGCGACAGCGAGGAGGTGCTTCTGGGGTGGACTGCCTGCGAGAAGCTGCACAAACACAACCTCTCGCAAAACATCACTCAGCAGGGGTACAGATGTCTCGTCACAATAGTGTCTCGTCCCGCGTTCGTAAATAGTACCACACGTGAACACGGTGATAGCGTAAACGCACCGCAGCGGTCGGAGTCCGGTATCACACGCACACAGGACATGGTCGCTACATCGTACTGGTGCAGCAAATATTTCTCAGTATCCATATCCATCATGCGTACGACGAGATACTTCCCGGAGGGAGTGAACTGCAGGCCAGCAGATAAATGACCCGCCTTTTCAAAGCCGCCAAGAGCCGCACCACTCCAGTCATAGAGCTGCACTTCACCCAGCGAGCGCACCGCAGCAAAGACAGAGGCAGACCTTGAAAGCGCCACGCCCCTATCAGCAGACACACATGCCACAGCTTCTCCTGTGTTCAGATCCCACAGACGTGCGTTCTTCTCTGTTCCGGAGGCGGTGATCACCCACCCACCACAGTCCGACACTGCCATGTGCCTACACTCCCTGTGCGAGAGAGAGCGGAGCAACGTCAGGTCTTTGTCATACACAGAGACGCCGTCTTCGCCTTGGGAGACAACAACACCGCCATACGCGAACACTGCGCACGAATAGCCGTCGACTTTGCGGAGCACCTCCCCACCAGGAAGCGCAACCTTGGCAAGACAATTCCTATCCGCCATGTAGCAGCGTGTCTTGCACCGTGAGATGGCAGGCGGACCCCACACGTCAAAGTCTACTTTGAACTTGAAGGCAGGGCTGAGGGTTTCTGTATCGAGGCCGGTGACATGGAAAATTGGCAGGTTGAGATCGGCTGTACTTTCTATAAAGAGGCAGAGTGTTCCACAAGGAGACAGCGATAACGTTTGTATATTCATGACCTCAGGTGGCACCTCAACACTGTACTCAGCAGGACACTTGATGTCGGCCAAGCGGCGGGCAAGCACAACCTGCACCCCTGCATCAAACGCAGTGTCCTGCAGACGGCACGTCCCCTCCAGCACCTGCGTGCCGATGCGCATCTCGACAGACGCAGGCAAGACAGCAAGCGCCGTGCACGCAACCTCCTTTGCCGCTGCAACATCCGCCTCGCACGGCACCTCCACTGTCGCAGTCACGCCTGACTCTTCCAGCACAAAGGTCACATCCATCATTGTTTCAAGAGCTGTGTTGGTGGAATGCAATTTTCTGTTGTGTTGGGTGGACAGTTGAAGGAGCTGAGAGGGTGCACACGTGGAAAGAGGGGACGAGGGATGGGGGTCGTTGTTTTGGGTTGGGGTAGAAGTTCTGGGGTACAGGACAAAAATGAACAGCAGTGAGCACATGAATAGGTCTCACCATGGCGCACATCTCTGTGTGGAGGGCGACGAGGGCGGCCTGGCCGGGGGCAACACACTTCACAACATCACTCGTTGTGGGGGTACAGATGCCTTGTTACAATGGTAGTGTTGTCGGATGATACAAACACAACCACACGTGAACACGGTGATATCGCAAATGACGGATCGGTGAAGTCTGGGATCACAAGTGCACAGGACATGGCCGCCACATCATACTGGTGCAGCTCTGAATAAACTGCTCCATCAGCATACCTTCGTACATGTACCACAAGGTACTTCCCACACGGGGTGAACTGCATGTCCCCGACCTGCCCGTCCACATCAAAAATGCGAAGAGCAGCACCGCTCCAGTTATAGAGCTGCATGTTGCGATAGCCCCCCACAGCAAAGACACAAGCTGCCCGGAAAGCGCCACTCCTCCATACCACGAATCCGCAGGCACGCATACAACAGCTTCACCTGTGTTCACATCCCACAGACGTGCGTTGTTCTCTTCGGAGCAAGTGATCACCCACCCACCACAGTCCGACACCACCACCCCACTGCACATTTCATGCGAGAGAGAGCGGAGCAACGTCAGGTCTTCGTCATACACAGAGACGCCGTCTCTGCCCTTCGATAATACAACACCGCCACACGCGAACACAGCGTACGACGTGCCGTCGACTTTGCGGAGCACCTCCCCACCCGGAAGCGCAACCTTGTGAAGGCCTTCCTTGCACGCCAGGTAGCAGCGTGTCTTGCACTGTGAGATGGCAGGCGTACCAACCAGGTTAATGCCCAGTTCAAACGAGAACACAGTGTCGAAGGTTTCTGTGTCAAAGCCGCCAACATGCCCCTTCCAGTCACCATAGATGCAGAGCGTTCCACAACGCGACAGTCTCACGCTTCCCGTATGCGTTGCATTGTACTCAGCAGGACACTTGATGTCGGCAAAGCGGCGGGCAAGCACAACCTGCACCCCTGAATCAAACGCAGTGTCCTGCAGACGGCACGTCCCCTCCAGCACCTGCGTGCCGATGCGCATCTCGACAGACGCAGGCGAGACAGCAAGCGCCGTGCACGCAACCTCCTTTGCCGCTGCAACGTCCGCCTCGCACGGCACCTCCACTGTCGCAGTCACGCCTGACTCTTCCAGCACAAAGGTCACATCCATTGTTTTGTGTTCCTACGTGACGAAGTTCAAATCAGCACGCTGGGAGAGGTGTTATTCTGTTTTGAATGTTTGTGGTTTAGGTGTCTGTCGTTCGTAGACAAAGATACGTGGCCGTGCAAAAAAAATTAATAATACACATTGCAATACTGTCACCATTTATCTTTCGCGCTATCCACACGGAAGCTGCCACTCTTGCTCACAAAAACAATGGGTACTTCTAGCTAGTTTCAGAACAGCCCCTTCATTACGAATGTGTTGTGTTGGGAAGTGGGGCACGGGGTGTATGTTGGAGGTGCCTGAGTGTGGTGTGTGTAAAGAGTTGTGGTATTCTGTGGGAGAAAGCAAGATCAGGGGTGTATGTGTTCGACGCAAAAAGTAAAAAGCTGTATTTGTATTTGCACATCCGTCCTTCACTACGCGGAAGTCACTTCTACACTAAGCCATGACCAACCGTCTTTTGCTTTGTGGCAGCAGGACTTATGAGCCGAGCATTGAACAATCATGACACCTCCCCAACAGCACCCATCCCTCCTCATGAAGCTGTACAAAGACACCATCTCTTCTCTCCTTCTCAGGAGCTGCACTAGGAACCACGAAAAATAGCCCTCTCTCGCAGACGACATTAGTTACCCTACAAGCTAGTGGTCCGTCATCACGAAGGCGACTTTGCTGCGTGAGGTGTCCTTCACAAATCTGTCGCCCTTTCACTTCGTCTTGAAGACAACGCTGTCGGTATTGATAGGGGGGCCTGATATTGGCGCAATGACCAACCCGTTCAAGCCGTCCTTGCCACTCCCAGACATGCACATTCGCATGAGTGGAGGCGAGTCTGGAAGGACCACCTTCGCCTTGTCCTCTTCCACAGGTCTTCCGTCCATTCCGTATGTGCTTGTGTTGCTCAAAGAAAATACAAAAAAAAAATATAGAAAAGCAGATCCCACCCGAATGCCCGAAAAAAGAGTCCTAGGTCAAATGCATGTGATGAGAGAGGTTGAAAAAAGTAGTGAAAAAAAAATGCTCGAGAGACTCGTTCCTCTTTGCTTGTTGCTCAAAAGACTATAAACGGGGGGGGAAAAAGTAAAGGCTGTTTGTTGTTCGCTTCCACTTCTCAGAGTGGCACAGTTATCAGAGAGTGACTCACTCTCGTGGGTATAGAGGTCTCGTCACAATGGTGTTGCCGTCAAGACCCCTAAACACAACCACACGTGAACACGGTGATATCGCAAACAGAGAGCCGCTCTTCGGGATCACGCGCACACAGGACATGGTCGCCACATCGTACTGGTGCAGGTCACATTCCGCATGTGCGTCCCGGGCAAGCGAAGTGGCGGCCACAAGGTACTTCCCACACGGGGTGAAGTGAATGCCCCTGACATACCCACGTCCCATAAACTTATGCAGTTCAGCACCTCCCCAGTCATAGAGGTGGATGCCGTCAGCGCTCCCCACAGCAAAGACAGAGGCAGACCTTGAAAGCGCCACGTTGAATTCAGATGGCGCTGGCACACATGCCACAGCTTCACCTGTGTTCACATCCCACAGACGTATGTCCTCCACCTCCCAGGTTGAGGTGATCATCCACCCACCACAGTCCGACACCGCCTCGCCCCAGCATTTCCCAGGGAACAGAGAACGTAGCAACGTCAGGTCTTCGTCATACACAGAGACGCCGCCTAACCCCAGGGAGACAACAACACTGCCAGACGTGAACACTGTGTGCACGTCGCCTTCAACTTTGCGGAGCACCTCCCCACCCGGAAGCGCAACCTCGAGAAGAAAGTGATCCACATAAGCCACGTAGCAGCGTGTCATGCACCGTGAGATGGCAGGGCTACCAGTACATTCATGGTTGACAAACGTGAAGGCAGTGTCGAAGGTTTCTGTGTCAAAGCCTACGCAGGCAATACGTGCATCGTCAGTCCTGTGGAAAGAGAGACAAAGCGTTCCACAACGAGACAGCGACAACTGTGTCACTGACCCCTGTGCACTGTACTCAGCAGGACACTTGATGTCGGCCAAGCGAGGGCGGGCAAGCACAACCTGCACCCCTGCATCAAACGCAGTGTCCTGCAGACGGAACGTCCCCTCCAGCACCTGCGTGCCGATGCGCATCTCGACAGACGCAGGCGAGACAGCAAGCGCCGTGCACGCAACCTCCTTTGCCGCTGCAACGTCCGCCTCGCACGGCACCTCCACTGTCGCAGTCACGCCTGACTCTTCCAGCACAAAGGTCACATCCATTGTTTTGTCTTCTTCTTGTTCCACCTCTGTTAGGAAGGAGATGAGGTGTGGGTTGTTTTGTTTTTTTCGTGTGTGTTATGTTTTCGTTGTGTCGGTGGTTTTCCACCAACAGGAGACGGTTTAAACAAGGAAACTGTGAAAGAGAGAGGTAAAGGGTGGTGTGATCGTTTTATCCTCAAAATATGCTAGAATGTATCTTCTCACTGGCTTGTGCAATGCAAATAGGGGTACAGACGCTTAGTCATAAAGATTTTCCTTTCTGATGACCAAACTATAACCACACGTGAACACGGCGATATCGCAAACATAAACGTAGACGATTTCCTAACATTCCGGATCACCTTCACACAGGACATGGTCGCCACATCATACTGGTGCAGAGTGTACTCTGTGTTGAGAGAAAATTCGTCGTCATGAAAAAACCCAACAACGACGTACTTCCCACATGGAGTGAACTGCACGGCACAGACGCGAGACCGCTTATTTAAAATATTTTCTAAGCTGCCAAGAGCCGCACCACTGCAGTCATAGAGCTGCACGCTGTCAGAGCAATGACGAACAGAGCAACCCACGGCTAAAACAGAGGCAGACTGTGAAACAGCCACGTACGTCCCCGCAGGCACACATGCAACAGCTTCACCTGTGTTCATATCCCACAGAAGTGCCTTCTCATCACTGAGGGAGGAAGTGATCACCCACCCACCACAGTCCGACACCGCCACACGGTTGCAATCCTTGTGCGAGAGAGAGCCGAACAACCTTAGTTCATTGTCGTACACAGTGACGCCGTTCGTGCCCTGGATGACAACAACACCGCCACATGCGAACACTCCTCTGGAGTCTGCTTCAAATTTGCGGAGCACCTCCCCACTAGGAAGTGCAACTTCGCAAAAGTGATAGGAACACGCCACGTAGCAACGTGTCTTGCACTGCGAGATTGCAGGGAGGCATCGCCCATCAGCGGCCACTTCAAATGAGAAGACACGTTCGTAGGTAGCAGTGTCCCAGCCGACGTATTCCCCACTCATGTTTACAGTGACGCACAGCGTACCACAACGCGACAGCAACAAGTACGGATGCGCACTTGGCCTAATGTATTTAGGAGGACACCTAAACCTGATGTCAGGGCGGGTAAGCACAACCTGCACCCCTGCATCAAACGGTGTCCTGCAGACGGCACGTCCCCTCCAGCACCTGCGTGCCGATGCGCATCTCGACAGACGCAGGCGAGACAGCAAGCGCCGTGCACGCAACCTCCTTTGCCGCTGCAACGTCCGCCTCGCACGGCACCTCCACTGTCGCAGTCACGCCTGACTCTTCCACAAAGGTCATATCCATCATTGTTTCAAGAGCTGTGTTGGTGGAATGTAATTTTCTGTTGTGTTGGGTGGACAGTTGAAGGAGCTGAGAGGGTGGACACGTGGAAAGAGGGGACGAGGGATGGGGGTCGTTGTTTTGGGTTGGGGTGGTAATTCTGGGGTACAAGACAAAAATGAACAGCAGTGAGCACATGAATAGGTCTCACCATGGCGCACATCTCTGTGTGGAGGGCGACGAGGGCGGCCTGGCGGGAGGCGATGTGGTGTTCGGCTGCGACAAGGTGGTCTGCGGTGTCTTGCTCGTGGATGCAGATCTGCCATCACTGGATAGGTGTGTGGTGGCAAGACGCAGGCTTCTGTTGACGACACCAGTTTTTCTGCCTCCACGGAATACAAGGGGGTAAGTCACCACACCCATTTCACATGGTGATAAAGCATGAACATCACTCGTTGTGGGGGTACAGATGCCGTGTCACAACGCTGCAATTTCTGGATAGAAACAAAACTACACGTGAACACGGTGATATCGCAAATGACGTACCGTTCACGTCTGGGATCACAAGTACACAGGACATGGTCGCCACATCATACTGGTGCAGCTCTGCATGTTGTTCTCCATCGTCTGGACATTTTCGCACATGAACTACAAGGTACTTCCCACACTGGGTGAATTGCACGCCACGGACATCTCCAGAGATAGTGGCGTTCTGAAGAGCCGCACCACTCCAGTCGTAGAGCTGCACACTAGGTGCTTCGTCCACATGATCCACCACAGCAAAGACAGCGGACCTTGAAAGCGCCACACACCATCCATCCGTAGGCACACATGCAACAGCTTCACCTGTGTTCACATCCCACAGACGTGCGTTCTTCTCACTGTAGGAGGAGGTGATCACCCACCCACCACAGTCCGACACTGCCATATGCCTACAATCCTTGTGCGAGAGAGAGCGGAGCAATGTCAGGTCTTCGTCATACACAGAGACGCCGGCGTCACCCTGGGAGACAACAACACCGCCACACGCGAACACTGCGTTCGAGGTGCCTCCGACATTGCGGAGCACCTCCCCACCCGGAAGCACAACTTCGTGTATGCCTTGGCAGGGCAGGTAGCAGCGTGTCTTGCACTGCGAGATCGCAGGCGGGCCGTACGCACACAGGTCGGTTGCGAACTTGAAGATCATGTCGAAGGTTTCTGTGTCGAAGCCAACAACGGCCCCACCATTACTTGCGAGACAGAGTGTTCCACAACGCGACAGTGACAAGTGTCTCACCCACATCTTTGCACTGCACTCAGCAGGACACTTGATGTCAGCAAAGCGGCAGGCAAGCACAACCTGCACCCCTGCATCAAGCGCAGTGTCCTGCAGACGGCACGTCCCCTCCAGCACCTGCGTGCCGATGCGCATCTCGACAGACGCAGGCGAGACAGCAAGCGCCGTGCACGCAACCTCCTTTGCCGCTGCAACGTCCGCCTCGCACGGCACTTCCACTGTCGCAGTCACGCCTGATTCTTCCAGCACAAAGGTCACATCCATTGTTTTGTGTTCCTGCGTGACGAGGTCCAAATCAGCACGCTGGGCGGAGGTGTTATTCTGTTTTGAATGTTTGTGGTTTAGGTGTCTGTTGTTCGCAGCACGAACAACACGTTGTGAACGTGCAAAAACATTTTACAAAACTGCCAACATTTTAATCCTTCACGTTATACCCACACTCTTACCCCCACGGAAACTGTGCCACACTAGGAATGAATCTGTGCACACCACCCACCCACCCCACCCATCCCACCCAATCCACCATGCCCCCCTCCCCCACGAGCCACACCACCTGTTGCAATACCTAAGGCGGTCTTTCCACAGGACAACGCCATGCTGCCAGACGTACATTCACATCACCCACCCACCCACACTTCCCTGCAACACATGCAACCATGCGACAACGAAACCACCTACGCACCCTCCACACAAATGGGCTGACCTGGCTGCGATGACTGCGACACTTTCCCCTTGACGACCCCTACGCTGTCTGGGACAGCCTCTGCAAGAGCACCACCACCACCACCACTACATCACAACACCTGCTCGCACCACTCCGCAAGCTCGGAACCAACAGGACCGACCCCGCTGAGTACGCCACACCATTGTCCACCCTCCTGCTCCCTCAATGCACTGTGCTGCTCAGAGAATACGTATGCTATGCGGGTAGTCTCCTATGAAGCCCCAAGGCCTAAGCCACTCAGAACCTTCCCGCAAGCTTGCGTATAACCTGTTCCGGCGTCGCGCCATTAATGCTCTGGACAACTCCGAACAACGTGCTGTTGAAAGTAAGGAATTCCAAGAAAAAGTTGAAGTGTACAACAAAGCCCTCTCTGTGACCAGTGTACCTTTTGGTACAAAAGGCTGTACCGAGGGGTGGACACCCAACCAGGGAGTCCTACGTGGTTTACATCAGAAAAATCGCCACTCTGTTTATTCTCGAATGGTAAAAATCGAACGGGGAGGGGGGGTGTAAAAGTGAACGCTTACGATCACCACCGGTCAATTGACAAAAAGAAAAAAAAAAACACACTATCTCCGTTAAGAAAGACGCGAAGAAAGCCCCCGTTACGAAAGTAGCGGTGAAGAAGCCGAGGTCAAAAAGCGAGATCCAACGACTCGCTACATTGGCCACAAAAGAGGCACTCAAGGAGACAGCCACGCAATCATGAATATGGCGAAGAGCCATCGTGAGAGTGTTGCTGGACAAGTTGTCTGGTGCCCCTTCAGTTTGTTGAAGTCTGTGTATGCGAATAGGGGGATGATCTCTTCCGCACTGTCACCTCAGACGTCGTGAGTCATGCACAGGACCCCCCTCCTCATTCACAAATGAGCTTGTGCGTCTCGCCCCCAGTGAAGCAGAAGCCACTGCCACTGTTACTCGCACTGCCGAGAGAGTGGCAAGGAGCTTAAAAAAAACCGAGGTGGATTGTAAAGGCAGTTGCAGAAATTGTAAAGGGGATTTGGCCTTTGAACACCGGAAACTGGGCAAAATGTCGGACGAGGTGATCCACTGCACACTGGTCATTAAGATTAAAATTTCACATTCGGCATACCTGTTGTCACCAAACACCTTGTCCACGTTGTATGCATCAAAGCTCTTCCACCCAAAGGCAGATGTGTCGTAGAGACGCTTGCCCTTGCGCAGGACGTGGTGTGCGTGCAGTGTGTCTGTCGCACACCCATAGGCCCAGTAGAGCGTGTACTCGGTCCAGTCGGAGGTGTGCGGTGAATGCAGGGCTTCAAACATATAAACGTCAAAGGCCTTCCCTTCGCGTGTCTCCAGCTCACTGATCAGACCCCGTGCAAGCACGGCACTCATAATCGCTGGGGTGACCCCAATCTGAAAGGCCTCCTGCCCCAGCCCGGCACCGCACTCCTTCTTCTGCATAATCCCTCCAGCAGAGGCCCACCATGACGTACGATGGCGGTCTCTCTCGTGCCCCTGCACAATGGCACGCTCGCCTTTCTCGTCGGTTTCGACCAGATCTGCATACCCCGTGGGCACCTTGAGAAAAACGTCGCTGTCCAAGGTAATGTAAAAGGAGGTGTGCACGAAGCGGGAGATACCAAGTTTGATAAGCATCTGGCGGCGGTAGTTCGTGCCGCGGCCTCCGTTTTCGTGAAGTTCGCTGCGCGGGGTGAGTTTGGTTGCTTGCTCGCTGCTGAGGGATAGGACCTCTTGATCGGTCACGACGCGCATAGCAAAGGTGGGTCTCTGGTGATCATGCAATCCAAACCCATTTGCTATCTTCTCGCGATACAAACCAGCGTCCGCCCCAGGAACAACAAAAAGAAACTCAAACAACGCGCCCGCCTCAAGGAAACGCTGCACCGACGATAACAACATCGCTACCCGAGGTGTCCCCTCTTTGTCTCCAGACCATGTGCACAACACGAAGGTGATTTTTCCATTGGGGTGCCGTATGGTAGGGAATATGCGAGGAAGTTCGGGGGCGTCGGTTGGTGTTGTGTCGGTGGTGGTAGTGGTGGTGGTGGAGGGTCGCTGCTCATGTAGCGTGACCGGTATCGTCGCAATCCCGCCGCCCAGCAGCATCACCCCAGGGACCACAACAAAGATAGCCACAACGAAGACCCAAATCAAGACCATGCGTTTGCCCTTCCGGTGCGAGGCGACGCTCTGCACGTCTGGGGAAGGCGCTTCACCCACTTGCACCGCATGATGAACAGACCGGTGTAGTGGCATCTTTCCTAAGATGTTAAGTGTACCTGGTGGGGTGAAAACAGCTAAAATGTGTACCGTAATCGTAAAAAATCGATCGTAAAAAAAAAGGTCGAACTTCCAGAAAAATCCTGAAAAGGTCGAACAGTACAGTACTTGAAATACAACAGCCCTCTCGTGACACAGTGTACTTTGGTACAATGACCGGTATATCCCTACAAAGTAAGACACAACTCATACCTTTTGTTGCCAAGGTATGAAAGTGGCCGTTCAGCTACAGCATGGGAGGAGCGAGAGGGGCGACAGAGAAAGGATGGAGGGGAGAGAGAGGAGGAGAGGAAAGAAAGTGAAGTTATTAATGCAGGCACCTCCGACTGACCCACGTACGATGCCAGCCATCCGGATGAAAGCACAAGTACCCTGCGGCCAACAACAGAAGATGACCAAAGAAAAAGTGACGGGGATTTGGTTTTGGTTTTATTTTTCCTTCCTTCAAAACTTCACACACAACGCTTTTTGGTTTTTGGAAGACACACAAGGTGCCGGGTTCTATGATAAGCACGGAACCACCCTGCACCTGTTTGTCATATATATTGTTTCCCGTGCAATACATGGGGAAACGTTTCGCGTCGAAACTAGGGAAACAATGACAACACAGGTAACAGGGGTTTTTAAATTTGAGACGTTTGCATAAACTACTGATATATGACCAAAGACAAGAGAAACGTAAGAAGAGCAGCACGCCGGTTGGCTGTGTACTGACAGAGCTAAAAGAGGCATGTATTCATGCTCCCAAGGGAGGTATCAGAGAAACGTCATAAGAAACACCACATCGAGGTGGCAAAAATATCGTAAGACAAAGACACATGACCGCATTCAGTGCCGACCACAAGATCACTTCCCAGGACGGGCCAGATCAACATTAAATCTTACGTCAAGCACTACAGGTACAAAATCATGTGTCTACAGGCAGCAGAAGAGATACCCATGCGAGAAGCCACAAGAACTCTAACCCTGGAATCACCCGGGATCATCAAGAACTCAGCTCAAGCAGGGATACCCAGTATACACTCATCCGCATGCATGTAACAGGAAAGTAGGACAGAGCAAATAGACACAAAAAACATCCGAGCGTAAATACACAGTAATGCAGGCGACCACAGAGCTCTACCCCTGGAGAGACAAGCCCATATGGAGCTCAGTCTCCTATCACCCGGGATCAACAAGCCTACAAGTGGCATCGAGAACTCTAGCCCTGGAAAGACGAGCCCATACGGCACTCCGTCTCTTTATCACCCGGGATCAACAAGATCTCTACGCAAGCAGAACCAACCCATGCGAGAAGCCACAAGAACTCTACCCCTGGAATCACCCGGGATCCTCAAGAACTCTGCTCAAGCAGGGTTACCCAGTATACACTCATCCGCATTCATGTAACAGGAAAGAAAAGAGATAAGCAAGTAGACACAAAACACATCCGAGCGTAAATACACAGTAATGCAGGCGACCACAGAGCTCTACCCCTGGAGAGACAAGCCCATATGGAGCTCAGTCTCCTATCACCCGGGATCAACAAGCCTACAAGTGGCATCGAGAACTCTAGCCCTGGAAAGACGAGCCCATACGGCACTCCGTCTCTTTATCACCCGGGATCAACAAGATCTCTACGCAAGCAGAACCAACCCATGCGAGAAGCCACAAGAACTCTACCCCTGGAATCACCCGGGATCCTCAAGAACTCTGCTCAAGCAGGGTTACCCAGTATACACTCATCCGCATTCATGTAACAGGAAAGTAAGACAGAGCAAATGGACACAAGAAACATCCGAGCATAAATACACAGTAATGCAGGCGACCACAGAGCTCTACCCCTGGAGAGACAAGCCCATATGGAGCTCAGTCTCCTATCACCCGGGATCAACAAGCCTACAAGTGGCATCGAGAACTCTAGCCCTGGAAAGACGAGCCCATACGGCACTCAGTCTCTTTATCACCCGGGATCAACAAGATCTCTACGCAAGCAGAACCAACCCATGCGAGAAGCCACAAGAACTCTAGCCCTGGAATCACCCGGGATCCTCAAGAACTCTGCTCAGGCAGGGTTACCCAGTATACACTCGTCCGAATACATGTACCAGGAAAGAAAAGAGATACGCGAATAGACACAAAAAACATCCGAGCATAAATACACAGTAATGCAGGCGACCACAGAGCTCTACCCCTGGAGAGACAAGCCCATATGGAGCTCAGTCTCCTATCACCCGGGATCAACAAGCCTACAAGTGGCATCGAGAACTCTAGCCCTGGAAAGACGAGCCCCTACGGCACTCCGTCTCTTTATCACCCGGGATCAACAAGATCTCTACGCAAGCAGAACCAACCCATGCGAGAAGCCACAAGAACTCTAACCCTGGAATCACCCGGGATCATCAAGAACTCAGCTCAAGCAGGGTTACCCAGTATTAGCTCATCCGCTTTCGTGCAACAGGAAGAAACAAAACAGTGTGCCAGTAGCAACAGAGAGAAACACCATGTAAAACATGCACGCAAGGGAAAACAGACAATGCGCGAGCAGCACAGAGAAAGAGCTAAACAAGCAATCAAGCCAATAAGGCACAACTTTATGAAGAAAAAGCAGGGAGTGGAGGGAGGGAAAGCTTTTTGATAAAAGTTAATGAAACACAAAAACCAAGCGCGTGTGGAAGAAAAAAGAAAAGAAAATATTTTTTCTGATTCAAAGTGGTGTTTACGTTTTGGGTACGGGGCGGAGAATAAAATCTGTTCGATAAAAGAAACGCAAGCTTTTTTGTTTTATCTTGTTCATTTTATTTTTCCTTCCTTCAAAACTTCACACACAACGCTTTTTGGTTTTTGGAAGACACACAAGGTGCCGGGTTCTATGATAAGCACGGAACCACCCTGCACCTGTTTGTCATATATATTGTTTCCCGTGCAATACATGGGGAAACGTTTCGCGTCGAAACTAGGGACATAAACAACTACCCCCCCCTCATTTTCACCCATCTCCGTAGCCCCAGTGACCACAGGCGGGACACCAGCATAGGCAAGGGATGGACGATACGCGCGACAGACGCAAAAAGAAGAAAACAACAACAACAACAAGAAAAAACACCCGAGAGATGAGAGACCGCCAGGGCTATCTCACCTGCCACAGAGTGCCGTCAATAAAATCAAAAAACACAAGTAAAAGCAATAAAAACGCAGACATCACAACATCAAAAACTCACACGCAAGCACCGGCTCATCGCGTGTCCAGGTCCGCCACCATCAGCTTCGTCCCGACCAGGTGCGTGGTGAACCTTCTCCGAAGACTTATGCCTGACATCAGTCTTGCCATCAGCTGGTCCTCCTGAGGGTGGGGCGACGAACCTTTGCGGTGGCGTGACTCCGCAGTGGAATTGTCATGAAAACAATCCAATCCATACCCTCGCGGGGCAACAGAGTCAGCCACAGCCATGGCGATGAGGGCGGTCACCAGCTCCCTCCTGCGAATAGGCGTGGGTGGGCGGCACGTCAGCAGGAGAGCATCCCACGTCCAGTCCACACGTGCCTTCACCTTCCGTGCCACAGGGTCCAGCAAGACAACAGACGCACCCACGTCGCTGGCATCAGACCATATGTGCCACGCAGGCGCATCTGCCAGAACACGCCGGGGACGACACGCCGCCAGCCACTTCTCAGCACGGCGAAACTCCGCTAGCAAGGAGCCCGTCAAGGTAACCGACCTGTCCCACTCTTTCGCCGTAGTGCAGTGGCGGCTTAGCTGCCGAGAGAGGCGGCACATCAGGGTGAACCCAGCGATCGGCGTGCGCATGACCAAGTGCGCCCATCTGTAGCACCCAATGTGGTGGGCCACCGCTCTGCAGGTGAGAGTCCGGGGCGTAGGCGACGCCAGCAGCTTACTCCTCCAGTCCTCGTCCAGCGCCAACGTCTTCGCCGACATGTCCAGCTGGACACCAATGAACACCGCGCAGTGTGTGGGGTCCACCCGCTTCTCCTCCCTCACCACGCAGTTCGCGTCACGCAACGTCGCATCGAAAGCCTGTCGTCGCTGCTCCACCTCCGCCAGTGTCTGACCTGCAATGCAGACATCGTCATATATCGCAAGGGACACTGAACGGAGGTTAGCTCGCTGTAGCATCCCCAGTGTGGCCAGCTGCGCGACAGAGGGAGCCCTGCTGATCCCCGGGACCGCCACCCGGAAGCAGAAATACCCTTCTGTGGTCCTGATCCCCAGCTTGGTCTGCAGATCGGGGCCGACAGGGATCTGGAAAAAATATCCCAGAAAGTCGACACAGCAGAAGAAGTTGTGCTGGAGCACGAAACGCTCGAGGTCGGAGAGTTGTGGGGTGAGCGGAGGGAGCACTGGCTTTGACCTCTTGTCAAACTCCCTCCCATCGACCAGAAGGCGCGCCAGGCCGTTCTTCTTGCCAATCTTGAAGGTGGGGAGGGTGATGTGCGGCCTGCCCACAGCTACGCGCAGGATGCCCTTCTTCACCAAGCTGGCGAGGTCCGCACAGGTGAGCGAGGAGGAGGTCTGGCACTGTTTGCGGGTGGTCGTATGCAGCATGGGCTCGTTCACATAGTCCCTCAGGAGCGTACGTTCCCACTCGTTCAGCCCTTCCTCCACTACAGATAGGTTCAGGCGGCTGTCCGGGAGCACATCCAATGCCGCATCGCAACCCTTCGACGGACCACGGGCCACACCAACCGCATACACCGAGGCCGCACATTCCCCAATCATGCGCTCGTGCCTGCGGAGCGAGTCAGCCACATCGGAGCCCGAGCTCAGGTGCAGGAGGTGGCCTTCCGGATCTTCCACAAAACAAGTCTCACTGTCCTCCGACAGGTCGCAGCCCTGCCACGCCGCATCGATCTCCTGCGCCAGCACACGCACATGTGTCGCCACCACTGCCACAATGTCGTAGTCCCACTCAAGCAGAGGGTGGGACGTCTCCAATGATCGCGCATACTCCGGACACCAGTCGGACACACGGTTCCGTTCCGTCAGTCGGAGCGCCCCGACGCTCTCCAGCTCTGGGGTATCGGGCGGTGCAGCATCGCCGATGTGCGCTCCAGGGACAGGAAGTCGGGAGTGATGCACCCCCAGAGGTATCGGCGGAGCGTGTCGACCTCCTTGTGGCGTGCCACCACCAGCATATCCCCCCACGTGGCCCCCATCATCGCCAAGTGCTGCAAGGCCCCTCTCTTCCAGGAGTGGTCGCGATATTCGGGGAAGTGCAGAGAGGTCTCCCGTCCCAGGTTGCGGATGTCTGACACACTGAACGCCATCCCGCGTAGCTTCCACCGGCGGATGGCAGGGAACATATGCTCGGGGAGGGTGTATAGCAGCTCGGCTGGGTCCCCTCGTAGCCTGGCCTCCTTCACCGTCCACCACCTTATCGCAATGGTGCCCGTGCCCACCCTGCCTGCTTCTGGGAGCACGACGTCTGATGGGAGTATAGCACGCAGGTCTGCCATGCGCAGCGCACCCGTCCACGCCAACGCCACGGCCGCACACAGAACACTGTTTCCCTCTCGCCAGAGACGCTTCCAAGTCTGCTGCATGCAGGTGTAGGGCAGGGGTGGCGCGTGAGTGGGGGTTTCCCGTCGTTCCAGGCGAGTGCGCACCAGCCCCTTGCGGGTCTCCCTCAGCACACTGTCCGGCACTTCCAGCACCCGAGCCAGCACGTTCACGTACCGCTCCAGCGCCGACGTCGTCATCGCCAGGGAGAAGGGTCGCCCACGTTGCCCCGGCGCTCGCACCAACAGCCTCTCCTTCTCCTCCGCGCTCATCCGATCCGACAACATTGCGGCGGCGAACGCCCGTAGGCGCAAAGGGTGCGGCATCTGCCCGAGTCCGCAGGCGCGCGTGTACATTTCGTACTTCCGCACGATGCTGCGCGTCTGCGCCTTCGTCGCGGCACACGTCGCTCGCGCCTCCAGCCCCGCCACCGAGTCCTCCCATCGTGGTCACTGCTTCTGGTGTTCGAACGGGCAAGGATGCTTGAGGCACGCAAGCCCCTTCAGGAACCGGTGGCAGGCCTTCCCCTCCGGCTTCTTCGGGGCAGTCTTCGGTGTGGGCTTCGGGGTCTGGGCCGGCCTCGGGGTCGCTCTGCCTGTCGATTTTCTGGGAAAGTGCGTGGTGTTGTGCGTGGCCCCATTCGACTTTCCCGTAGGCCGAAAATCCACCTCGAACCTCCTGCGGGCGTCACGCAGGGCGCGAGGAAGATTATTCGACTCGAGCTGCCTGCGCATGTGTTCGGCCGCCCCCGGGGACCTCGTGGTGTAGGTGGCACGGAGGGCCTCCAGTTCAGCCATGTGCCCCCTCATGCGGCGGAGCCATTCGGTCAGCGCTGCGGGGTTCTGGTTCCGGAAGATCCAAAAGTTTCGGATGGTCAGAAAAGTCCTGTCGCGTTTCTCCTGAAGCCCGTGGTTGCCCAGAAACGCGTACATGTCCGTCCTAGCACGGAGTACCCGCTCAAACTCCGCAAACCAGGACTCGTCAAACGTCTCAGGCCACCTGGACACTTCAGTGTAGCACCGAATGTCTGCACCTTCCTCCTCCTGGTCGTCGTCGGCAGAAGACTGCGTCACAGGGCCCTTCGGTGCGGAGAGCGGCGCGTAATCCGATAAGACCGTCATGGCTTCGGCTTGCTTGTCGCAGTTGGCGAGCAAACGAGACACCTCTTCAGGCATGCGGTCAAAGAAAAAGTCCCCGTGCTCCTCCGTGTACGCCACGTACAAGGCGTCCGCAGCCGCCGTTGTCAGCAATGGGAAAATGTCACACGGCGGGTCTCTGCGTCTCTTCCCAGCCAGCTTCGGCGTCGGCGGGACATCAGGCGTCTTGCCCTGCGCGGGGAGCTGCGGAGGAAGACGCGCCAGCACGGCCGCCGTCACGGCCTCCACCATCTCGGACAACGTCGCAGGGCTTTCGGGGGACGCACGCGGAGACGGTTTCGCAGCACGCGTCGCAGCCTTCGTCGCCGGCTTCACCACAGGTGGCTTTGTCGTCTGCGTATTCGGTTCCTCCGTCAGGTCGTCGTCGTCGTCAACATCTGCACCGTTACCCGGCACGTCATCAACGGGGTCCCCTTCATTATCATCCCCATAGTCCCACGCCTCGTACCCGCTCTGATCCCACCCCCCGCGACCCTCCATTCCTTCATCCTGGAGGTCGTAACAATATTGTTGGTGGTCGGCGGGCGGGTCTCGCGCCGCCAAAGATGACATTGCCCGATCCAGCTTCTTCTCCATCCGCGCCTCGCGCTCCTCCAGGTCCGCCCTCTGATCCTCCGCCTGCCTCTTCATGTCTCGCAGAGCCGCAAGGAGCTGCGCCTTCGTGCGGGTGTCCGTGGCAGGCATAATGAGAGAGAAAGAAGAGAAGAAAAAGAGGGAAAAGAACGGTAAAGCTTTTTGATAAAAGTTAATGAAACACAAAAACCAAGCGCGTGTGGAAGAAAAAAGAAAAGAAAATATTTTTTCTGATTCAAAGTGGTGTTTACGTTTTGGGTACGGGGCGGAGAATAAAATCTGTTCGATAAAAGAAACGCAAGCTTTTTTGTTTTATCTTGTTCAGAATCTACTTTGCGTGTTGCTGGGGGTGGGGGGAATGGGGGGGGGGGGGGGGGTAGGGGGTACGACTCCAGCCATTTTTTGCGCACGGAAAATTCATTTGGCATTATCTGGTCATCTCCAAGGCAACTGCGGGTGAAAAACACCCTCAGAGTGGGTCACAGGGGGCCTGTGGGTCGAAAAACGACCCAGAAGCCACCCCAGAATACAAAAAAATGGAAAAAAATAGTGAAAAAACGGCTTTTTTCACGTTTTGGCCACTTTGGGCAAAATAGCGATTTTTCGAGAAAAAAATCAAAAACCGGGATATTTTTTGACATCACAAAGCCTCCTTTGGCACAAATATACCCCAAAAGTGGCCTGTGAGTCCATTCCAACCTGTTTTGGACATATTTGACACTTTTGGAAGTGTTTTTTTGGTGTTTTTAGGTCAAAAAAATGCCCAAGACGTCCCCAAGACATCCCCAAGACACTTTGCACACCCCCTGTTACGGTCATATTTTTTTCGTTTTTTTGCCTGAAACCCCCAAAATACCCCTCCCGGACCCCACATAGTCCCGAATATCCATCACACACCCACTCAGAGTGAGTAGAAGCACCCCAAAAAAAATATTTTTTAAAGCCCTAAAATTGTGCTTCAGTTTCGGCAGCATCCATGTTGAAGTTGAAGGGCTTTAAAAAATATTTTTTTTGGGGTGCTTCTACTCACTCTGAGTGGGTGTGTGATGGATATTCGGGACTATGTGGGGTCCGGGAGGGGTATTTTGGGGGTTTCAGGCAAAAAAACGAAAAAAATATGACCGTAACAGGGGGTGTGCAAAGTGTCTTGGGGATGTCTTGGGGACGTCTTGGGCATTTTTTTGACCTAAAAACACCAAAAAAACACTTCCAAAAGTGTCAAATATGTCCAAAACAGGTTGGAATGGACTCACAGGCCACTTTTGGGGTATATTTGTGCCAAAGGAGGCTTTGTGATGTCAAAAAATATCCCGGTTTTTGATTTTTTTCTCGAAAAATCGCTATTTTGCCCAAAGTGGCCAAAACGTGAAAAAAGCCGTTTTTTCACTATTTTTTTCCATTTTTTTGTATTCTGGGGTGGCTTCTGGGTCGTTTTTCGACCCACAGGCCCCCTGTGACCCACTCTGAGGGTGTTTTTCACCCGCAGTTGCCTTGGAGATGACCAGATAATGCCAAATGAATTTTCCGTGCGTTTGGTCCCAGCCAAAATGGCTGGAGTCGTATCCCCTAGGGGGGGGGGGGGGGGGGGGGGGAAACAGTTCTAAAAAAGAGATCTAAACGAGAAAAAAATGGTTGAAAGGAACAGAGAAACGTTGGATGAAAACCAGTACTCTTGTCTCCTCCTTTTGCTGTTGCTAAAACTACATTGCAATTTTTTTTGTGCCACTTTTCAACTTACCTTCCTTCACCCCCCCTGTAAGGGCAACCGTAGGTGAAGTAAGGTATAGTATTGAAATCGATGTGGGGGGGGAGTAAAGGGTCAATTTTACAAACCCGGATTTTGAGGAAAATTTTGGCCAAAAATGGGCCCCACGTATAAGCAACCGGGCTCATATTTCTCAAAATTTAAGTGGTCAAAAAATTGTCCAATTTTCGAGATTGACCCCACCACTGCACGGGCAGAGCCCAAAAACGCAAATAAGGACCCTTTTTCAACTTACCTTCCTTCACCCCCCCTGTAAGGGCAACCGTAGGTGAAGTAAGGTATAGTATTGAAATCGATGTGGGGGGGGAGTAAAGCAGTGTTCCTAATTTTGCGTTTAAAACGTTTAAAACGTTTTAAACGTTTTAAATTATTTAAAACGCGTTTTAAACGTTTTAAACGTTTTAAACGTTTTAAACGTTTTAAACGTTTAAAACTCGAATAAAAAACGGGTGACAGTTCTGCACAAAAAAACGTAAAAAAAGTGGGGGGAATTTTTCGAATTTTTTTTTTCTGTATCAAAAATCATAGTTTTGGTGCATCTGGGGTCAATTTAGCCTGGTTTTTCTTGGTTTCTCCTGCTAACTTGTTTCCTGTACGGTACCCTAATGAGTGCGCTAAAACCTGGCTGATCAAGCGCTTGGTGCCAGCATTTGATGTGTCAAAAATTCCCAGCGGGTTCCAGATGGGTAACAGGGTACTTAAGGCTGAGTATGACAGGGTCATGGTTCCTGTGAGAGCAGCCCTAGCAAAGAGCCTGCACATCTCGGTATACGTTGATGGCTGGAAGGCGCACAACGACGAGAAGGTGTTCACCCTTGTCGCGAGGGTGCGGATGCCCGCCCTGTAAGCACAAAAGTTTTGGAGGAGGACTTGCACAATGCGGAGGAGATCTGCACGCACCTGCATGAGAAAAAGATAAGTTGAGTGGGCTAGTGTGTGATGGGGACACCATGGGACACCACTGTGTCTTCTCTGTCCACAACAGCAGCGGCGGACGACCTGGAGAAGTTCATGCGGGTGGAGGACTCCCCTGGTAGAGCTGCTGCGATATCGACTAAGCTACCTGCAGGCGACAGCTGGCTTGCCGGAGCGATAGAGACTGTGGAGGAGACGGGAGCCTATCGCCACAGCGTACGCGCACCCTTACTGGACCACGACCCCGTGTCACCGTGGGAGTGGGATCGTACGCTGAATGACGTGCTGATCACCAGAAATACCGGGTGTCAGCAAGAGTGACTCTGCAAGCAGCGAAGAGAACCGGCAAAGGACGGAACTGGCTCTTGCGGCTCTGCCACCCCACACGGGACGCGTCTACACAGACAGATCCTTGCACACGGTAAACAGAACACTACGCGCTTCACTGACTACCAGATCAGCGCACCCCCAAGGAGGAGTGGGGGCCATCTTCTACCACAACGACGGCTCCACTACACCAAAGGGGGCACACCAAGCATCCAGTGGCGCAGGCACACTCTGCTCGGCCTATCAGGCAGAGCTGGTGGCACCTTGTAATTAGACACCATGCGGTGTCTAATTACACCGTGCCTGCTGCCACTGAAAAGTTCAGCAAAGAGGAAAATACCACATTTTTTCGCAAAGACATTTTTTTTTGCCTGTAAAAAAAAAAAAAAAAATTTTTTTTTTTTGCCTGAAAAGCCAAAATTCACCACCGTTTTTTATTCGAGTTTAAAACGTTTAAAACAGTTTAAAACGTTTAGAATTTAAAACGTTTAAAACGTTTAGTTTAAAACTAGCGTTAGGAACACTGGAGTAAAGGGTCAATTTTACAAACCCGGATTTTGAGGAAAATTTTGGCCAAAAATGGGCCCCACGTATAAGCAACCGGGCTCATATTTCTCAAAATTTAAGTGGTCAAAAAATTGTCCAATTTTCGAGATTGACCCCACCACTGCACGGGCAGAGCCCAAAAACGCAAATAAGGACCCTTTTTAATTTGTTCTCTTGAAATGTGTAATTTCAAGTTTTCTAGAAAAAAATAGCAACTGATCCTACAAGGGTTGAAGGAAGGTGTGTTGAAAACAACAACAAAACAAGGAATTGCTAAGAAAAAGAACGAGGTGTGCTGTGGGAAACTCCGCACGATTTTCGAAACCAACATAGCAGCCTGGCGCTTTGCTGGGTGGTGCTGATGCGCATGGTGTGATCGACGACAGTTCGTCGTCTGTGTTCCTTGCGCACTCCTCCTCCGGCGACGATGAGTGGGAGGCTGTGGACGACGACGACGTGGAACACGCCGACCATCGATCGAGCAAATGGTGCTGGACGAAGAGGGGTCTGAGGATGACAGCCCCCGTTCTTGAACGTTTCAAGTGCAGGCGTCCCAGTGGTTGTGGCAGCGTTTTCGCATACCTGCAGAAGAGCAGAGTGTAGATTATTTCTACAGGGTGGTGTTCAGGAGTGTGGGTCCCCCCATAACCACAGCACACCCCGTTTTTTTTCCGATAGCAATTACTTGTTTCTTTTTTGTTGTTTTTTTTGGTTGTGTTGACAATCCCCTCAACCCTAGGGGTAGGTTCTGAGAACTCATATGTCACCCAAAAAAAGGGATGCACACCTCGTCCCTTTGCTGTGTTGCTTATTTTTGTTTTTCTTTTTTTGTTCAATACAACACAAAGCTCCCATTAGAAATACCATTCTAGAAATCTATTCAACGCTTTTCCACTTTCAAATCAAAAAGGGGTAAGGACAGTCTGGTACCCCCCAGGTTTGACTTTTGGACAATTCAGAACCACAATGTTTACGATAATTTTATTTTTCCTTCCTTCAAAACTACACACACAACGCTTTTTTGGTTTTTGGGAGACACACAAGGTGCCAGGTTCTATGATAAGCACGGAACCACCCTGCACCTGTTTGTCATATTGTTTCCCGTGCAATACATGGAGAAACGTTTCGCACTCGAAACAAGGGATAAAAGAAACGCGAGCTTATTGTTTTATCTTGTTCAAGTCAAACCCCAGGTACCGGTGTGGTTCTGAACGGGTCTTTATCGAAACCTTGTGGTTCTGAACTGTCCAAAAGTCAAACCTGGGGGGTACCAGACCAGGGGAGGAGCTTGGGGGTTAAATCGGGTCAGATTGACCCGATTTTCTTCGGCCCCATGGAAAAAAACGGGTCAGGGCAAAAAAAAAAAAAAAAAAACTATAGATTTTTGAGGGAAAAAATCCAAAAATAGGGTACTCTACTTGTCGCATGAGGGGGTCTGAGAAGGATAAGGAACTACTATGTGACCCCATCGCGACGAGCACGAAGCTCAATGAAGCCAGAATGCCCTCAAACGCACGCTCCACCCCGATCAAACCCGAACCCAAGAGGGATGCCGAACTCGACCTAGCCGTTGGTTACTGGCGCGAGCTGACGATCCAGATATTGGATCAACTCGCTGGGTGACACACCAAAAGAGGGGCTCAGACAGTGACAAGTCTTGGATACGGAACGCCCTCCGACGTTTGCTCGAAGGGGACACCTGCCCAGAGAGAGTACCTGAACTGGCGAGGGCCTACACACACATTCCACACCTTCATTGCGCAACCCTACCTTGATGACATCATCGCCAGTGTCAAGGGCAACATGCATTCCGCGGGGGTGGTGCAACACTTGTGTATCATCAACGTGTACCATTTTGTGAAACGCGCCTTCTCATTCTGCATGTGTTTGTCTTCACAAGAGCTTTTCCGCCGAAGGCGGAAAAGCTCGGGACCTGACCCGATTTAACAGAATTTGACCCGATTTTGCCCCAAACCCATATTCCAAGCTCCTGCCCTGTACCAGACTGTCCTCACCCCAATAAAAAAATTCAAAGCCTCTGTTGCGTTTCTCGGTGTGGGAATCTCGAGAAATAAAAAGAAAAGTTTATAAGATGATCCTACGTGCTTAGTCACCTTGAAATAAAATAGGGATTGGATGAACGCTTCCCCTTCATCACTCTTCCATAAAAGCAAAAGTTTATCTCCTCCCTCTCCTTCTCCTCCACACCCTTTTCAAAAAAACAAAAAACTCTAAATACCCGATCCAAAGCAATGAGAGCGGTGGTTCGCACATAGGTGGGTGACAGCGGGTTGCAGCATCAAAGCCAAGCTTGCTGTGAAGATCGCGATGAGGCCTAGGAGCGACGTGTCGACCAGGTCCCCTTCCGCAGGTGTCCGGGTGAGTGTGGAGGCTGCTGCGTACCCTGAAATGCACGCTACCCCACAGCACAGCGCGGCCAATCCTTCGGGCCCAGCGCCTAATCCAAGCGCTGTCGCACACCCCACCAACCATGCCACAGACAACAGAGCATGCCACCATTTAGTATGAAACCCACGCACCAAACGTACTGCCCCGGACACATGAACGGGGCTCAACGCCAATCCCAACAGCCACCTCTTATAACTCTCCGGGTGGCCAAAGAGGGGACCCAACGGGGCCGTGTCGACCACCCCTTTCATGCCTTCAAATATCACCACCCCGATGGCGCCGGATTCAGGTTTCGCTAATGCAGACGAAGTTTGGGTAAGCAATACAACCACTGCAAGAAGGCAGGCAACCGGGGCTGCGACGATGCTTTTGTCAAACCATTCGTCACGGTGCGTCGCGCAGGCAGGCTCTGCCGCTTCCTCCTCCCCCTCTGTCGGCACTATCCCCATTTCGGTTTCCGCCTTCTCTGCGTCAAATGCATAGCACCCCACCGCTGCCGCCGTCACAACCTCAAACAGATTACCTACCAGATAGCCTGCCAGCGCAAGCGAAGCGTAGCTCGCACCTTGCCCCAAGAGGTCGCTATCTTCCCCTACTAAGTACGCAATGTACAGCAAGATTGGAAGAGGAGCTGACAATGCTGCAGGCGGTGCTGCAGGGTGCACTGCGCACAGAGATGTCATCACTGCGGTCGCTGCGCCTGCTGCGAACATCGCTCCTGCGACTCCATCCATCACTGCAACTGAAAGCAACGATCCTGCGATTGAAACAACGAAGTAAGAGACCCTAGCCACATGAAGGCTCCGCCGGTGTAGTGCCGCTTCTCTTAAGCACAGCCCCGCAACGACAGCGCCTAATAACGATGCGAGACCAGAAAAGATGAGTGCAGTGACCGCTGCGGCACCACCGTGGCCTCGTTCGGAGTGGTACAGCATGGAGTACCACGCCATGCTGGTGACGGAGGCTTTGAAAAGAAGTCCTCCGCAGGCGGCAATGCTTTTTCTTTGTTCGATGTCCTGCATGCTCACGGATTTGCAGAGTAAGGCGACCAAACTCAATGCGGCAGGCAACGTCGCTGTGTACACTACATTCCTCCATACGGCCAGATGCGCGCACACCACAACCAACAACAATGCGTGCACTGCGACAGAAGCCAACACCGCTGTGGAAGCTGTCGCCAGCACCCTACACCGTACACACAACTCCACCGCAGCCCCCGCACACACCACCGCAACCAAAAACACGGCCCCATACGGATACGATGCCACCCGCATATCATACGACACCACGCCGTACACCCTCTCACCACCTCCATTGAAATCAGATCCAGCAAGCATAGCAGAGACAACCACAGAGGACACCCCTGCTGCAAGGGAAACACTACCGGCACCGTGTTGTCTTCTTTTCACGTGAGATCCGAAAAATGCGTATGAAGTGAAGGCAGCTTGGACAGCAAAGAGGGCAGATGAGGCGCCGAGAATGAGGAGGTAGGCGGGAAAGGTGCTGCAGGCAGGCGCGTAGGCGTCGAAGGTTGCGTCTTCTGCAGAGAGCGTTGCGTAGGGTAGGGATAGTGCGGACACAGCGCTGCCACGGAGCCGTGCTGCGAAGAGGCCTGCGAAAGGGGAGATCGAGTACACGGATTCATCGATGCAGCGCGAGGCATCGCCACTGCGAGGAAGCAGCGTCCAATCCTGCGACGCTGCCACCACACTAACCGCAACCCCCGCAGCAATCGCAATCCATGTGCTCAGCAAACACAGCTTCGATGCGAGGCTCACCGGGGTCCCATCATTGGGGGTCATCAATAAAGGGGTAGGGTAGAGTGGGGTTGGGAAAGTGTAGGCTAAACTGAAGGGGGGGTGAAGGGAAGGGAAAGGGAGGTGGTTTGAAGGGGGACGAAAAGAGTGTTGTATTGTCGCTTTTTGTCACAATCTCTTTGTTGTGTCTTGGACTATTTTTCCGAAAGAGTGGAAGAGGGCTGGGGCTCGTGCTTTGGTCGGGGTTAAGGTTCTGTCGACAGGATAAAAATGAACGGCAGTGAGGACATGAATAGGTCTCACCATGGCGCACATCTCTGTGTGGAGGGCGACGAGGGCGGCCTGGCGGGAGGCGATGTGGTGTTCGGCTGCGACAAGGTGGTCTGCGGTGTCTTGCTCGTGGATGCAGATCTGCCATCACTGGATAGGTGTGTGGTGGCAAGACGCAGGCTTCTGTTGGCGATACCAGTTCTTCCGTCTCCACGGAATACAAGGGGGCAAGTCACCACACCCATTTCACATGGTGGCAAAGCATGAACATCACTCGTTGTGGGGGTACAGATGTCTTGTCACAACGCTGCAATTTCTGGATAGAAACAAAACTACACGCGAACACGGTGATATCGCAAATGATTCATCAAAGGTGGCAGCAACGTCTGGGATCACAAGTACACAGGACATGGTCACCACATCATACTGGTGCAGCTCTGCGTGTAATGCTCCATCCTCAGTACGCTTTTGTACACGCAACACAAGGTACTTCCCACACGGTGTGAATTGCAGGCCAAGGGCACGTCCAGACATAGTGGCGTTCTGAAGAGCCGCACCACTCCAGTCGTAGAGCTGCACACTCCGTGCCCCATTCTCATCTACCCCCACAGCAAAGACAGAGGTATACCTTGACAGCTCTACAACGCACCTTGACATAGGCACACATGCCACAGCTTCACCTGTGTTCACATCCCACAGACGTGCGTTTTTCTCCCTGAAGGAGGCGGTGATCACCCACCCACCACAGCGCGACACTTCCATGTTCCCGCCCCACTGGTCGCACCCTTCGTGCGACAGAGTGCGGAGCAACGTCAGGTCTTCGTCATACACAGAGACGCTGTGTTTGCCTTGGGACACAACAACACTGCCACACGCGAACACTTCAAACGAGGGGCCGTCAACTTTGCGGAGCACCTCCCCACCCGGAAGTGTAACCTCAAGAAGTCCTTCCCTCAAACACGACAGGTAGCAGCGTGTCTTGCACCGTGAGATGGCAGACGCACCGCACCCCTTAATGTCTACTTTGAACTTGAAGGCAGTGCGGAAGGTTTCTGTATCGAGGCCGGTCACATAGCCTGCATTCTGTGCAAAGAGGCAGAGTGCTCCACAAGGAGACAGCGATACGTGAATTATATTTGCCCGCTTCCCATCAGGTGGCACCTCTGCACTGTACTCAGCAGGACACTTGATGTCAGCAACGCGAGGACAGGCAAGCACAACCTGCACCCCTGCATCAAACGCAGTGTCCTGCAGACGGCACCCCCTCCAGCACCTGCGTGCCGATGCGCATCTCGACAGACGCAGGCGAGACAGCAAGCGCCGTGCACGCAACCTTTGCCGCTGCAACGTCCGCCTCGCACGGCACCTCCACTGTCGCAGTCACGCCTGACTCTTCCAGCACAAAGGTCACATCCATCATTGTTTTGTCTTCTTGTCTTTTCTTTTCTCTGTCAGGAAGTATTGGAGCTGAGGTGTGGGTTGTTCTGTTTTTCCGTTTCTTTCTTTCTTTCTTTCTTTCTTTCTTTCTTTCTTTCTTTCTTTCTTTCTTTCTTTCTTTCTTTCTTTCTTTCTTTCTTTCTTTCTTTCTTTCTTTCTTTCTTTCTTTCTTTCTTTCTTTCTTTCTTTCTTTCTTTCTTTCTTTCTTTCTTTCTTTCTTTCTTTCTTTCTTTCTTTCTTTCTTTCTTTCTTTCTTTCTTTCTTTCTTTCTTTCTTTCTTTTCTTTCTTTCTTTCTTTCTTTCTTTCTTTCTTTCTTTCTTTCTTTCTTTCTTTCTTTCTTTCTTTCTTTCTTTCTTTCTTTCTTTCTTTCTTTCTTTCTTTCTTTCTTTCTTTCTTTCTTTCTTTCTTTCTTTCTTTCTTTCTTTCTTTCTTTCTTTCTTTCTTTCTTTCTTTCTTTCTTTCTTTCTTTCTTTCTTTCTTTCTTTCTTTCTTTCTTTCTTTCTTTCTTTCTTTCTTTCTTTCTTTCTTTCTTTCTTTCTTTCTTTCTTTCTTTCTTTCTTTCTTTCTTTCTTTCTTTCTTTCTTTCTTTCTTTCTTTCTTTCTTTCTTTCTTTCTTTCTTTCTTTCTTTCTTTCTTTCTTTCTTTCTTTCTTTCTTTCTTTCTTTCTTTCTTTCTTTCTTTCTTTCTTTCTTTCTTTCTTTCTTTCTTTCTTTCTTTCTTTCTTTCTTTCTTCTCTTTCTTTCTTTCTTTCTTTTCTTTCTTTCTTTCTTTCTTTCTTTCTTTCTTTCTTTCTTTTCTTTCTTTCTCTTTCTTTCTTTCTTTCTTTCTTTCTTTCTTTCTTTCTTTCTTTCTTTCTTTCTTTCTTTCTTTCTTTCTTTCTTTCTTTCTTTCTTTCTTTCTTTTCTTTCTTCTTTCTTTCTTTCTTTCTTTCTTTCTTTCTTTCTTTCTTTCTTTCTTTCTTTCTTTCTTTCTTTCTTTCTTTCTTTCTTTCTTTCTTTCTTTCTTTCTTTTCTTTCTTTCTTTCTTTCTTTCTTTCTTTCTTTCTTTCTTTCTTTCTTTCTTTCTTGGTTGTTTTGATGCGTCCTCAAGGATTGGCACATCTCCCTTTCAGTGCGGCTTATGGGTTTGACACCCTAAGCCTTGCACACGTGTTAGACTCCTTGGTCCGTGTTTCAAGACGGGTAGTTAAAGGTCGCTATGTCAGGTGCCCACCCTACGTAAACTAATCTGAGATACACTCGTATGTTGCACACAAAAACAAAAAATTGGTTGGTTCTCTCTGTATTGCTTTCGCATTTATTTTTTTTGTATGATTACATGCAATGCTAAAAGGAAATTGAACACCGTACCCTACTCCCATCCTTTTTTCCATTTTTCCAATCCGGGGCGGGTTGGAGTAGAGCCACATTTCACCGACAGGTCGAGGTGTGTGCGTTTCACCACAACCTCTCCCTTTTGTCTTTATTGTTTTTTATTGCTTTATTGTTTGCGGGAGTGGGGGAACAACATAAAAAGGAAAAGTAGGGTGCGGTTTCAATTTCCGAAAAGGGCATTTTTTGGGTGATGTATGATATATGAACGGGGAGAGATTTTTTCACTAGTAGCTCTCAGTAGCGTCTCACAAACTCTCACAAGTTCCGGGGTGGAGTACGTGCTCTTGCAACAGGGCTAAAAGGGGGTTTTTGGGGGTGTTGGGTTATTTTGCTTGGACCTGGGTTATATACATCACCACCTGCCCTCCTACACATCACTGTTGTGTGGGTACAGATGTCTTGTTGCACTGTCGGTACCTCCTTCCAATGCCACAACAACGCGTGAACACGGCGATATCGCAAATGCACCGCATTGCGGTATCACACGCACACAGGACATGGTCGCCACATCATACTGGTGCAGGTGTGTATTGTAATGGTCATCAGTGGCATAAGATCCTGCAACATCGACCCTCACCACAAGGTACTTCCCACACGGCGTGAACTGCATGCCCTCTACACGCCCACCCACATCAATACTGCGAAGAGACGCACCTCTCCAATCAAAGAGGTGCACGTTGGCAGAACCCGCCACAGCAAAGATAGAGGCAGACTGTGAAAGCGCCACACACCACCCCTCCTCCAGCGGCACACATGCCACAGCTTCACCTGTGTTCACATCCCACAGACGTGCGTTTTCCTCTCTGTTGGAGCAGGTGAGCACCCACCCACCACAGCGCGATACTGCCACGTCCCAGCACCCTTCGCGAGAGAGAGAGCGGAGCAACGTCAGGTCTTCGTCATACACAGAGACGCCGTCTTCGTCCTTCGAGACAACCACACTGCCACTCGCGAACACTGACTTCGAGAAGCCGTCGACTTTGCGGACCACCTCCCCACCCGGAAGCGCAACCTCTAGAACTCCTTCCTTCCCACACGCCAGGTAGCAGCGTGTCTTGCACTGCGAGATGGCAGGCTCACCGTACACACAACGGCCAATTGTGAATTCGAAGGCAGACTCGAAGGTTTCTGTGTCGAAGCCCCCAATATGCCCAGTCCCGTGACTATAGACGCAGAGCGTGCCACAACGCGACAGCGTCAACGACGTCGCGCGCATCTCTAAAGTGTGTTCAGCAGGACACTTGATGTCGGCAAAGCGGCGGGCAAGCACAACCTGCACCCCTGCATCAAACGCAGTGTCCTGCAGACGGCACGTCCCCTCCAGCACCTGCGTGCCGATGCGCATCTCGACAGACGCAGGCGAGACAGCAAGCGCCGTGCACGCAACCTCCTTTGCCGCTGCAGCGTCCGCCTCGCACGGCACCTCCACTGTCGCAGTCACGCCTGACTCTTCCAGCACAAAGGTCACATCCATTGTTTTGCATTGATTCGTGAGAAGGTGCAAATCAGCACGTTTGCTCCACCACAAACGGAGGGAGTGACGAGGTGGGTGGGGGAGAGGTGTTGTTCTGTGTTGCATGTTTGTGGTGGTTCTCGTTGTGAGAGGTGACGAATGGAAAACAACATTCAGGATCGCGACATCTGTCACCCACACGAGAGCGCCGCAAGGGCTGCGTGTCTTGCAACCTCGAAGGACTTCCCTCCATGCTGAAGGTTTCTGTATCGAGGCCGGTCACATAGCCGGGATGGGGAGGGGGGTCAGTTTTTGGATAAAAAAGAGAGCGTCCTTAAGGTTTGTAGTGTTTAACTATCCCCCACAAAAAATATAATATCGTCACTCACTGTTATGTGGGTACAGATACTCTGTTGTAATGTCATGTGTACCATCAGCCCACACAACCACACATGAACACGGTGATATCACAAATGACCCACCCTTGGTTTGCGACATCACACGCACACAGGACAAGGTCGCCACATCATACTGGTGCAGTTGTGCATAGTAAGAACAATGCTCTTCGGCAAAGGTGTGCCCATCAACCTCCACCTTGGCCACAAGGTACTTCCCACACGGGGTGAACTGCATGCCTCCAACCTCCCCATCCACGTCAATGCTGCCAAGAGCAGCACCACTCCAATCATAGAGCTGTATGTTTCCAGAACCCGGCACAGCAAAGACAGAGGCAGCCCGCGAAAGCGCCAACCCTTCGTACCAGGAATCCGCAGGCACACATGCCACAGCTTCACCTGTGTTCACATCCCACAGACGTGCGTTATTCTCTGTTTCGGAGGAGGTGATCACCCACCCACCACAGTCCGATACTGCCACCCCACTGCACACTTCATGTGAGAGAGAGCGGAGCAACGTCAGGTCTTCGTCATACACAGAGACGCCGTCTCTGCCCTTCGATAACACAACACCGCCACACGCGAACACTGAATACGAGTGTCCGTCGACTCTGTGGAGCACCTCCCCACCCGGAAGCGCAATCTTCTGTAAGCCTTCCTTGCACGTCACGTAGCAGCGTGTCTTGCACTGTGAGAGGACAGGCGTACCAACCAGGTTAATGCCCAGTTCAAACGAGAAGACAGTTTCGAAGGTTTCTGTGTCGAAACCGCCAACATGCCCCTTCCAGTCACCATAGATGCAGAGTGTTCCACAACGCGACAGTCTCACGCTTCCCAAATGCGTTGCTCTGTACTCAGCAGGACACTTGATGTCGGCCAAGCGAGGACAGGCAAGCACAACCTGCACCCCTTCACCAAACGCAGTGTCCTGCAGACGGCACGTCCCCTCCAGCACCTGCGTGCCGATGCGCATCTCGACAGACGCAGGCGAGACAGCAAGCGCCGTGCACGCAACCTCCTTTGCCGCTGCAACGTCCGCCTCGCACGGCACCTCCACTGTCGCAGTCACGCCTGACTCTTCCAGCACAAAGGTCACATCCATTGTTTTGTCTTCTTCTTGTTCTACCTCTGTCAGGAAGGAGATGGGGTGTGGGTTGTTTGTGTGTGTGTCCGTGATATTTTTGTTGTGTCTGTCCGGTAAAGGGTGGTGTGGTCGTTATCGTGAAAGTATCTGAAAATGCGCGAGAGTTGTGGTATGGATGTGTTTGCCTGAAGTACAGAAAGTATCGTGAAGCACAGGGGAAAAGAGTGAGAGGGGGAACAAGGGCAGGGGGATACGCAGACGCGCGACGTTTCACGAGGGACGCGAGCATTTTGTCAAAATAATAAAACCTACATTCTCGAACTTTTCTACTGACGTGATTTTCATTGGACGCATCCCTTTTTTTTGAAAAACGAGAAACGCTAATTGTATTTTTGGCCCCCTCTGTGAGTATTGATTGAATTGGAGTCGGGGAGCACAAGCAAAGGGCAATGAAAGGAAAACAATGAACATTAAACAAGCTAGAAAAGAGACAGTATATATTTCCGAACACACACACACACTATTCAAATCATTCAATCCGAAAGAGCCCAATCATTTCGGTTTGTATTATTTCCTTACAAACCGTACGCGTACCGCTTCGTATGTTTGTATACAAAACATTATGTGTTTACTGAAAAAGAATTCCCTCGCAGGCTAGTAGGTCGAGGGTGCAACGCAAATACTGATGCAACGCACGATAGCAACGCAGTGTTACACACCGCAGTACTCAGCGACAGCGAGGAGGTACTTCCCACACAGGGTGGACTGCATCAGTGGGGGTACAGATGTTGTGTCACAAGGCTTCCTGCGGCACCTCCTCCTTCATGGAACACAACCACACGTGAACACGGCGATATCGCACATAGTCCTTTGGCTTCCTGTATCACACGCACACAGGACATGGTCGCCACATCATACTGGTGCAGAGAATACTGCTCACGAGATGGATCAAAAAATGGTGCACCATCCTGAAAGCCGACAACGACGTACTTCCCACATGGAGTGAACTGCACGGCAAAGACGCAATACTGCTCCTTTTCAAAGCTGCCAAGAGCCGCACCACTCCAGTCATAGAGCTGCACTTTCTCAGAGTGCCCCACAGCAAAGACAGAGGCAGACCGTGAAAGCGCCAGGTTACTCCCTTTCGCCGGAACACATGCCACATCTTCACCCGTGTTCACATCCCACAAACGTACATTCTTCTCAGCGACGGAAGAGGTGATCACCCACCCACCACAGTGCGATGCCACGACCCCACTGCACCCTTCGTGCGAGAGAGAGCGGAGCAACGTCAGGTCTTCGTCATACACAGAGACGATACCTTGGCCACGGGAGACAACCACACTGCCACACGCAAACACTTGAATCGAGGGGTCGACTTTGCGGAGCACCTCCCCACCAGGAAGCGCAACCTCGTGCAGACCTTCCCTGCACGGCAGATAGCAGCGTGTCTTGCATCGTGAGATGGCAGGCGCACCGCACACCTCAATGTTTACTTTGAACTTGAAGGCAGGGTTGAAGGTTTCTGTATCGAGGCCAGTGACATGGCCTGCCTTCTGAAAATAGAGAGCCTGTGTAACGAGGCAGAGTGCTCCACAAGGAGACAGCGATACATGATTAACATTCATCCGATGCCTCCCAGTTGGCGCCTCTACACTGTACTCAGCAGGACACTTGATGTCAGCAACGCGAGGGCGGGCAAGCACAACCTGCACCCCTGCATCAAACGCAGTGTCCTGCAGACGGCACGTCCCCTCCAGCACCTGTGTGCCGATGCGCATCTCGACAGACGCAGGCGAGACAGAAAGCGCCGTGCACGCAACCTCCTTTGCCGCTGCAACGTCCGCCTCGCACGGCACCTCCACTGTCGCAGTCACGCCTGACTCTTCCAGCACAAAGGTCACATCCATCATGGTGTTAAGGGGTCTGTTGTGTTTGATGTGATGGTTGGTGAGAGGGTCTGTTGCGATAAAAGGAGAGCGTTCGGGCTGCCAAAGGCCTCCTTGTGTTGATGAAAAACACCAAAACGAAACTGACAACAGAGGTTAAGGAGTGTTCAAGCGTAAGGAGCAAAAGAGGGGGTAAGGTGTTCGTTCCACGTAACGTACTGTCTTTTTCTTCTTCTTCGATACAAATCTCCCTGGAGACCCACCGACCACACCCCCACCCACTCTTTATTGTCCCTTTGGCTCTCTTTGTTTTGTTTGCCTATGTTTCCTGCATTTCTTATTTTTCTGTCCTTTTCTTTGTTTTGGTTGTCAGAATACGCACAACCGACTGTAGAGTTCTGTGAATTAACACGGTACTCCTATTCTTGTGTTTCCATGGACAATTACAATGGAGCAAGAAAAATAGCGGTAACCATAAACGCCTTACGCACGGAGGAGTCCGAGTGCACCAGAGTCCTCATAGGGCTGGCCATGATATTTGTCTGGGAAAAAATAGGCTTAAATCGTGCATCTGGACGATGTACCCCCATCAACGTTGTGGCTGTATGGTGAGAATTGCCCATCATATGTAATGCACATCAGAATAATAAGATGACCCGAAGCCTCTCGTGCTTAGTCACCTTGATCATGTTCGGAGCAACAAATAAGGCTTGAAATGCAACAGCTTGCGACAGTGTATATTGGTACACTGTGAACGAGCGAACCAAAACAAAAACACAAAGGGAATAAAGAGAAATTGAAAAGTGCAAGTAAATATAAGGGAAGAACCCCTAAAAGTGGACATCAATACACGATAAGAACAGACCAGGTAAACTCGTTAGAGCCCCCACAGCTCTATAACGTGTTCTTTTTAAAAGAAAATAGATTTTTGCTACATTTGACCATCGAGTGTAATAAAATATTAGCTTTCATAAAACAAAAACGCCGCGATCAGAATAATTTTGGACAAAAAAAATGAACACTTTTTTTTTTGCCGAATTTTTCTTGTCCAAATTCATTGAAATCATAACAAGACTGTAAGATGAACCTAAGCCTCGCGTGTGGTAGTCACCTTGTAATGGGCGGGGAAAGTAACTTATTTGGGACGTTATGCGCAAACGTGCAGGCTCTTGTATCGTGGACACAAGGATGCAACAGAGACCTAAAGGGGGGAGGGCGGGGCACAACTCGTTGTTGTCCCATATAAAGAGGTACGCGTTTAGTGTAATGTCGACAACGATCTAAAAAAACCAATACATTTCATAAACTTTCCATTCGAAGAGAAAGCACACAACAGACCAGGGAAATAGCTCCATATACCGAATTATGCGACATCGCATAATTCTGGATTTTTGGGGGGGAAAAAAAAAAAAAAAGAGGGGATTTTGGGGCACTTTTGGGGGCCCCTCGCCCGACCCCCAGATCTCCCAAATGACTGGAATGATGGAATCTTAAAATTTTCGCTCGCTGCGCTCGCAGAGGTACCGCACCCCTTATTTTTTTTTTGCCGGCGGCGCCATTTTCCTTTTTTGCTCCGCAAAAAAGGGTTTGTTGAGTGACTGTGTGGTTGTAAACCAGCATTTTTACACCGTACCCTATTTTTTTTTTTCGCCTGCGCCATTTATTTTTTTTCCATACGGTTAGTGGAACGTAAGGTGCAAGACCAAGCTCCGTAATAAGGGATTACATTCCGTTTTTTTTGTTATCTCGCAATTTGACCTTTCGCCTCTCCACTCAGGGAGGCTTGCGCGAAGCGCGCAACGACCGCTTTCGACCGGGCGAAAAAAAAAATTTCGTTTTCGCATAATTCCTGATTTTGGAGGAAAACCAAGCTATTTCCCTGCAACAGACGTTCAAAAAAAAAAAAAACGATATATTGAAGAAGGGGAAAAAAGACGAAAAACAAAAAACGAAAAAACAAAACCAAGCTAGAGCTGTGCTCTTCGCTGTGCACGCCATATCAAAGATAAGTTCTGTACAAAAAAAAAAAAAAGGTAATATTTTTCATCAACTTTCAAAGAGAAAGTACAAAGCTTCAAGACGATTTTTGGGACCCTATTTTTGTCCAAATTCACATGCGAATCACAATAAATTCGTAAAATACACCCTAAAGATAAAACCTTTTTTTTCCCACGACTTTTCACGGAAGTGACAGTCATTCTTTTCTTTTCTTTTTTGCTTTCTTTTCATCAGATAAGGACATCTTTCCCCCCTCTAGTTCTCATTTTCTTCTTTGAAAAACAGTCATAATAGTGTAGACACCAGACACCTAGATGAGCTCCAATAAAAATAATAAACACCGATTCGTTTTTAGTTGGTACGCTACCCCCACGCCATACGAAAGACAACAGAACTCATGCCACTATTGCAGGGCATATAATTGGAAACTCACATGGTACTTCGTGGAACTGCAGCGTTCTCCTGCGCGATTTCTCTTCGCGCAGTGGGCGTCTCACCCAATGCATCACTGACCTCTGCGAGCCGACTGCACTGGACAGCGGTGACCCCGCCCCCCCTCCTCCACCCTGTAGTGCTACGTGGTCTACTACTGATGCAGTGTCAGGCGACGTTGATCCGAGCGCTTCCCCTTCACCTTCCCCTATCCCTTCCATCTCATCTAGGATGTGTTGATGTGGTGGTTCAGGTTTGCAAAATGCCAACGGTGGCAACGACCCCACAAATACACCAAGCGCACCTCTCCCCACTGGCGGAGAGCTTTGAAAAGGTTTCCACGTCCCCATCGCGTCAAACCACCTCGCATCGTCACTCACCTTCTTCACATCCGGAGGAGGCACAGAGAGCTGCGGCAATGCATCTGAAGGTGGGTATTTCTTCTGTTTCGTTCGATTTTTGGAAGGAACTCTACCAACTAGACTTGACCGTTGATTTCCGCGCCGGCACTGTACGAAGCTTTGCCTTCTATACTCCACAGGATCCGCACCCAAAAACTGAAAACTCGTATTAAAAGAGCTAAACAGCGGCACCTCCGAACTCTCTATAGCACTCCGAGATTTCTCTGCAGGGAGCCTCGCGGTCCGCATTGTGTGGGAGAAGAAGAAATAAAGGGGCGAGGGAAAAAAACAGTGGAGGATGGGGGGAGAGGGAGAGAGAGGGGGTCAAAGGCAAGAGGGGGAATCCCCCCCCTCACTGAAATCACCCTGGATCCTCCACCCCTCCCGATGTGTGTGGGGGGTTTTGTTTTTGTTTTTGCTCGGGTTTCCCTGTGGAGGGATGTGTTTTGGGTAAAAATGGGTCGGTGGTGGGATTAAAAATAATCAGCTGTGTTGGGAAGGAATGCAACACCAAAAGCTTGTTAGGTTGGCATGGTATTAATTCTTTTGACAAATTGTTGGAGTAGTGTAGTTGCCTCAGTTGTGTTGCCACAGTTGTGCAATCTCTACTGTCTATTCCTTTATAATGCAGGACCATCACCTTGCAGTCGTTGGCTCGAAGTGGTGGAGTGGTGTGTGGCAATGCGAGGGGCAGATGTCTTCACGCTGAAGAAGGATACGCATTCAGGGGGGGGGCAGCGAAAACGAACACTGATGCAACTGCCCAAGCGATAGCGAGGAGGTGCGTTCTGGGGGTGGACTGCCTGCGAGAAAGTTGAACAAAACACAACCTCTCGCAAAATATCACTCAGTAGGGGTACAGATTTTGGGTAACAATAGTGTCTCGTCCCGGCTTCGCATATAGTAGCACACGTGAACACGGCGATATCGTGAATGAAAAGACACTGAAGGGCGAGAATTCACGCACACAGGACATGGTCGAAACCGCATACTGTTGCAGTAAATATTGTTCGGCATAATCAGCGAACAACTCAAGTAGGAGGTACTTCCCACACAGAGTGAACTGCATGGAACAGACAAAGAGATCCTTCTCTTTGTCAAAGCTGCCAAGAACCGCACCACTCCAGTCGTAGAGCTGCACTTCGTGAGAGCACACCGCAGCAAAGACAGAGGCAGACCGTGAAAGCGCGACGTACCTCCCATCCGTAGGCACGCATGCCACAGCTTCACCTGTGTTCACATCCCACAGACGTGCGTCCTTCTCAGTATTGGAGGAGGTGATCACCCACCCACCACAGTGCGACACCACAACCTCACTGCACCCTTCGTGCGAGAGAGTGCGGAGCAACGTCAGGTCTTCGTCATACACAGAGACACCTCCTGGGCCACGGGAGACAACAACACCGCCACGCGCGTATACTGCGTACGAGGGGCCGTCGACTTTGCGGAGCACCTCCCCACCCGGAAGCGCAACCTCGTGTATACGTTTGCTCCGGGCCAGGTAGCAGCGTGTCTTGCACCGTGAGATGGAAGGTACACCGTACTCAATGTCTGCTTTGAACTTGAAGGTAGGTCTGAAGGTTTCTGTATCGAGGCCGGTCACATAGCCTGCCTTCTGTGTAAAGAGGCAGAGTGCTCCACAAGGAGACAGTGATATACTATTTATTTCCATATCCTGCCTTCCTGTTGGCACCTTTGCACTGTACTCAGCAGGACACTTGATGTCGGCCAAGTGAGGGCGGGCAAGCACGATCTGCACCCCTGCCTCAAACGCAGTGTCCTGCAGACGGCACGTCCCCTCCAGCACCTGCGTGCCGATGCGCATCTCGACAGACGCAGGCGAGACAGCAAGCGCCGTGCACGCAACCTCCTTTGCCGCTGCAACGTCCGCCTCGCACGGCACCTCCACTGTCGCAGTCACGCCTGACTCTTCCAGCACAAAGGTCACATCCATCATATTGTTAAGGGGTCTGTTGTGTTTGATGTGATGGTTGGTGGTGTCACTTCGCAACGACAAATAAGGTTGGTGGGTTGAATACGTGTTTCAACAAACTCTGACAAAGCAAGAAATTTGAAGATACCCTGCAAACACACAGGAGATGTGAAAAGAAACCTCATGACCTGCCCGTACTGTCGTGTGATCGGGGAAGGTATCACACAACCGCTCGTAGGCCGGTTTGTGTTTCCGTTTAACGGATTATACTCATGGAAAGGTAAGTTTTATTTCCCAACCCAACAACAACGATAAAGCGTGAAGACAATAAATAAAAGCAATAAGACTGATGTGGCTAAATCCAGTACAAAAACAGTGCAAAACAATCACAAAAGAAGTACAAAAATTACAGTACACAGTACACAGTACACAGTACACAGTACACAGTACACAGTACACAGTACACAGTACACAGTACACAGTACACAGTACACAGTACACAGTACACAGTACACAGTACACAGTACACAGTACACAGTACACAGTACACAGTACACAGTACACAGTACACAGTACACAGTACACAGTACACAGTACACAGTACACAGTACACAGTACACAGTACACAGTACACAGTACACAGTACACAGTACACAGTACACAGTACACAGTACACAGTACACAGTACACAGTACACAGTACACAGTACACAGTACACAGTACACAGTACACAGTACACAGTACACAGTACACAGTACACAGTACACAGTACACAGTACACAGTACACAGTACACAGTACACAGTACACAGTACACAGTACACAGTACACAGTACACAGTACACAGTACACAGTACACAGTACACAGTACACAGTACACAGTACACAGTACACAGTACACAGTACACAAACCACCTGATTACCAAAGCCAACTTCCGAAAACCATCATCTGTACCGACAAACTCCGCGGTGAAAAAGTGTTATTATTGGGGTAAACGCCAGGTGGTCTGAAGAGTGGTCTGACCATATTCTCCAGGTAGCGACCCTCCCCCGTGAAATTGTCCCCCCGGGAGAAAAAGTGAGGGGGGGACAATATCACGTACGGCAAAAAGGGGGGACAATTTCTCGTACTGTAGGGGGGGTCCTACTAGGGCTATGCTGCACGCGCACGGCCGTACGTACGCGTACGCCGCACGTACGCCGTGAGCACTTTTTGAAAATTTGCGGCGCACGCGTGCGCACGGCAGTGCGCACGACCCTTATTCAACGTAGGAAGCCTAGCTCCTATACGTTGCCCTTTGTTGTACTGTACCAGCTCCTATGTGCAGGGGGTTATCCCGGATTACAGCGTACTTCGAGAAAGGCGGAGAAACGCGTCTCACCCTCCTCTGATCGACGTCATGCGTCGGTTGCATAAAAACGAAAAAACAATGTTTTTCTGAATGTGATGTTGTTGTTGGGGTGAGGATAAAACAGTTCCAAGAAAAGCTCCTGCGTCGGTTTTCTTTTTGGTACAAAGAAAACACGAAACATGAATATGACTCTCGTGCACGTACATCTTCACAAATAAAGAGTAAACAAGAAACGAAATGAAAAAATACACAACAACAACGAAGTCTTTGTGTGTCATGTGTGAGTAAGCCGTCCGCTTGAGCTAGATTCACGGTGTGGCCTCTGCAGTTGGTAGTAAACACTCTGCAGACACTTGCACTGTCCCCTTCTGTTAGAATTACAGTCACCACCCTCCCACCAAGGGTGTAAATAAGCCGACCCCCGACCCCGACCCCGACCCCGACCCCGACCCCGACCCCGACCCCGACCCCGACCCCGACCCCGACCCCGACCCCGACCCCGACCCCGACCCCCTGACACCCCCAATCGTTCCTCCCTCAGGTGCGCATCAGCATCTCCTTTAGTATATGTTATCATTTGCCCCTCCCGCGACCCTTTCATGTTTCAGTCCGCACCTCATTCCTCATTGTCTCCTCCTTCCCCCCTGTGGCCGAATAACTGGCCATTTCCAAAGGTTACCGCATCATGGAAACAAGGAGATCCAAAAAAATCCTGTTCGAGCACAGTGCACAGTGCATACATCCCCTTCTTAGCAACTGTAAATAACCGACTCCCGGCTCCCCACTCTCGGACCTTATTTACACCCTTGCCTCCCACCCCTCGCGAAACATCACTCACTGTTGTGTGGGTACAGATGCCTTGTTACAATACCGCTTCTTGTGTTGCTTTCCCTTTCTTCCTCAAACCCTAACACAACCACACGTGAACACGGTGATATCGCAAAGGACCTACCAGAAGTTTGCGATATCACACGCACACAGGACATGGTCGCCACATCATACTGGCGTACATAACCGTAATCTTCATCATCTATGCATTGCACAGCCGTCTCGATCACAAGGTATTTCCCACACGGGGTGAACTGCATGCCCTCGACATCCCCATCCACATCAACACTGCGAAGAGCCGCACCACTCCAATCAAAGAGCTGCACGTTGCCAGAGCCCACCACAGCAAAGACAGAGGCAGACCGTGAAAGCTCGACAGCGCACCTTGACACAGGCACACAGTCTACACATGCCACAGCTTCACCTGTGTTCACATCCCACAGACGCGCGTTGCTCTCGACATCGGAGGAGGTGATCACCCACCCACCACAGTCCGACACTGCTATGTTCCCGTACTCCTGGGCGCACCCTTTATGCGAGAGAGAGCGGAGCAACGTCAGGTCTTCGTCATACACAGAGACGCCGTCTGCACATGATGCGACAACAACACTGCCACATGCGAACACTGAGTACGAGTGGCCATCGACTCTGTGGAGCACCTCCCCACCCGGAAGCGCAACCTCGAGAAGGTGATCCACACACGCCAGGTAGCAGCGTGTCTTGCACCGTGAGATGGCAGGCGCCAAGATTGCTTGAGCATCCACCTTGAACGTGAAGGCAGTGCCAAAGGTTTCTGTGTCGAAACCGCCAACATGCCCCACCCAGTCACTATGGACGCAGAGCTCCCCACAACGCGACAGCGACAAGCCGTGTGTTTGCTCCTGCACACTGTACTCAGCAGGACACTTGATGTCGGCAAAGCGACAGGCAAGCACAACCTGCACCCCTGCATCAAACGCAGTGTCCTGCAGACGGCACGTCCCCTCCAGCACCTGCGTGCCGATGCGCATCTCGACAGACGCAGGCGAGACAGCAAGCGCCGTGCACGCAACCTCCTTTGCCGCTGCAACGTCCGCCTCGCACGGCACCTCCACTGTCGCAGTCACGCCTGACTCTTCCAGCACAAAGGTCACATCCATCATTGTTTCAAGAGCTGTGTTGGTGTGATACAATGTAATGTTCTGTTTGTGGACAGTTGAAGGAGCTGAGAGGGTGGACACGTGGAAAGAGGGGACGAGGGATGGGGGTCGTTGTTTTGGGTTGGGGTAGAAGTTCTGGGGTACAGGACAAAAATGAGCCGCAGTGAGCACATGAAGGTCACACCATGGCGCACATCTCTGTGTGGAGGGCGACGAGGGCGGCCTGGCGGGAGGCGATGTGGTGTTCGGCTGCGACAAGGTGGTCTGCGGTGTCTTGCTCGTGGATGCAGATCTGCCATCACTGGATAGGTGTGTGGTGGCAAGACGCAGGCTTCTGTTGACGACACCAGTTCTTCCGCCTCCACGGAATACAAGGGGGCAAGTCACCACACCCATTTCACATGGTGCCAAAGCATGAACATCACTCGTTGTGGGGGTACAGATGCCGTGTCACAACGCTGACATTTATGGATAATAGAAACACAACCACACGCGAACACGGTGATATCGCAAATGACGGACCTGTGACGCCTGGAATCACACGCACACAGGACATAGTCGCCACGTCATACTGTTGCAGCTCTGAGTGACGTAGGTGAGGTTTGTGTGCATGAACTACAAGGTACTTCCCACACTGGGTGAATTGCACGCCAAAGACACGTCCAGAGATAGTGGCGTTCTGAAGAGCCGCACCACTCCAGTCGTAGAGCTGCACTCTCTGTACTTCGTCCACATTGTCCACGACGGCAAAGACAGAGGCAGACCGGGAAAGACCCACACACCATCCATCCATAGGCACACATGTAACAGCTTCACCTGTGTTCACATCCCACAGACGTGCGTTCTTCTCCTTGTGGGAGGAGGTGATCACCCACCCACCACAGTCCGACGCTGCCATGTTCCTGCACCCTTCATGCGAGAGAGAGCGGAGCAACGTCAGGTCTTCGTCATACACAGAGACGCCGTATTTTCCCTTTGAGACAACCACACTGCCACACGCGAACACTGAGTGCGAGGAGCCGTCGACTTTGCGGAGCACCTCCCCACCCGGAAGCGCAACCTCGAGAAGGCAATCTGTTAAGTGACCCCCACAAACCAGGTAGCAGCGTGTCTTGCACTGCGAGATGGTAGGGAGGATGCCTTTCGTAGCATCGTCTACTTTGAACGAGAAGACTGTGTCGAAGGTTTCTGTGTCAAAGCCTACGTACTCTCCAGTGGGCTGTGAAAAAACACAGAGCGTTCCACAACGCGACAGCAACAATCCTGCCCCCTCTTGCGCATTGTACTCAGCAGGACACTTGATGTCGGCAAAGCGGCGGGCAAGCACAACCTGCACCCCTGCATCAAACGCAGTGTCCTGCAGACGGCACGTCCCCTCCAGCACCTGTGTGCCGATGCGCATCTCGACAGACGCAGGCGAGACAGCAAGCGCCGTGCACGCAACCTCCTTTGCCGCTGCAACGTCCGCCTCGCACGGCACCTCCACTGTCGCAGTCACGCCTGACTCTTCCAGCACAAAGGTCACATCCATTGTTTTGTCTTTTTCTTGTTCCACCTCTGTTGGGAGGTGTGGGTTGTTTGTATTGCATGTACACTCTGTGAAAGTCTGGCTGGCTCTAATCATAGACACAAAAGACTGCAGAGGACGGTAACCATGAAGGAGAACAGCGTGAACAGACGGAAGCACCTCGTATGTGGCCCCAAATCAAAATAGGGCTGAAATACAAAAGCACTCTCGTGACAGTGTACCTTGTACATGACCGGCTGTACATAATGACCGATGTACCGGGGGTGGACACCCAACCATGCAGTGCTACATCCATTTCGTGGTTTACATCTGATATGTGCTGCTCCCGCTTCCACTCATCAGCCAGATGAACGGGGATCATTGCAAACACAGGGACACGAATCCTGTGGTGTAGGGTCCCTGTACGAAGCTTTGCCTTCTATATAATACAGGATCCGCACCCAAAAACTGAAAACTCGTATTAAAAGAGCTAAACAGCGGCACCTCCGAACTCTCTATAGCACTCCGGGATTTCTCTGCAGGGAGCCTCGCAGTCCGCATTGTGTGGGAGAAGAAGAAATAAAGGGGTGAGGGAAAAAAACAGTGGAGGATGGGGGTGAAAGGCAAGAGGGGGAATCCCCCCCTCACTGAAATCACCCTGGATCCTCCGCCCCTCCCGATGTGTGCGGGGGGTTTTGTTCTGATTTATTTTTGCTCGGGTTTCCCTGTGGAGGGATGTGTTTTGGGTAAAATGGGGGTCGGTGGTGGGATTAAAAATAATCAGTTAGCTGTGTTGGGAAGGGGGTGGAGTGTAACACCAAAGTTAGGTTGGCATGTTTATACTTCTTTTTATAATGCCCGCAGGAACCATCACCTTGCAGTCGTTGGCTCGGAGTAGCGGAGTGGTGTGCGGTAATGCGGAGGGGCAGATGTCTTCACGCTGAAGAAGGATACGCATTCAGGGGGACAGCGAAAACGAACACTGATACGGCGACAGCGAGGAGGTGCGTTCTGGGGGTGGACTGCCTGCGAGAAAGCTGCACAACTCAGTAGGGGTACAGATGTCTCGTCACAATGGTGTCTCGTCCCGGCTTCGCAAAAAGTACCACGCGTGAACACGGCGATATCGTGAATGAAAACACAGCGAAGTCTGAGAATTCACGCACACAGGACATAGTCGAAACATCATACTGTTGTAGCCAATATTTTTCGGCATAATCAGCGACCAACTCAAGTAAAAGGTACTTCCCACACTGAGTGAACTGCATGGAACAGACAAAGAGATACCCCGGTTTATCAAAGCTGTCAAGAGCCGCACCACTCCAGTCATAGAGCTGCACTTCGTGAGAGTGCACCGCAGCAAAGACAGAGGCAGACCGCGAAAGCGCGACGTACCTCCCATCCGTAGGCACGCATGCCACAGCTTCACCTGTGTTCACATCCCACAGACGTGCGTTGCTCTCACTGAGTGAGGAGGTGATCACCCACTCACCACAGTTCGACACCACTGCCTCACTGCACCTTTCGTGTGAAATAGAGCGGAGCAACGTCAGGTCTTCGTCATACACAGAGACACCTCCTGGGCTACGGGAGACAACAACACCGCCACGCGCGTATACTGCGTACGAGGGGTCGTCGACTTTGCGGAGCACCTCCCCACCCGGAAGCGCAACCTCGTGTATACGTTCGCTCCAGGCTAGGTAGCAGCGTGTCTTGCACCGTGAGATGGCAGGCACACCGCACACCACAATGTCTACTTTGAACTTGAAGGCAGGGCTGAAGGTTTCTGTCTCGAGGCCGGTGACATAGCCTGCCTTATGTGTAAAGAGGCAGAGTGCTCCACAAGGAGACAGTGATATACTATTTATTTTCATATCCTGCGTTCCTGTTGGAACCTTTACACTGTACTCAGCAGGACACTTGATGTCGGCAAAGCGAGGACAGGCAAGCACGATCTGCACCCCTGCATCAAACGCAGTATCCTGCAGACGGCACGTCCCCTCCAGCACCTGCGTGCCGATGCGCATCTCGACAGACGCAGGCGAGACAGCAAGCGCCGTGCACGCAACCTCCTTTGCCGCTGCAACGTCCGCCTCGCACGGCACCTCCACTGTCGCAGTCACGCCTGACTCTTCCAGCACAAAGGTCACATCCATCATTGTTTCAAGAGCTGTGTTGGTGTGATACAATGTAATGTTCTGTTTGTGGACAGTTGAAGGAGCTGAGAGGGTGGACACGTGGAAAGAGGGGACGAGGGATGGGGGTCGTTGTTTTGGGTTGGGGTAGAAGTTCTGGGGTACAGGACAAAAATGAGCCGCAGTGAGCACATGAAGGTCACACCATGGCGCACATCTCTGTGTGGAGGGCGACGAGGGCGGCCTGGCGGGAGGCGATGTGGTGTTCGGCTGCGACAAGGTGGTCTGCGGTGTCTTGCTCGTGGATGCAGATCTGCCATCACTGGATAGGTGTGTGGTGGCAAGACGCAGGCTTCTGTTGACGACACCAGTTCTTCCGCCTCCACGGAATACAAGGGGGCAAGTCACCACACCCATTTCACATGGTGCCAAAGCATGAACATCACTCGTTGTGGGGGTACAGATGCCGTGTCACAACGCTGACATTTATGGATAATAGAAACACAACCACACGCGAACACGGTGATATCGCAAATGACGGACCTGTGACGCCTGGAATCACACGCACACAGGACATAGTCGCCACGTCATACTGTTGCAGCTCTGAGTGACGTAGGTGAGGTTTGTGTGCATGAACTACAAGGTACTTCCCACACTGGGTGAATTGCACGCCAAAGACACGTCCAGAGATAGTGGCGTTCTGAAGAGCCGCACCACTCCAGTCGTAGAGCTGCACTCTCTGTACTTCGTCCACATTGTCCACGACGGCAAAGACAGAGGCAGACCGGGAAAGACCCACACACCATCCATCCATAGGCACACATGTAACAGCTTCACCTGTGTTCACATCCCACAGACGTGCGTTCTTCTCCTTGTGGGAGGAGGTGATCACCCACCCACCACAGTCCGACGCTGCCATGTTCCTGCACCCTTCATGCGAGAGAGAGCGGAGCAACGTCAGGTCTTCGTCATACACAGAGACGCCGTATTTTCCCTTTGAGACAACCACACTGCCACACGCGAACACTGAGTGCGAGGAGCCGTCGACTTTGCGGAGCACCTCCCCACCCGGAAGCGCAACCTCGAGAAGGCAATCTGTTAAGTGACCCCCACAAACCAGGTAGCAGCGTGTCTTGCACTGCGAGATGGTAGGGAGGATGCCTTTCGTAGCATCGTCTACTTTGAACGAGAAGACTGTGTCGAAGGTTTCTGTGTCAAAGCCTACGTACTCTCCAGTGGGCTGTGAAAAAACACAGAGCGTTCCACAACGCGACAGCAACAATCCTGCCCCCTCTTGCGCATTGTACTCAGCAGGACACTTGATGTCGGCAAAGCGGCGGGCAAGCACAACCTGCACCCCTGCATCAAACGCAGTGTCCTGCAGACGGCACGTCCCCTCCAGCACCTGTGTGCCGATGCGCATCTCGACAGACGCAGGCGAGACAGCAAGCGCCGTGCACGCAACCTCCTTTGCCGCTGCAACGTCCGCCTCGCACGGCACCTCCACTGTCGCAGTCACGCCTGACTCTTCCAGCACAAAGGTCACATCCATTGTTTTGTCTTTTTCTTGTTCCACCTCTGTTGGGAGGTGTGGGTTGTTTGTATTGCATGTACACTCTGTGAAAGTCTGGCTGGCTCTAATCATAGACACAAAAGACTGCAGAGGACGGTAACCATGAAGGAGAACAGCGTGAACAGACGGAAGCACCTCGTATGTGGCCCCAAATCAAAATAGGGCTGAAATACAAAAGCACTCTCGTGACAGTGTACCTTGTACATGACCGGCTGTACATAATGACCGATGTACCGGGGGTGGACACCCAACCATGCAGTGCTACATCCATTTCGTGGTTTACATCTGATATGTGCTGCTCCCGCTTCCACTCATCAGCCAGATGAACGGGGATCATTGCAAACACAGGGACACGAATCCTGTGGTGTAGGGTCCCTGTACGAAGCTTTGCCTTCTATATAATACAGGATCCGCACCCAAAAACTGAAAACTCGTATTAAAAGAGCTAAACAGCGGCACCTCCGAACTCTCTATAGCACTCCGGGATTTCTCTGCAGGGAGCCTCGCAGTCCGCATTGTGTGGGAGAAGAAGAAATAAAGGGGTGAGGGAAAAAAACAGTGGAGGATGGGGGTGAAAGGCAAGAGGGGGAATCCCCCCCTCACTGAAATCACCCTGGATCCTCCGCCCCTCCCGATGTGTGCGGGGGGTTTTGTTCTGATTTATTTTTGCTCGGGTTTCCCTGTGGAGGGATGTGTTTTGGGTAAAATGGGGGTCGGTGGTGGGATTAAAAATAATCAGTTAGCTGTGTTGGGAAGGGGGTGGAGTGTAACACCAAAGTTAGGTTGGCATGTTTATACTTCTTTTTATAATGCCCGCAGGAACCATCACCTTGCAGTCGTTGGCTCGGAGTAGCGGAGTGGTGTGCGGTAATGCGGAGGGGCAGATGTCTTCACGCTGAAGAAGGATACGCATTCAGGGGGACAGCGAAAACGAACACTGATACGGCGACAGCGAGGAGGTGCGTTCTGGGGGTGGACTGCCTGCGAGAAAGCTGCACAACTCAGTAGGGGTACAGATGTCTCGTCACAATGGTGTCTCGTCCCGGCTTCGCAAAAAGTACCACGCGTGAACACGGCGATATCGTGAATGAAAACACAGCGAAGTCTGAGAATTCACGCACACAGGACATAGTCGAAACATCATACTGTTGTAGCCAATATTTTTCGGCATAATCAGCGACCAACTCAAGTAAAAGGTACTTCCCACACTGAGTGAACTGCATGGAACAGACAAAGAGATACCCCGGTTTATCAAAGCTGTCAAGAGCCGCACCACTCCAGTCATAGAGCTGCACTTCGTGAGAGTGCACCGCAGCAAAGACAGAGGCAGACCGCGAAAGCGCGACGTACCTCCCATCCGTAGGCACGCATGCCACAGCTTCACCTGTGTTCACATCCCACAGACGTGCGTTGCTCTCACTGAGTGAGGAGGTGATCACCCACTCACCACAGTTCGACACCACTGCCTCACTGCACCTTTCGTGTGAAATAGAGCGGAGCAACGTCAGGTCTTCGTCATACACAGAGACACCTCCTGGGCTACGGGAGACAACAACACCGCCACGCGCGTATACTGCGTACGAGGGGTCGTCGACTTTGCGGAGCACCTCCCCACCCGGAAGCGCAACCTCGTGTATACGTTCGCTCCAGGCTAGGTAGCAGCGTGTCTTGCACCGTGAGATGGCAGGCACACCGCACACCACAATGTCTACTTTGAACTTGAAGGCAGGGCTGAAGGTTTCTGTCTCGAGGCCGGTGACATAGCCTGCCTTATGTGTAAAGAGGCAGAGTGCTCCACAAGGAGACAGTGATATACTATTTATTTTCATATCCTGCGTTCCTGTTGGAACCTTTACACTGTACTCAGCAGGACACTTGATGTCGGCAAAGCGAGGACAGGCAAGCACGATCTGCACCCCTGCATCAAACGCAGTATCCTGCAGACGGCACGTCCCCTCCAGCACCTGCGTGCCGATGCGCATCTCGACAGACGCAGGCGAGACAGCAAGCGCCGTGCACGCAACCTCCTTTGCCGCTGCAACGTCCGCCTCGCACGGCACCTCCACTGTCGCAGTCACGCCTGACTCTTCCAGCACAAAGGTCACATCCATCATTGTTTCAAGAGCTGTGTTGATGTGATGCAATTATCTGTTGTGTTGGGTGGACAGTTGAAGGAGCTGAGAGGGTGCACCCGTGGAAAGAGGGGACGAGGGATGGGGGTCGTTGTTTTGGGTTGGGGTAGAAGTTCTGGGGTACAGGACAAAAATGAACGGCAGTGAGCACATGAATAGGTCTCACCATGGCGCACATCTCTGTGTGGAGGGCGACGAGGGCGGCCTGGCGGGAGGCGATGTGGTGTTCGGCTGCGACAAGGTGGTCTGCGGTGTCTTGCTCGTGGATGCAGATCTGCCATCACTGGATAGGTGTGTGGTGGCAAGACGCAGGCTTCTGTTGACGACACCAGTTCTTCCGCCTCCACGGAATACAGGGGGGCAAGTCACCACACCCATTTCACATGGTGGCAAAGCATAAACATCACTCGTTGTGGGGGTACAGATGTCTTGTCGCAATGGTAGTCACTACTGTGGTGCTGTCGGATGATACAAACACAACCACACGCGAACACGGTGATATCGCAAATGATTCATCAAAGGAGGCAGCAACGTCTGGAATCACAAGTACACAGGACATGGTCGCCACATCATACTGGTGCAGCTCTGCATAATCTGCTCCATCGTCAGTGCGCTTTGTACCTGGACCACAAGGTACTTCCCACACGGGGTGAATTGCAGGCCAAGGCCACTTCCAGAGATAGTGGCGTTCTGAAGAGCCGCACCACTCCAGTCGTAGAGCTGCACACTCCGTGCCCCATTCTCATCTACCCCCACAGCAAAGACAGAGGTATACCTTGACAGGGCTACAACGCACCTTGACATAGGCATATAAAGCTGTGACACACATGTGAACACAGCTTCACCTGTGTTTACATCCCACAGAAGTGCGTTTTTCTCCCACAGGGAGGAGGTGATCACCCACCCACCACAGCGCGACACTTCGATGTTCCCGCCCCACTGGTTGCACCCTTTGTGCGACATAGTGCGGAGCAACGTCAGGTCTTCGTCATACACAGAGACGCTACCTTGGCCACGGGAGACAACAACGCCGCCACACGCGAACACTTCGAACGAGGGTCCGTCAACTTTGCGGAGCATCTCCCCACCCGGAAGTATAACCTCGAGAAGTCCTTCCCTCGAACAGGCCAGGTAGCAGCGTGTCTTGCACCGTGAGATGGCAGGCGCACCGCACACCTTAATGTCTACTTTGAACTTGAAGGCAGGGCTGAAGGTTTCTGTATCGAGGCCGTTCACATAACCTTCATTCTGTGTAAAGAGGCAGAGTGCTCCACAAGGAGACAACGATACGTGAACTATATTTGGCCGCTGCCCATCAGTTAGCACCTCTACACTGCACTCAGCAGGACACTTGATATCGGCAAAGCGAGGGCAGGCAAGCACAATCTGCACCCCTGCACCAAACGCAGTGTCCTGCAGACGGCACGTCCCCTCCAGCACCTGCATGCCGATGCGCATCTCGACAGACGCAGGCGAGACAGCAAGCGCCGTGCACGCAACCTCCTTTGCCGCTGCAACGTCCGCCTCGCACGGCACCTCCACTGTCGCAGTCACGCCTGACTCTTCCAGCACAAAGGTCACATCCATCATTGTTTCAAGAGCTGTGTTGGTGGAATGCAATTTTCTGTTGTGTTGGGTGGACAGTTGAAGGAGCTGAGAGGGTGCACACGTGGAAAGAGGGGACGAGGGATGGGGGTCGTTGTTTTGGGTTGGGGTAGAAGTTCTGGGGTACAGGACAAAAATGAACGGCAGTGAGCACATGAATAGGTCTCACCATGGCGCACATCTCTGTGTGGAGGGCGACGAGGGCGGCCTGGCGGGAGGCGATGTGGTGTTCGGCTGCGACAAGGTGGTCTGCGGTGTCTTGCTCGTGGATGCCATCACTGGATAGGTGTGTGGTGGCAAGACGCAGGCTTCTGTTGACGACACCAGTTCTTCCGCCTTCACGGAATACAAGGGGGCAAGTCACCACACCCATTTCACATGGTGCCAAAGCATAAACATCACTCGTTGTGGGGGTGCAGATGTTTTGTTACAACGTTAGTGCTGTCGGATGATACAAACACAACCACACGCGAACACGGTGATATCGCAAATGACGTACGTTTGACTTTTGGGATCACAAGCACACAGGACATGGTCGCCACATCATACTGGTGCAGCTCTGCGTCTAATGCTCCATTGTCAGTGCGCATTTGGACACAGGCCACAAGGTACTTCCCACACGGGGTGAATTGCAGTTCACCGGCACTTCGAGACATAGTGGCGTTCTGAAGAGCCGCACCACTCCAGTCGTAGAGCTGCACACTCCGTGCCCCATTCTCATCTACCCCCACAGCAAAGACAGAGGTATACCTTGACAGCGCTACAGCGCACCTTGACATAGGCATACATGCCACAGCTTCACCTGTGTTCACATCCCACAGACGTGCGTTTTTCTCCCTGAAGGAGGCGGTGATCACCCACCCACCACAGGGCGACACTTCCATGTTCCCGCCCCACTGGTCGCACCCTTCGTGCGAGAGAGTGCGGAGCAACGTCAGGTCTTCGTCATACACAGAGATGCGACCTCGGCCACGGGAGACAACAACACTGCCACACGCAAACACTTCAAACGAGGAGCCGTCAACTTTGCGGAGCACCTCCCCACCCGGAAGCGAAACCTCGCGAAGTCCTTCCCTCGAACAGGCCAGGTAGCAGCGTGTCTTGCACCGTGAGATGGCAGGCGCACCGCACACCTTAATGTCTACTTTGAACTTGAAGGCAGGGCTGAAGGTTTCTGTATCGAGTCCGGTCACATAGTAATCCTGTGTAAAGAGGCAGAGTGCTCCACAAGGAGACAGCGATAACAGCGATATACTATTTATTTTCATATCCTGCTTTCCTGTTCGCTTTACACTGTACTCAGCAGGACACTTGATGTCGGCAATGCGAGGGCGGGCAAGCACAACCTGCACCCCTGCATCAAACGCAGTGTCCTGCAGACGGCACGTCCCCTCCAGCACCTGCGTGCCGATGCGCATCTCGACAGACGCAGGCGAGACAGCAAGCGCCGTGCACGCAACCTCCTTTGCCGCTGCAACGTCCGCCTCGCACGGCACCTCCACTGTCGCAGTCACGCCTGACTCTTCCAGCACAAAGGTCACATCCATTGTTTTCTTCGGGGTCTGTTGTGTTTGATGTGATGTATTGTATGACTTCGCAACTCGAGTGTTCAGGTCAACGACATGCAAAAGAATGGGAAGGCAACACTGTGCTCACATTGATATGGAAGCCTTGATAGACGCCAACAAAGCAACCCAGACACACCTCTGTTCCCTGACCCTCCCGACCAACAGACCAGGCAAGCACCTTGCAGGCGTCTCTGACTCGAAGTGGTGTGTGGTTACGGAATGCAGATGAAATACAGTGTTCGAACAAAAGGGAGAAACAAACAAAACATCAGTTATTATTACTATATTTCTGGCCACGGCGATCGCGGCAGAAATGTGGTGGAGGTTTGGTGGTGGGGGGGGGTTTGAACCACCACGGGAATATGTGAGAGTTCTATGCTAAAATGGGGACTCTTTTGGGGGGATAGGAACAACGGAAGGGGGCTTGGAACAACGTAGATAGCCCTTCGTTAGCCAGAGTCGCGCCCCCAGACAAAACAAAGACTGCCATACAAAGCCCTCTCGTGACAGTGTTACTTGGTACATAACCGGTGCACCGGGTGTACCCCCAAACATGCAGTCCTACACCAATTTAGCACCAATTTAGAAGTATAAATCTATACGAAAGGAGAGTTGGTAAGAGACTATTACCTTGTGTTCATGTGACTAAAGTCTCCTAGTAGTAAGTGATTTGTCACATGAAGAAAAGAAAATAGTGGAATACAAGTGTCTATGACACACAAAGCCGACTCGACCAACTCCACTTGGAATGCAAAAGGTTTTCTATATAAACATAAACTTGGTTGTATTAGTGTCACCCAAAGATGAGCTCCACTATTTTATTTTATTTTGGATATCTAAAATATGGTCGCAAAAACACAAATAAAAAAGACTTTGAAATGCACCAGCCCATGAAAATCACAGCAAAGAGAGTAATAATTCCAATATTCTTCGAATTATTCATTTCACTGCTTTGTTAAAAAACCACACACACACTCTTTCTAAATTGAAAAACAAAACCTCCCCTCCCCCTTTTCATCCTTGCCCGCCCCCAACACAGGACGCCTTCGCTGTCGCCATGAAAGCAGCTTGGTACTCGCTTTCTATCCCCGTCTGCACGAAAGGGGCTGGGTTCAGCATGTCGACGATCCCAAAGTAGAGGATCTCTGTCTGCAGCGTGCCGCTTGACGTGCCTGGATCGCCTGGGTAGATCAGGTTCCCTGGCGTGCCCCCGAAGAACTTTTGGAACACAGTTCTGCGTACTCCGCCTTGCTGTACGGTGGGTTGGGGTTGTGGAGTGTATCATTCACTGTGTTAGAAAACCAAAAAACCAAAAAAAACCAAAACACAACTTAAAAAAAAAATGCTGTCTCGGGAAAGCATTTTTCAGACCTTCAGCATCCGAAAGACATCAAAAAACAGTACAACAACGCGATTGATCCCCAAGGTATTTCAAAAAAAAAAACCATACTGTTTCAAACGGGACCCCCTTCTCTGACTCGCAGAGGTGTTGTGCTATGGGTGGACCTGGGTTGTGCGGGTCGTGGAACGGGTCGTCACGCGACTCCGCGTCGTACTTACGGTGCATCTTGGGCGGACCCATACGTTCTTTACCACCTTTACCCGCACCGCGCCGCACACGCCCCACACTGTGGTGATAGTCGTCCGGGATGACCGCCTCGCCAGGCACATCGCCCTTCTCGTCTTCATCACTACTTTCGCTGGCTACCTCCTCAAACTGTTTGTCTGGGTCTGCTGCAGCAACTAGCTCCTCATTGACCACTTCTACAGGCTTCGCCGTCTTTCTATAGAGCTGGAACATATCAGGTGCGGCGCGGCGCTCACGAGCCCCAGCAATACGTCTACGCCTGGAGATGTGTGACGTTACTTCCGTCTCAGGTCCATATGTAGAATCGCCAGTTGCCTGTTCATACTCCCTGAAGCATGTTCTGCAGGCAGGGGCTCGCCAGGTCTTCGGTGTGCATCTGAGATAGAGACGTGGAAATGGAGGAGGGGTATTGAAATGTTTTTTTTTTTTGGGAGTTTTGGGGGGTTAAAAGGGAAATAATAAAACCTACATTCTCGAACTTTTCTGCCGTAATTTTCATTGGACACAATCCCTTGTTTTGTTATTGAACCACCTGTGTGCCCCTTTTCATGTCTATCCATGGAAACTGTATCAGAAGTGATACTTTTATTTCCCAACCCAACAACGATAAAGCGTGAAGACAATAAATAAAAGCAAAAGAAGAAGTAATTTTAGGTTTTGTGAGGCACTCAACGAGTGTTCCGGCTCTGTGGCGTCACCAACACTCCCCAGTCATTTTTCCTGCGCATCCAGGAAAACTCGCAGTATGCGACTAGGCATTTGGCAATTTCTCCTCACAATAAAACATACCTCCAGGCGTTCACTGCCCCGCACCCTTTGCACTTCCACTCGCTGTCGAGGTGCGGCTCTTCCTGCGCTACGGTAGGGAGGTTGACACGCCCGGGGAACTCATTTACCTCGTCCTTTTCCTTTTCCGTATCCTTCTTGCCTCCAGGGATGAGCGGGGCCGCTGCGTCGTCTTTGTTGTCCTCCTCCTTCTCCCCTTTCTCCTTCTCTTCTTTGGCCTCTTGCTCCTCCCAATCCTTCTCCTTTTCCTTCTCTTCGCCATCCTTCGGTGCTGCTGAAGGGTCAATCGGGGGTGACCTTTGTTTCTTCTTTTGATGGTAGGTGTACTGCAACCACCGCTCCTCCGCATCCATCACCTTCTTGATGTATTTCATCCCCTTCTTCTTCTTCTCCCCTTCCTCCGGAGGGAAGAACCGCCGTCTTGCAGAAATCTTTCTTTTCGCCGATTCATGCCGATCTCCGATCATTGGTAATGGGGTGTGATGCTTCCTCGAAAACACCGGCTCCATATGTCTGCTAATGTTATATGAGTGCAGCACCTCATGCAAAGAAAAGCAAGGATTCCCCAACAGCATCGTCGAAGCCGCTTGGACTCTTTTATCTGCACCCCAGATAGGTCTTCCGTCCACCTCATTGCGAACGGAATGCACCCCCACTACGAGAGAGTAGCCTATAGAACGTTTCCCTCTGAGCAGCCTGGTATCGTTTTCAAGCTGAATCAAAAGGCATTTCAACGCCTTTGGGGCAAGCTGGATGTGCTTTTCGATGGGTTCATCTGGGGTAATGTTTATCACCAACGGAATGTCTTTGTGGGGTATCGAGAAGGCATTGAGCGTCACCGCAAAGTACATATCAGCACCATGCCACTCCAGGCAATAGAGCCCTACATACCGTGGAAGCAAACTGTCTTTATGCTTTTTGAGGTGCTCACGATAATCATAGAGCATTTTGAACAGAGCGTCCGCCCGCTCTTTGCTGAGACCTGAAATGACAAAACGCTCATCATGTGTACCATAGAAGAAGGCCCCGGGACGTAGTTCTAGGAGCGTACGAAGGTGGCATGTCATGAGCCCAGCTCGCGCGGAGGAAAGCGAAATGGAATGTAAATAATCCTCGTCGGTGATGTTCAGCATTGACCGCAAATCGGCGAAGACCTCCGGGGCATAGTCTGTGATGTGCAACTCCTGGTCTGTATCCTCTCCGGGTAAGGTGCGGCCTCCAACGGGAATGATTGCTCCAATGATTGCGGATGGAGAGCTTGATCGTACAAACTCTTGGATAGCCGCAACGAGGTCTGCTGGAGAATGTGTTTTTATTCCGTTCACCGACTCAATAATCGATTTAACCGGAAGGCCACAACGGTCTGCAGGACCATGTGGCACAACGCTTTTCACAAAGATCGGACCTTCATCGCGTGTAACATCGAGATCCATCCCTAGCTCGCCCCCAGGGGGAATGTCAAACCGAAATTTTTTGTGAATACTGTTTCCGATTGGGAGGATGTTGCGTGCCTGGAGGACCACCGGCTCGTCGTCTCCGTCTAGTAGAACTTCAATCGCCTCGAGGTCATCTTTCAGCTGAATCACCCCACGCCGTTTGTTGTATTGTGGTGCGTTGTGTAGACCCGAAATTTCTACTCTGGACCCCACCTCCAAACCATGCTCATCATCCAACGGCAGAATCACGGAGTAAACCAATTGATCAGCCCCGCTTTGCGACCATGCTTCCATATACGACTCTATTGCTCGCTTGGACGGCATCCTATACCCATCAATCCGATCAATCACAAACCCTGGATACATCCCCGCTCTCTCCGACGGACCCCCTACGGTCAAACCTGCGACAAAGGGCAGACCATTAGGCTTCGTTTGGAAACAGATTCCGGGGTCTTGACCAGGGTGCAGACGGAATCCAATATCCTTCGAGAGGGAGGTCCGAATGATCGTCAAATTCTCTGGCGATACGGACACCGGTTGTCCGGTTTCGTGAACGTTTACGACAACGGAGTAGGATTCTGGGTTGTATCCTATTACGGACCCGCTTTTTCCATTGAAAAGAGTTTCCCTTTCCATGTTTTTGATGATAACGCGAGATTCAAGCGGAAGCGCCCAATCCGGGGTCGGCAGAGACGAGGTGTAATCGATGTCTCCTTCAGACATAGGCTGGTCTCTTAGCATGGAGTAGGACTGCATTTCCTCGAAGGGTCCTTGGTTTGGATCGGGGTTGCGTGTAGGGTACCGTACGATAGAAGTCTCAATGCCATGCTGTATTGCGCAGATCAAAGGAAACCTTGGGTGTCCTGCATGAATAAAACGCTGCCCAATCCTCCGCGGGTGTTTTGTCTCGATTTGTGGAGAAGGGGAGAGCTGCATTGACGACCATGCGCGGCGAATTTTTGGATCCTCGCAAATCCCATCCACAAAGTCCTGATGCGTCAAAAACCCATCCCGATTTTTGTCAAACTGCTCGAAAAGCCAGCGGTTAAAATCTGGAAATGTATAGGTCTCGCGAATTTCTGGGCTCATTCCGTGGGTCATAACGGCTAAAGCGTAGAGCTGTTCTTTCTTCACAACCCAACCTTGCCTTTGATAATCAAATGCGCGGAAAAGAAGATCGCTTTTATCTTCAAGCGGACCGCTGAGGAGGGTACGCATTGCGAGGAGGTAGCGAGAGAACTGAACGACCTCGGGGCTTTCTTCTGGGGACACGATGTGGTCGAACATTCCATAGAGCAAGTCTGCAACGTCGAGGTGGATGTTCAGCGGGGCGAAGGACTGCAGAAAGATGTCCTTCGGGATGATACCGTAGCCTTCTCTATCGAGCTGCCGAAAATGAAACACAATTGTCGACAAATCCTGGACATCCAATAATGGAAACACTTCGCCAACGTTGTACAAACGGTTGTGATGAAACGCCCACGCCATAGTTAAATCATGAAGGCAAGTCTCAAAGGCCAACTCATTGGTGAAATGGTAAAGTACAAAGCTGTTGAAGATGTGCTCATCAGAAATATAGGAAATTCGGACAGCAGGGAGGAGGGGTTGCTGCTCGGTGTCGACAACCACTTCGACAATCGAGAGGATTCCTTGGAAATCCAATTTTACCGGAAAATTTGGGTCGGAAGATCCCATGATGCAGATGCATGAGAGACAGACGTAGCAGGTTAATTCGTCAACCATGTCAGCGATGATGCCGTGCTCGAACTTTCCGGTTTGAACGCCTTCCGCAGATAATGAGTGCACCTCGCAGCCCCAAAAGATGTGATGTCCGATAACTGCTTCGATATCGCCGACTTCAAGAGCATTGTCTCCTGGCATGTCAGGGACCGGAGGAGGACGGCCTTCGGGGAGATGAAGAACGGAGTAGAGCTCAAACAAATTGAAAATGTCGTGGTGGTGTTGAGGGTAGCGTGCGAGGGCGCGGGCGTAGAGTCCGTTCATGGGAATGCCTTCTAAGGCGGTGGCGATGCGTTCGTCGATTTTTCCTGCCTTTTTGTGTTTTAAAAAGTGAAGTACACGGCCAGCTTCATCAGGTCGATCCATATCAGAAAATTTCAAATGAATTTTTTTGGTTCCAATAATGTCCGGATCCACGACAAAGCATTCGAAAGAGAGCGGAGTTACGGTGCCTAGTGTTACATCCTCGTATTCGCGGATGAGAGGCAGGGATTGGTAGTCCTCGCTGCTGAACACGAAATGGCCCTCAAAGAGATAGATGTGACCTTCCAGTGGACGAGCGCGGTCGATCTGACATCTGCAGGCGTGGCCCTCGATGAAGCGGTCGTCCAAGCGGTAGCGTGCTTGGATGATGCGGGCTGCTTCGTGCACCTCTCTTCCACGGCTGACAAACACACTGCTCATTGAAGAGGAATATGAGGAGAAAACAAAAAGAAAAGAAAAGTTGATAAGATGAACCTAGGCCTCTCGTGCTTAGTAGTCACCTCTAAAAGAATAGTTAAGATACACTAAACAACCTAGAAACTAACACAAAATGCAGGGTAGGTTTTTGTCTTGAGGGGAGGAGAGAGAAAATAAAGATGAGGAAAAAGAGAGAAAAAAATGCGTCCTTTTTGTTAGGATTGAGTCATTCTTTGTAACAAAATAAAAGGGGGGGGCTAGGGTTGGGGTATTCCTGTGGAGGTTGGGAGAGTTGGAGAAAAGGTTGGTGTTAATTTAAAAGAAGACATTGAGGTGGGGTGAAATTTTTTTTCTTCGAAGTCTTGAAACCGATGGTCTTGTACAAAAGAGAGGAGAGAGAGGGAACAAAAAAGGGGGAAGTATCTGAACCTAGGCCTCTTGTTGTGTAATCATCAAAGAAGAAAAAAGGGTTCTGTGGTGATATGACAAGAACGGAGCCTGCACCAAGTCGTTGGCAAACATTCCGATAGTTTGTCAAGAGGATTTCCCAAGGGGGGGAACAAAGCTCAAAAAATCCCAAAAAATTTTAAATTCGTCATGACCCATGGCAGGGGGCCATTGCAGAAAGAAAAAAAAAAAACGTGGCGTGTGTATTGCGCGGTGTACTAACTCTATAACAGCTAAGTAGTGAGTTACAAAAGATTTTGAGTAATAAAGCTGCTGGACATGTGGGTGCAGACGTCTTTGCAGGATGTTGGCGCAAATAACAGAAACAGTCAATTGAAAGAAAAACAAAAACAAAAACAAAAACAAAAAAAGGGCAGGCAAAATAAGCAATCAATCAATAAGGCATACAAAAAAACGCAACCCAATTTCTCCTCTGAAAAGAGGGAATATTGGGGGAAAAGGCAGAAAAATGCACTGTAAAGTGCCTGGACAAAAAAATTGACTTGAAATATACAACAGCCCTCTCGTGAACCGTGTATTTTCAGTGTATCAATGTGGTTGAACCCCAACCCATGCGGTCGCGGTTGACGTCTGCTCTGTCACGACAAAGCAGAGAGTAAGACAAAATCGCGGAAAAACGCTTCTATTTTTCCTTCCATCGAATTTAAAGACATCAATGCACATAACCCCCACCTCCCACACCTCCCCCCTCCCCCTTGTTTACATTCCATTAGCAGAACAACCTCCAATCGTAAGCTTCTGGATGTCTTCACGCGAAGGTTTGTGATCAAGACGTGGGAGCTTCAGCATTTGGTTGATTCTTGTACGTCGTTTGATTGATTCTTCCGCACTGAACGCACCTTTACCCAATGCGTTCACGGCACGCGCAAGACTGCTGCTTGGTGCCGGAGCAGGCGCAGCTTCAGCGGGAGGGTTCCGAATCTGCGGCAGTTCTCCCCCAAGCCCTGCACCTCCCAGGGTCAAATCTTTTGGGTCCGACTGCGCTTTGAACATGCTCATTGCCTTCTTTGCCAGCATATTGAGGCGCGTTGTTTGTTCCTGAATGGTGGTTTCGGTCTTAGGGCTTTCCGGTAGTGCTTTCTCGGGGGGGTCGGTTGTGGGCTCGTCGGGTGCGACACTCTCTTTGGCACTGCCTTTTCCACGACGTTCGTGGAATCGCTTTGCATGCCGTTGGACCATCTCGAGATATGCCTGCCCCTCTGTCCCTTTGCTGTCTTGCTGTCTGTCGCCGAGAGAGAGCTCCCGCTCTCGCTCCTCATCTGCTTTTTCGGATGCTTTGAGTCCTTCCACAAACCTCTCCGCCCAGCGTTTAATTCGTTCGTCGTCCTCCCCTTTGGTTAGCTGTTCTAAGAGCGTTTCCGGGTGCGCTCCTAGCTCCTTGAGAAGGGCGGACCCGACGGTGTCTTCTTGACGTTGGAGGTAGCGTTGAACGGTGGTCATGGTTTGGAGGACAGTGTCGAAGCGTTCTGAAGTGGCTGCGGTTTGGGTTTTGGCGAAGACGTCTTTGCGAGCGGAGGCGAGAACGGACGTTTTGATGTCACCTCGTGTGAGGAAGTTGAGATACGCCTTGAGGGTGTCGTTGTCGTGTTTGAAGAGAACGGCAAGGCGTTTTTCTTTGTCTTTTGGGTTGACCTTTGTGCGTGGAACGAAGACTGCGGAATCGGGTATTTCGAGCATATTACGCAGCGCTTTTGTCAAAGCGAAGACAGTGTGGTGAAGTTGCAGACCAGGTTGCTCGACAGCAGAGATCGCTTCGGACACCTCGCGTTTCATGTCAGACATCAATTTCTTCCATTTTTTGTCGTCTGGTTTGCCTTCTTCGAACATCGCTTGGAGGCGCTTTTTTGCTTTAGAAGAGCGTGGTTTGGTGTCTTTGGTATTGTTGTTATCGTCGTTATCCTCAACTTCTTCGTCGAGAGGGGTCGGGCTGTCGTCATCATCATTGTAGTTATCATCGTCATCGGAGTCGATTTCGGGTTCAGAATTGTCTTCACATTTTTCAACCTTTTCGTCAAATTTTTTGCGTTGTTTGCTTGTGCTAATACTCCGTGGGCGAGGGGATGGAGTTACCGGCGCTGGTGTCGCTGGGGTGGCCGGGGAAGGGTCCTGTTGTGGAATGTCCTCTTCCTTTGAGGATACGCATTCAGACGGTTCGTTTGCAGCATTGCATCGTGGGCAGTCTGCGCGCGAGGTTACCGTAGTGGTTGCAGTGTTCCATGCGATCAGATGGTCTACGTACTCACGCAAATTCTCGATTGTAGGGCGAGTTTGTAAGAGCTCTGTCAATGCTTTCTTTGCGATCTGTGCAGAGTCATATTCCTCTTGAGATAGAAGCCCTGTTGCATTGCTTTCATCTCCACGAGATAAAGCAAAAAAGGCGATATCCGAAGGTAGTAGCTGTGAAATAGGGGGAAGCGCAACGATGGTTTCTTCCTTCTCAAGAAGCGCCTTTTTTGATTGCTCAAGTTGGGCTTGGATGCGGGAGGTTGCGGAATGCAGCATTTTGAGGGGGCTTCGGAGGCCTTCAATACAATCTTCACGGTCTTTGCGAAATTCTGGGGTAAGCCCGTACATTCCTGGCTTGGGGAGGAGACTGATACATTTTTGAACCATCATTTTTACAGCTTTTTTATGAGTTGTAGTGGGAGCGTCTTCCCAGGAAGTTTCTTTTAGCATATTTTGCACGCAGACGTCGTCGACTACTTGCAGCTCTGCTTCAACTAAGGCTGCTTGGGGTTCACTGAGGAGAGGAGGTTCTTCGATGGGGGTGACAGCCTTCTTAAGAGTATTCTTGGTATTCGGTTTTTTCTTCCCGCCGCCATCAAAATCATGCATTTTCATGCCCTGAATCTCAAGGGTGGTGATATAATGCAGCTTGGTGATCACCTTTATCGTAAGCTTTGAGGACCGAAGCTTTTCGCGTTTTATCTGCTTTTCAAAGGTAGATTTGTTTGCTAAGGCCTGAATCTGCTTGCTAATCCCTTCTGAGGAAGGGTTCGCCTCTGGGGCAGATGAGGTGCTAAGAGCGGTTTCTGGTTGGTTAATCCGCCGTTCTGGGACCTGAAGAGGGACTTCGAGGTTGAAAACCTTTGTATATAGGTAGGCCCGCTCGCTTTCGTAAAATGCGATGAGTTTTTGCATTTCGTCTACATCGTGGAGTTGCTGTGCACGCCAGCGTTCTTGTAATGGCCAAAGCTCCTGGCGGAGTGCTTCTACCTTGCTTTGTAACGCAATATGCAGACGTTTGTGGTCAAGAATTGTTTGCTCCTGCGCTGCATTGTTGTTCAAGGCGTCTTGCAGTTTGATTCGAAGCGCATCGACTTTTCCTTGATTATGTGGATTTTCTGCACTCCGTTTTGCCTCCTCCGATCGTGTCTTCTCAACTGCATCCAACACCGCCTTTTCAATACGCAACTTCCATATCGTCTCAGATGCTGCATACTTAAACTGCGACGCCGCATGAAAAATTGACCGCATATTTTGCTTTTCTCCCACACTGCTTTCACGCTTTTCAACGGGGGGAGGGTCATTTTGAATGGTTAAGTTGTTATTTTCTGTCGGAGCTTCATTAGCAATAACCTTTTTTACTGCGGAAAGGGAGGATTTGAACTTTGCTGTGGTGTATCCTCCAGCGATTTCCATTTGTTTCTGTCGGGTTAATGCTTGTGTATTGGATAGATCCTCTTTGGCAAGACTCAGTTTGTTTGCAACTTCATAACGGCACGGTGACGACGCAGCTTCGATCCTTCGCATTTCATTGCGTTCCTGCAACGCTGCAGAATACTGATCCGAAACCCTTTGCGCCTCAGAAAGCAATTTCGAGGTCGTAACACTCGACTTCGCATTGAACCTCGCAATAGTCTCCGCGTCCTCATTCGTAAGCAGGCTGCTGTATCGAGGGGTGAGCGGTGGTTCGGGAGATGCTTCTGGGAACATTGCGGCTCGCATCGTGCTTCCAGCAACCGGTGAAATGACAGATTCATTAGTAGGGGACCAAGGAGGGGAGCGAGGGGTTGGGTCCGTTGCAGAGGGGTCCAGCAGGTGAAGGAGAAGGTATCCGCTACCAACCTCCAGCTTCGCGTCGGCTCCCCCAGCACCGAGAAGTCGTCCTTCAAAGAATTCGCGAACCAAATGGCGGTCGCGTGTCGAGCGAACACAGTACTGTTTTGTTGCTCGCGCCCTTCGTTGTCGAAGCACAGAAGAAGAAGAGCAGGAGGAAGATGATGTGTCCACAGCGCCTCGCTCTAAGAAGCCGAGCATCGCGTTGGTATTGGAATTGGAATGACCTCTCTGGTCCACGGCAGGTTCCGCCATGTTGTCAAAAAAAAACAAAAAGAAAAAAAAATCTGGAAAGGGGTAAGATTGAAAAGGAGAAAAATCTTTTTAGGAGGAGCTTTAAGAAAAACAGGCCTGCTGCTTCAAAAGGGTTTCGTGAGTTGAAAAGAACTATATTATGCTGTACTATTTTGACAAAGCTTTCAAGAGAGGATGTGCCATTTCGTATCGCGTTTATGGAAAAAATGCTTTTTTTTTTGTGTGTATTGGTGTAGACATCCCGAGGATGAGCTCCGCTTTTTTAAAAATGCCGACAACGATCCTTAATGTTGTCACCAAACTTAAGGTAAAGATCTACGCCGTCTGCTTTTAAACGTTAATTTTTTTGAAAACTTGGTTGTATTAGTGTAGCCACCCTAGAGTGTGCCCCACTATATTTTTTATTATTTCATCTCCACCCAGAAATGAATTTCACGCCCTACAAAAAAAATCCTTCAGAATATTCGTGAGGCTTTTTATTTTCCATTTCCCTCTGAGTCATCAGGCGATCTTCTTCTTTTTCTCCTCTACCTCCTCCTCCTCCTCCTCCTCCTCCACAAGACGCCTTCCAAATATTCCCCAACCGGTAAGAGCACAAACTCCGCCTAGGGCTAATGCACAAACATGCGCGACAGTTGTGATTGGCTCCGCGACTTTTAGGTAGTAAAGATTGGTCGCAACAGTGGTGGCGGTGCTGAAGAGGAGCAGGTTACGGGTAGTGGGGTGTGCGAACGCGCCGCCCCACAGGTGGTCTACAATGTTATGCGCGCACAGTGCATTCCAGACAACACTAATGCCGGAGCAGTCTTCCGCAAAGCACAGCGCCACCTGGAACACAAACAGAAACACCACCACACCACACCACCACGCAGGCAGCCACCCATACACCGCACCACGCGGAAGCATTTGTCTCCTCCCGCGCAGCAACGCCGTGTACTGTACACTAGGCAGCAACGTCACCACAAGCACAGCATAGTTAATGACGCTATCCTGCACACCACCCTCATACGTCAGAATGCTGTAACATTTCGAGGTAAATGTCTCCATTTTCTGCAAAATAAAAAGGTTTTTTGAGAGGGGTAAAGAGGCTAAGTATTGAGTGCTACGACCTTAAGCCAATGACGCTATGCACGATACGTTTCAGGCGAAGAGGGTGCCGTCCATGAAGAGGTGCAAAGCATTTCAGCACATGCCTTCAATAAACCTGAGCGGAACTGTTGGAGTTTCACCTTTAACTCAGGTAGCATTGCGCTAGTTACTGAGAAGATCAATCAAGGACTAGTTCTTCCCTTGGAAATCCACGGTCGAGTGAGGGAGCAAAACTTCTTCACGAACATGCCCATGTGTACAAGTGATGTGTCCAGCTAGCTGAAGGAGTGAGAGGATAGACACGTGGAAAGAGGGGATGAGGGCTGGGGGTAGTTGTTTTGGGTTGGGGTCGAAGTTCTGGGGTACGAGATAAAAATGAACGGCAGTGAGGACATGAATGGGTCTCACCATGGCGCACATCTCTGTGTGGAGGGCGACGAGGGCGGCCTGGCGGGAGGCGATGTGGTGTTCGGCTGCGACAAGGTGGTCTGCGGTGTCTTGCTCGTGGATGCAGATCTGCCATCACTGGATAGGTGTGGTGGCAAGACGCAGGCTTCTGTTGACGATACCAGTTCTTCCGTCTCCACGGGCAAGTCACCACACCCATTTCACATGGTGCCAAGCTCTCAATAGCTCTTCGCAAAAGTATCCTCAACGTGCTTCTTACTCGGCGTGAACTACATTTTGCAGCTGCATTCCTAGCTTGTCCAACTAGCAGCAATCATGGAGCTGGACGTCGTTCTCTTGCTCCGCAAAGACGAAGAAGAGCTCCTGGTGTGGACGACTCTGGTGGCGCAGGGCTAGCGTCACACGCAGGCACCAACTATTCTGGGTACAGGTGGCGTGTCACAATGTTTTTGCAGTTTTCGGACGGAAACACAACGACACGAGAACAGGGCGATATCACAAACTTGTTACGTCCTATTTCCGTGAGTACATGCACACAGGAAAGGGTCGCCACATCGTACTGTTGCAGCATTGCACTTGAGCGATTGAACATATTAACCACAAGGTACTTCCCACATGGTGTGAAGTGCATGTCGTCGACATGTCCACCCACATCAACAGTGCGAAGAGCATTACCACTCCAATCATAGAGCTGTACGCTTCTTCCGCCCCCCACAGCAAAGGCAGAGGCAGACCGTGAAAGCGCCACTTCGCAGTCTCCCGCCACAGGCACACATACAACAGCTTCACCTGTGTTCACATCCCACAGACGTGCCTTCTTCTCACTGTAGGAGCCAGTGATCACCCACCCACCACAGTCCGACACTGCCACACTCACACACCCTTTGTACGAGATAGTGCGGAGCAACGTCAGGTCTTCGTCATACACAGAGACACCGTCGTTGCCTTTGGAGACAACAACACCGCCACATGCGGACACCGAGTACGAAGTTCCATCGACTTTGCGGAGCACCTCCCCACCCGGAAGCGCAACCTTGCGTAAGTGATCCCCACACGCCAGGTAGCAACGTGTCTTGCAATCCAAGATCGCTGGCGGGCCGGAAACATGTCGGTCTGTGAACGCGAAGACAGTGAGCAATGTTTCTGTGTCGAATCCAACAACGTCCCTACCATAAATTGCGAGACAGAGTGTTCCACAACGCGAGAGTGACAAGAGTTGTACATACTGAGTGCACTCAGCAGGACACTTGATATCGGCAAAGCGGCGGGCAAGCACAACCTGCACCCCTGAATCAAACGCAGTGTCCTGCAGACGGCACGTCCCCTCCAGCACCTGCGTGCCGATGCGCATCTCGACAGACGCAGGCGAGACAGCAAGCGCCGTGCACGCAACCTCCTTTGCCGCTGCAGCGTCCGCCTCGCACGACACCTCCACTGTCGCAGTCACGCCTGACTCTTCCAGCACAAAGGTCACATCCATTGTTTTATTTTGCACTGCAACCCACCCAAAAAAGTGTTTATTCCTGAAGTACGGCGAGGATGGATGCGATCAACAAAGCGGTGAGGTGGGCACAGGTGGTAAAAATTAAGGTAACCTTGGGGTCTGGGAGGGGCTTAGGTTTGTTTGACTGTTGTGGAACATCCCCACCACGAGGCTATGCGACACTGAACACACTACAAAAGAGAGCATTGAGGCGGGTAGTTGCTCAGCAGAAAACGTTACGACGCTAGCATTTCTTTGCGATATACGTCCATGTTTGAGGATACATAAGCAAACCCTTTCACAAATAAAATTGTTGGTCGAGAATGGGCAGGTTTGCAAGTAAAATCACAACCCAAGTCATTTACTTTTGTCGTGACTGTACCTCAAAAAATACCTAACTCATAGGCTAGTTGACGTCACGGACATTCGGGTATGGGAGGGTATGGGACAGTATGGGACGGTATGGGAGGGTATGGGACAGTATGGGACTGTATGGGACGGTATGGGACGGTATGGGACAGTGTGGGAGGATTTGGGTGGGTATGGGACAGTATGGGACGGTATGGGAGTGGTATGGGAGGGTATGGGAGTGGTATGGGAGGATTTTTGGAGGTTTGGGAGTGGTTTGGGGGTCGTGCATGCACTTAGGGTAGCTCGACTTTTTTTTCGTTTCCCGCTCGCTGACCCTGAAAAAAAAATGTGCGCGCGCGCAAAAAAAAAAGTTTTTCCTGAAAAAAAGTTGACAAAAAAGTTGTGGGAACAGGGTGATCCTGTGGGTTTTTTATATAAAATCGCCTCAGGGGCCCCAAAAACGGGTGACCCAAAACACAGTTTTTTGGCATTTCCGGAATCCGTCCAGAAAGTGGTGGGGTCGATGTCGAAAATTGGACAATTTTTTTACCACTTAAATTTTTGAAAATATGAGCCCAGTCACTAATAACTGGGGCCCATTTTCGGCCAAAAAATGCTGCTGAAAAAAATTTTCAGGTGAAAATTTTTCAGCCCCAAAACATACCGCGATTGGCATTTCTGGAATCTGTCCGCGCTGTGGTGGGGTCAATTTGCCGTCGTCCAGCTGCAAATTCACAAATTATGGCCTTTCCGTATACCTCAAACCCAGACCGGCCCGGTTTGCAGTTCTCGTGTACAATTCGCACGCAAAAGAGAGCAACTCCCACACCGATTAGGGGGACGGTACGGGACGGTATGGGACGGTATGGGACAGTATGGGAGGGTACGGGAGGGTATGGGAGGGTATGGGACGGTATGGGGGGATTCGGGAGCGTTCGAGGGCGGTACGGGATGGTACGGAACAGGATTTCCCAGAAAATTCCTAAACCGACCCGTGGCGTCAACTAGCCTAACTCAGGAGTTGAGGCATTTTTCACAACATTTCTTCTTCTTTGATAAATTGACAGTCGTGTCGTCACCTCGCTTATTTCGTGTGATCTGCACGCAGCCGCCCCTTCCATTCTCGCTTCGTGGCTACCACTTTCTTCAGGCGTGGCTGAGGAGTGCTGGGGACTACTTGCGTTTAAGTACCCCTCAGCCACGCCTGAGCCGGCCCTAGCGAGGCCTCGTTGTAATGCACTCGACACATAACTCCTGCAAGACCTTTTGATGCCTATGATGCAGTGATGATCAAACAAATTCATATACTTTCAAATAAAATTTGAAAGCATTAGGGAAGTGTATAAAAAACAACAACAACCCATCTTTTTTTTAAATATTTCTTGTTGTAAAAATGTGAAAGGGGAAAAATAAACTGTTTCCTTGCATAAATGATCAAAAAAAAAAAAAATGGTGTGAAAACAGACTAAGCTCTTCCCATTTACGAAAGAGGCGCTTCTCAGACGACTCGAATCAGAGGTCCAAAGGAAAGAAGTCAAAGAGCAAAACACCTCACCGCACAATGGACGCAGGCACGTTCTTCGCGGGTTATGGAAACCCCCAGAAAGCAAAATAAATAGGTTGAACCTTTGGTGTGGCTGAATGAGGAGGCGCAAAAGTGCGGGAAAAAGTGCGAATCACCCTTCAGCCACACCAACCCCTTGTACTAATGTTTGCCTAACAAATTGGGGCATGCCCGATACTAATCTGAACACAGAACTGCCCCCAAAAGTGTCACTTGTCGTTCCCTCACCCCCCTTCTTGTGGTTGTTTGATGCGTTGACGCTTCCACACACACTAAAAATCACCTGTTGGGTGGTGGTGTTGCGGAGCACGGTTGGGTGAGTGAACGACGTGACACTTTCCGCTCACAAAGTAGTGTGCGTAAAAAAAAAGAGCTAAAATGAGAGGTTTGAAAAGTGTAAGTATGGAAAAATACGGCACACATGTGACTACTGGATGTGACATAGTACTCCTATGACCACTCATGTGACTAAAAAAAAAATGAACGCACAACCAAATACTAATACCATAACAGATAAAAAGGGCTCATACCCCATCCCCCCTTAGGCCCATGGGCTTAGGGAGGGGAGGGTCACTGCACCCAAAAAAACTCAACCAACAAATCCCATTTTTTCCATTTAAATTCTCAGAACCACAGAAGTCCCGAAAACCGGACGTTTTCCGGGTGGGTTTTTTGGGTAGTGTCTTGAGGGGTAGGACACTGCGCTGTGCGTAGATATGCGAACCCTGAAGAAAAGTGCAAGATCCCCCCTTTGACCCCCCCTCTACCCCCTCATCCCCTTCTTTCTTATGGTGGTCATGCCTTTGTGTATTTTTTTTTTGGCCATCAGAAATACAAAAATGAAAAAGAGGGGAAAACGCTGAATAAAATACATCAAAATCACCACCACACATGAGGGTGCCACTACTTTTTTTTTTTCGTTCTTTTCTTTGAATAAATTGAATAATTGATAACATATAAACACATCACTTTTTTCACGCATGACCGCCGTGCTACTATTTGACAAAGGGTGAAACTGAGGGGTACTTCTGAAGAAGGTTTTTGCACACCGCCTTGGTGCGTGAGCCTGCTTCTAGAGCCTCGGTGATTTCGTTGAGGGGCGCCGGCCGTTGCGATTCGAGAGTCGCCATGTCGACACCACAGAAGAACTTTTCCTTGAACGTACTCCACTCTGGTGTGTATAGCCCGATGGCCCGCAGCTGTCCCTCAACAACCTCTGGGGTGGGAAAGAAGAGCAGCTGAAGCACGTTTGAGGTGAGGCTGAATTCATCCGCCCCCGTTGCAACGTCCTCCATCCCTTCTTCGATGAGAAGCGCAAGGTCCAATGACTTTGATCGTACCAGCTGTGCCTCGATCTCCATGAGTTCATGCAAAAACGATTTAGTGACGCGAACAATAGGGCGGGCAAGCTTGGTCTGCAGGATGGCGCGGCGGAGGCTCCACCCTTTATGCACCATCAAGTATGCGGCAACGATGGTGGTGCTTCGGCTCATGCCCATCTCGCAGTGTACGAAGACGGTCTCCCCCGCATCGATCCCATCCGCGATGAACTGCCCCGCCTCTTTCAGGTGCTGTGCAATGTTCGCACCCTGCAAGTCCTCCACCGGGCAGTTCTCGTACTTAAACAGCGAAGGAAACGAAGCAGGCTGGCTTGTTACATTAACTATCTGTGATGATGGGGAGTGGTATGTGTTATTCGAGTTGTGTTATAATAGGCCAGCTGACGTCGCGGTGTGGGAGGGTATGAGAGGGTATGGGACACGATTTCCCAGAAAAAATAGACAAATTTCCTAAACTGACCCCTGACGTCAACTGGCCTATTATATGGTTATAATATGGACCAATAACGAACTTATTTTTCGGGTACATCTGACCATTTCAAAGGGTCGTGTATGATTATCCCCCCTTTTTGACACATACTCGTTGAATGCCAAGCGCCTGGAGCTTTTCCTTGTCGCGTGCGTGCGAGACGTTGCCGAGGTAGAGCAGGGGTATAATGCAGTCTGCCTGAGGCACGCGGGCACCCTGTAGCAGCTCATTCATGTTCGGAAGCACTCTGTGCAGAAAGAAAGAAAAAAGAGAAACATTTTATAAGAGAGATAAGCCCCAAAAAAGCTCTCAAAGGTGCTGTTCAGGGGTTTTTTTTTGAAATGCTGGTTGTAGCGAGACACCCGAGGATGAGCTTCACTAGGTTGTTTCTGTTGTAGAGTGCTAGATAAAACAAATATTGGATGAAAACAACTACACTTTAAAGACACTTTGCAAAACATACTTTAACCCAGCGTTGGGAACGGGTGTGAGACCGTCTGAGGCTTGCCCCGACGGGGCTGTGTTCGCACCATCACCGTCTACCGTCACACTGGACCCACATCCCATGCGCGGCTGCTTGTGTGTGCCTCTTTTGTCACGTCAGGCTCCTTGCCGTTATATTGTCTGTCGCCGCTCTCACTTTGCAGAAAGAGGGGATGCTCTGTGTGGTGCAGCCTGGATGGGGATGATAGGAATGTGGGTGAACGGTAGGGGGCTACATTCCTCGGGGCGTTCCATCCTATGTCTGAAAACGTTTAGGAATATGGGTGAAGAGTGAATAAAGCGAAAGTTGTCTTGCGTCGGTTTTCTTTTAGTTTGTTCATCAAAAACTCTATCGTCTCATAAAGGAAGAACACCTAGCTGATCTGCTGTATGAACGCTCAAGATGTTGAATCTGATGTCATGCATGACGTCCAAGAGCGCTGTACACACAACCACCCCAAAGGAGGAAGTAAGGACGCAACGAAAAGCTGCATCTTCATGCGTTTTTTAATTATAAAGCATTCAACCTCGGATGCTATCAACAACGAATCCCTTTGCAGATCATGGTGGATGCAACGAGACAGCTGATGCGGGCTGAACTGACCTCTCCAGAGGTGAGTGTGCTTTTTCTCTCAGATCTCCCAGGAGGGTCGCAGGGCGGGAAGAAGCAGTGGCAAGACGAAGAAGAAGTGCATGAATGTGACGCGTGCATGTATCGCAGAGTTGAAGCAGAGAGAAAGGCGAGTTGTCAGAAAATGGTGTCAGAAGAATATTCGTCGTCTGTCGTATGACGTATCTCAAAAAAAAACAACTGTGGTCCATTTTTTTTGTTTTTGTAGTGTTTTTTTGTTGTTTTTTTGATGTTTTTTTTGATTTTTTTTTGAGGTTTTTTTTTTAAATAAAATTCGTTTGGCCTTTTTTTGGGATGGGAGGGATTGGGGTTATAAAAATAAATATCGATTTTTTTTTAGTCTTTTTTTTTGATAATTTTTTGTTTTGCTTGGGTTAGACACCTGTCTTGCTAGCTGGACTTCACCTTCACAACCTATCATCGCTCCCAAAGGGGGGTTATTTTATTTTTTTGATCAAATAGAAGTGAAATTCTATTATTTCAGGCACGATGGCTCCCAAAGGGGGGGGAAAGGAACATAGCTCAGAATAGCAGCCAAAAGGGAACAAACCGACACAGCTTTTCTTAATTTCTTCTCACTCATTTAATTTTGTACCCCCCCCTTTTTTTTAAAATAGATGTTTCTTCCTTATCGTTTGCGTTGCTTTTTGTTGCATTTATTTTCCCCCTTTTTGTCTTTTCTTTGTTTTTTTTTTGCTTTTTTTAATTATGATCAGATACACCCACCCACACCCCCTCACAGCCACCCCACATTTTTTTTTGTTTTTGTTTGAAAAATATTACTTTGCTCTTAGACAGGAACGCCACAAAAAAAAGATTTTATTGCCAATCTGTAAACTGCCACTCAGGCAGTCTTGCACTGTCCGTTTTTTTTTTTTTTTTTTTTTCACTGGTTTTCTTCCTTGCTTTCGTATTTTTTGTTTTTTTTTTATATTTATGAACAATTGACCACGTGGATTTTCCCACCCACCACATCTCCCTTTTCCCCGTCAACTTTTTTTTTTGCGTACCGTTTCTCTGGTTTACCTTCAGTAGACCACAGTTAATCACTGTTGCCAATAAAAGTGAAGTTACTAATGCAGGCACCTCCAACTGACCCACTGTACGAGCCAATTGGATGAAAGCACAAAAACCAAAAAATATAATCCGTTCCTCTTTGATTAGATCGGCTGTAGCTGCATTGCACGCTTCCACCCCCCCAAAAAAATGGTAGTTATTGATGCAGGCACCTCCAACTGACCCACTGGACGATGCCAGTCATCCGCATGAAGACGCAAACGAGGCAAACAGAAGAAAAAAAAAAGACAGGTTGGTGTGGCGCCTTAACCGATTCCCCGTGTTTCTACCGGTTTACCCCCCCCCCCCCAGTATACGCTGTCACACCACAGGTTAACTAAAGCCCATTTGACTACTCGGTACTCAAATGCGCTTTTTTTATATCCATTTTGCTTCGGGATATGCTTTAAAATTTTCTGTCTGGAGGGAAAAAAAGAAAGTTTATAAGATGAACCTAAGCCTCAACGAGCTTAGACACCTTAGAGAGAACTTGAAAGTGCAAAAGGCCTCGTTCATAGGCAGACGCAGGCAGTAAAAAGAGAGGAAACACTATGCATGACTCCATTGGGCACGTCAAAAAAAAAACAATAAAGTGGGGGGGGGGGATAGGGGCAGCGACTCCCTTAAGAATCCTTAAGGATTTTTGTCACTTTTTCGATTTTTGGTATATTGGGCCATTTCCAGGCCACCACCGGTCGGAAAACACCCCAGAACTGGGTCAGAAACACCCTATGACCCAAAAATTCATGATAAGGGCGACTCAGAATATGATAAAATGCAAAAAAATAGTGAAAAAGTGGCTTTTTGACGGTTTTGGCCATGTTGGCTAAAATGGCCATTTTTGGTGAAAAAAATCAAAAAAATAGCAAAATTTTGATATCATGACAGCTGCTTGGGCACAAAACTACCCCTGGGAGGTCCTGTGAGTCCATTCCGACCTGTTTTGGACACTTTAGGTGCTTTTTTTGGCCGTTTTTTGGTGTTTTTGTGGTAAAAATCATGCCCTATCCATGCCCTATCCAAGACGTACGCCCTGCTTTTAGACCCACTCTGGGCCAAAAAATGGGCAAAAACCCCCGAAAAAGCACTCCGGGAACCCAGATAGTTCCAAATGTCCACCACATCCCCACAAAAACACCTCAAGAATATGCCAGGAAAACATTTTTAAAAACACACTTTTTTCAAAACGGTCATCTGGGCAGGTCCTATAATGACCGTTTTGAAAAAAGTGTGTTTTTAAAAATGTTTTCCTGGCATGTTCTTAAGGTGTTTGGGTGGGTGTCTGGTGGATATTTGGAACTATCTGGGTTCCCGGAGTGCTTTTTCGGGGTTTTTTGCCCATTTTTTGGCCCAGAGTGGGTCTAAAAGCAGGGCGTACGTCTTGGATAGGGCATGGATAGGGCATGGATAGGGCATGATTTTTACCACAAAAACACCAAAAAACGGCCAAAAAAAGCACCTAAAGTGTCCAAAACAGGTCGGAATGGACTCACAGGACCTCCCAGGGGTAGTTTTGTGCCCAAGCAGCTGTCATGATATCAAAATTTTGCTATTTTTTTGATTTTTTTCACCAAAAATGGCCATTTTAGCCAACATGGCCAAAACCGTCAAAATAGCTATTTATTGAGGTGAAAAAAAGTGGACTTTTTGTCACACGAGTGTGGTTCTCACAAATCAGTTGGTTCTTTTACGTCACGAGCGAAGCGAGTGTGACATAGAATTTTGTATCACGAGCGAAGCGAGTGATACAAAAAACCAACTGATTTGTGAGAACCACACGAGTGTGACAAGTCCGCTTTTTACTCAATATATAATTTTTTCTCTATATAAAAAAAAGTACTCTGAGAGATCGATAAGTGTTCGTAAGGCATAAATTATATTGAATACACAAATCCCAACACAATGCCGAGAAATAAGTAGCAGGATATGACCTGGGCATGAAGACCACAACATTATGCCACACCAACCCAAAATCCCACCAAAAACAAAGGCAGATCAAGTGTGACAAAAAGTAAAAAAAAAAGTACTTTTTACATCTCCCCCACCCATTTTTAGGCTAAAAACACAATTTCACTTTTTGCCACACCGCTGACAAAAAGTTAATATTATGTCATACGAATCCTTAACGAATCTCTCAGAGTACTTTTTTTCATATGAGAAAAAGCCACTTTTTCACTATTTTTTTGCATTTTATCATATTCTGAGTCGCCCTTAGCATGAATTTTCGGGCCACAGGGCGTTTCTGACCCAGTTCTGGGGTGTTTTTCACCCGGTGGTGGCCTGGAAATGGCCCAATATACCAAAAATCGAAAAAGTGACAAAAAATCGTTAGGAGTCGCTGCCCCTAGGGGGGGGGGAGGAGGGGAAGCTAAATATAAATCCAAGCCTGCAAATCTTTTTTTATCACTGCATCGTTCCTGAATGATGCGCAAAAAAGAAAAGGTTGATAGTGCAAAAACGCCTCTGGGACGCAGGCACTGACACCTCCGCGGGTTATCGAACCCCCGGAGTGTTGGAAAAAAAAAAGGGGGGGAAATAAACTTACCTCTGTACATGCTTCATGGCTGTGTAACTTAAGCGACTTAAGTTTTTTTTTTAAAAAAAACTTAAGTCGCTTAAGTTACCTTAAGTCATCGTTTTTTTTTTTTTTTTTTTTTTTTTTCCCCTTTTGCTTGGCTTGGGTGTGAAGCTTCAGGTGCTCTGAAGAGTGATCTGACCATATTCTCTAGGTATAACAGTCCTCAAAAAATGCATTGACGAAAGAATTTTGCACTTTTGACCACCACAGATTATGTACCTGTGTACCTGTGTACCTGTGTACTGTGCGGAAATTGACCAAAAATGAGAACTTGTACGTTTCGGCAAATTGACCCCACCACTGGCCGGACGGATTCCAGAAATGCAAATGCCGCCGTTTAAAAGCTTCACCAACGAATTTTTTTTCCCCCAACACGTGTATCCCCTATGAGGGTGACAACTGGTAGAAACACGGGTAATCGGTTATGCAGCCACGCCAAGCATAATATTTCGTTGCAAAATATTTACGTTTCGGAAAGTGGAAAATGACTGGCATGTACCAGCCATTTTACCGTCGATATTTCACTGTCATGTCTACTCCGAATAATCGCCCCTCACGTGTGCACTTGACCGCACGCGGGTGCAGTGATAAGTCCGTTTGATTGGGTGGTCACCCTCATTTGGAATTTTCAGTAGGGATGCTGCATCAGGAAACTACGGGTATCCGGCCCCTTCAGTGAAGTTCATCGTCCAAGCAAAAACAAAAAAAAAAAAATAACTATTTATTCAACGCCTTTTAGCGTGGTTTTTTTTTGCGATAACTTCACGCATTTTTTTCCCAGGCGAGTGGTAGTTAATTTGCCGAGCGAAGCGAGGCAAATTGAATCCACGAGCCTGGGAAAAAAATAAGTGAAGTATCGCAAAAAAATTCGCTAAAAGGCGTTGAATACGTAATTTTATTTCACGTTAAATAAAGTATACGAAAGGATTTGGCACTTTTAGCGTGACTCATTTATTGTGCAATAACTAACGAGTATGTGTCCCTCCGGGCAGCCCTCATTACCCTCCCGCCAGCGCTACCGGGAATCCCACGGGACCCCTAGCTAGGCTAGCGGGACTCCCGCTGGGGGGGCTGGCGTACCTGAGGGGCTGGAGGGAGGCTAAAAAAGGCTGGAGGGTCCCTCCAGCCCCGTTACCCTCCCGCGGGGGAACCTGCAAAAACCCGGTAAACTGGGCCCGGGTGCTAGCGGGAGGTCGGGAAATGGCTGTCGTGCAAGAGCGAGAGACATTCAGAAGATCCCCGCCCATCGCAGAATATCATGTCAGCACCGCCTTCCTCACAATGAAGTAAGGGGGTGGTGTGTCCTTCGCCTTCATAGGTAATGAAGGAGTCGATTTCTTGTTTCGTAAGTGAGGAGTGTCTTGGACTGTCGTGTCGGTAGCCGGTCTCGTGTTGCTTCAAGAGACACACGAGTCTGCGGAAACTGGTCTTGCAGTTGCACCCATACTTCCTCACCAATATGCTGCTCAGCTTACTGAACGCTGTCCATTACGACGACAATTTGATGCACTATGCACAAAACAAAGTCGGCTTCCGTGGGCTGACCGTTGGGCTTCCCTTAAAAAGCGGTCCCATTCACGGATGTACGGTGTCGACGATGCTAGTCGTTCAACAAAACCACTGTAGTGCTCGTCCATCTCTTGTCGGAGGACCGTTTGCGTCTTAGATCCTTCGGCATGTTGCGTGTGTCAAAAAAAAATGGGAAAAGTGCAAAAAAAAATCGCAATTTTCAATTTTTAGGCGGGTGGTGGTGCAGGATGTACCAAAATTTAGCGTGAAGTTATCGCCAAAAAAAACCCCTGTTTTAGCGTGAAAAAAACAAAAATAAAATCACGCTCCTAAGGAATTGCAGTGAAAAAAAGTGAAAATGCGTGAAATAAAGTTCAATTAGCGTGGTTTTTATTTGCGAAAAAAACACGGCGTGAAATTATCATTAAAAAGAATCACGCTAAAAGTGCCAAATCCTTCGTATACTTTATTTAACTGTGGAATAAAACAAAAAAAAACGGTAACTTAAGCTAACTTAAGTGACTTAAGTTGGTAACTTAAGCTGTTTTTTAATAAAAAAAACTTGGGAAAACCTTTATTCGGCTCACAAAAAGTAATTTTTCCATCATTCGGCTCACAAAATAAAATTTTTCCATCATTCTATCAAAGTTACTATAATTTTTCCTTCATTCGGCTCACAAAAGTTAATTTTTCCACCATTCTTGGTGCTTCCCGGGGGGTATGCATTTCACAAATTTTCAATTCAATTCACAACTTTTCACAACTATTCACAACTTTTCACTACCCTTTTTTCTCTCGTTGGTGAAGCTCTTAAACGCCGGCATTTGCATTTCCGGAATCCGTACGGCCAGTGGTGGGGTCAATTTGCCGAAATGGACAAGTTCTCGTCATTTCCGCACATCACACAGTACACAGGTACACAGGTACACCACATCACGTTCTATCTTGTGAATCCCAGCGTACCCCTCAATGGGTGGGTCACCACCCCGCCCAAAAAAAAAGCACACAAAAAAAAAAAATCAATTCACAACTTTTCACAACTATTCACAACTTTTCACATTTTTTCACAATTTTTCACCACTTTTCACCAGCCTTCACAATTTTGTAGCGGTTTTCGTGTTGTGAAAATTTGTGAAAACTTGTCACATTTTGTGAAAATTTGTGAAATGCACACCCCCCGGGAAGCACCAATTCTATCAATATTTTGCCAATTTTTCCATCATTCTATCAAAGTTTTTTTTTTCACTTTTTCGAGGAAATATTTCCGCTGGAAAAAATTTTTGGGTAGGATTTTTTGCCCGTTTTTATAGGTTGTGGGAGGGAAAATTCGTAGGTGACTTATTGCGGCGAAGGTCACGCATGTCAGCAATCACACTATGTGCACCATAGTTTGATACACTTCTCACGTTATCGCAGGTCCGGGAGGCGACGGCGCCGACGATTCCTGTGTTGGCAACAGGGTGATCGTCAGAGGTGCAGGTGCGCTCGTGCTGGGTGATGCGACAACCATCACCGTCTTGCACCGCACACACCCTCCATGCACATAAGGAACCGGCACACAAGGGTCATTCGGGTGCCTGTGCGGTTCGAGACGCGGAAGGAAAAATGTGGAGGATGAAGGACTGCCACGTTACCGTCTCCTTTAGGTCATCCAAGCTGTTAAACTCGGCACCAGTGACCACTTGTCTTTGCATGTTTAGCAAACAGTGTGTAATTTGTGACCCTAGAACTATAAATTTTTCGAAAAATGCAAAAAAAATGACCCCATTTTTCCTCAAAAAACCACCCAATTTTTTTTTTCCAGCGGCAAAAATTTCTTCGAAAAAGTGAAAAAAAAAACTTTGATAGAATGATGGAAAAATTGGCAAAATATTGATAGAATGGTGGAAAAATTAACTTTTGTGAGCCGAATGAAGGAAAAATTATAGTAACTTTGATAGAATGATGGAAAAATTTTATTTTGTGAGCCGAATGATGGAAAAATTACTTTTTGTGAGCCGAATAAAGGTTTTCCCAAAAAACTTAAGTTACGTTTTTTTTCTAGAAAAACTTAAGTTTTTTTCTCGAAAACTTAAGTTTTTTAATTTAAGTTTTTTTTTTCAGTAGCTTAAGTCGCCTAAATTTTCCGGAGGATTTCGGAGAAAACTTAAGTTTTTTTTTTAGCTTAAGTTACACAGCCATGATGCTTAGTCACCCGAATGGAAATTTTTTTTTTATAAGATGAACCTAAGCAGCAATAGGGGGAAAAATCCCCCTTCCCCCCTCCTTCAATTTTTATACACATCTTCGGAGAAGAAGATGCCGAAGAGGGAGAAAAGGGGTCTTTGATTATTTTTCTCGATTTGTTTTGTTTTTGCTTTTTTTTGCTGTTGTTGGGAGGGGGGAAGGAGGAATGGGGAGTAGAGCGCGCCTGTTCAGAGAGGTGATAAAGTTGTTGTTATGACAACTTTGCCACCCCACCCCTGAAGGGTATATTTGTTTGCTTTTTTTTTTCCATTTTGTTTCATTACTTTGTAGTCTGCCTGAGTCCGCCAAAAAAAAAAATCCCACCAAGACCCACCCGAGTTGAGGCGGACTACTGCCTGAGTCCGCCAACTCAGCCAAAAGTCCGTACCCCAACTTAGGCGGACTCAGGCTGAGTCGGTGGACTTTTGAGGCGGGATTTCAGTATCAACTCCGGCGGACTACAAAGTATGTTGCTTGTTTTGTGTTTTTTCTCGCTTCGTGGAGTTCCACCTTTTTCTTTTTTAACTTCTCTTTTTTTTGATAAATTATTGGAATAGCGAAGCCGCCATTCACAGTCTTCGCTCTTCTGTGCCTGTAACACAATTAAACGTCACTCAAAAGGCATTTCATATAATATTGTTAAAGTATCTCACGCTGGCAGCCTTGCTTTTTAAAAAATGATAAAAATTAAGTTCATAAAATAAAATCAATCCGTTTTTCCTTTTTTTGTTTTTGTTTTTGTTTTGCGCTTTGTTAGCTCTGGGAGGGGAGGGAAATGGGGAACAGCAAAAAAAAATAATAAAAACCCCTTTCATCTTTTGTTTAGTTGGTACGCTGCCCACGTCATACGCAAACAAAAAATAAATAAACCTTGCAACTTTCATAACATTCTGCCTTTTTCAATAACGATTTGGGCTATTTTTTAAAGTGAAAGTTAGAAAAAAACACGCCCTTTTTTCACGGGTTGCCTACGATCGTAGTACGATCTCTTACGATCGCAGCTCTTTTTTGATCGCACTACGATCGTACTACGATCAAAGTACGATCGTAGTACGATCGTACTTACGATCGTATTATGATCGTACGATCGTACTACGATCGTAACGATCGTAGTACGATCGTAATGATCGTAGTACGATCGTAGTACGATCGTACGATCTTCCTTCTAAGGTGCTCGCTCTCCATACCTAGACCCTCGAATTTTTTTTTTTGCCCCTATATTGGGCTAATTTCGACGATTTGAGGCCATTAAAAGCAAAATTTGGCACTTTTGAGCATCTAGGGGGGTCTAAAACGCGGTTCCGCGAACCCAAAATTTCGTGATTTTTACCAAAAACAAGTCGATTTTTGAAAAAATCTCAAAAAAAAAAATCCCAATTTTTTTTTTTCACAAGTGTTTTTGAGGCCTGCTCACTACACCCTAGGTACCCTTCTGGGACCAAAAAGTCAAAAAAAGCAAGAATTGGGCTGTTTTGAGCATCTAGAGTTAATTCCCCAGTCATTTTCTGTACCACCAGTGCATTTTGTATGGGCCAGCGCCTTGTCAAAAAATCAAAAAATCTCAAAAAAAAAATTTTTTTTTTCGGGAAAATTTCGACCCCTGAGTTGGGTTTTTGGGCACCAAAAAGTGCAAAAAAACGCAAAAATCGGGTGTTTTGACGATCTGGGGGTAACTATATGCACTACTACAGGGGCCCACAATATCGACTTTTCCTTAGCAAATTCCTTGGAGTATTGCATGCCTTGAAGTGTTGCATTTTGTCCCCACTGAGTGTGCACTCAGAAAACACTCATCAATAAAACGACCTTTCTGTTCGGTAAAAAATAGTTATTTTCTATTGTAGTAGTGGGTTTGTCGTGCAGTGATGTTCTTTGTACCTGGAGAGTGGGCCGAGTGCAAGGTATGTTTTTAACCCCCCGGTTTTCTCCCTTTTCGACATGTCCGCTATTTTTTTTTTTTTTTGAAAACTTGGTTGTATTAGTGTAGCCACCCTAGAGTGTGCTCCACTATACTAAACATTTTTATGTCACCGCAGACGAGCGCGATGATCTCTCTTGTGTGGCAGATGTCACACTGATGTCGCTGATACTACTACCCACCGGGCCATCATCAGATGGGGGTGGCGGGGCGGAGGGGGGGGCATTGATGACGGATTTCTTCCGTTTTTTGGCAGTTTTGTCGCATGCTCTGGGGGAAGACGAGCGTTTTCTTTTTGAAGAACGTGTTGATGGATTCTGTTTACGGGAGGGGGGAGAAACAGAACGCTTTAGTTTTAAAATACGGTTGGGCTCAGGGTCACCCTCAGCAGGCGGCACGTCATTCGCGGCAGGCCGATCTCCCGCTGCGAGGACGTCGTCGATCATGTCACCCTCCGATGTGCCAGCAGAGGAGGTTGGAGGTGAAGACCACCTAGATGCTCTAGCTGATATGCTAGGGCCGTAGGCATCGAGTGGTGCAGTTCCCCATGCCGCGTCAGCGAGCCATCGGACGGACCTTGACAGCTGTGACCTGATAACAGCGATGCTATCGACACCTAGACGGGCACGTTTTTTTTTTTTTTTTTGTCAACAAAAATGTCACTTTTACGTGGGGTACGGGGCGGCTTCTTGTTTGTTTGTTTTTTTGTTGTAGTCTCTACTTTTACATTCAATTTCTCTTATCAGGTACCCGAACCGACGACCCTTCATCGTGACAGCGAAGCAGTGCCCACGGAAGAGCTGGTGCAATTATTTCAAAACCAGGTGGCGATCGTAAAAGTCGGGTTTATATACCAACTTTTCCATTAACCCACCCCAGACCACCCTAATTATTATGAAACTCTTAGTCAGTCACTGCTATAGCCATTTAACCCAGGGAGCATAGCTAGTGCAAGAAATTCGACTTCGGGATCCGGAAAGTCTGTCCTCTGCTTGCGGAGGACTAGACACAAGAAAATATTGCGTTCCCCCAGAATACTAATTTTTGTCACAGTAATTTTTGCCCAGGGCATGCTCTTGAAGCATGGCGGCTTGGTGTGAGAAGGGGCAGTGTGTTGTTTTGTTCTAGATTTCAACGGTTGTTAGAACGAGTCAAGTGGATGCTTATCTAAACACTGACTTTAGTACAGACCCGAGAGATCACACATGACTTTGAGGAAAGAACAAAGCAATGCATCTGTACCCGCACGCCAGGTTGTAGTTACTTCAGAATTTTCTTGAGTTTGCATGAACGAGGAGGGGGTGATTCATTCTTCGGGAACGCTTAGTATACCATGGAATGATCATCTCAAAAAAACAGTGGGGGCTGAATTCATATCCCTTAGAATTGCGAATTCAGCCTTTGCAGAAGGTACGTCTTACTTGTACTTGTACTTGTATGCCGTGTCACCCTTCTCAACCTTACCGGTTCACAGCTCGCAAGAGCAATGTAACCCTTCTCGCTATTGCAAACTTAAGAATTTTCTGCTGTAACTTACCAAAATCGATTTTCTTTCACCCCAAACACCCGCAACACCCCACCTGCTACTTCGGTAGCCTGTGTTGTTGGGAGTTGGTTCTCATGTTGATCCCCAGTGACTGTCTAGCACTGCTTCTTCTGAGCCCAACGTTGTTTGGCCTGTCGACGTAATAAATACGAAGACAGGGCGGCGGTGCCAACAATTTTCCAATGATGTAACGTTTTATCTGATTGATTATCGTTTGATATACCTTGTGTGTGCTTCATGCACACCATGCAAGGAATATCGAACGGTATTTCAAGCGATATTCGTTATTTCGTTTGGCAAACGTACTACGATCGTACTACGATCGTAATGATCGTACTACGATCGTACTACGATCGTTTACGATCGTAGTACGATCGTAGTTGATCGTAGTACGATATTTTACGATCGTTACGATCGTTTTTTGGTACGATCGTAAACGATCGTACTACGATCGTAGGCAACCCGTGTTTTTTTAAAAACGCACTCTTTTTAAAAAAAATCACGGTGCCTCCTTTAGTGGTTACCTCTCTCCCTTCCCTCCAATAAAATTCGCATTTTTTTTTCAAAACCCCCCCACCCCTTTTTTCTTTTGATAATCAAACCAACCCCCCATCCCTCTTCCCCTCCCCCACATCTTTTTTTTTTTCAAAATATCTCCAAGAAATTTTCCATTTTTTTAGTAAATCATACTTTTTTCAAAACCCTGGTTTTGGTACGGGATAGGCTGGTAGGTCACGGGGAAGAGGGTTTGCGTAACCATGTGGTCCGAATGGAGCACTTGCCATAGCGTGATGTGCATGCGGGCCCTGAAGGCCCGGGTGGTGGATGTGGTATCCAGATGCATTGGGCGAGCGGTGGTTGCTTCCGTTGGCGGCATGCGCGTTGCCTTTGCCAGAGGGCACCTTCGGGGGGTGGATCAGCCCGCCCCTCGGGATCACAGCTCCCGGAGACAGCGGAGTGCCTCCGCCTATGGAGGACAGACACATCTTCAGGTCCTGGACCTCGCGGTGCAGCTGGGAGTTCTCGGAGCGGAGGGTGGAGAGCTCGGAGGCTTGGCTGCTGCAGCGGGTCTGTAGAAGGTGAAGGGAGGTGAAGAGGGGGGTGTTGATCTGAATGCACATTCTCTGTTGATTCTAAAGGGGGGTAAAAATGCTCGACTCTTTACTCTTTGCTTGTTGCTTAAAAGGATGAAGGGGAGAGGAAAAATTGAGGTTGTTTGTTGTTCGCTTCCACGAGAATTTCAAAAAGGATTTTTTTTTTTTTTGAATAAACAGTACCTCCAAGGCATCTGCCCGCTTGCATTCTGCCTCCCATTTTTCTCTGAAGTCCAGATCCGCCCCGGTACTATTCGAGAGCGTCAGCGTCGAAATCCCGAGCAGAGAGTCCTGCAGGTCTCCGTGCACACCCCCACCCGCCTTCGTGGGCAACGCAGGCGGGCTGCCTCCACGCACACCTCTATCTCCAATACTTCCGAAGTCGTCCCCCAACGGGATGTTCAACGATGTCAACGCCGAGTTCGCTGTGATCCACCCCTCCTCCACGGCCCCATTCCCATTGGTCACATGCTGTGCCAAGGTGTTCAGAATTGACAAAATCTGGAGGTCGCCGCCTTCCCCCACTACAGCCTCCCGCTCCTCCTCCCCCTCCTCCTCCTCCTCTTCCTTCTTTCCGTTCTCTTCCGGATGCGCACGAAGCAGCGCCGGGACCGGCTGGGTGAGCGACGGCATCGGGGGCGAAGGTGACGGACGCTCTGGAGCCATATTTCTCCCTAAAGCATCCATCGCTTCTACCAGGTCGTATCCGTTGGTATCGTTGCGTGGGAGGAGAAGCGGCATGGTAGCACTGCCAAACACCGTAGTGGATTCAGGTGAATTCTCTTGGGGCGGTTGAGGGGCGGTTGGTGGGGCTTGTGGTGCGCGCCCTTCTTCGTCTTCTACTAATGCAGGAACCGGGGGGGTGACGCTCCGCGGAGGTGGGGTTGGACACACCGTTCCAATTTTGCTGCGCGATACTTCTTCACTGCAGATCGCTTCAGAGCGGGCCGCGCTTTCTTCTTCTTCACAGAGGTTAATGAGAATCGTGTAACGTTGGTCATATTCAGCGATACTACGCGCCGTACGCTCTGTGTCTTCAGATTCAGAGATGAGACTGCGTGCCGAGGGTTCATCAGTCGTGAGCAACTCCGTCAAATGTGTGTGCAAACGCTGCTCCATCTGTTTTGTCACAGATTTGCGGGCAATGGAGAGACTACCTTCTGCCTGGCACTGCGCGTCTTCAATCTCTTTGCGCAAAGCGGACTCAAGGAAGGTAACGTGAGGGACTGCGATGTTGGATAAAAAGGACTCCTGCGCTCTGTTGCGAATAAGCTCTCTGGCGGGTACCTCTGCTGCCCAGATTTTTCCGAGACGGACGAGAAGACGTTTTTCTGCGGTGAACCGCGCTGTTAACGCATTGTTTTCCGCAACCAAGGCACGCCGAACAACCCGCTCCAAGTCAAAGAAGATGATGCCAAATTGGCGGCGTTCGTTGCCAACGATGTTCTGGCGTTGCCCGCTTTCCTCTCCGGGGAGGCTGTTGCGTTTGGTTTCGAGTTTGCTCAGAAGGTCGAGGAAGACGTCGTAACGCACCTTCGCATCGTGGACCTGCGCGAGGAGGGAAGCATGCTTCTTCTTTTCATCGCCAGAGATGGTGGCACGGCCTTCCTGCTCTTCTTGGACACATCGTTGACGTGCTTTGAGTTCGTCGCGGACCTTTTTCTTTTGTTCGCGGACTGCGGTGTGGAAGGTGGATTCCTTCTCGATGTAGGCGTGGGCTTCGTTTTCTCGGAGTGCTCGGCGTTCTTTGATCTCGCGGGCGACAAAGCGGTCGACTTCTCTTCTCTGTTTCCGTCTTTCTCCTGCCAGCACCGCGGCAACCGCCCCCGCCACCACCAGCCCCACCGCCGCCCCATAGTCCTCCTCGCGCAGCTGCACCGCCATCTCCACCTCCTCCTCGCACTCCTCTTCCTCCTCCTCCTCCTCCTCCTCTTCCTCCTCCTCCTCCTCCTCTTCTTCCTCCTCCAGGTCTTCCTCTTCTTCAACATCAATGAGCTCGGTGCTCCGCAGAAATCCATGCTCAAGGCTATCCTCATTGTACGCTGGGAAGTATCGCTGCAAATGCGGGTCCACAACGGAGTCATACTGAATACGTCGGTTGTGTGGGATGTCATGGTGGGTATGTGGGTGGTGAACCTGGAGCGGGCAGGTTAAAGCACTGTGTTCCGCTTTGGGGAGCCTTTGAACCTGCTTTGCGAGCTGATGGACCTTCGCGACGTTCATGTGTTGCTGTTGATGCTGCTTACCTAAGTACTCCCCACCAGTGTCAATACACTCTGAACACAACCCCCATGCATTTGGCTCATGCTCAAAATCCTCCGCAGAGCTGGTGCTCTCATCTTCGCCATATGCAGGAGGCGGGATCTGCTGTGGCAACATACCATCTCTTGAGCAGTACAAATCGGCAGGGGGCTCAGCACCTTCGTGGAAGTACTGATGAAGGTACGACAGAATGCACTGCTTGACTGGGGTGGCTTGGGTGTCGTGCTCTGAAGAAAGCGCGTTGTCGTCGTTGTTATCGCGTTTCGCGGTGTTATTGTTGTTCCTCCTTTTCTTCCCCTTTTTCCGCTTTTTTGGCGGAGATTCCTCAAAATCTGTTGAAAGAAAGTCATGCACCGCGCATAGTAGCTGTGTAGCCGCTTCAAGAATTTGAGAAGAAAGCACACGGTGCTGCGAATTTATGATGCAATAACTTTCAAAGTACCAATAAGACGCTGCGGAGGACCAGGCAAGCTTGCAGCGGTCGAGAAGATCGGGAGACGGTGGGTCTTCTTCTAGAGCGTCCTTCAGCTTTCCGACCTCCTCTAGCACGGTGGGGGCATAGCTTGATATTTTGGACTGAAGCGAGCCCGGTTCCCAAGGGTATTTGACGACCGTCGCAGATGGGTCTCCCCCGGTTGCACGAAGGGCACGCACCTCATCCTCAAGGGCGGTCATGAAGTCATAACAAAGCTCGCGGTCCTCATCCACGCAGGATTTGGATTTCTCGAAGACATAGCAGCCAATGCGTGTGTCCTTCCCTTCTGTGAATCCAACCGCCTGAAGCATGTTGACCGGAGAAACCATGAACCGTTTGGGGGTATCTGCACCCTGCTCTTGTTGTGTCAGAATTGCGTATTCCACGTCGTTCGGATCCACCACCACGTCTTCTGCAACATTAAAGGCAACTTCATACGCGCGTTTCATAATGCCCGCCAAACATTGGAAGACCTGCTGAACTAACACCTCGGTGTATTGCGATTCGACGCGGACCTGAGGAATATAAACATTTTCTGGGCGAGGTAGTTGCAGCTTAATTTGCAGGCCCCTCCCGGTGATCGGTTGAATGAACGTTACTGTCGTTTTTTTGCGGGATAAAAGCATTTGTGGGTGATTTGAGAACGCCCCAGAGGGCCAGATGCCTAACAGAGTTGAACGGTCTTTGAATTTTTGCCGTCGAAGGTCTACAGGGAGGCGGCGGGAGGAGTCGTCAAGAATGGTGAGGGTGGTTTTGGGGATGACGTGCCAGCAGTGGCTGTCGTCTGGGTATTCCGCGTCCATGACGTTTATGACGTCTTCGTTTTCGATGCCGACTTCGGCGGCCGATTTGTTCTGGTCCAATACTTCCCCGTCATAGAGTAGTCGCAGCCTGCTTGGTCCGATCTCTGCTTCAGCTGCGTACGCTTCCGCCAAAGATTTGAGCTGCGCAGAAGCGGGCACCTTAAACATAATGGTCCGCCCTCCAGCGTCGCAGAGAGACACCTCCAGCTTCCTCCCGGAGATCTCAGGGCGGGGCTGTACCTTAGCCTTTTCTTCTTCCTCCACAAACCCTCCGTCCTGCAGTGCCTGTCGTGCAGAAGAGTACGCCGAGGTGAACCCCTTCTTTGTTGTTGCCTGTGTCAAAGGGGGGTACGCAGACGCAAGTGCAGCCACCCCCATCGCCTCGGGGGAATAATGCTGAAACGGTTCTGGGACACCAGGGTCCCCCCCTACCCCTGCCCCCTCGGACCGTCTCCGTCGTCTGTCTCTGCGTTGGTACCGTCGTGATTCCCGTCGTTGCATGTCTCCGGCTTTTTTGAGTGCTTCTTCTGCAGCATTTGCGAGGCCTGAGGAGCGTGATGAAAGAGGTCCGGAACTGACGGAGGACCGTCGTGAAGAGAGGGTCGATGTCGGCGAGACAGGGCATGATGCAGGTGAAGAGGAGTCAAGAGGCGATGAGTTGCACGACGCGCACGCGAACCTCCCCCCGCGGTAGTCCCGTTGCGAGCCTTCCTCCGCGCGCACCCCACCGTAGTCCTCGTCGCTGTCACGGTGTTGGTTCGCTGCAGGCACCCCTGCGCCTGCATTGGTCTGCGCCTGACCTGCCGACCCAACATCACGTCTCCGTGTCTTTCTCTTTGTTGGAATAGCAAAAGGGTCGCCGGTGGGCACAGCTTGCATGCGTGCAGAAGGTGCAGTCGCAATCTGACGGATTGAGACCGGCTTTTGCGGATGCATCTCCGTGAGCGACATTTGCGATTGTTTGAGTGTCGTATGGGTGGATTGACGGACACGGCGGTGCAGTGCGACTGCAGGTGTGGAAGGGGTGAGTCCCGCCGCATTCGCATCAACCCCTTCTAGGGAGAAGGAAGAGCAGGTCGACCCGGCAGCTCCGGAGGCAGCGACGGCACTGCCAGGCGCACTGCGGCCTCGCTTCTGATAGCACACTGTGCACTGCAGGTGCAGGCCACCAAAGTTCCCGCCAGACGCAATCACACCGGACTGCGTTGCAGATAAGAACGGGAGTGACGCGGTGTCGATCTTGTTGACGTAACGACACTGCTCGTTGGTGCAGCGCCAGAGGTTCATCGGGGGAAGTGGAAATGCGGCAGCAGCTGCTGGGCGTGTCTTCGCGATCTCCTTCTTCTTCCCGGTCGGTGTGGACGGCGATGACGACGAAGGTGGTGTATGGGTCTGGCAGCTCACCGACGAGCACGGTGAATGATTCGCACGCTTCCGCTTCCTCCCCTCCGAGGCGCCACTCGAGACGGACTGCTCGTCCTCCTCATCCTCCTCTTCTTCTTCCTCCTCCTCCTCCCCTGCCCGCGTGCTCACAGCCGAAGACGGCGATGGCGACAACGAAAGCGAGAGCGTCGACGCGCCCTGCCTCTTCTTCCGCTTCTTCCTCAAGGACACCTCTGAGATCGGCTCGACCCCTGCAAGCACGTCGTTCTTCAGCTCCGTCATCGGAAGCGGAAGCTGCTGCTGGCGGAGCTGCTGCTGCGCGAGCACCATGGTGTCGTACTTAGGATTGTAGTCAGAGGGGATCGCAAACTTCTGCTTCACCAACGGACAGTCCTTGCGGAACTTCTTATGCAACAACCATGGAATCGACCGACACGACCAATTCCTTATATCACCACGGCATTTATAACAGACACAACGGTCAGGATATTCGAGAGTCGGGCCGTAGTAGTATCCAGCATCGCTGAGGGTTTCTGGGGTAGTGTATTGGTATTTGTAGGGCCAGTTTTTGAAGCTTTTGAGGCGGTCCTCCTTTTTTTCGTTGGGGACCGGGGCAGCATCGTGGGAGGATTTGTGGGTGCGCCAGCTGCGTTTGAAGCAGTCCTGGCTACAAAAGTATGAGGGGTTGAGGTGCAGTTCGGAGCAGCGTGGGCAGCGGTGTTTCTTCTCGCAGGGGATCCCGCAGCCGGTGCAGTTCACCTCGAGGGCGTTCTGCGCAGAGGAGATGCCAGGCTGTTGTCCATGAGGCCCATCTGCCGCACACTTCCCCGCTTGCGTCCCAGGCTTCTTCTTCTCCTTTCGCCGTGTCTTCTGCGCCTTCGCAGGTACCTGCCCCGTATTCGCAGCTGTCGCCTCCAACACAGCGCGCTGCTGAGAATGCTGCATTTCCGTCTCCCGCCCGCACTCCGGCGACTCGGTCGGACCCGCACTCTCTTCTTCAAGCATTTTGCTTTCTGTTTGTGTTTCTGTCCCCCTGAGAAAGGGGAGGGTGCTATAGGGGAGTAAGGGGAAGGGGCGAGAGCGGATATGGGTTCGAACCGCTTCTGGTTTTGTGGGTGTGTGTGTGTGTGTGTGGGGGAGGGAGGGTAAAGGGGGGTAGGGTGGAGTGGGTAAAGCTTGTTTGGTTTTGTCTTTTTGCTAGTCCGTTTGTTTTTTTGGGGGGAGGGGGTATCAAAAGCTGTCACGTTTTTTTCTTATTCACAAAAATGCATTTCATTGTTGCAATTCAAAGCGTTTTTTTTTTGACCACATATTCCCCCCACACCACCCAAAAAAGTACCCCCTTAACCCGCCCTGTTGACACCAACCGACCTTTTTTGGCCCCACTGAAAAAGTGTCAAAGGACTTGGTAACTTGGGCTGGTAAGGTCCTGGTACCCTTTTTGAAACATGGCTCTAAGTTCCGCAAGTCCCTCTAAATACCCCGAAACCTGGGTACCCCTCGGGATATGTCTTTGGGGCGTCAAATAGTGGGGTCGCAGCACAAGTACGCAGCGACGCGAATTGCCACGTTCACTTTGCACGTTTCCATTCCTTCAGAAGTCAAGCACTTAGTAGTCTAACCATATTTTCCACACAAAACCTGAAAATAGCCATCGTGTAAAAACTGATGCATTTAGACATGCATTTTAGGTCAAAAATACTCATTTCTCAGCGCAAGGTGACCCCACAGTACGCACAGAATCCAGAGCACCAAAATTATTTCTTTTTTCTTTTTTCTTTTTTCAATTCGTGCAAGTCACCACACCCATTTCACATGGTGCCAAAGCATGAACATCACTCGTTGTGGGGGTACAGACGTCTTGTCACAACGTTGGTGCAATCGAAAGACACATATGATAAAAACACAACCACACGCGAACACGGTGATATCACAAATGACTGACGGTGACGTCTCGGATCACAAGTACACAGGACATGGTCGCCACATCATACTGGTGCAACTTTGCGATCTGACGTAGGCGATTATTGTAACTAAGCTCTTGTACCTGCACCACAAGGTACTTCCCACACGGGGCGAATTGCACGCCAACCACACGTCCAGAGATAGTGGCGTTCTGAAGAGCCGCACCACTCCAGTCGTAGAGTTGCACTCTCTGTACTTCGTCCACATTGTCCACCACAGCAAAGACAGAGGCAGACCTTGAAAGCGCCATGAACCACCCATCTGTCGGCACACATGCCACAGCTTCACCTGTGTTCACATCCCACAGACGTGCGTTGTTCTCTTCGGAGGAGGCGATCACCCACCCACCACAGTGACAGTCAGACACCGCCAAGTCCACACACCCTTCGTGCGAGATAGAGCGGAGCAACGTCAGGTCTTCGTCATACACAGAGACGCCGTCTTTGCCCTTCGAGACAACAACCACACGCGAACACTGCGTACGAAGTTCCATCGACTTTGCGGAGCACCTCCCCACCAGGAATGGCAACCTCGAGAAGGTGCCACATACACGGCAGGTAGCAGCGTGTCTTGCACCGCGAGATGGCAGGAGGACCGTACATCCAACCGCGGACTAGAGTAAAAGCGAAGGCAGTGTTGAAAGTTTCTGCGTTGAATCCATCAACATGCTGCCCATAACTATAGAGGCAGAGTGTTCCACAACGCGACAGCGACACGTGTTGCACACGATTCTGTGTAGTTTTCCTACTGTACTCAGCAGGACACTTGATGTCGGCCAAGCGAGGACAGGCAAGCACAACCTGCACCCCTGAATCAAACGCAGTGTCCTGCAGACGGCACGTCCCCTCCAGCACCTGCGTGCCGATGCGCATCTCGACAGACGCAGGCGAGACAGCAAGCGCCGTGCACGCAACCTCCTTTGCCGCTGCAACGTCCGCCTCGCACGGCACCTCCACTGTCGCAGTCACGCCTGACTCTTCCAGCACAAAGGTCACATCCATCATTGTTTCAAGAGCTGTGTTGGTGGAATGCAATTCTATTGCAAAAGGTCACATCCATTGTGTTGCGTGAGAAGGTGCAAATCAGCACGTTTGCTCCACCACAAACGGAGGGAGTGACGAGGTGGGTGGGGGAGAGGTGTTGTTCTGTGTTGCATGTTTGTGGTGGTTCTCGTTGTGAGAGGTGACGAATGGAAAATGATACTCAGCATCGTGATCTGTCACCCACACGAGCGCATGGGCAGCGTGTGAGGTGGGCGACCTGTGGCAGGCAAACAAGTGAAAAGCAGCAACAAGGCTGAAGGGGAGTTTCTTGGGTGTTTTGAGGGTCTGGGTTTTTTGTTGGTACCCTGGGTTACACCCTCCCCCTCCCCTGTTCCCACATCACTCACTGTTGTGTGGGTACAGATGTCTCGTCACAATGACGCCATCTGGCTGCATGCCCACAACAACGCGTGAACACGGCGATATCGCAAAGGACACATATGACTCTTGAGATATCACACGCACACAGGACATGGTCGCCACATCGTACTGGTGCAGGAAACCATCGTAACCATCCTCATCTCCGTCTTCGTCGTCATCAGGAACCAGAACCTCTCCGTATACCACAAGGTACTTCCCACACGGGGTGAACTGTACAGACACGATCTCATCCACACACACATCAATACTGCGAAGAGCCGCACCACTCCAGTCATAGAGCTGGGCTTCGTCCTGCACCACTGCAAAGACAGAGGCAGACCGTGAAATCGCTAAGCGACACGCCCACCCGTCCGCAGGCACACATGCCACAGCTTCACCTGTGTTCACATCCCACAGACGTGCGTTATCCTCACTGTTGGAGGAGGTGATCACCCACCCACCACAGTCCGACACTGCTGCTTTGCCACACATTTGGTGTGAGAGAGAGCGGAGCAACGTAAGGTCTTCGTCATACACAGAGACGCCGTCTTTGCCTTTGGAGACAACGACACCACCACGCGCGAACACTTTGAACGAGGGGCCGTCGACTTTGCGGAGCACCTCCCCACCCGGAAGTGCAACATCGAGAAGGACTTCCTTGCACGGCAGGTAGCAGCGTGTCTTGCACCGTGAGATGGCAGGCGCACCGATCACCTCAAAGTCTACTTTGAACTTGAAGGCAGGGCTGAAGGTTTCTGTATCGAGGCCGGTGACATATCCTTGCTGATGTGTACAGAGGCAGAGTGCTCCACAAGGAGACAGCGAAAAGCGATGTAGATACATCCGCTGCGTTCCAGGTGGCACCTCAATACTGCACTCAGCAGGACACTTGATGTCAGCAAAGCGGCAGGCAAGCACAACCTGCACCCCTGAATCAAACGCAGTGTCCTGCAGACGGCACGTCCCCTCCAGCACCTGCGTGCCGATGCGCATCTCGACAGACGCAGGCCAGACAGCAAGCGCCGTGCACGCAACCCCCTTTGCCGCTGCAACGTCCGCCTCGCACGGCACCTCCACTGTCGCAGTCACGCCTGACTCTTCCAGCACAAAGGTCACATCCATCATTTGTTTTGTCTTCTTCTTGTTCCACCTCTGTTGGGAAGGAGATGAGGTGTGGGTTGTTTTGTTTTGTGTGTTTGTGATATTTTCGTTGTGTCTGTAGTTTCCACCAAGAGGAGAGGGTTTTAACAAAGCAAACGTGAAAAAGAGATGTAACATTATCGTAAAAATATCTGAAAATGTATCTTCGCACAGGTTAGTAGGTCGAGGGTGCAACGCAAATACTGATGCAACGCACGATAGCAACACACCGCAGTACTCAGCGACAGCGAGGAGGTACTTCCCACACAGGGTGGACTGCACACCCTGACCTGCCCATACGTATAAAAGCTGCCAAGAGCCGCACTGCAAGCACGCTGTCGTGCTCATGAGGCTACTCTTCTCTGGTTGTCCTCATGCAAAAAAAATCATCACTCAGTTGGGGTACAAATGTCTCGTCTCAAGGGCGGCACTGTTTGATGACTCAAACATAACCACACGTGAACACGGCGATATCGTAAATTCGCCTTTGGTGTCCTGTATTACACGCACACAGGACATGGTCGCCACATCATACTGGTGCAGTGAACATATCTCATTATAAATACCATCAATGGCATCATTCAGGATGAACGCAACTACGACGTACTTCCCACATGGAGTGAACTGCACGGCACGGATGCAATAGTGCTCCTTTTCCAAGATTGTAAGAGCCACACCACTCCAGCCGTAGAGCTGCACTTTGTCAGGGCACACTCCCACAGCAAAGACAGAGGCAGCCCGCGAGATCGCCATATGCCACCCATACGTAGGCACACATGCCACAGCTTCACCTGTGTTCACATCCCACAGACGTGCCTTCTTCTCACTCAGGGAAGAGGTGATCACCCACCCACCACAGTCAGACACCGCCAAGTCCACAGACCCTTCGTGCGAGAGAGTGCGGAGCAACGTCAGGTCTTCGTCATACACAGAGACGCCGTCTTTGCCCTTCGAGACAACAACACCGCCACACGCGAACACTGAGTACGAGGTGCCGTCGACTTTGCGGAGCACCTCCCCATCCGGAAGCGCAACCTCGAGAAGGCAATCCACACACGCCAGGTAGCAACGTGTCTTGCACTGCGAGACGGCAGGGTGGCCCCCTTTCGCAGCATCGTCCACTTTGAACGAGAAGACTGTGTCGAAGGTTTCTGTGTCGAAGCCGACGTACTCTCCAGTGTTCTGTGCAAACACACAGAGCGTTCCACAAGGAGACAGCGACAAGCCTGCTCCCAAACTGGCGTTGTACTCAGCAGGACACTTGACGTCGGCCAAGCGAGGGCGGGCAAGCACAACCTGCACCCCTGCATCAAACGCAGTGTCCTGCAGACGGCACGTACCCTCCAGCACCTGCGTGCCGATGCGCATCTCGACAGACGCAGGCGAGACAGCAAGCGCCGTGCACGCAACCCCCTTTGCCGCTGCAACGTCCGCCTCGCACGGCACCTCCACTGTCGCAGTCACGCCTGACTCTTCCAGCACAAAGGTCACATCCATCATTGTTTCAAGAGTTGTGTTGGTGTGATACAATGGAATGTTCTGTTTGGTGGACAGTTGAAGGAGCTGAGAGGGTGGACACGTGGAAAGAGGGGACGAGGGATGGGGGTCGTTGTTTTTGGTTGGGGTAGAAGTTCTGGGGTACAGGACAAAAATGAACGGCAGTGAGCACATGAATAGGTCTCACCATGGCGCACATCTCTGTGTGGAGGGCGACGGGGGCGGCCTGGCGGGAGGCGATGTGGTGTTCGGCTGCGACAAGGTGGTCTGCGGTGTCTTGCTCGTGGATGCAGATCTGCCATCACTGGATAGGTGTGTGGTGGCAAGACGCAGGCTTCTGTTGACGACACCAGTTCTTCCGCCTCCACGGAATACAAGGGGGCAAGTCACCACACCCATTTCACATGGTGCCAAAGCATAAACATCACTCGTTGTGGGGGTACAGATGTTTTGTCACGACGTTGGTGCTGCCGGACGACGCAAACACAACCAGCACAACCACTCGCGAACACGGTGATATCGCAAATGAGTGACCCGTGACGCCTCGGATCACAAGTACACAGGACATGGTCGCCACATCATACTGGTGCAGCTCTACATTACGCACTCCATGAGCAAACTCTTCTACACGGACCACAAAGTACTTCCCACACGGGGTGAATTGCACGTCACAGACATCTCCAGAGACAGTGGCGCTCTGGAGAGCCGCACCACTCCAGTCGTAGAGCTGCACTCTCCGTTGCTCAACATCGCCCACCACAGCAGAGACAGAGGCAGACCTTGAAAGAGCCACACACCACCCCTCCGCAGGCACACATGCCACAGCTTCACCTGTGTTCACATCCCACAGACGTGTGTTGCTGTCATCTTCGGAGGAGGTGATCACCCACCTACCACAGTCCGATACTGCCATGTGCCAGCACCCCACGTGCGAGAGAGAGCGGAGCAACGTCAGGTCTTCGTCATACACAGAGACGCCGTCTTTGCCTCGGGAGACAACAACACCGCCACACGTGAACACTGCATTCGAGGGGCCGTCGACTTTGCGGAGCACCTCCCCACCCGGAAGCGCAAGCTCGAGAAGGTGATCCGTACACGCCAGGTAGCAACGCGTCTTGCACCGTGAGATGGCAGGCGGACTGCTCATCAGAATACCACCCAATTGAATCCAGAAGACAGTGTCAAAGGTTTCTGTGTCGAAACCGCCAACCCCAGCGAAGTACAGACTGTAGAGGCAAAGCGTTCCACAACGCGACAGTGTCAAGTATTGTACAGACTTAAGTTCACTGTTCTTAGCAGGACACTTGATGTCGGCAAAGCGGCGGGCAAGCACAACCTGCACCCCTGCATCAAACGCAGTGTCCTGCAGACGGCACGTCCCCTCCAGCACCTGCGTGCCGATGCGCATCTCGACAGACGCAGGCGAGACAGCAAGCGCCGTGCACGCAACCTCCTTTGCCGCTGCAACGTCCGCCTCGCACGGCACCTCCACTGTCGCAGTCACGCCTGACTCTTCCAGCACAAAGGTCACATCCATTGTTTTGACTTCTTCTTGTTCCACCCTATTAGGACATGAGGTGTGGGTTGTATTGTTTTGCGCTGTTTGTCCGCAGGGATTCCAGCTGCTTCATCATGACAAAATGAAGAGCAGGGGCAGGGTAGGTTTTGTTACGCAAAAACGCTTTCGTCAGGATAACCTTTCAGACGCAAGGAAGCGCATCCTTTGAAAATGCCTTGACCACGCCAAGTAGCAGTACCCTCGCTTCGCTCGTTGAAACAAAAAAGTGTACTTTTTCTCGCCGTTTTTATTGTCCCTTTTTTGTCAAAATCTCTTTGCTTTCGTGTCTATTTTTCATTTCTTATGTTTGACGGAGAAAAATTCTTCTTTGTACTTTCTTTTGTTTTGGTTGCTATTAGGATCAGATACGCTCAATCACAACTCTTTGTTATTTAAAGTACTTGTTTTTGGCTGCGAAGGGCGTAATATTTTTTTTTTTTTTTTGAAAAAAGGTATTGAGAAAAACAAACAACGAACTGTGTGAAAAAACGAGTGTTTCTCTGCTCGTGATATTTTGTGGGGGAGAATAAAACATTACCTACCCTCCCCCGTGTATATGTCCGGCACTTTCTGAATAATTTCCGGACATATACACATATGAAGGGAGATGCCCCGCCAACGTACCGGACCGAAAGCTCGGGATGGGGTTTTGCCGCTGTACACTGTAGTATATCACCTGAACTGTGGCATGTGCATATGTCCGAAAACGCTGGCGGCGTCACTCTGCGTGCCTGCGTCGCTTGAATTGCTCCGGTGATTCGTCTCTGCTGCGCTTCGGACGGGATTCTACCACCAAATGCCCCAGCTGTTCGTCCCTCACTGCGCTCGACACAACATCGCTGCAGCCTGAGAGGTAGATGCGCTCCAACATGGTGCATTCAGCAAGAAAGAAGCTGTTGTCTAGTTCGGTGACACGGCTCAGTGGGGATAAGTCCAGTGTACACAAAGAACTACATTCAGCAAGGAAGCTGTGGTCGATTTGTGTAACCTGGATCAACCCAGAGAGGTCGATGCTTGTCAATGAACAGCAGTACTGAACAAAGCCGCACCCAACCTGCGTAACCCTGCTCAGTGGAGATAAGTCCAGTGTACACAAAGAACTGCACCCAGAAAGGAAGCTGTGGCCGATTTGTGTAACATGGATCAACCCAGAGAGGTCGATGCTTGTCAATGGACGGCAGTTCATAAGAAAGCCGCCCTCAATTTGAGTCACAACAGATACAGCGCTCAGGTCAAGACTCGAGATCTCGACGCTATGACGTTTACGGCGAGCCCCTGGGGGACGTACCCTGGTATAGAGGAAGTTCTCAGGAATCACTGTCGCAACCTCCGCCTGCAGAAGCAAACACGCAACCTCAGGATTCCCACACGCTTCAGCCTCTCAGCCGTGATGTCAGTCTCACCCAACGCATGAAGTGCTGCAATGGCCTCGAACTTCTTTTTCGTCGTCAACGCAACCGTGTCCTCGGCACTCAGCTGCGTCATGTCGTATCCTTCGTCCATCGCCTCCCCTCCAAAACTCATCACAAAGCTGTCTTCAGGCAACCCTACTGCAGTCGCCACCTTCCGACGCAGTACCGCAGGTGTATCATCCTCACCCAGCTCGACCGTATGTTGTACTCCGTTCAACCCTTTGATAGTCAAATCCATTTGTTGGTTTTGTTTTCACAAGGTTTTCCTTTTTGTTGTACGGTGATGTTGATGTGGAGGGTGTGGGAGAAAAACACGACATGCACTCGATCTTTTTTATCACATATTCATATAGGGCTAGGAGTGCACGCAAGAAAAACAAGTAATTGCTATCGGAAAAAAAACGGCGTGTGCTGTGGAACTCCACCCTGTAGAAGTAACCTACAACACACCCAGCACTCTGCTCTTCTGCAGGTATGATAACGCTCTTCGTACCCACTGGACGCCTGCATCTGATGAAACGTTCAAGAAGGGGGCTGTCCTCTTCATCCAGCACCATCTGATCGATAGCGTTGTTGGACGTAGTCTCGGCAGGCTCGGCGTGTTTCAGCTCGTTTTTGTCCACAGGGTCCCACGCAGTGTCGTCGTCGTTGGGGCAGTGCGGGAGGAACACAGAATGCTCAGACGACAACACGTCGATCACACCAGGCACATCAGCACCTCCAGCAAATCGTTTGGATGCTACGGTGCTTTCGAAATCACGCGGGGTTTTCCACAGCACACCCCGTTTTTTTCTTAGCAATTACTTGTTCTTGTTGTTATTGTAATTTTCAACCACCTTCCTTCAACCCTTGTAGGATCAGTTCTTATTTTTTTCGCGAAAACTTGAAATTACACATTTCAAGAGAACAAATTAAAAAGGGTCCTTATTTGCATTTTTGGGCTCCGCCCGTGCAGTGGTGGGGTCAATCTCGAAAATTGGACAATTTTTTGACCACTTAAATTTTGAGAAATATGAGCCCGGTTGCTTATACGTGGGGCCCATTTTCGGCTAAAATTTTCCTCAAAACCTGGTTTTGTAAAATTGACCCTTTACTCCCCCCCCACATCGATTTCAATACTATACCTTACTTCACCTACGGTTACCCTTACAGGGGGGGGTGAAGGAAGGTAAGTTGAAAAGGGTCCTTATTTGCATTTTTGGGCTCCGCCCGTGCAGTGGTGGGGTCAATCTCGAAAATTGGACAATTTTTTTGACCACTTAAATTTTGAGAAATATGAGCCCGGTTCCTTATACGTGGGGCCCATTTTCGGCTAAAATTTTCCTCAAAATCTGGTTTTGTAAAATTGACCCTTTACTCCCCCCCCACATCGATTTCAATACTATACCTTACTTCACCTACGGTTGCCCTTACAGAAGGAAGGTAAGTTGAAAACACAAAAATCGCGAAGAAGTGCGAAAGAGCACCCCACAAAGAACCCTGGTTACCCTCCGCACCGTTGTGGTGAATACAGGAATACGGGAAAACAGTAAAACCCTCCACCTAGATGAATGTCACGTGAGCAAAAAGAAGTTTCAACGAAGCAAACACACAACACAGACACGGTTCCGCATTGGTACACCCCTATCCCTTCACACCCTTGCAGAAGTACACAAGGTCGGACTTCTGGTCAGCGAACCCCCTCCTCACACACAACGCTCGCTCTATGGGCTACATTCCGAGCGCTAGGCATAACCCACACCTGCTCTCAAACACACGCACCCAGCAACGAGGCCATGGAAGTGCTGCATCCCTGAACAGGGCGTCCTTCGAGCAGCCCACCGACGCCTTCCAGCATCGTGACTGCGCAATGCTCGGCGACTTCTCCAACTCCACGGCACTGCATGAGGCTGTTCCTACCGACAACATGACGTCTCACTGCCTAGGGTATGGTTGTGTCGGAGATGAAGGGTCGCACAGTGAGAGCGTCATGCATGAGCTGCAGAAATAAGCAGAGCAACGCACCTAGACACGGTCCTGTACGAGCTCGTTGTGGGGGTGCAGATATCTTGTGACAATGTTGTCGCTTTCGGATAATAGAAACACAACCACCCGCGAACACGGTGATATCGCAAATGGCGTACCGGTGACGTCCGGGATCGCAAGTACACATGACATGGTCGCCACATCATACTGGTGCAGCGTTGCGTGTACATCGGCATGATCCTCTTGTACATGTACCACAAGGTACTTCCCACACGGGGTGAACTGCACGCGAAGGACTTCTCCAGAGATGATGGCGTTCTGAAGAGCCGCACCACTCCGGTCGTAGAGTTGCACTCTCTGTGTCTCGTCCACACTGTCCACCACAGCAAAGACAGAGGCAGACCTTGAAAGCGCCACATGCCACCCATCTGTCGGAACACATGCAACAGTTTCACCTGTGTTCACATCCCACAAACGTCCGTTCCCCTTCTGCCAGGAGGAGGTGAGCACCCACCCACCACAGTCCGATACTGCCATGTCCATGCATCCCGTATGCGAGAGAGAGCGGAGCAACGTTAGGTCTTCATCATACACAGAGACGCTGTCGGTGCCCTTCGAGACAACAACACCGCCACACGCGAACATTGACATCGAGGTGCCGTCGACTTTGCGGAGCACCTCCCCACCCGGAAGCGCAAGCTTGCGAAAGTCTTCCCCACACGGCACGTAGCAGTGTGTCTTGCATGTCGATATGGCAGGTGTGCCGTAAACAAACCAGTCGCTGACCACATCAAAAACGAAGGCAGTTTCGAAGGTTTCTGTGTCAAAGACACGAATATGCTTACTATCGCTATAGAGGCAGAGCGTGCCACAACGTGACAGCGACATATACGTCACGCCCCCATCCGCGCTGTACTCAGCAGGACACTTGATGTCGGCAAAGCGAGGGCAGGCAAGCACAACCTGCACCCCTGCATCAAACGCAGTGTCCTGCAGACGGCACGTCCCCTCCAGCACCTGCGTGCCGATGCGCATCTCGACAGACGCAGGCGAGACAGCAAGCGCCGTGCACGCAACCCCCTTTGCCGCTGCAACGTCCGCCTCGCACGGCACCTCCACTGTCGCAGTCACGCCTGACTCTTCCAGCACAAAGGTCACATCCATTGTTTTGTCTTCTTCTTGTTCCACCTCTGTTAGGAAGGAGATGAGGTGTGGGTTGTTTTGGGTATTTAGACATTTTCGTTGTGTCTGTAGTTTCCACCAACAGGAGAGGGTTTTAACAAAGCAAAAGTTAAAGGGTGGTGTGGTCGTTATCCTCAAAATATGTCAAAATGTATGTTCTCACTGGCTGGTACAACGCAAATACTGATGCAACGCACGATAGCAACACACCGCAGCACTCAGTAGGGGTACAGATGCCTAGTCACAAAGGCGTCCCTTTCTGATGACCGAAACACAACCACACGCGAACACGGCGATATCGTAAATGATTTGCCAACATTCCGGAACACACGCACACAGGACATAGTGGCCACATCATACTGGTGGAGTGCAGCTTTGTTAGCACGTACTCCACGAGCCACAAAAGAAACAGCAACATACTTCCCACACGGAGTGAACTGCACAGCAGAGACGAGACTCTGCTTATTTTCTAAGCTGCCAAGAGCCGCACCACTCCAGTCATAGAGCTGCACTTTTTCAGAGCACTCCACAGCAAAGACAGAGGCAGACCGTGAAAGCGCCACGTACGTCCCCGCAGGCACACATGCCACAACTGCACCTGTGGTCACATCCCACAGACGTACATTGTTCTCCTTGTTGGAGGAGGTCATCACCCACCCACCACAGTCCGATACTGCCACACGGTTGCAATCCTCGTGTGAGAGAGAGCGGAGCAACGTCAGGTGTTTGTCATACACAGATACACCGTTCGTGCCCTTCGAGACAACAACACCGCCACACGCGAACACTTCTCTGGAGTCTTCTTCAAATTTGCGGAGCACCTCCCCACCCGGAAGTGCAACTTCGCAAAAGTGATCCACACACGCGAGGTAGCAGCGTGTCTTGCACTGCGAGAGGGAAGGGAGCAATCGCAGCGCAGCGTCCACACGAAACGAGAAGACTGTGTCGAAGGTTTCTGTGTCAAAGCCGACGTACTCCCCATTCCACTGTAAAAAGACGCACAACATACCACAACGCGACAGCAACGAGAACGAATACGCACCTTGAGAAGTGTACTCAGCAGGACACTTGATGTCGGCAAAGCGAGGGCAGGCAAGCACAACCTGCACCCCTTCACCAAACGCAGTGTCCTGCAGACGGCACGTCCCCTCCAGCACCTGCGTGCCGATGCGCATCTCGACAGACGCAGGCGAGACAGCAAGCGCCGTGCACGCAACCTCCTTTGCCGCTGCAACGTCCGCCTCGCACGGCACCTCCACTGTCGCAGTCACGCCTGACTCTTCAAGCACAAAGGTCACATCCATCATTGTTTCAAGAGCTGTGTTGGTGTGATGCAATTGAATGTTCTGTTTGGTGGACAGTTGAAGGAGCTGAGAGGGTGGACACGTGGAAAGAGGGGACGAGGGATGGGGGTCGTTGTTTTTGGTTGGGTAGAAGTTCTGCGGTACAGGACAAAAATGAACAGCAGTAAGGACATGGATAGGTCTCACCATGGCGCACATCTCTGTGTGGAGGGCGACGAGGGCGGCCTGGCGGGAGGCGATGTGGTGTTCGGCTGCGACAAGGTGGTCTGCGGTGTCTTGCTCGTGGATGCAGATCTGCCATCACTGGATAGGTGTGTGGTGGCAAGACGCAGGCTTCTGTTGACGACACCAGTTCTTCCGCCTCCACGGAATACAAGGGGGCAAGTCACCACACCCATTTCACATGGTGCCAAAGCATGAACATCACTCGTTGTGGGGGTACAGACGTCTTGTCACAACGTTGGTGCAATCGAAAGACACATATGATAGAAACACAACCACACGCGAACATGGTGATACCACAAATGACTGATCGGTGACATCAGGGATCACAAGCACACAAGACATGGTCACCATATCATACTGGTGCAGCTCTTGATGTAGTTCTCCATCGTCAGTAAACTTATGTACATAGACCACAAGGTACTTCCCACACGGGGTGAACTGCACGCTAACGACACTTCCAGAGATAGTGGCGTTCTGAAGAGCCGCACCACACCAGTCGTAGAGCTGCACTCGCTCTGCCTCATCCACACAGCCCCCCACAGCAAAGACAGAGGCCGACCTTGAAATTGAAAGCGCTACATCACACCATGACATAGGCACACATGCCACAGCTTCACCTGTGTTCACATCCCACAGACGTGCGTTCTTCTCCTTGACGGAGGAGGTCATCACCCACCCACCACAGTCCGACACTGCCGTGTGTCTACACACCTTGTGCGAGAGAGAGCGGAGCAACGTCAGGTCTTCGTCATACACAGAGACACCGGCGTCACCTTGGGAGACAACAACACTGCCACAGGCGGATACTAACTTCGAGGGGCCGTCGACTTTGCGGAGCACCTCCCCACCCGGAAGCGCAAGCTCGAGAAGGCGATCCACACACGCCAGGTAGCAACGTGTCTTGCACCGTGAGATGGCAGGAGCACCGCTTATGAAACAGTCACTCTCAACAGTAAAAACGAAGGCAGTTTCGAAGGTTTCTGTATCGAAGCCACCAACACATGTACTTCTACTATAAAGGCAGAGCGTGCCACAACGCGACAGCGACAAATTCGTCACTCCCCCATCCACACTGTATTCAGCAGGACACTTGATGTCGGCAAAGCGAGGGCAGGCAAGCACAACCTGCACCCCTGCATCAAACGCAGTGTCCTGCAGACGGCACGTCCCCTCCAGCACCTGCGTGCCGATGCGCATCTCGACAGACGCAGGCGAGACAGCAAGCGCCGTGCACGCAACCTCCTTTGCCGCTGCAACGTCCGCCTCGCACGGCACCTCCACTGTCGCAGTCACGCCTGACTCTTCCAGCACAAAGGTCACATCCATCATTGTTTCAAGAGCTGTGTTGGTGGAATGCAATTGCATGTTCTGTTTGGTGGACACGTGGAAAGAGGAGATGAGGGATGGGGGTCGTTGTTTTGGGTTGGGTGGAAGTTCTTGATAAAATTGAAATATCACTCCCACTTTTCCATTTATATTTACCCCCCTACAGCTTTGAGCAACCAACCTTGACACGCAAGTGGTTAGCAATAACAACACAGGGCACACAGCTTTAGATAAACACTACTCACAACATTGAACACGGACCCCCCACAAAACTGTAAAGACAACAAAAACAAGAAAGACAAAAGGAGAGGTTGTGGTGAAACGCACACACCCCGCAAAAAAAAATTTATAGTCCCTGTTGTGAACCACACTGTTTTGTTCTTCCTTTTTCCTTTCAACACCTTTTATTCATTTGCTTTTTTGTTGTTTGGGAGACACGCAACACGTGTCGGTTCTGTGGAAAAACATGACGCGGAACCACCTGTGTGCTGTCCCTTTTCATGTCTATCCATGAAAATTGTATCACAAATAATACCGGGGGGAAAAGCTTAAACTGCGGAAGACGCAAAACAAACTCGCGATCGAAAAAAGAGTTTTTTCTGCGAAGTGTGTGGTAAGGGGGGAGAATAAAACATTACCAAAAAACCACCACTATCATTTCGCAAGCTTCATTACCATTTTGATTTTCTCCTCACAAAAAAAAAAACCCCTACCCAGACAAACTGAGGTCCATCGTATAGGGCCTATTGTGTCCGTAATAATAGTTTGCGGGAGGCGATGTGGTGTTCGGCTGCGACAAAGTGGTCTGCGGTGTCTTGCTCGTGGATGCAGATCTGCCATCACTGGATAGGTGTGTGGTGGCAAGACGCAGGCTTCTGTTGACGACACCAGTTACGCAGTATCCTGTACGAGCTCGTTGTGGGGGAACAGGTGTCTGGTCACGACGCTATCGCTATCGGATGATAGAAACACAACCACACGTGAACACGGTGATATCGCAAATGACAGACTGTTTACGCCCGGGATCGCAAGTACGCAGTCCATGGTCGCCACGTCATACTGTCGCAGCTCTGCGTCACGTAGTGTTCCATCGTCAGCATACTCTTGTACATGGCCCACAAGGTACTTCCCACACGGGGTGAATTGCACGGCGCTGCTAATTCCAGACATAATGGCGTTTTGAAGAGCCGCACCACTCCGGTCGTAGAGCTGCACTGTCTGTGCCCCGTCCGCATTGACCCCCACAGCAAAGACAGAGGCAGACCGTGAAAGCGCCACAAAAGACCGCCACCCATCCGCAGGCACACATGCAACAGTTTCACCTGTGTTCACATCCCACAGACGTGCGTTGCTCTCACTGTAGGAGGAGGTGATCACCCACCCACCACAGCGCGACAGGACCACCTCCATGCACCCTTCGTGCGAGAGAGAGCGGAGCAACGTCAGGTCTTCGTCATACACAGAGACGCCGTCTTTGCCTTTTGAGACAACAACACCGCCACACGCGTACACTGCCATAGACCTGTCATCGACTTTGCGGAGCACCTCCCCACTCGGCAGCGCGACCTCGTGTATGCCATTCACCTTGCGATAATCGTCCCCACACGGTAGGTAGCAGCGTGTCTTGCACCGTGAGATGGCAGGCGGACCGTACACGAAACAGTCACTGCCTACATCAAAAGCGAAGGCAGTTTCGAAGGTTTCTGTGTTGAAGACACGAACATACTCACTGTCGCTATAGAGGCAGAGCGTTCCACAAGGAGACAGCGACACGTGTTGCACAGTCCCCTCAAAACTGTACTCAGCAGGACACTTGATGTCGGCAAAGCGAGGACAGGCAAGCACAACCTGCACCCCTGCATCAAACGCAGTGTCCTGCAGACGGCACGTCCCCTCCAGCACCTGCGTGCCGATGCGCATCTCGACAGACGCAGGCGAGACAGCAAGCGCCGTGCACGCAACCTCCTTTGCCGCTGCAACGTCCGCCTCGCACGGCACCTCCACTGTCGCAGTCACGCCTGACTCTTCAAGCACAAAGGTCACATCCATCATTGTTTCAAGAGCTGTGTTGGTGTGATGCAATTTAATGTTCTGTTTGGTGGACAGTTGAAGGAGCTGAGAGGGTGGACACGTGGAAAGAAGGGATGAGGGATGGGGGTCGTTCTTTGGGTGGGGATAAGTTCTAGGTACAGGATAAAACGGACAGTGAGCACATGAACAGGTCTCATGAAGCCGCAAAGACAAAAGCAACAGACACGAATATTTATTTTTGCATCAGCACATTCTTTTCCACAATCGTTATCGAGTGGAACAAAAAAAATAAAACAAGCTATAAACAAGATGTGCCCCACTCCTTTCTTCTTCACACTAACGCCAAAAACACACAATGCTCACCACCTCTTGATGATCGGGAGCACGCTGGGTTTGAAACTACAAAGAATGTTTCCACTGGACCCTGTCTTGGCCTCCCTCCATACAAGCTCATCATCTGTAATGCGGTGGGGACAGCGCATGGAGAGGGATCATTTCTGGCTCCGTTCCTTCTGCGGCCTGCACCCTTGCTGTTGCCGTGGCTGCAGCCTCGAGGTGCGTCGTGTGCAGACGGAGGGCTTCTTCTGTGCCAAGCTTTGCAGCTTCGAGGCCGACAGCCTTGGCACGCACGGCTTCCTCTGTGGCACACATCTCAGAGCGGAGGGCGACGAGGGCGGCCTGGCGGGAGGCGATGTGGTGTTCGGCTGCGACAAGGTGGTCTGCGGTGTCTTGCTCATGAAGCATTGCTTTGCGAAGCGCGGCTTTCGCGGCAGTTGCTGCTGCGGCAGCTGTGGCGCGCGCCTTCTCTGCAGCTGCCAGCTCCACCTCTGCCTCCACACATCGCGACACAACACCACGCAGGTCCGCCTCTGCTGCAAGCGTCCCTGCCCTCGCGCCAGCTTCATGCTCCTTAGCGGCTATCAGCCCTGCACCTAATGCAGCGACCCTCCCGTTCTGCACTCTCGCCTCCACCCCAAGCACACCACGCTGCGACAACGTCCCATAAGAGTCAGGGGAAAACGCGCTCGCTTCATGTCGGTGCGATGTACTGGAACGATGCGACAGCGAGTCCATTCGGTTAGGTGGACCAAGCATGGTAGGTGTGTGGGGTCTAGTTGAGATGTGAGGTGTCGTTGGGGTGTGGGGTGGGGCAGAAGAGGAGTGAAACGTGGTCAGGCCTGACAATAACTATTGGGTTTTTGGGAAAGCGTGGGTTGAAGGTCGAATATGGGGGGGGAGGCTAAAAAAGAATTTTCCCGCGCCTGTTTTTTTGACCTCACGAAACAGTCCACATTGGGGTGTACCTCCGTGAGCACAGCGAGCAGAAAAGTTTGGGTAACGGTCTATATAAAAAAAACCCCACCCAACAAGCAGGTTGGTACTGTACTGAGGCAGAATAGTGCAGGCTTCTGTTGACGACACCAGTTCTTCCGCCTCCACGGAATACAAGGGGGCAAGTCACCACACCCATTTCACATGGTGCCAAAGCATAAACATCACTCGTTGTGGGGGTACAGATGTTTTGTCACAACGTTGGTGCAATCGAAAGACACATACGATAGAAACACAACCACACGTGAACATGGTGATATCGCAAATGAGCGACCGCTGACGTCTGGGATCGCAAGTACACAAGACATGGTCGCCACGTCATACTGGTGCAGCTCTTCATGTAGTTCTCCAGCGTAAGCAAATTTTTGTACATGGACCACAAGGTACTTCCCACACGGGGTGAACTGCACGCCAAGCGCACTTCCAGAGATAGTGGCGTTCTGAAGAGCCGCACCACTCCAGTCGTAGAGCTGCATTCCCTGTGTCTCGGCCATATGACCCCCCACAGCAAAGACAGAGGCAGACCGTGAAAGAGCGAGCCTGGTCCACGCCTCCAGAGGCACACATGCCACAGCTTCACCTGTGTTCACATCCCACAGACGGGCCTTCTTCTCCAAGGCGGAGGAGGTGAGCACCCACCCACCACAGTCCGACACTGCCATGTCCCTACAATCCTGGTGCGAGAGAGAGCGGAGCAACGTCAGGTCTTCGTCATACACAGAGACGCCGTCTTTGCCTTGGGAGACAACAACATTGCCACACGTGAGAACTAACTTCGAGAGGCCATCGACTTCGCGGAGCACCTCCCCACCCGGAATCGCAAGCTCGAGAATGCGATCCACACACGGGAGGTAGCAGCGTGTCTTGCACCGTGAGATGGCAGGCGGACCGTACATGAAACAGTTTCTCTCGACAGCAACAGAGAATGCAGTGTTGAAGGTTTCTGTGCCGAAGCCACCAACATATTTACTTTTACTATAAAGGCAGAGCGTGCCACAACGTGACAGCGCCAAGTCTTGCAGTCCCCCTTGTTCACTGTACTCAGCAGGACACTTGATGTCGGCAAAGCGGCGGGCAAGCACAACCTGCACCCCTGCATCAAACGCAGTATCCTGCAGACGGAACGTCCCCTCCAGCACCTGTGTGCCGATGCGCATCTCGACAGACGCAGGCGAGACAGCAAGCGCCGTGCACGCAACCTCCTTTGCCGCTGCAACGTCCGCCTCGCACGGCACCTCCACTGTCGCAGTCACGCCTGACTCTTCCAGCACAAAGGTCACATCCATCATTGTTTCAAGAGCTGTGTTGGTGTGATGCAATTGAATGTTCTGTTTGGTGGACAGTTGAAGGAGCTGAGAGGGTGGACACGTGGAAAGAGGGGACGAGGGATGGGGGTCGTTGTTTGGGCGGCTAGATAAGACTAAAATTGAAACCGCCCTCCTACTCTTCCTTTGTCTGCACCCTACTAAGAATAAAGCAATCAAAACACAAGCAGTGAAACGCACACACCTCGACCTGTCGATGAAGTGTGGCTCTGCCACCATACAAGATCATCATCTGTAATGCGGGGACAGCGCATGGAGAGGGATCATTTCTGGCTCCGTTCCTTCTGCGGCCTGCACCCTTGCTGTTGCCGTGGCTGCAGCCTCGAGGTGCGTCGTGTGCAGACGGAGGGCTTCTTCTGTGCCAAGCTTTGCAGCTTCGACGTGTCACTCGACGCCTGACTCTTCCAGCACAAAGGTCACATCCATTGTTTTGCGTTGCTTCGTGAGAAGGTGCAAATCAGCACGTTTGCTCCACCACAAACGGAGGGAGTGATGAGGTGGGGGAGAGGTGTTGTTATGTGTTGCATGTTTGTGGTGGTTCTCGTTGTGAGAGGTGACGAAAGGAAAATGATAATCAGCATCGCGATCTGTCACCCACACGAGAGTGTCGCATGGGCAGCGTGTGAGGTGGGCGACTGGGCGACCTGTGGCAGGCAAACAAGAGAAAAGCAGAAACAGGGCTGAAAGGGGAGTTTCTTGAGGGTGCTTGAGGGCCTTGAGTTTTTTGTTGGTACTCTGGGTTATATTCATCAAAACGTGCCCTCCCCTCCCCTTGTCACGCATCACTCACTGTTGTGTGGGTGCAGTTGTCTAGTCGCAATGACGCCATCTGATTGCATAACCACAACAACGCGTGAACAAGGCGATATCGCAAACCATGAACTGTTGCATGGTATCACACGCACACAGGACATGGTCGCCACATCATACTGGTGCAGGAATGTTTTATCAATAGTCCAACCTTTGTCGTTAACATATTCCGACTTTACCCCCACCACTATCACTCGTTGTGGGGGTACAGATGTCTTGTAACACTAGTGCTGTGTTCGCGTGCTACAAACACAACCACACGCGAACACGGTGATATCGCAAATGACTGATCGGTGATATCAGGGATCACAAGTACACGGGCCATGGTCGCCACATCATACTGGTGCAGCTCACATGCTGCTCCATTGTCAGTACGCTTTTGTACGTGGACCACGAGGTACTTCCCACACGGGGTGAACTGCACGCGAACGACACTTCCAGAGATAGTGGCGTTCTGAAGAGCCGCACCACACCAGTCGTAGAGCTGCATTCGGTCTGCCCCATCCACATAGAGCCCCACAGCAAAGACAGAGGCAGACTTTGACAGCGCTACAGCGTACCTTGACATAGGCACACATGCCACAGCTTCACCTGTGTTCACATCCCACAGACGTGCATTCATCTCCAAGGCGGAGGAGGTCATCACCCACCCACCACAGTCTGATACTGCCACACGGCCCCACTGGGTGCACCCCTTGTGTGTGAGAGAGCGGAGCAACGTCAGGTTTTCGTCATACACAGAGACGCCGTCTTCGCGCGTCGAGACAACAACCCTGCCACACGCGAACACTGCGTACGAGTCGCCGTCGACTTTGCGGACCACCTCCCCATCTGGAAGCGCAACTTCGAAAAGACCTCGCTTGCTGCACGGCAGGTAGCAGCGTGTCCTGCACCGTGAGATGGCAGTAGGGCTGGCAGGTGCTCCGAGGCAATTACGTCCTATGTCAAACGTGAAGGCAGTGTTGAAGGTTTCTGTGTCGAAGCCTACACAGGCAATACGTCTATCGACAGACACGACAACGAGGCAGAGCGTTCCACAAGGAGACAATGAGAGATTGAGTACGTTCCCAGCTACCTCCTTCTCAGCAGGACACTTGATGTCGGCAAAGCGAGGACGGGCAAGCACAACCTGCACCCCTGCAGCAAACGCAGTGTCCTGCAGACGGAACGTCCCCTCCAGCACCTGCGTGCCGATGCGCATCTCGACAGACGCAGGCGAGACAGCAAGCGCCGTGCACGCAACCTCCTTTGCCGCTGCAACCTTCGCCTCGCACGGCACCTCCACTGTCGCAGTCACGCCTGACTCTTCCAGCACAAAGGTCACATCCATCATTGTTTCAAGAGCTGTGTTGGTGTAATGCAATTGAATGTTCTGTTTGGTGGACAGTTGAAGGAGCTGAGAGGGTGGACACGTGGAAAGAGGAGATGAGGGATGGGGGGTCGTTTTGTTTGTTGCACTCACTATGTCAGAGAGATTGGTGGCAAAATAGACTATCAGTTGAACTCATCCAAACGCCTGTTGGATTTTAGTTCCCATCCCAATTTTTTTTCAAGAATGAAGAGTGAAAAAAAAATGGAGTTTAAAAAGGTCGAATAATGTTGTATCTGTGGTTTACTTGATTTGGATTTTTTTGAGAGAGTCAGAGTTGGGGAAAGGAGAAGGATATATGGGACCACTCTCATCACCCTTATCACGTTCATCATCATTAAAAAACAAAATCTCCTTAAACAAAACAGACAATCCAAAAAAAACACCCTGTCTTATTGTTAGTCTTCACCCAAGAGTCTGAGATGGAAGGGATGGGTAGCAGCAACGTGCTGCAATAAAAGTCTGTCTTTCAAAACACAAAAACAAAATGAAGTTCACGTGCACACTCATTGAAGAGATTTGCTTATTTGTAGATTTGGTTTTCTTTGGGTACGTGCACAGTGAAGAGAACCTACACAAAAACACGAGCACGTTAAGATACAAAAAGCACACCCGCCTAGGTCCACCCTTTCACATTGCGAACTCCAAACCCTCAAAAACCCGTTGTTTCCCGTTTTCTTTCCCTTGCCAAAAAACCCCCGAAAGCGGTCGTATTTCTGACCGCATTTGTTACGTGGGTCCAAATAAAATACATGACTGTCTTGTCTCCTCCTTCACGGGAGTAGCCCTGTGTGCGAGGTAAACCTGTCCGACCTTACCTTCACTATCCAATACAAAATACAAACAAAATTAGCACACACACGACAGCACGAATGAGTGACCATGAGCGAATAGCGTCGTTCGTCATAGTCGCAAAGCAAAGGGGGTGGTCTTCCAAGCAAAACATCACTCATTGTTGTGTGGGTACAGATGTCTCGTCACAATTCGGTACCCCGAGTACGGTACCAACACAACCACACGTGAACACGGCGATATCGCAAACGACAAAGAGGACACGTCCGTGAACACACGCACACACGACATCGTCACCACGTCATACTGGCGTAGCTCTACATGCCATTCTTCCAGTCCGAAGTCGTCGGGGTCATAATTGCCAGTCGTCATCCCCACCACAAAGTACTTCCCACATGGTGTGAACTGTATGCGCTGGACAACGTGATCTATATCAACACTGCGAAGAGCCGCACCACTCCAATCATAGAGGTGCACGGTGCTTCCCTCCACCACAGCAAAGACAGAGGCAGACCGTGAAAGCGCCACTTGGCATAGCCCCTCTGCAGGCACACATGCCACAGCATCACCGGTGTTCACGTCCCACAGACGGGCCTTCTTCTCTTCGGCGGAGGAGGTGATCACCCACCCACCACAGTCCGACACTGCCACAGCTCTTAACCACTTGTGAGAGAGAGAGCGGAGCAACGTCAGGTCTTCGTCATACACAGAGACGCTGTCTTCGCCCTGCGAGACAACAACACCACCACAGGCGAACACCGACCTTGAGGAGCCGTCGACTTTGCGGAGCACCTCCCCACCCGGAAACGCAACCTCGAGAAGGTAATGATAACACGCGAGGTAGCAGCGTGTCTTGCACTGCGAGATGGCATGCTGGTGCACAGTGTCCGCCCCGTCCGACTTGAAATCGACAGCTCTGAAGGATTCTGTGTCGAAGGCACGAAGCTTTCTAGAATACACTTCACAGCTATGGACGCACAGTGTTCCACAAGAAGACAGTAACAAACCCCCCTTTTGTATTGCAGGGTACTCAGCAGGACACTTGATGTCGGCAAAGCGGCGGGAAAGCACAACCTGCACCCCTGCATCAAACGCAGTGTCCTGCAGACGGCACGTCCCCTCCAGCACCTGCGTGCCGATGCGCATCTCGACAGACGCAGGCGAGACAGCAAGCGCCGTGCACGCAACCTCCTTTGCCGCTGCAACGTCCGCCTCGCACGGCACCTCCACTGTCGCAGTCACGCCTGACTCTTCCAGCACAAAGGTCACATCCATCATTGTTTCAAGAGCTGTGTTGGTGTGATGCAATTGAATGTTCTGTTGGGTGGACAGTTGAAGGAGCTGAGAGGGTGGACACGTGGAAAGAGGGGACGAGGGATGGGGGTCGTTTTGTTTGTTGCAGTGTCGACACTCACTATGTCAGAGAGATTGGTGGAAAAATTGACTGTCAGTTGAACTCATCCAACCGCCTGGTTGGTTTTTGGTCCCCATTCCCAAACAAAACAGACAATCCAAAAAACACCCTGTCTTATTGTTAGTCTTCACCCAAGAGTCTGAGATGGAAGGGATGGGTAGCAGCAACGTGCTGCAATAAAAGTCTGTCTTTCAAAACACAAAAACAAAATGAAGCTCACGTGCACACTCATTGAAGAGATTTGCTTATTTGTAGATTTGATTTTCTTTTGGGTACGTGCACAGTGAACAACCTACACAAAAACACGAGCACGTTTGGATACAAAAAGCACACCCGCCTAGGTCCACCCTTTCACATTGCGAACTCCAAATCTTCAAAAACTCGTTGTTTCCCGTTTTCTTTCCCTTGCTAAAAAACCCCTGAAAGGGGTCGTATTTCTGACCGTATTTTGTTACGTGGGTCCAAATAAAATCCATTAAGGCGACGAGGCCTGGGGGTCGTTATGTTGTTAGCAAAAGCAATCACTTCCTTTATGAAAAGAGGCAAAAGTGAAAATGACATCACATTTTCATGGTTTGGTCAGCACAAGAACGAAAGCAAACTTGCAAGATAAATGTGCCTCGCGAACGCACCAATGAAGAAACAATAGTGAAAGCGTTGTGAACAAACTGGCCTCCTTCAGCTGTGAAAAGGTTAGAGTTAAAGTACACAGCAACACATCAGGGTCAGACGACTGTCTTGTCTCCTCCTTCACGGGAGTAGCCCTGTGTGCCAGGTAAGCCTGTCCGAACTTATCTTCACTATCCAATACAAAAGACAAGCAATAATAGTGGAGCACACTCTAGGGTGGCTACACTGATACAACCAAGTTTTCAATAATAAATAACACAACACACGACAGCACGAATGAATGACCATGAGCGAATAGCGTTGTTCGTCAGAGTCGCAAAGAAAAGGTGGACACGTGAAAAGAGGGGACGTTCTGCGCACAATTTTGGGGATTTGTTGTGTCTGAAAATACAGAGAAATGTGCACCTACGACAGGGACGTAATTCACATATTGCCCCGCACAGTGATAGGGTGGGAGAGGTCATGCTCTGCGGCAGAAGAGAAAATAAAACAAAAATCCTGCAAGGCAAACAAAGTGAATTTATTGATGCAGCACCTCCCGCTGACCCACGTACGATGCCAGCTGGATGAAAGATAAGTACGCTGTGACCAACAACAAAAGATGTAAAAGGAAACATAAGTAGACCTACGCCACAGAACGAGGGCGGTACGCAACCGCTCGTCATCCGGCGGCCCACCTTTTCGTCACTCGTCCAACCGCCTGGTTGGTTTTTAGTTCCCATTCCCAAACAAAACAGACAATCCAAAAAACACCCTGTCTTATTGTTAGTCTTCACCCAAGAGTCTGAGATGGAAGGGATGGGTAGCAGCAACGTGCTGCAATAAAAGTCTGTCTTTCAAAACACAAAAACAAAATGAAGCTCACGTGCACACTCATTGAAGAGATTTGCTTATTTGTAGATTTGGTTTTCTTTGGGTACGTGCACAGTGAACAACCTACACAAAAACAACGAGCACGTTTAGATACAAAAAGCAGACATTGTTGTAGTGCAACAAAAACACTGCAAACGAACAGTTTGTGAGATGGTGCGGTCCTCGAAGCTCGTCCAACCGCCTGGTTGGTTCTTAGGTCCTTTGTTCCTTTGATTCTCCTCACACCAAACCATCTCTCTTCTGCTGTTGCGGTTTGTGACGCATTAATATGAGTATTTTGTTAATTGAAAGAATTGCACCCTGGAATGGGCGGTGAACGAAGCAACGGAAACGATTAGCTCGCTAAAAATATGAACTGACCAAACGAGACATAACAAATGTAAAAACAGTGAGGTGATCCAGCGCGCACTTTTTCACACTGTGAACAAATGAAAAAAAGTGAGAATAGAAGTGAAAAAACCACCTGATGTTGCCTCAAATTTGGCGGAGTTTAGTGGAGTTTCGTGGTACTAAAACGTAACACCACAAAACCCACCAATTTTCAGAAAAGACGAGGGCTGGGGGTTGTTGTTTTTGGGTTGGGGAAATGGATTTCTGTCGACAGGACAAAAATGAACGGCAGTGAGGACATGAATAGGTCTCACCATGGCGCACATCTCTGTGTGGAGGGCGACGAGGGCGGCCTGGCGGGAGGCGATGTGGTGTTCGGCTGCGACAAGGTGGTCTGCGGTGTCTTGCTCGTGGATGCAGATCTGCCATCATTGGATAGGTGTGTGGTGGCAAGACTCAGGCTTCTGTTGGCGACACCAGTTCTTCCGCCTCCACGGAATACAAGGGCGCAAGTCACCACACCCATTTCACATGGTGCCAAAGCATGAACATCACTCGTTGTGGGGGTACAGATGTCTCGTCGCAATTTGGTTCCCCGAGTACGGTACCAACACAACCACACGTGAACACGGCGATATCGCAAACGACAAAGAGGACACGTCCGTGAACACACGCACACACGACATCGTCACCACGTCATACTGGCGTAGTTCGCAGTACCATATTTCAACTCCTGGGACGGGTTCGGTAGTGGGGTCGTCGGGATAATTATTGCCAGTCGTCATCCCCACCACAAAGTACTTCCCACATGGTGTGAACTGTATGCGCTGGACAACGTGATCTATATCAACACTGCGAAGAGCCGCACCACTCCAATCATAGAGGTGCACGGTGCTTCCCTCCACCACAGCAAAGACAGAGGCAGACCGTGAAAGCGCCACTCCGTACTCCCACCCCTCCCTACCCGCAGGCACACATGCCACAGCAACACCTGTGTTCACATCCCACAGACGTGCCTTCTTCTCTGTTTCGGAGGAGGTGATCACCCACCCACCACAGTCCGACACTGCCACACCCATACACCTTTCGTGCGAGAGAAAGCGGAGCAACGCCAGGTCTTCGTCGTACACAGAGACGCTGTCTTCGCCCTGCGAGACAACAACACCACCACAGGCGAACACCGACCTTGAGGAGCCGTCGACTTTGCGGAGCACCTCCCCACCCGGAAACGCAACCTCGAGAAGGTAATGATAACACGCGAGGTAGCAGCGTGTCTTGCACTGCGAGATGGCATGCTGGTGCACAGTGTCCGCCCCGTCCGACTTGAAATCGACAGCTCTGAAGGATTCTGTGTTGAAGGCACGAAGCTTTCTAGAATACACTTCACAGCTATGGACGCACAGTGTTCCACAAGAAGACAGTAACAAACCCCCCTTTTGTATTGCAGGGTACTCAGCAGGACACTTGATGTCGGCAAAGCGGCGGGAAAGCACAACCTGCACCCCTGCATCAAACGCAGTGTCCTGCAGACGGCACGTCCCCTCCAGCACCTGCGTGCCGATGCGCATCTCGACAGACGCAGGCGAGACAGCAAGCGCCGTGCACGCAACCTCCTTTGCCGCTGCAACGTCCGCCTCGCACGGCACCTCCACTGTCGCAGTCACGCCTGACTCTTCCAGCACAAAGGTCACATCCATCATTGTTTCAAGAGCTGTGTTGGTGTGATGCAATGGAATGTTCTGTTGGGTGGACAGTTGAAGGAGCTGAGAGGGTGGACACGTGGAAAGAGGAGATGAGGGATGGGGGTCGTTTTGTTTGTTGCAGTGTCGACACTCACTATGTCAGAGAGATTGGTTCTGCGCACAATTTTGGGGCTTTTTTGTGTCTGAAAAAATACAGAGTAATGCACACCTACGACAGGGAACGTAATTAACATATTGCCCCGTACAGTGATAGGGTGGGAGAGGTCATGCTCTGCGGCAAAAGAGAAAACAAAACAAAAACCCTGCAAGGCAAACAAAAAGTTTATAAGATGACCCTAAGCCTCTCGTGCTCAGGCACCTTGATCACAAACAAAGCAAATTATAATATAATGCCCTCATCAGTGTTGTTGCTGTGCTGTCCTCAAAACCTGTCAGTGCCGACACTGTGCCCCCACTGTGGTTGCTCCACGAAGAAAGCCAGATATCTGTGATTGTGGTGCCGTTTATCTCCTTTTGGGACACCTAACCATTTCCCACTACACAGCGGGAAGCCGTCCCAGCACCTTTACCCTTTACCCTCAGGTGGACCTTCATAGAGTTTCAGGAGGAACTGCCACAAAAGGACCCCGTATGCAATTTAAAGTCCATCCGAGGACTAATTGGATCGTCGTCGGCAGGACGTTGAACCTAATGACTAAAGTGTGCTCTTGTGGTTTCGGGGAGGGTTTCGCAAAAAATAAAAATAAAAACGCAAGTCGTATGTTGCTTTCGATAATCTATCGAGGTGCATCTCAATAGCTCAAAGGCTTTTCGGAAATAAAGACGAAAAAAAATCATCCTCAATTCAAGAAAGGTAGTTTTATTTGTATATTTTTCCCTGTGGGACACAAAGGTTGCGGCATTAAAAGTTTTGGGAAGGGGAATAATAAAATCAAGAATCGTTGGAATCCACGCATTTCAGTACCTAACGTATACAATAAGATCATCAAAAAAAGGTGCGTTACCAGCAAGACAACTCAGCAACGTCCAGCAGTTGTAACGACTAACGCGTGTGTTAGTGTGCTTTGTTGTCGATTCAATCACTTCGCTCCAAAAAAAAAGGAACAAAGTTCTCAACTGAAAGTTGGCCGAAGCCTTTGCAAAAGGTTTAGACATCGGTCGTCCTGAACCCTAAAGAGCTATCCTTTTTCTTTTCTTTTTTTTGAAAACTTAGTTATATTAGTGAAGATGCCTTGAGGATGAGCAACGTGCGTCGACGCCGTCCTGCACCAATTGCAAGGTGGGTCTACGTGTCTCAGTCGACATCCTTCGAGAGTGGAAAGCCCGAAAATTTCGCGAACATTATGCACCCCACTGTGTCTTCTGGGCACCGACAATAAGGGTGGCAACCCAGGTGCGCAGAGAGAGGCCACAGGCGACACATTCCCACACTACACTTCTCCGTGGAGAACAGCAAAGGACAAGCATGTCCTTAAATCCGGGAAAAATCAGGATTTTTCTGATTTTTATTCCACTGGTAAATAAAGTATACGAAGGATTTGGCACTTTTAGCGGGATTCTTTTTAATGATAATTTCACGCAGTTTTTTTATCGCAAATTAAAAACCCGCTCATTGAACTTTATTTCACGCGTTTTTCACTTTTTTTCACTGCAATTCCTTCAGAGCGGGATTTTGTTTTTGTTTTTTTCACGCTAAAACAGGGGTTTTATTTGGCGATAACTTCACGCTAAATTTTGGTACATCCTGCACCACCACGCGCCTAAAAATTGAAAATTTCGAATTTTTTTTGCCCTTTTCCCATTTTTTTTCTGACACATGCAACATGCCGAAGGATGTAAGACGCAAACGGTCCTCCGACAGGAGATGGACAAGCACTACAGTGGTTTTGCTGAAGGACTAGCATTGTCGACACCGTACGTCCGTGAATGGGACCGCTTTTTAAGGAATTCATTGGCAAGACTGATGGTAAACCCACAGAAGCCGACTTCGTTTCGTACATAGTGTATCTCCGTGACGATCTCACTATCAAGACGAAGGACACACCACCCCCTTTACTTCATTGTGAGGAAGGTGGTGGCTGGCATGATATTCTGTGATGGGCGGGGATCTTCTGAATGTGTCTCGCTCTTGCACGACAGCCATTTCCCGACCTCCCGCTAGCACCCGAGGGGACACTGAGGTGGCGAGAGGTCGGGATGTAGCTTTGTGTACCGTTGAGGCAGCTTTCCAAACCCGACCACACGCTGCGCTACGCGCTATGCGTACACGTGGTGTGGGCTTTTTAGGCTACATACTGTACGCGCTACACGCAAAATGCCGTTGTTGTGTGTGTAAAAACGTGGGTTGCGTGGTACTGCATGGGGTCACACGTGCACCACCCTGTGGCTCACACATGGTTCTGCCACCCCGAAAATGCGTATCCCACCCCACATACCAGGGTATGGGCCCAGTTCACCAGTTTTTTGCAGGTTCCCAGCGAGCAAAAGCTAGCGGGAGGGGTAATGAGAGCTACCAGGAGGGACACATACTCGTTAGTTATTGCACAATAAATGAGTCCCGCTAAAAGTGCCAAATCCTTTCGTATACTTTATTTCCCGTGAAATAAAATTACGTATTCACCTCCTTTTAGCGGATTATTTTGCGATACTTCACTTATTTTTTTCCCAGGCTCGTGCACTCAATTTGCCTCGCTTCGCTCGGCAAATTAAGTAGCCCTCGCCTGGGAAAAAAATGCGTGAAGTTATCGCAAAATAAAACCCCGCTAAAAGGAGGTGAATAAATAGTTATTAAATCTCAAAATTTTCTTATAGAAAAAAAAATTTTCGCGCTGCGCGCGAAAATTTTTCGCACACAACAGGAGAAGATATTTTTTTGTTGGTGTAGGCCCGCAGTGCGGGGTGGTCACATTTTTCTCCCCACCACAGTGCCTTATCCAAGAATCAGATTTCAAGATTTTTGGGGTCAGTTTGTGTTTCCCCCAAGATGTTTTTCAGTTCTGATCAGCGAAGACATTGGGAACATAGGGGACTGTATTTTATTTTCCTTGTGCGGAGGAAAAGGAATAACACAAAATGGCGCCGCAGGCGAAAAAATAATAGGGTACGGTGTAAAATGTAGCTTTTTACACTACAGAGTCAGTCAACGAAACCTTTTCGGAGCAAAAAGTAATAAATAATGGCGCCGCAGGCAAAAAAAATTAGGGGACAGCCTGGGATTTCACGGTGCGGTCAGCAACTCAGTTCCCCAGGGAACTCCCGTGGTTCAACCACGGTTCTACCAGGAAATTATTCCGACCTCCCTAAAAAAGACACTGCCCCATATCCATATGAAAATTTTTTCACCGGCAAGAATAAAATTTTCTTATAAAATTTTCTTATAGAAAATCCTGAATCCTAAATCCGATTTAGAGGACAGCATGGCAAAGGAAGAAAAAAAAAAAAAAAAAAAAAAAAAAAAAGGAGCAAGGGTGAGGCATCCCTGCATCTGTGTCAGAAGAAATAAAAAAAGAGCAACAATAAGAGAAGAGTTGGAGCCAGAGTACTTCGTGCGAAGTCACCATCAACAGTGCGGCAGCGGCAGCACAAAAAAAAAAAAAAAAAAAATGAAATACTCCCCCTTCTTTATTTATTCGTTGTTTGTTGTTTGTTGATCGCATCCATCCTCGTCCGTACTTCAGGAAAAGCACACAGCACTTTTGGTGGTATTGAAATGCCCTGTGAAACCGTCCGCACTTTTTTTGTTGTATCGACAATCACGTTATACCTACCGGTATAACGATCTGTACTCAATGACGGCCGAAGCCTATGTACTACAGAAGGTATAGACGCAGATCATCCTCAACCCTTAAGAGTAACTTTTATTTCTTCACAGATTTCACTATATTCCATATTCACGTGAAGGTGGTTGCAGGTTACAGGAAAGTTCCTGCCCTGAAGTAGGGAAAAGGATGAAGGGGGGGGGGAACCAAGAAAGGCAAGGATGATGTTACACTGAGCAGGCGCAGAGCCTTAATATGACTTCTGCCTCTGCTTCAGATAGCTCGCAAGGGAGGTGTCGCCACTCACCTGTCCGAAGACCGCTGCCCCATTAAAAGGGTGTAATAATGAGTGTGTCAAGCGTATATGCTGTGTAGGGGGGGGGGGGGAATATTAACGAGGGGGTGAGGGTGGGGTGGGTTGAATCACTAATCATCACACTGACAATATCCTACCACTACGTCCGCTCCCGGAACTCCAGCCGTAGCATGAGCCACTTGTGGAGCCCATCGCACCATTCCGTCATCGTCACGTCGTCTGTCTCCTGCACTCTTAACCGCTCACACACTAACATGAGTGTTGGCACGCACCTCGTTGCGAAATCCGCAAGTACCTGTTGGACTGTAGGGGGGGCCGGGTACACCTTTGTCACATCCGCGTACTTTGATAGGACTTGTCGGTGGGACTGCGAGTTACATAAGAGGATGTGTTCAGCATTCGCAATAGCACCACAGTGAGGAACTTTGCACGTCGCCTTCGTGTTCCTCTGCAAGGTTACGCGCCTCGCGATCGCTTGCATAATGTCGCAAGCGCCCGGTATTGACATCAGTCTCCGCAGGTTTTTCCGGTCCGTGCACTCGGCAGGGCACTGCTCCCGTATCTTCGCAATGATCATTGATTCCCTAATCAGAGACTTCACCTGGCTAACAAACTGCATTGGGGTTGTCAACTGTACCACGTCCGCATCCGCCGACACGCAGATAAAGGGGACCTCATGCATGGCTAGGCACATCTCAACATTCACTACACCCGCGGCGTTGCGTGTTTTTTTTTTTTTTTTTTTTTCAAACCCCAAAAGTCCCGAAAACCCCGAAAAACCCGCGTCCTGAAGTACGGTGGAGAGGTGGAGCACAAGGGGGGAAGGGGAAAACGGTAAAACTCATGACAATCGACGAGCGCGTCTTTCATTTCCAGACGTATTGCATACTCGTACAAAAAAAAAATCCGATGTTTTTTTTGGGAGAGCAAAACGCTGCAAGAAAAAAGCGTCCCTGAACCTCTGTGAGCTTGAGTTTGCATTGAAGCCACTCCAGAAGCAAACAAAGTATTCCAACGTATGCAATCAATAAATTGGTAGCATAAACAAAAAGGGCGGAAATGGGGAGATGGGGAGCAAGAGCACGACAGTAACGGTGGAGGGGCGGCAGTTGTGATCAAATAAAAAAAAGGTGATAAATTTTATAAGACGGAACCTGCCTCGCAATGTGTGGACCTCCTTTAAAGAAGGGAAACAAAAGCAAAAAAACTGAACTTGAAATAATGATGTCTGTTTCACGCACAAAAAGAAGAAAAAAACAATACACACCGCCACTTCACGTCAAAGTTGCGAGACAAAACGACGCAAAACAAAAGAGTAGTTGAAACGTACTACGCTCGGTCGTGCTCATGCAAAGGGCTGGGACGTTCGAGTGTTCCGCACCCTAGGAGAACGGGGGAGGTTCACAACCGCTCGAAAAACACGCTACCACACACCCTTTTCCACCCCAAGCCTAAATGGCCCGCTATGATTTTGTACGATAGTTTTATTGTTCACTTTGTCAAAATCTCTTTGTTTTTCTCTTTGTCTATTTTTCCTGCATTTTTTATTCTCTTCTTTGTACTTTCTTTTGTTTTGGTTGTTGTTAGATAAGCTCAATCGCCTATCGAGTTCTGTGAATAGCACGGAACTCCTTTTCATGTGTATCCATGGAAATCAGTATCATATGTGATACCGGGGAAAAACTTTGAAAAAAAGGGGAAGCATTCTCTACCTGGCTTCTGAAGAAGGGTGTCTTCCCTCGGGGCTAACCGCGAAGTGCAAAGGCCACCTCGAGAAGTCATTGACAGGCAGCACATCTCACCCCTGGATGTGGCAGCTCTCGTGTGGAATGAAGCTGGCCTAACTCCAACAAAAGAAAGACAAAAATAATAGTTAAAGTGTTCCGTAATTTTGTGACCGACCCAGAATCGGAATTTTCCATTTGTATAGCGAAGCGAAGAAGAAGGGGAGGAGAGGAAAAAGGGTCGGCAGGGCGAGAAACGGCAGACTCTCAATGTGGTTTCGTTTATTTTGCAAAAAAAAAAAAAAAAAAGATCCACACGGTGGCCCAGCGGACCCTTTTGGGGGTACCCCCGGGGGTACCCCCAAAAGGGGTACCCCGCAGGGTAGGGTACCACACAGGGTAGGGTCCGCGGGGGGTACCCCCTCGCGTGGGCTACCCCAGGGGGTACCCCACAGGGTTGGGTAGGGTCCGCGCGGGGTACCCTTTGGGGGGTTTGGGGTACCCCGAGGGGTACCCCCTGCACACCCGGTGGCTATTGCCTCCCAGGGAAAGGGACTCTCAAAAATTTTTTTTTGCCCTATATGGGCCTAATTTCGACGATTTGAGGCCATTAAAAGCAAAAATTGGCACTTTTGAGCATCTGTGGGGGTCTAAAACGTGGTTTTGCGCAGCCGATTTTTCGTGGTTTTTTTACCAAAGACAAGTCGATTTTTGACCAATTTTTCATGAAAAATGTGAAGGAAATCGCTTAGGAACTTAGCTGTGTACGTGTTCTAGCTACTGCATACACCGCGGGGTATAACCAAAATGACCGTATTTTGGCTGAAATTTCGACTTGACAATTTTTCCTCGATTTGGTCAATCTGAGGTTTTGTTTGGGGTTTTTGGGCCATTTTATGACCAACCACGCCCGCATACGTCGGAAATTACGCGCGCAATGACGACGTCACGGCGTGGGGAGCCCTCGTAATTACGAGGGGTGCTCCCGTGATCCTTTGAGGCCATTAAAAGCAAAATTTGGCACTTTTGAGCATCTGTGGGGGTCTAAAACGTAGTTTCGCGCCCGAAAAGTCGTGATTTTACCAAAGACGCGTCGATTTTTGACCCAAATTTTTTTTTCTTCTCGCCCAAAATCGGGCGTGGTAGGTCATAAATGGCCCAAAAAATACAAAGCCTCAATGAGCAAATTGTGAAGAAAAAAAAAATTGGTCGAAGTTTTGGTCATTTTTACCATGTGGCAACAAATAGAATGCAGGTATCAGTATCAGTGGGATTGTTCGTGCAGTGATGTTCTCGTACCTGGAGAGTAGGCCGAGCGAGTGCTGCAAGGTATGTTTTTAAGCCCCGGTTTTTACACCCCCGCTCCCCCTTTTCGCCTTTGTCCCGCTCGGATGTAAATCGAAGCATATTTTTATTGTCAAAATTGTCACTTTTACTTTTTTATCATGGCATCTCGTAACCTCTACAACTCTTTTACGTCAGGGAACCGGATGAGGTGCTACTTCCGGACTGAGGAAGGGCAGTCTTTTACTTTCTTTTTTGCATGGAAGAGGTACGGAGCGGCTTCTTGTTTGTTTGTTTGATTTTTTTTGTTGTAGTCTCTACTTTTGCACTCAATTTCTCTCAACAGGTACCCGAACCGACGACCCTTCATCGTGACAGCGAAACAGTGCCGATAGAGCTGGTGCAATTATTGCAAACCGGGTGGGGACCGCAAAAGTTGGGTTTTTAAACCAATTTTTCCATTAACCCACCCCATAGACCGCCCCAATTATTATGAAACTCTTAGTCAGTCACTGCTATAGCCATTAACCCAGGGAGCATAGCTAGTGCAAAAAATTCGACTTCGGGATCCGGAAAGTCTGTCCTCTGCTCTTGCGGAGGACTACAGTAGGCACAAGAAAATATCGCGTTCCCCCAGAAAACCAATTTTTGTCACAGTATTTTTTGCCCAGGGCATGCTCTTGAAGCATGGCGGCTTGGTGTGAGAAGGGGCAGTGTATTGTTTTGTTCTAGATTTCAACGGTTGTTAGAACGAGTCAAGTGGATGCTTATCTAAACACTGACGGTAGTACAGACCCGAGAGATCAGAAATGACTTTGAGGAAAGAACAAAGCAATGCATCTGTACCCGCACGCCAGGTTGTAGTTACTTCAGAATTTTCTTAAGTTTGCGCGAAAGAGAGCGGGGGCAACTCCTTTGTGTCATGAGTCCGCTGTGCAGCACAAAGCGAGGAACCTTAAAACACTACCTGCGTGGTGGCTGAATTCACATCCCTTAGAATTACCAGAATTCAGCCTTTGTTGAAGTCACGTACATACTTGTATGTGCGTGTCACGCTTCTCCACCCTTAAATGGGTGCACTGCTTCACTGCAGCGGGTAAGCCTCTCTCGACTAGTGCGAACTTAAGAATGTTCTGCTGCAACTTACCAAAATCGATTTTCTCACCCCAAACACCCGCAACACCCCACCTGCTACTTCGGTAGCCTGTGTTGTTGGGAGTTGGTTCTCATGTTGATCCCCAGTGACTGTCTTGCACTGCTTCTTCTGAGCCCAACGCTGTTTGGCCTGTCGACGGGGTAATAAATACGAAGACAGGGGGGCGGTGCCAACAATTTTCCGATGATGTAACGTTTATCTGATTGATTTATCGTTTGATATACCTTGTGTGTCCTTCTTCATGCACACCAAGCAACATATATTGAACGGTATTTTCAAGCGATACTTCGTTATGTCATCGGGGGGCGGACCCCGCGCGGACCCTTGACTCTGGCACTCTGGCTGTACCTGTGTACCTGTGTACCTGTGTACCTGTGTACCTGTGTACCTGTGTACCTGTGTACCTGTGTACCTGTGTACCTGTGTACCTGTGTACCTGTGTACCTGTGTACCTGTGTACCTGTGTACCTGTGTACCTGTGTACCTGTGTACCTGTGTACCTGTGTACCCCCAGTGCCAGTCAGGGTCCGCGCGGGGTACCCCATGGGGTACCCCCGGGGGTAGTCTGGGGGGTACCCCATGGGGTACCCCTCAGATTTGGGGGGTACCCCATGGGGTACCCCATGGGGTAGTCTGGGGGGTACCCCATGGGGTACCCCCCGCGGACCCTACCCTAAGGGTAGGAATGGGCCACCGTGCACGTATCTCATCCCACGATCCATCATCCCCATCGCCTCCCCTGCAGATGCCACGTAATACAGATGCAAATCTGGGATACATTTTCACAAAACTTCTCGAACCTTCGCACCTTTTTTGCAGGCTGTACTTAACAAAATACTGGCCCTAAACTGTCTCAAGGACAGGATCATGGATGCACAAAGTCTTGCATCTTGAAAAGGAAAAAAATATATATGAGAAAATGAACCAAACATTTCGCCACTTGTCTTCACTAACCTACCGTGTTTGTTTTTCATTGACAGCCATTGGTGTGACGCTAAAGGAGAAAGAGTGAAGAAACAAAGTGCCGCTTGGCAGTATTCATGGTTCAGTTTTCGTACACTGTGTAAAAAGGAAACATAATCGGAAAGAACCAAATCTAAAAAAAAAAAAAAATCACGCAAAGAAAATAAAACACATACAAATGAACAAGAAGAACGAGAAAAGATTTGCAAGACGATCCTAAGCCCCAGCTGTGTTTGCTTAGTCACAAAAAAATTATTTCATATACTTTCGTTTCTAAACGAAAAGAAGGTAAAGAGGGGACACAAAAAAAAAAAGATAAAAAGAGTACTGAGGAAATACTACGGTGTCAATAGCTATATTCACACAAGGAAAACGGGAAACAAAAACAGGGGGAGAGTTTGTTAGTTGTACGCTTTCACCAGAGCCAAATAAAAAAGGTAAGAAAAGTGAAAGTCATGAAGTACAGATGCTGATGTGCGAGAAAGAGCATAAATGAGGGTGAAAACAATTAAAGCTACCGTAGCATTTCCCCTGTCTACTGCATTCGACCTATTTAAAGAAAAGATCGATAAAAGAGAAGTTGAAAGCGCAAAACGCTTCGGACACCGGGACAGACGTAGGGCACTGCTTCTCCATGGGTTGTGTTTTGAACCCTACATAAAATGTCTCCGTTCAAAACAACTGAACAGTTTTTTTTTCTCAAAAAAAACGCACTCTTTTTTTTGTGCCAAGACAAAATTAAAGGGTATGATGTGAGAGGTGCATGCACTGTGGTTGTCACCTCCCACCGATAGGTGTGTGCGTGATATAATTTTTTTTTTTGGTGTCATTGTGGATCGATGAGCAGGCATTTCACAGGAAACGCATGCAAAAAGGGAACCCTGGCACCAGAACCCAGGATTGATATTGGAATGTTGTGTAAGTAAAGCCTCTAACGGGAAAGAAACGGGAAGGATATAAGATGTACGAAAGACCCGAAGGAATCAGCGCTTTCAATCGGTGCAGAGTGAAGTAAGATTAAAATCGAAGTGAATACAACAAGTGTTTTTACACGAAAAAAGAAAAAAAAAGAGAGAAAACGCGATGAATGTGTCTCTCTCTTTACACATCTTTAAAAAAATCCTCAACCTCAGACGGCTCCCTCGCCGCACAAGTTGGAGAGGTAACGAAAAGAAGAATGTTGTCTCATATACATTCTTTTCTGACGAAAAGAAGGTACAGAGGGTGCTAAAAATGTACCCTTGCTTTTTTTTTTTGAAAACTTGGTTGTATTAGTGTAGACACCCGAGGATGAACTCCACTATAATTTTTTTTTCTTTTTATGTTTGTTGTTGTTGAAAAGAAGAATGAAAAAAAAGCAAAAATACATGATTGCAAAGGACAAATCAAAATCGAAAAAAAGTCTCTCCACAACAAAAAGGGGTCGATTCGGTCATTCTGAGCACTCAAATGGTCACGCCTCCGACTGACCCACTGTGCGATGCCAGCCCTGGACGAACGCACAAAAAAAAAGGGGAGAGGAAGACGTTGAAAGTGCGAACGCCTCACCGTGCATCGGCGGACGCAGGGCACTGGGAAAAAATAAACTCGAAAAGATGATATTTGTGCTTTTTTTTTCATTCAAGAAAACTGAAGGGATGACAGAGGTCTTCCTGCACAATACAGCTTCAAATAAGGGGAAAAGGGGGGTGTGTGGAATACATAATTATTTTTTTGGGTCAACAAATATCCAAACGGAATTACTGACCACAAATGCACAAAAAACTTAAGACAAACCTAAACACTTTTGTGCTTAGTCACCTTGAAAAAGAAAAACACACACACACACACACACACACAACAGATGTCTCCACACATCAATAACGGGGTGAAAAAGAGAATCGACGCTTTCACAACAATATGATCCAAATAGAATCTGACTTCAGGAAAAAACAAAGTGAATAAAAAGATAGCAACCATTTTTTTTTTTTTTTCCGTTTATCGCTCTGCAAAAATTGTTGGGTTTTTTTCATTGTATGAGTGTGTGAAGTGTGGGTCAGACAAATACTGGAAGAAAAAAAAAAGACACAATTTGCAGGAACCTTCAGGCACTTTCCGATAAACGTTTTTTTTTAAAAATAGGGATGGAGCACGCAGTCACCCCCTCCTCTGATTGCTGAAACACACCTTCCATCAGTTTTATTATCCTCTTTTGCCAATAATCCACCTGATTTTTTACCCCGCGTAAAGGCGCGGAAAGGCCCGTATAGGCCAAACCCCACCCATTTTTCCCAGCCTTTACGCGCTATACGCGCCTATACGATGGACAGTGATTGGTATACTAAAATAATAACAACAACAAGCCTTTACTACCACACACTACCATACACGATAGCAGCGATACAGCGAGTATGCAAGGCTAGCACCACCACCACCACCACCACCACCCTATCTATAACAATAAAAGCTCGCACGTAAAACGACAATGAAGCAAAATGACCTGACATGTGGCGTTCCTTATGGTTTCACCTGTGGAAATCGCTCTGTCTGTCTTCCGGTGAAACCTCCAGTAAAACTCCACACGAGCCGCCAGGGCTAACAACTTAATAATACAAGTCAAAGTCATTTACTTCACCGTCGGGGGGAGTGGAAATGAAACCCCCCCCCCTTAATCGAAGGAGAGGAAAAGCGGGATGCGTTGCGCAAATGAAAAAAAAGAATAGCAACAACAAAACTACCAACTTTTCAAAAAAAAAAGGAAACAAACGCAACTACAATCGGAGTATCCGTACCGTAAAATATGTTTTTTTTTTTTTTTTTTTTTTTTTTTTTTTTTTTTTTTTTGTCAGATAATCAAAGACTCTCTCTTCCTCCCCCAATAAATAATTTTATCATGTAACCACCGCAATCAAAATACGAACTCAAAAGGATGCAAGTACAACCAGGGTATTCAGTAGGATCTGGTTTCTGGTTTTGAAAACCAGGGTTTCCGTAAAATTATAAACTCTTTGAACATATCAAAGCTATTTCCCTTTAGGGGGGGACGTCAAGCACGAAGGGTTGACACCTCCCCCTCGGGGAAATATTGCTTCAAATATTTTCTCAGAGCAGATCGTTTATCTTATACCTTGAGTACAACACAAAAAGATTTTTGGTACACCTAAGTCCTTAGTCACGACAAGAGAATTCGAATTGAAATTACAATAGCCCTCTCGTGACCAGTGTACTTTGGTACGTGACCGTGGTGCACCGTGGGGTGGACCCCAACCATGCAGTCCTACATCTATTTCGTGGTTTAATATGATTCCCTGCTCCAGCTTCTCCTCATGAACGGGGATCATTGTACACAGATATCTCGCAAATTAGTTCTGTGAGATGCAGGGTCCGGTTGGGGTACACAGCAAAAAGGGAAAGGAAAAGGAAAGGGGGTACGAAACAAAAAAAAATTGATTGAGTCGTGCAAAAAAAGTCCCAAATTGTCCAAAAATGAAGGCACCAAAGTCCCCAATGGTTATGGAGCTTTCCCTAAGAAAAATGGACACGAGTGGTACAATGGTAAAAAAGAAATTACCTTTTAAGCACGGTCACAACAACGCACACACATTGGGGCCATATTCTGCGCAGAATTACCCCCTATGCTCCTCAAAAGTACGTCATACATTCTATCGTTCTCTCTCTCTCTAGAGGGACATCTATCTTTATTTTTTGACTTTTTTGAATAATTGATACCGTGCTTTCGTGTAAACTCCACGCCTTTTTTATTATCAAAAAAAAAATAAAAACATTTGGTGATCACCATGGTGTCTAGTATTCACCCAAAAAATTGAAGCGCCTTTTGTTCAGACCCTCAGAGTATCATGCAGTCCCTCTTCACGGAGGGAGACTAGCGAAGCGGGGCGGTCGGTTGCACTGAGGAAGGACCTGCTGCGGGCAGAGCGGGACTTGGGGAGACGGCCACGACCGTAGGGCGAGGCTGCGGTGCTGCGGGTACCTTGCCACGACGCCGTTGTCGCGTTGAGGAGAGGGAAGGATGTGTCGAGGCTCGACGCCGGGGACTTAGGTGTGGTCGGGATCGCCTCTGAGGGTGCGAGCAGACTCGTACGGCTGCCCGCCTGCTGCAGCCGCGGCGTCGTTATTGTCGACGCCAGCCAATCACTCTGCCCGATCATCCAGGTCTCCGTCAAATCCTCTTGCGAGCTCCGCGCACTGCAGGACGCTTGCTGCTGGAAACGATCCCTCGCGAAGACTTCCTTCTGCAGACGCCCCCTCTCTCCTGAGCACAATACATGAACCTCGCAGAGAACATCACAAACAAGCTTGGCCAGGATAATCGCAAAGCAAGCAAGAAGGAGGCTCGTCGCCAGGTCAAAGATGTCCCCCTCGCTGGCTCCATTGTAGAACCCTGCAGCCATCGCACCGCAGGCTGCCATCTGCGTGAACGTTACAACAAAGTGCACTATCGCGTCACGTCCTCTGCTGAAGGGGTGTACCCACACCTTAACCACAAGCATGCCAAAGAGAACGCAAGCCTGCGCGGTCTTGACGTGCCCGCACTGAATGGAGTTCGATGTGTCCAATGCTGACGCAGCGGACAACGCTAGGCTCGCATAGAGGTCTATACAGGCGTAGTACACTGCCTGTGGAGAGGGGAGGGGAGGGGAGAGAGGAGGTAAAGGAAAGAAAGCGGTGCATATGCGAGAGTTGAGTAAGATGGGATGGTGGGAAATTAAAAACTGTTGTTGTGATTAAAAGAGAGGGAAACAATAAGATGGCTGGCGAGGGTAGTGGGGTGTGTCAGAGGGGGGAGGTGGCATACTGCGGTCTGCGTGTAGGGGCGTAGGATGCATGTGAAGCGCGACGCAAAGCGGAATGTGTCCTGATGGCTGACCCACTCCCCAGGGCCGAGGAGGAAGGTCACCACGACACGGCCTTTGCGTGTCTCGACAGGCTCGTAGCTTGCTTGCGAGGGGATGTTGTGGTGTGCGAAGCGCAGTGCGCAGAAAGGGAGTGCCAAGCACACTATCGTCGTTGTCGCGCCGAGCAAGAAGAAGCCGCTCGTGGGAGGGTGCTCCGTGAGCACCATCCCCCCCAAAGACAGCCCCTGGTACAAACACATAAACACCACCAACGGCGCAGTGGGAAACTTCACCAACCCAAACGCATCACGGTTCTTAAACAACCTCTGCAACGTGTCAGGGAACTGCTGCAGCAGCGTCGCCGCTACAACGCACACAACCGCCACCACCGTCACAAGCAGCATGTTCCCCATCACAGCGCCCGCCGCCAGGTTCCCCGACACACTAAAGCCAAGCGGGTGGAAGAACCACGGAAACTCCTTCTCCGCCCCACACCCAATCGACAGCAACGCAAGCCGCATCCCAACAGGTGACCCCATCACGGCGCTGACAGCCCCGCCATAGGAAACGAACGAAGGCGGCGTGTACGGGTGTGTGCGGTGGGTTGCGTTCGGCTTAGCAGACGCGCTGTTTGCAGAACCCTCAGGTGTGTCTGGAGCTGGTGTCAGAGGGCCCAGAGGAGAAGGCGAACCCACGGCAGTCCCCGCTGGGAGAGGCACAACCGTGCTCTGCGGTGCGAAAGTCAGCGCTCCTGGTATAAGTGTCCTCGGCGGTGTGCCTGTTGCAGGAACCTCGGTGAGCGGGGTGCGGGTTGGCACGACTCCCGGTGCCGTCGTCATTGGCCTCACTGCCCCTGGCGACTGTGTTGCTCCGTCCTGTGTTGCCGGTGTAGGTGCATCTGTTCTCGCCACAAATGCAATTGGTGCAGGTGTCGTCTGCCCGTTTGGCACAGGTGTCACCGGTGTAGGTGCGGATGTCAGTGCTGGAGTTGTTGACACAGAGGTGGTTGGCGCAGTTGTGGCTGGCACTTGTGTTGCTGGTGCGGACGTCACTGGAGCAAGCGTAACTGGCGCAGACGTCAGTGGCGTAGTAGTAGTCGGTGTGAGTGTGCTTGGCATGGGTGTTGCGGGTGCAGGTGTCAGTGGCGAAGGTGTCGGTGGTGAAGGTGTTGGTGGTGCAGGTGTCGGTGGTGACGGTGTTGGCGGTGACGGTGTCAGAGGCGAAGGTGTCGGTGGCGATGGCGTAGGTGGTGAAGGTGTCGGCGGTGACAGTGTCGGTGGTGCAGGTGTAGGTGGTGAAGGTGTCGGTGGTGACGGTGTCGGTGGCGAAGGTGTTGGCGGTGACGGTGTCGGTGGTGACGGTGTTGGTGGTGCAGGTGTTGGCGGTGACGGTGTTGGTGGTGCAGGTGTACGTGGTGACGGTGTTGGTGGTGCAGGTGTTGGCGGTGACGGTGTCGGTGGCGAAGGTGTAGGTGGTGAAGGTGTCGGTGGTGACGGTGTCGGTGGCGATGGCGTAGGTGGTGAAGGTGTTGGCGGTGACGGTGTTGGTGGTGCAGGTGTCGGTGGTGACGGTGTCGGTGGTGAAGGTGTAGGTGGTGAAGGTGTCGGTGGTGACGGTGTCGGTGGCGATGGCGTAGGTGGTGAAGGTGTCGGCGGTGACGGTGTTGGTGGTGCAGGTGTTGGCGGTGACGGTGTTGGTGGTGCAGGTGTCGGTGGTGACGGTGTCGGCGGTGACGGTGTTGGTGGTGCAGGTGTTGGCGGTGACGGTGTTGGCGGTGCAGGTGTAGGTGGTGACGGTGTCGGTGGCGATGGCGTAGGTGGTGAAGGTGTCGGCGGTGACGGTGTTGGTGGTGCAGGTGTTGGTGGTGACGGTGTCGGCGGTGACGGTGTTGGTGGTGCAGGTGTTGGCGGTGACGGTGTCGGTGGTGCAGGTGTCGGTGGTGACGGTGTCGGCGGTGACGGTGTTGGTGGTGCAGGTGTTGGCGGTGACGGTGTTGGTGGTGCAGGTGTTGGTGGCGAAGGTGTTGGCGGTGACGGTGTCGGTGGTGAAGGTGTTGGTGGTGCAGCTGTTGTCGGTGACAGTGTTGTAGGTAACGGTGTTGTCGGTGCAGGTGTTGCTGTGCTCAGCGAAAAGTCAATCTCCCTGACCCACGCCTGGTAACTGCTGTACCGACTTGCAATGTAGAACCTATAGTACCGAGACGCTGTCGCAGCATACATTGCTGTCTGTTCTGTGTCCACGGTGGCACCGTTGTCAGTTACAACGGTGGACCACGGCCCAGCTGCACTGGCGGATGTCTCCAGACGCCACAGGTTTACGTCGTGGGTGCCGTCCCCTGTGCACCAGAAGTGAAAGGTGTCCAACGTCGGAGGGGAGGCACCGAAGTCAAACACTACCCAGTTGGGCGTTCCCCATCCTGATATGTGGCCGGCATCCCACCCACGGCAACAAATGACACTGTCAACAATGCGGTTTATGTCCCCACTGTAGGCACTCCAGCTGTTCACCACCGGCTTGACGGCAGACACCACGCCCGCCAGAAGGCAGGTCAGCAGCATTTTCAAAATCATTCGTGTAATTGGCATTGCCTGCAACGTGGCGGGTGCAGGATGGGTTGGGACATACAGTGATGATACACAAAACAAAAAAACCCACCTCTTTTTTTTCCGAAACATGAATAAAAAACCACCCAACCCAGAAAGCCACTTGGCAAAGCGCACTTTCTCCACACCTTTTTTGGCATTCAATATTTTCAACAATCGCCGCACCCTTCGTGGGGTTAGGGAAGCTTTTTTTTGTAGTTTCGACAATCACCCGCCGGAGGACGGGTTCTATACACGCCCGAAGGCTAATGAAACTTATTTTTTTTTTGGCAAAACAATTTCTCCCGCTCCACCCCCCCTTCTAGCTAGCTTTCTCCCCTTTCTCCTCTACGTTTGTCTCCTCTGTGCACTCCTCCTCCTTCTCCTCCTCCTCCTCCTCCCCTTTCCCTGCTGCTGCGTACAGTTCGTCTCGTTGGTCGAGGAGAGCCTGAGGGAGTGCACTTGCAAGCCAGTCCTCGCTGTTGGGGAGACCGTCCGTGAGGAGTGGTGTTGCGCCGAAGAGCAGGGGAAGCTTCTTGCGGAGACGCTTGTCTGCGTCATGCGCACGTGTCTCCTCTTCCATCGTAGCGAGCTGTGCCATCAGAGACGCCATGTCCGTCGCGCGCGTCCCCTGCTCTTCCCTCCGCCGCCATTTGTCGCTCAACGATAAATCCTTGGTATAGCTATCAGGTACCCACTGCTCTGCAGGTCCTACACGCTTTGCTTGGTTCAAAACATAACGTGAAACAAGCGTTTCGTTTGAGATGCTATCAAGCCAGCCAATCATTGGGGGGGAATGCGGGGAACTGTTTTGTTTTTTGTCTTTTTTGAAAAATAATATCGGCCCCGTCAGGATTTGAAAAAGTTCTGTTGATCACGAAAGGGGAAAGGTTTGAAAACAATGACAAAAGAAGTCACTTCCTTTTCTCTTTTTTCTGTTTTGCAGAAAGCACCCTGTAGAAACAGACGCTTGCAGCGAGGGCGGAGGGTGTGGGTATTGTGTTGGGCATTTATCGGGAGGGGTGTGGGTTGTGTGAAGGGCCTAGGGCCCATTGCATGGCTCACAGTAGGCCTGGTCGAGAGAAGAAGGGAGGGGGAAGGGAGCAAAACCGAGTGGTGTTTTTGCCGTCCTTGCCCCACTCCCCCAGAGAGTTGGGGTGTGTGGTGTGGGGGGCGGGGTTTGGGTGGGGTGCCTGCAGTGCTCACACCCAGGTTCGTTTTGCGTTCATATGGAAGGTCGTCTTTGTTTTGTCGATCTGGACAGGTGTGTAGAACGCAGGGCCTGTGCGGTGGTGTTGTATTTTAATAGCAATGAAAAATTGGAAAAAGTTTGATCAGCGAATGTTTTTTTTTTTGTGCCAGAATACTACCCCTGGATCACCCCCTAAAAAAAAGGGTATCCTTACATAGTGACATACCCGGCGGCTTTGCTGCTGTGGTGATGGGGGGCTGGAATCGCTCAGTCCCACTCATCGCCCAGGAGCTGGAGATGAGAAGACGACGCTGCTGCGCTTCAATGTCATATTGCCCGGGGCCGGGGGGGTCTGCCGACTCAGGTGCGTACTTCACTACCGGACGGCCGAACCTGTCGAGGAGCGTGGTCGCGAACATCGAGGAGGGCTTCGGCGCTTTCTTGGCGTCTGCCCCTCCTCTGTCCTCCGCCTCTTCGTAGCTCGCACCACCACCACCACCCACCACACCACCCAAATCACGCGAAGCCATCTTCGGCGAACCCCCTTCCCTCTCCCTCCCCGTCCCCGCAAAACCCTGCGGACCCTTATGTGGAGGCTGCGGCAACGTCTTTGCAAGCTCCCCTAGCTGCGGGTCACGCTTTGTTTCTCGCTTCGATGCCGTCCTAAACACTGCGCTCGGAAGCGAATGCCTCCCTGGCGCATGCGGGACATCAGTTAAATACTCCCCTGGACCGGGCACACTGTTTGCATGGCTTTCAATTCGCTGGGTCTTTGACCCGAAGACCGCAGAAGCATTCTGCGTTGCCTGAGGTGTGTCAATCTCATACTCACCTGGACCAGGAAGCACCACCGTGCCCGATGCCTTCACCCCAACAGCCCGCCGAGGAACTGCCTTCGCAAAGCTTGCAGACGGCACTGCAGGGTGTCCTGCGGAGATAGTGGTAGTCACCTCGGCAGCCCCTCCTTCACCCTCCTTATAACTGCCGGGGCCTGGTGTAAGGAACAGCGCTCTTGGTTGGTCGGCCGCGATCTTTGAGCTTGACGCAAACGCTCCGGTGCCTTTCTTGCTTAGAGAGGGGGTGTGTTTCACTAAAGTGCGGGTTTTCTTGTATGATCCAGGGCCAGGGAGATCGTCGTCCTGTTCATTGAAACGGTGTGTGCGTCTGCCAAAGGCGTTTGCCTCGCGGTTACCTTTGAAAAGAATTGTTTCGAAGCGTGATGGGATCGAAGACTTGCCGTTGCCAGAGGCGACGATCTGACCAACACGAAGGCGGCCTGAAGGTGGTGCACGTCCTGCTGTGCGGCCTTCGGAAAGATCTGATTGCATGGTTTGTGTGTGTCACCTTGATTTTGGATTGGAGTGAGGAGTGGCGCGCAGAGGGCAGGGACGACAACATATAGATACCCCAAAAAAAATTATCGCTGGTTTTTCTTTGTACGTATTGAAATACTATTCACCTTATCATGTTTATGACCAGCACTCAAACCCATGCCCCGCAATTGGCTGATGAAGTCAAAGGGCTGAATCCCGGTGGAGCAGACCGCAGAAAGCAGGAAATTTGTACCCCGTCTGTTTCTGTTTAGTGTCAGAAAGAGCGTCTCCTTGTGAGGTGACGAAAGGAAAATGATGCTCAGCATCGCAATCTGTCACCAACACGAGAGCGCCGCATGGGCAGCGTGTGAGGTGGGCGACCTGTGGCAGGCAAAGAGAAAAGCAGCAACACAGGGCTAAAAGGGGAGTCTCTTGGGGGTGTTTTGAGGGTCTTGGGTTGTTTTGCTGGTACCCTGGGTTATATTTATCACCACCCTCCCTCCCCTGGTCACACATCACTCACTGTTGTGTGGGTACAGATGTCTCGTCACAATGACGCCATTTGATTGCCCAACCACAACAACGCGTGAACACGGCGATATCGCAAAGGACACACTGTAGTTTTCTGGTATCACACGCACACAGGACATCGTCGCCACATCATACTGATGCAGGTACGTTGTAGATGCCGGAGGACCTAATCTCCAGTTAGGGTGAGAAATGTCATCTTCGTCATATTCAAGAACATAAATCCCCACTACAAGGTACTTCCCACATGGTGTGAACTGCATGCCCCAGAGACCCCCAACCAACTGCATGCTCTCGTTAGACTCACCCACATCAACACTGCGAAGAGCCGCACCACTCCAGTCATAGAGCTGCACGGTGCTCCTCTGCCCCACAGCAAAGACAGAGGCAGACCGTGAAAGCGACATCGTGCCCCCATCCGCAGGCACACATGCCACAGCTTCACCTGTGTTCACATCCCACAGACGTGCGTTGTTCTCTTCGAAGGAGGTGATCACCCACCCACCACAGTCCGATACTGCCGCTGTGCTGCACCCTTTGTGTGAGATAGAGCGGAGCAACGTCAGGTCTTCGTCATACACAGAGACGCCGTCTGTGCCTCGGGAGACAACAACACCACCACAGACGAACACTGAGTGCGAGGTGCCGTAGACTTTGCGAAGCACCGCCCCATCCGGAAGCGCAACCTCGAGAAGGTGATCCACACACGCCAGGTAGCAGCGTGTCTTGCACTGCGAGACGGTAGGTGCGCCTTGGCCCCCTTTCGCAGCATCGTACACTTTGAACGAGAAGACTGTGTCGAAGGTCTCTGTGTCTAAACCAACAACCTCCCCACGCCCGTGCGGAGTATAGACGCAGAGCGTTCCACAACGCGACAGCGACAATTCTGCTCCCCACACATGGGGATCGTACTCAGCAGGACACTTGATGTCAGCAAAGCGGCGGGCAAGCACAACCTGCACCCCTGCACCAAACGCAGTGTCCTGCAGACGGCACGTCCCCTCCAGCACCTGCGTGCCGATGCGCATCTCGACAGACGCAGGCGAGACAGCAAGCGCCGTGCAAGCAACCTCCTTTGCCGCTGCAACGTCCGCCTCGCACGGCACCTCCACTGTCGCAGTCACGCCTGACTCTTCCAGCACAAAGGTCACATCCATCATTGTTTTGTCTTCTTCTTGTTCCACCTCTGTTGGGAAGGAGATGTGGTGTGGGTTGTATTGTTTTGTGTGTGTCTGTAGTTTCCACCAACAGAAGAGGGATGGCACAAGGCGAAAGTGAAAAAAAAGAGGTAAAGGGTGGTTTGGTCGTTATCCTCAAAATATCTGAAAATGAATTCCCTCACAGGCTAGTAAGTCGAGGGTGCAACGCAAATACTGATGGATGCAATAAGGAAATACCCCCCTTCTTTATTCATTGTTTGTTGTGTGTTGATCGCATCCATCCGGGGAGGGGAGATGACCGAAGAACGCGTCTTTCATTGCATACTCGTACAAGAAGAAAAAGTGGAAGAATGGGATAAGGATCTCATTGATACAGAATTGAGTGTTGATTGTGGTGCCTTTCAGTGTGTCCACCTTGTTCACATCCACTCCCCGAGCTGTTTTCCAAAAAAAAAATGCTCGAGAGACTCGTTCCTCTTTGCTTGTTGCTCAAAAGACTATAAACGATGGGGGTAAAAAATAAAGGTCGTTTGTTGTTCGCTTCCACACAAAACAAGCGGGGAGCGGGATACGCAGACGCGCGACTTTTCACGAGGGTCTCGAGCATTTTGTCAAATACTATATGTTTACTAAAAGTAAAAAACGAAAACGTTCATTCATCATCTAATCCTTTCCCCTTCAGCGCAAGTAGAACGTGGAGGCCACGAGGACACGATGTACCACTTTTCTGCCGAATAAATCACCCACCAAATAGCTACTTTGATAGGATTCGAACAAAACCCCAAATAAGACCTTATAGGCCACACCTTTACCACTCACTCACTGTTGTGGGGGTACAGATGTCTAGTCAAAATGCCACCAGAAGCGGACCGAAACACAACCACACGCGAACACGGCGATATTGCAAACGACACACCGGAGATGTCCGGGATCACACGCACACAGGACATCGTCGCCACATCATACTGGTGCAGCTGCTCCCGGTCAACCTTGACCACAAGGTACTTCCCACACGGGGTGAACTGCATGAGCCCGGTATCCCCATCCACATCAACACTGCGAAGAGCCGCACCACTCCAATCATAGAGGTGCATGGTGTTTCCCTCCCCCACCACAGCAAAGACAGAGGCAAACCGTGAAAGCGCCACTTCGTGGTGATCCCCCTCGATCGGCACACATGCCACAGCTTCACCTGTGTTCACATCCCACAGACGTGCGTTGTTCTCTGCGGCGGAGGAGGTGATCACCCACCCACCACAGTCCGACACTGCGACTTCCTCGCAATCCTCGTGTGAGAGAGAGCGGAGCAACGTCAGGTTTTCGTCATACACAGAGACGCCGTCGTCACCCACGGAGATAACAACACTGCCACACGCAAACACTGCTCTCGAGATGTCGTCGACTTTGCGGAGCACCTCCCCACCCGGAAGCGCAACCTCGAGAAGGCCTTCCCTCCAACACGCCAGGTAGCAGCATGTCTCGCACTGCGAGATAGCAGGTGCGCTTCTGCAGCTCTCGCTCACTGTGATTTGGAAGGCAGTGTCGAAGGTTTCTGTGTCGAAACCACGAATACATGATGGGCTGCAGTAGAGGCACAGCACTCCACAAGGAGACAACGAGAAGTATCGAAAGTTACCCGCTGACCAGCCCTGCACATTCCCATGTGCAAGATCTCTCTCTACCCTGTACTCAGCAGGACACTTGATGTCAGCAAAGCGGCGGGCAAGCACAACCTGCACACCTGCATCAAACGCAGTGTCCTGCAGACGGCACGTCCCCTCCAGCACCTGCGTGCCGATGCGCATCTCGACAGACGCAGGCGAGACAGCAAGCGCCGTGCACGCAACCTCCTTTGCCGCTGCAACGTCCGCCTCGCACGGCACCTCCACTGTCGCAGTCACGCCTGACTCTTCCAGCACAAAGGTCACATCTGGTGCTTCCCCGGGGGTATGCATTTCACAAATTTTCACAAAATGTGACAAGTTTTCACAAGTTTTCACAACACGAAAACCGCTATAAAATTGTGAAGGCTGGTGAAAAATGGTGAAAAATTGTGAAAAATTGTGAAAAGTTGTGAAAAGTTGTGAATTGATTTTTTTTTTGGGGGGGGGGTTTTTTTTGGGTTGGGTGGTGACCCACCCATTGAGGGGCATGCTGGGATTCACAAGATAGAACGTGATGTGGTGTACCTGTGTACCTGTGTACTGTGCACTGTGCGGAAATGACGAGAACTTGTCCATTTCGGCAAATTGACCCCACCACTGGCCGGACGGATTCCGGAAATGCAAATGCCGGCATTTAAAGGCTTCACCAACGAAGAAAAAAAGGGTGGTGAAAAGTTGTGAAAAGTTGTGAATTGAATTGAAAATTTGTGAAATGCATACCCCCCGGGAAGCACCAACATCCATCATTGTTTTGTCTTCTTCCTCTTGTTCCACCTCTGTTGGGAGGAGATGAGGTGTGGGTTATTTTGTTTTGTGTGTTTTGTGATGTTTGCGTTACGTCTGAGTGGAGGTCGAGGTGCAACGCAAATACTGATGCAACGCACTAGAGCAACACACCGCAATACTGTGTGCTGTTGTGTGGAGGGTTTGTTGTGCCAACGGAAATGCAATGGAAGGAAAACACAAAAGGCAGATCAACCTTTTTCCAATCACCATTCTTCAACACAAGAAGTCTAAGGTGCCTGGAGTTGATCAGAGAAGGCACCATCAGGGACACAGCACCGTGTAGTCCAAACAGGCCAAGAAGTGTTGGGTGCACTGACTCGTCAGAGCTAAACAAAAATAAGGACTAGCAAGCAGTGCGAAGTAAACAGAAACAATAAACAAATATGCTAAGATTTGGGTGTCAACACCTCAGGATGCAGACACAGAATAAAACAAATACAGACCTATTCACAAAAATAGTAAAAATAAAAATAAAAAATAAATTTTCACCCCGAAAAAAGTGCAAAAATTACTATTTTGAATTACAATTAAATAAATTTGTAATTTAAAATAAACCCAAAAACACCCATAAAATAACAAAGTGGCAAAATTGTAATATAAAAATAGTAACTCGGATAGGTAAGTAAAAGGGAAAAAAAGGTTTTATCGTTGATTGCACAAACTCCCAAAATTCCATCTGCATCCCGGAGATCACCTTCGTTCAGGCCCACCAAAACCTCCAAAGCCCAGATCTCGTCTCGCACAAAAGCTTCAAAGCACGACCGCATCATAAGCCGTTCAAATGTGACTCAACAATCGACATAGTTGATTGGGAGGGGAAAGTATTACTTCATAATATTATGAAGTTTCACGATCATTGCCGTCCTGATATTGTGCAACCTGACGTTGCAACAGAAGCGAAAGAAGAAGTCTCTTCACACAATCTCTGTATTGATTCCGATATGTGCTGTCTGCATATCCCCTCGCGTCTAAGATACAGGGATGTAACCCCGCTGAGTGGACCAACAAGAAACCGCAGTACGCGGCAGCAACAGGGAAGGCGTTGTAGGCTCACGTGCCAATACGTTCAACACGCCTACTAGCTTTACGGGTTTGCGAATTACAAATCGTGAAAATTGTAATTTAAAAAATAAAAAAAAAAGGGGGGGCGGGGGGCGATAAAATTACTATTTTTGAAAATTGTAATATAAAAACTGTTATTTAAAATAAAAATGCCCTTTTTCAAAAAGGCCTATAAATTACAAATTACAATTTATGTGAATAGGTCTGTACCGTCATCCAACAAACGTTGGTGGGTAAAAACGTTGGTGGATTTGGGGTCTCGAAAAAATTTGGTGGGTTTTTTGGATTAGAACTGCATTTTTGAGTTTCCTTTACGTGGACCCCTATGCCCCTGTGCCCCTCCTCCCCTCCCCCACTTCCACCCACAAACCCGGTCCAGATTGAAAAAATAATACCGCAAAAGTAAAAAAAGATGACCCCATATACAGAACCTGCCGCAGGTTTACACCGTCAAGGTTGCACTTTTGGGTTTGCGGGTACATGGTAAACACAGGTTAGAAACCACTAAGGTTGGTGGGTAAAAAGGTTGGTGGGGTAAAAACGTTGGTGGGTTTGGGGTCTCGAAAAAATTTGGTGGGTTTTTACCCCACCAACCTTTGTTGGATGACTGTAATAAAAACCCCTTTCTTTTGTTTAGTTGCTACGCTACCCACGTCATACGCGTTTGCGGGTTTGCGGATTCGCGTGTGAGGTGGGCTACCTGTGAGGCAAAGAGAAAAGCAGCAACACAGGGCTAAAAGGGGAGTCTCTTGGGGGTGTTTTGAGGGTCTTGGGTTGTTTTGCTGGTACTCTGGGTTATATTTATCACCACCCTCCCCTGGTCACACATCACTCACTGTTGTGTGGGTACAGATGTCTCGTCACAATGCCATTTGATTGCCCAACCACAACAACGCGTGAACACGGCGATATCGCAAAGGACACACTGTAGTTTTCTGGTATCACACGCACACAGGACATGGTCGCCACATCATACTGGTGCAGGTACGTTGTAGATGCCGGAGGACCTAATCTCCAGTTAGGGTGAGAAATGTCATCTTCGTCATATTCAAGAACATAAATCCCCACCACAAGGTACTTCCCACATGGTGTGAACTGCATGCCCCAGAGACCCCCAACCAACTGCATGCTCTCGTTAGACTCACCCACATCAACACTGCGAAGAGCCGCACCACTCCAGTCATAGAGCTGCACGGTGCTCCTCTGCCCCACAGCAAAGACAGAGGCAGACCGTGAAAGCGACATCGTGCCCCCATCCGCAGGCACACATGCCACAGCTTCACCTGTGTTCACATCCCACAGACGTGCGTTGTTCTCCTTGACGGAGGAGGTCATCACCCACCCACCACAGTCAGACACTGCCGTGTGTCTACACACCTTGTGTGAGAGAGAGCGGAGCAACGTCAGGTCTTCGTCATACACAGAGACGCCGTCTGTGCCTCGGGAGACAACAACACCACCACAGACGAACACTGAGTACGAGGTGCCGTCGACTTTGCGAAGCACCTCCCCATCCGGAAGCGCAAGCTCGAGAAGGTGATCCACACACGCCAAGTAGCAGCGTGTCTTGCACTGCGAGACGGCAGGGTGACGCCCTTTCGCAGCATCGTCCACTTTGAACGAGAAGGCAGGGCTGAAGGTTTCCGTGTCTAAACCAACAACCTCCCCACGCCCGTGCGGAGTATAGACGCAGAGCGTTCCACAACGCGACAGCGACAATTCTGCTCCCCACACACGGGCATCGTACTCAGCAGGACACTTGATGTCAGCAAAGCGGCGAGCAAGCACAACCTGCACCCCTGCACCAAACGCAGTGTCCTGCAGACGGCACGTCCCCTCCAGCACCTGCGTGCCGATGCGCATCTCGACAGACGCAGGCGAGACAGCAAGCGCCGTGCACGCAACCTCCTTTGCCGCTGCAGCGTCCGCCTCGCACGGCACCTCCACTGTCGCAGTCACGCCTGACTCTTCCAGCACAAAGGTCACATCCATCATATTGTTAAGGGGTCTGTTTTGTTTGATGTGATGGTTGGTGGTGTCACTTCGCAACGACAAGAAGAGAGAATATGTGTTCCTGCAACAAGGCTAAAAAGAGAGCTTTTGGGAGTGTTTTGAGGGTCTTGGGTTTTTTTGTTGGTACCCTGGGGTATACTCATCACCACCCTCCCCTGGTCACACATCACTCACTGTTGTGTGGGTAAAGATGTCTCGTCACAATGTTGCCATCTTCTTCCAATACCACAACCACACGTGAACACGGCGATATCGCAAACCGTTGGACATTTGGTATCACACGCACACAGGACGTGGTCGCCACATCATATTGGTGCAGGGGCGTATTGTAATCGTCATCTGTGTCATCATCAGAATCCGTACCCTCTACCCTGACCACAAGGTACTTCCCACACGGGGTGAACTGCATGTCGTCGACATCCCCACCCACATCAATACTGCGAAGAGCCGCACCACTCCGGTCATAGAGCTGCACGTTGCCAGAGCACTCCACTGCAACGACAGAGGCAGATCGTGAAAGTGCCACACACCACGCATCCACAAGCACACATGCCACAGCTTCACCTGTGTTCACATCCCACAGACGTACCTTCTCCTCCCTTGTGGAGGAGGTGATCACCCACCCACCACAGTCCGACACTGCTACGAGCCAGCACCCATTATGCGAGAGAGAGCGGAGCAACGTCAGGTCTTCGTCATATACGTAGACACCATCGTTTCTCTTCGAGACAACAACACCACCACACGCAAACACAGACTGCGAGGTGCCGTCGACTTTGCGGAGCACCTCCCCACCCGGAAGCGCAACCTCGAGAAGGTGCCACATACACGGCAGGTAGCAGCGTGTCTTGCACTGCGAGATGGCAGGGGCACCGTACACAGAACGGCCTATTGTGAACGCGAAGGAAGTTTCGAAGGTTTCTGTGTCGAAGCCGCCAATATTCTCACCCCCACAATAGACGCAGAGCGTTCCACAACGCGACAGCGTCAACGACGTCGTGCGTATTTCTAAAATGTACTCAGCAGGACACTTGATGTCAGCAAAGCGAGGGCGGGCAAGCACAACCTGCACCCCTGCACCAAACGCAGTGTCCTGCAGACGGCACGTCCCCTCCAGCACCTGCGTGCCGATGCGCATCTCGACAGACGCAGGCGAGACAGCAAGCGCCGTGCACGCAACCTCCTTTGCCGCTGCAACGTCCGCCTCGCACGGCACCTCCACTGTCGCAGTCACGCCTGACTCTTCCAGCACAAAGGTCACATCCATTGTTTTGTCTTCTTGTTGTTCCACCTCTGCTAGGAAGGAGATGAGGTGTGGGTTGTTTTGTTTTGTGCGTTTTGTGATGTTTGTGTTACGTCTGAGTGGAGGTCGAGGTGCAACGCAAATACTGATGCAACGCACTAGAGCAACACACCACAATACTGTGTGCTGTTGTTGTGTGGAGGGTTTGTTGTGTCAACGGAAATGCAATGGAAGGAAAACACAAAAGGCAGATCAACCTTTTTCCAATAACTATTCTTCAACACACACAAGAAGTCTAAGGTGCCTGGAGTTGATCAGAGAAGGCACCATCAGGGACACAGCACCGTGTAGTCCAAACAGGCCAAGAAGTGTTGGGTACACTGACTCGGCAAAGCTAAACAAAAATAAGGACTAGTAGTGCGAAGTAAACAGAAGCAATAAACAAATATGCTAAGATTTGGATGTCAACACCTCATCAGGATGCAGGCACAGAATAAAACAAAACAAAACAAAAAAAAAATCTTGCTGGTTATTACACACAATCCATGCGGAGCTGCAGTACTCATTTGCAGAAAAACACGACTGGCTGTGGTATTCAAACTTCGTAACATGCAAGAGTGGAAACAAAACGAGAACACACAACAATAGCAAAGAGAGAGGATGTGGCTAACAAACGTGGTTCGTAAGCCAGAAACAAATTCACCAATTCACCGAAAAACTTTTAACAGCGCAAGGAGCAACAGCCCTAGAGAACAGCCACAGAGAGTGGTGCGTATTCTTGCAAATAAGGGCAATACACAAACAAGCTGATATTTTCTGCTAAGAAAGGTCACTTCTCCTCTGTGGCGTCCAACTCATGACACACACAACACGCACGGGAATCCAGAGGAGAGAGTAAAAAAAGGTCACGACTGAGCCACAGAAAGTAAACGCGCAACACATGCACAAGAAACACTACGATGTCAATAGCTATCTTCAGGAAAGCGGGAAACGAAACAGGGAGAGAGTTTGTTAGTTGTACGCTTTCACGTTTTTTGAAAACTGATGTGTTCCAAATAGCCAAATAGAAATTGCAAGAAAAGTGAAAGACATGTCATATTAAGTGAAGTACAGGTGGTGATGTGTGAGAAGGGAGGAGCACAAATGAGGGTGAAAACACTTAGAGCAACCGTAGCATTTTCCCCTGTCACGACAATTGACCTATAATAAAAAATGAAACTAAGACTAGAAACGCTGAAAGAGATGAACTGGCGGAGGATGCAAACACCCTCCCCCAATTAAGTGTGTTGTCTGGAACAGGCTGTTTGCTGCATTTTCCATACACAGACAAACAACAGAGTGATATTCGAAATGCTGAACGCCACGAAACACAAAGACCTCCTTATCCCATAGTCGCTGATTGACTTCCTGTGGGCATCTCTGACCACATGCTGCCCCGCTTGAGGACGTTGCAGACCTGGAAGCCCGTGTTCCTTGATGTGGTGTCTTCGTTCTGCTTGGAGCGTTTGAGGAAGAGCAGCGCGACTGCGAGGAGGAGGCAGCCGCACACTAGCGAGGCTGCGATTGCGAGCATGAGCACGCTGTTATTCCCAACAGGGTAGCTTTGTGTGAAGGTGATCTGCACGGACTCTTTAAACTTGAAAAAGCCTGTTTGAGTCCAGACCCCGTCATCCATCGACAACACGTACAGACTCATGTCAGACGCCAGACTTGGGGGGTAGTTTGGAGACCCCCCCCCCCAAGCGTAATGTAAAGAAGAGGACACTCTGCGCTGATGTGGACCGGTGCTGCCACGACATCGTGGGGTGGGGCAGGGTTGTCAGTTCGTGTAGCCCCGTTTCCTGTGTGCTGTTGTTGTGTGGAGGGTTTGTTGTGCCATCGAAAATGCAATGGGAAGGAAAACACAAAAGGCGGATTGACTTTTTCCGATCACTATTCTTCAACACGAACAAAAAGACGTCTAAGGTGCCTGGAGTTGACGAAGCAGTGCGAAGTAAACAGAAGCAATAAACAAATATGCTAAGATTTGGATGTCAACACCTCATCAGGATGCAGACACAGAATAAAACAATTTATTTGTTCCTTTGTCAAAATCAAAAAGGTGTCGTTGAGAAAAAACAAACAACGGACGCGCTGTGTGAAAAAACGAGTGTTTCTCTGCGCGTGATATTTTGTGGGGGAGAATACAACATTATGAAAAAAGCTCGTTGCGTTCCCACTATCGTTTCTGCTGCGCTCTCACTAACGTTCCCACTCCATTCGGTTTTCTCTTCCTTGCTCGTGGATGCAGATCTGCCATCACTGGATAGGTGTGTGGTGGCAAGACGCAGGCTTCTGTTGACGACACCAGTTCTTCCGCCTCCACGGAATACAAGGGGGCAAGTCACCACACCCATTTCACATGGTGCCAAAGCATGAACATCACTCGTTGTGGGGGTGCAGATGTCTTGTTACAACGTTGGTGCAGTCGGATGATACAAACACAACCACACGCGAACACGGTGATATCGCAAATGACTCATCATAGGCGGCAGAAACGTCTGGGATCACAAGTACACAAGACATGGTCGCCACATCATACTGGTGCAGCTCTGCGTGTAATGCTCCATCCTCAGTGCGCTTTTGTACACGCAACACAAGGTACTTCCCACACGGGGTGAATTGCAGGCCAAGGGCACTTCGAGACATAGTGGCGTTCTGAAGAGCCGCACCACTCCAGTCGTAGAGCTGCACACTCCGTGCCCCATTCTCATCTACCCCCACAGCAAAGACAGAGGTATACCTTGACAGCGCTACAGCGTACCTTGACATAGGGACACATGCCACAGCTTCACCTGTGTTCACATCCCACAGACGTGCGTTTTTCTCCCCGAAGGAGGTGGTGATCACCCACCCACCACAGTCCGATACTGCCATGTTCCCGCCCCACTGGTCGCACCCTTCGTGCGACATAGTGCGGAGCAACGTCAGGTCTTCGTCATACACAGAGACGCTGTGTTTGCCTTGGGACACAACAACACTGCCACACGCGAACACTTGGAACGAGGAGCCCTCAATTTTGCGGAGCACCTCCCCACCCGGAAGTGTAACCTCGAGAAGTCCTTCCCTCAAACACGCCAGGTAGCAGCGTGTCTTGCACCGTGAGATGGCAGGCGGACCGCACACCTCAATGTCTACTTTGAACTTGAAGGCAGGGCTGAGGGTTTCTGTATCGAGGCCGGTGATGTAGCGTTCATTCTGTGTTAAGAGGCAGAGTGCTCCACAAGGAGACAGCGATAAGTCAATTCTATTTGCCCGCTGCCCATCAGTTGGCACCTCTACACTGTGCTCAGCAGGACACTTGATGTCGGCCAAGCGAGGGCGGGCAAGCACAACCTGCACCCCTGCACCAAACGCAGTGTCCTGCAGACGGCACGTCCCCTCCAGCACCTGCGTGCCGATGCGCATCTCGACAGACGCAGGCGAGACAGCAAGCGCCGTGCACGCAACCTCCTTTGCCGCTGCAACGTCCGCCTCGCACGGCACCTCCACTGTCGCAGTCACGCCTGACTCTTCCAGCACAAAGGTCACATCCATTGTTTTCTTCGGGGTCTGTTGTGGTTGATGTGATGTATTGTATGACTTCGCAACTCGAGTGTTCAGGTCAACGACATTCAAAGAATGGGAAGGCAACACTGTGCTCACATTGATATGGAAGCCTTGATAGACGCCAACAAAGCAACCCAGACACACCTCTGTTCCCTGACCCTCCCGACCAACAGACCAGGCAAGCACCTTGCAGGCGTCTCTGCCTCGAAGTAGTGTGTGGTTACGGAATGCGGATGAAATACAGTGTTCGAACAAAAGGGAGAAACAAACAAAACATCCGTTATAATTACTATATTTCTGGCCACGGCGAGCATGGCAGAAATGGGTGATGGAGGTTTGGTGGTGGGGGGTTTGAACCACCGCAGGAAGGTATGTGAGAATTCTATGCAAATAATAAAAACCCCTTTCATCTTTTGTTTAGTTGTACGCTACCCACGTCATACGCTATAAAATGGGGACTCTTTTGGGGGGATAGGAACAACGCAGATAGCCCTTCGTGTTACATTATCAAGACGTAAAAAATCTTGCTGGTTATTTTTCCAACAATAAAGACCATGCTAGACGCAGAAGCCGCTTCTGAAGCGAACACGTTCATTCATAATGGTCCGAGGGTCTACTGTTTTTTTTATAAGACATGTGTGCATTTCTAGTGAAATTTTTCAGTATCCATGAGTCGTTTTTTCCCTCCCGTGGAAAATTGTCAATTTTTCATTCAATAGTGTGACTTAGTGTGGGGATGCGTTCAAGAATTAAACTCTTCCCCCCAAACCCCCTTTCATCTCTAGTTTTCTTTATCCAAACGTCGAGTGGACGCGTAATAATTCCCCCTTCAGCGCAAGTAAAACGTGGAGGACACGATGTACCACTTTTCTGCCGAATAAATCACCCACCAAATAACTACTTTGATAGGATTCGAACAAAACCCCAAATAAGACCTCATAGGCTACACCTTTACCACTCACTCACTGTTGTGGGGGTACAGATGTCTTGTCAAAATGTCACCCGAGGACCGAAACACAACCACACGCGAACACGGCGATATCGCAAACGACACACCGGAGCTGTCCGGGATCACACGCACACAGGACATCGTCGCCACATCATACTGTTCCAGCTGCTCCTCGTAAGAGCAAATAGCTCTGACCCTGACCACAAGGTACTTCCCACATGGCGTGAACTGCATGCTCTCGTTATACCCATCCACAACAACACTGCGAAGGGCCGCACCACTCCAATCATAGAGCTCTACGCTGTATTCTTCCCCCACAGCAAAGACAGAGGCAGACCGTGAAAGCGCCACTTGGCATAGCCCCTCCGCAGGCACACATGCCACAGCTTCACCTGTGTTCACATCCCACAGACGTGTGTTCTTCTCCTTGACAGAGGAGGTGACCACCCACCCACCACAGTCCGATACTGCTAATCTCATACACCGTTCATGCGAGAGAGTGCGGAGCAACGTCAGGTCTTCGTCATACACAGAGACACCGTCGTCACTCTTCGAGACAACAACACTGCCACAGACGAACACTGCTCTCGAGATGTCGTAGACTTTGCGGAGCACCTCCCCACCTGGAAGCGCAACTTCGAGAAAGTGATCCCCATACGGCAGGTAGCAGTGTGTCTTGCACTGCGAGATGGCAGGTGCGCCTACACATCTGTTGCTCACTGTGATTTGGAAGGCAGGGCTGAAGGTTTCTGTGTCGAAGCCTACACAGGCAATGCGTCCATCGACAGACACGACAACAAGGCAGAGCGTTCCACAAGGAGACAGTGAGAGATTGTGCACGTTCCCAGCTTCCTTCTCAGCAGGACACTTGATGTTGGCAAAGCGGCGGGCAAGCACAACCTGCACCCCTGCATCAAACGCAGTGTCCTGCAGACGGCACGTCCCCTCCACAGCAGAGAATAAGGTAGGGGGGACCGGGGACCGGGGACCGGGTTATTCTCAGCCGGACTGGGACACAATATGTAGAAAACAGTGGTGAAAACGCCCGAAAGTGGGAGGGGACCCGGGCGCGGGAGGGTGGGGGACCGGGACCAGGACCAGGTACTGGTCCCGGTCCAGTACCAGGACCAGGACCGGGACTGGGACCAGGACCGGGACCAGTACCAGGACTGGGACCAAGACCGGGACTGGGACCGATACCAGGACCGGGACTGGGACCAGGACCGGGACCAGTACCAGGACTGGGACCGGGACCAGTACCAGTACCAGGACCAGTACCGGGACCGGGACCGGGACCGGGACCGGGACCGGGACCGGGACCGGGACCGGGACCGGGACCGGGACCGGGACCGGGACCGGGACCGGGACCGGTACCAAGACCGGGACTGGGACCGATACCAGGACCGGGACTGGGACCAGGACCGGGACCAGTACCAGGACCAGTACCGGGACCGGGACCGGGACCGGGACCGGGACCGGGACCGGGACCGGGACCGGGACCGGGACCGGGACCGGGACCGGGACCGGGACCGGGACCGGGACCGGGACCGGGACCAAGACCGGGACTGGGACCGATACCAGGACCGGGACTGGGACCAGGACCGGGACCAGTACTGGGACCGGGACCAGGACCAGTACCAGGACCAGGGACCGGGACCGGGACCGGGACCAGTACCAGGACCGGGACTGGGACCGATACCAGGACCGGGACTGGGACCAGGACCGGGACCAGTACTGGGACCGGGACCAGGACCAGTACCAGGACCAGGGACCGGGACCGGGGCCAGGGACCGGGGAGCGGGGACCGGGCTTATTCTCTGCTGTGGTCCCCTCCAGCACCTGCGTGCCGATGCGCATCTCGACAGACGCAGGCGAGACAGCAAGCGCCGTGCACGCAACCTCCTTTGCCGCTGCAACGTCCGCCTCGCACGGCACCTCCACTGTCGCAGTCACGCCTGACTCTTCCAGCACAAAGGTCACATCCATCATTGTTGTGTCTTCTTCTTGTTCCACCTCTGTAAGGAGATGAGGTGTGTTTGTGTTTGCGATTTTTTTTTATACGATTACCTACAGTGTAGGCGGGTTTAGTGCTTCCGCGGGTGCTGACACATGACCCTGATACTGCCTCAGACCACGTTTTCTTGTTGTTCTACGTCGCGGGGTTCCACACCGCTCGAGGCAGTGGGGGACAGTTTCCCTGTTCTTGTTTTGAGGGGACTACACAGACAGCACACATATTTTCATTGTGTTAGTGGTTCGCACAAACAGAGGGTTTAACAAGACAAAAGTGGAAAAGAGAGGAAAAGAGAGGAAAAGGGTGGTGTTTGAATGAAAATTGTTGTTTTTGCTTTGTGCTCTTTTTCTGTTTTGGTGGTCTTTAACTATTTTACCGACCCTCCCCCGTGAAATTGTCCCCCAAAAAACAGGTATTTGTTGTTGCCACACATTTTATTTTTCCTTCCTTCAAAACTACACACACAACGCTTTTTTGGTTTTTGGGAGACACACAAGGTGCCAGGTTCTATGATAAGCACGGAACCACCCTGCACCTGTTTGTCATATTGTTTCCCGTGCAATACATGGAGAAACGTTTCGCACTCGAAACAAGGGAAACCATGACAACACAGGTGCAGGGGTTTTTTAAAGTTTGCTGCATTTGCATATTTTTCTGCTTTATGACAAAGAACAAGAGATACGTAAGAGCAGACACGCCGCTAGGCTGTGTACTGACAGAGCAAACAGAAACATGTATACATGTTCCAGAGAGGGAACAGAGAAGCGTCACAAGAAAGCGCTACGACGAGCGTAGCAGAAAAAATCGTAAGAAAGTCACAAGAGATGTTAGCAAGCATCCAGCACTCAATCCACTAAAGGACTACATGAGCACTATGTAAGAGAAAAAACAACACTAACATTCATGGAGCCAAGGGAGCGAAGGGTGCACACGGCACCGAGAAAGAAACACGAAGGATACCCGAGTATCCCGCACTCTGTCCTACGAGAGACCACCAGCTCTCTTCCCCGGACAGGCGAGCCCACAAGTGCTCTGTCCAATCCACGAGATCAACCAGGATCTTAACTTAAATACAGGTACAGACTCATATGACTTTCATGCAGCGAAAAAGAATGGCAAACCAGAGTGCAAACAGCACCGGGAGAGAGCATCAAAAAACATCCGAGAAGCTAATACTCAAGTCAAGCAAGAGATCCCGAGAACTCATCACTAGGCTCCAACAAGAACTTAATCTCTAACCTAGCTCAACCAAGAACTCTACCCAAGCAAGACCAATCCATACGAGAGATCACAAGAACTCATCACTAGGCTCCAACAAGAAACTTAATCTCTAACCTAGCTCAACCAAGAACTTCACTCAAGCAGGACCCCCATACGAGACGTCACAAGAACTCGTCACCTGGCTCAACCAAGAACTTAATCTCTCACCAGGCTCATCCAAGAACTGTACTCACGCAGGGTTACCAAGTATAAAACTCATCAGTGTTCGCGGCGCAAAAGAAACAAACAAAGTGCAAACAGCACATAGAGAAAACGTAAAACATGACACATATCCGAACATCAAATACTCGATCCACACAAGAGATCACAAGAACTCATCACCCATGAGAGACTAGCCCCCTCGGCACTCAGTCTCACACTAGGGCTCAACCAAGGACTTTTCTCCAGCAGGACCACCAAGTGTATACTCATCCGCATTCATGTAACAGGAAAGGAAGACAGAGCAAACAGACACAAAAAACATCCGAGCATAAATACAACGGTAATTCATGAGACCACAGAGCTCTACCCCTGGAGAGACAAGCCCAACTGGCGCACATCTCCTATCACCCGGGATCAACAAGCCTACAAGTGTCATCGAGACCTCTAACCCTGGAAAGACGAGCCCATACGGCACTCAGTCTCTTTATCACCCGGGATCAACAAGATCTCTACGCAAGCAGAACCAACCCATGCGAGAAGCCACAAGAACTCTAACCCTGGAGTCACCCGGGATCATCAAGAACTCTGCTCAAGCAGGGTTACTCAGTATTAGCTCATCCGCTTTTGTGCCACAGGAAGAAACAAAACAGTGTACAAGTAACATAACAGAACACAAACACCACAGAGAGAGCGAAAAATCCCCCGAGCAAGAACTCTAACCCATGAAAGACGAGCCCATCCGGCCCTCAGTCTTATCACCCGGGATCATCAAGAACTCTGCTCAGGCAGGGCCATATAAACTCATCAATGTTCTTGTAACAGGACAGAAAAAACAGTGCAAGCAGACACGAAAAACATCCGAGCATAGATACAACAGTAATGCATGAGACCACAGAGCTCTACCCCTGGAGAGACAAGCCCAACTGGCGCTCATCTCTTATCACCCGGGATCAACAAGCCTACAAGTGTCATCGAGACCTCTAACCCTGGAAAGACGAGCCCATACGGCACTCAGTCTCTTTATCACCGGGGATCAACAAGATCTCTACGCAAGCAGAACCAACCCATGCGAGAAGCCACAAGAACTCTAACCCTGGAGTCACCCGGGATCATCAAGAACTCTGCTCAAGCAGGGTTACCCAGTATTAGCTCATCCGTATTCATGTAACAGAGCAAGCTGATCAAGCAGGTTAGCCAATGAGGCACTATTTTTAGAAGAAGAAAACAGGGAGCGGAGGGAGGGAAAGCTTTTTGATAAAAATTAGCGAAATACAAAAACCAGCGCGTGTGGAAGAAAAAAGGAGAGGAAAATATTTTTTCTGATTCAAAGTGGTGTTTACGTTTTGGGTACGGGGCGGAGAATAAAATCTGTTCGATAAAAGAAACGCGAGCTTATTGTTTTATCTTGTTCATTTTATTTTTCCTTCCTTCAAAACTACACACACAACGCTTTTTTGGTTTTTGGGAGACACACAAGGTGCCAGGTTCTATGATAAGCACGGAACCACCCTGCACCTGTTTGTCATATTGTTTCCCGTGCAATACATGGAGAAACGTTTCGCACTCGAAACAAGGGAATAGAAACAACTCCCCCCCTCCCCTTTTCAACCCATCCCTGCCGCACAAGGGACCACAGCGTTGCCGCAGTAGGGAAGGGGTGGACGAGCCGTCGATAACATTAAAGAGAAAAAACAGTTTTCTTTCCTTACGTCAAAAACTCTCTCTTTTTTAATTGATTTGGTTTTGGTTGAGACACATCAATGGTGTAGGTTCTGCGGAATCACTGAACCACCCATATCCTGTATCACATCGTTGATTGTTCTTTCCCTGCGTTGACTGCAGGAAAGTTCGCGAAAACTATCGCGACCAGTTTACAATAAAAGACTCCAGCGTCGGTTTTCTTTTACACAGAAATAACAAGAAACGATAACCTGAGCTGACACCTGGGCGTTCACACCAAACCCAGAGTGCCGTACATAGAGGCACAAATAATATAACCTACATTCTTGAACTCTTCTACTATTGGACGCATCCTTCGTCCCGACCAAGACCTTCTCCGAAGACCTGATGCCTGACAACAACCTAACCACCAGCGGATCCACCCCTGTAGGTGGGAGGAGGAGACCTGACACCCAGCTCTCGCTTGTGTTTGCGGAGGACGGCACTCACAGTGGTGCTCAAGCCGAGGTGCATGAGGTGTCCATCCGGGAAGTTCTCCACAAAGCAAGATCCGAAGGTCGCAACCCTGCCACGTCGCGTCAGTCTCCTGGGCAGTAAGCGCACAACGTGTTGCCACATCCGCCGTGATATCGTGAATCCCACCTCAACCAAGGGGTGCGACTCCAGGGACCACGCGTAGCTCCTGACTCCCGATTACTATCCAGAGGTACGGAGGGTGTCGACCTCCTTGTGGCGTTACACAACCAGCATGTCCCCCACGCCGCACCCATCAACGCCAAGTGCTGCAGGGCCCCTCGCTTCCAGGAGTGGTCGCGAACCTCCGGGAAGTACAGAGAGGTTTCCCGTCCCAGGCTGTGAACGTCTGACATACTGAACGCCACTCCGCGTTGCTTCCAGTAGCGGACGACGGGGAACATGTACTAGGGGAGGGTGTACAGCAGCTCGGCTGGGTCCCCTCGCAGCTTGGCCACCTTCCGAGCCGCACTGCTCATGATGTGACCTTTGGATGAAGAAACAAGAGGATTAAAAAACACAAGTACACGTGCACGCAGTGATCAGCTGCTTGTGTTCATTGGCATTCAGCTGGACATGACGGCGAAGACCGTGTGCCAGACGAGAACTGGAGGCGTAAGCTGCTCGTGTCGCCGTTCCCCCGGGTCCTCACGTCATGCAGAGCGGTGGCACCACCACATCGGGTGTTACGGATGGACACACTTGGTCATGCGCATGCCGATCGCCGGATTCGCTCTGATTGCTGCCTCTCTCATCAGATTAGCTGCCACTGCGCTACAGCCGTAGACTGGGACAGGACTATGACCCTATTCGACGCTACTCCTACTAAAGGACTTTCGCCGTGCGGAGGTGAGGGCCTCGATGTGTGTTGATGGAGGCGCCTGTCTGCCATATCTGGTCGAGCGCCAGCGACGGTGCCTCCTTTGTCTTGTTGGGCCCTACGACAATGAAGGTGAAAACGCGTGTGAACTAGACGCTGCGAACACCGTCGAACGCTTCTCCTGCATCTTGATCTGCGCAAACTTGTGCGCATCCAGCAGCAGCTTCGACAGCGCCACAATCTGGTTCGGGCGGAAGGTTGCGCGACTGCTAGATCAGACGCATCACGAACATGTCGCGCTGCCCCTCCGCCAGATGCTTCCACGGCACCACGTGGTGATCAGCGACGGCGGCATCGGCGTCACGTCAAACCCGAGGGCCGCTGCAGCACCCGAGTTTGTCTTCTCCCCGGCCGCCATGTCCGCAACCCCCTCAAGCGAGGAGTCCTTCTTCGACGGGTTCACTGTCCCAACAAAGGCAATGTTCTCGCGGTGGGTATTCGTCGGAAAGTTCTTCAGATTCGTAGGAAACTCTCCTGCCGACGCGCGTACCCGTCAATTCGCATTGAGGAGCTGTTCACTGCCCTCATCGCCATGGCTGCAGCTGACTCTGTTGCCCCGCGAGATTACGGCCTGGTGGCTTCCCACGACAACTCCACGGCGGAGTCACGTACCACAAAGGATCTTCACTGCCTTTTCCTGTGCGGAGACTGATGGATCACTTCGCAAAGGCATACTAAGGCATCGCGGCCCCGACATCCCCTAGAGAATCTACGCAACAGAGAAGGTTGTGGGTGAGCGCTCGATGTCGTGCAGTTGTGGTGTGAGGGAGAACCGGTTTAGACTCTTGTCGTATAGGGGGTGTCATCTGAGCATGGTACCCCTATGTCGTATTCCCTCGCATCGATCAGAAGGCGAGCCAATCGGTCTTCTGCGCGATCTTGAAGGTGGGGCAGCCTTGCGGATGGGGACAATACTGGTGATACGGATCACCCTCTATTCCTTCAGGGCGGCGCTACACATCAACGTCACCTCCACAGCCATGCAGACTAGGATGTAGTACCTCTGGTTCTTCCACGTGCGCTCAATCGCCCACACACCGCAATCCTGCAGCTCCATGTTCCGCGTCATCGCAACGGAGCGTGAACAGCGTCCCATAGAAAACAACGCCTCCTCAGCAGGGAAGCCGATCCGGATCCCAGGTACATCCGTAAACGTCATACAGGCTCAGTGGGCTCGTCGTCGTCACATTGCAGGGAAAACTACGCAAGCAACGGGCAATAGTGTCGTGTAGGTTCCGTCCGACACAACCTCCACGTCTGGAAGCTGGCGCCGAGCACCTGCAGCATACGTCCTTCGTTCCCGTCACCGGAGTGTACGAAAACTCCCGCTACACCACTGGCAACCACTGCCCACTCTTGCGCGGTCGTTGCTGTCGGCGGGTGCTACGGTGTCCTGCTCAAACGCTCTGCTGGTACCTGCCGTCCAACGTGCGTGTGAGTGACACAAGATTGTGGAGGCACGTCGTTCTGCTTCTTCCGCAGATGGCCTCCCAGCGTCGTTTGTCGCCAACCCGAAGCGTCGTGGTGGACACACAGATCGCAGCCTGTGCACGGGATCGCTCCTGCAGGTTCAGCGTCTAGGCCAGGACGGTTGTGTCACCAGTACTCAACCGCGTGAGTCCGCACCTTCGGGCATCACCTTCCCTCATATCGCCATCGTACGCCATACGTCCGCAGTTGTATCATATAAAGAAAGCTTTTTGATAAAAATTAGCGAAATACAAAAACCAGCGCGTGGAAGAAAAAAGGAGAGGAAAATATTTTTTCTGATTCAAAGTGGTGTTTACGTTTTGGGTACGGGGCGGAGAATAAAATCTGTTCGATAAAAGAAACGCGAGCTTATTGTTTTATCTTGTTCAGAGTATTCAGACAGCACACCTCCCTCTCAGGGTGTGGCAGTATCGTTTAGGACACTGGCCTGACTTCTGGAGGCACACCCGGGGTTTTTTTCAAAAAAAATATTTTTTTGACACCCCAAAAAGACCCAAAAATCTGCACCATTTCCCCCCCCTTTTTTTTTGAGGTGATACTTCCGGACTGAGGAGGGCATTCTTTTTTCTCATTGTATTAGTGTAGCCACCCTAGAGTGTACTCCACAAAATGTTTTTTGCTGCTTTTGTGTTTTGGATCCATGACCAAATGGTCTTCAGGAATCTTTTTTCGTGTTTTTCAAAATAAAAGTGAAAGTAAAGATAAACACTGGTTTCGGCGGTCTGCTCCCTGACCAGCAAAAGTGCCCTTCGACCGCGCTCATCAGAAGGGTGGTGTGGTCGTTATCCTCAAAATATCCGAAAATGAATTCCCTCACAGGCTAGTAGGTCGAGGGCGCAATGCAAATACTGATGCAACACACGATAGCAACACACCGCAGTACTCAGTAGGGGTACAGATGCCTCGTCACAAGGACGGCACTTTCTGCTGTCTCAAACATAACCACACGTGAACACGGTGATATCGCAAATGACCCATCACCGCAGCATTCTGGCATCACACGCACACAGGACATGGTAGACATATCATACTGGTAGAGGAGTGAAGGTTCGCCCTCAGGCCTTGATTCTTCCATAAAATGAACGACGACATACTTCCCACAGGGAGTGAACTGCACGTCTTCGACAAGGTAATGCTCCTTTTTAATGCTGCCAAGAGCCGCACCACTCCAGTCATAGAGCTGCACTTCTTGAGAAGAACCCACAGCAAAGACAGAGGCAGACCGTGAAAGCGCTAGCCTTACTTCCCACGCTTGCGGAGGCATGCTTTCCACACATGCCACAGCTTCTCCTGTGTTCACATCCCACAGACATGCCTTCTTCTCCTCCCAGGAGTAGCTGATCACCCGCCCACCACAGTCCGACGCTGCCACCTTACTGCACCGCTTATGCGAGATAGAGCGGAGCAACGTCAGGCCTTCGTCATACACAGAGACACCGTCTCTGCCCTGGGAGACAACAACACCACCACAGGCGAACACTGCTGTCGAGCTTCCTGTAACTTTGCGGAGCACCTCCCCACCCGGAAGCGCAACCATGCGTAAATCACGCCCACACGCGAGGTAGCAGCGTGTCTTGCACCGTTGGATGGCCGGTGCTGCGAGGCAACCAGGTTCAAACGAGAAGGCGGTGTTGAAGGTTTCTGTATCGAATCCGACGCCAGCAATACGTGCACCTGAGTCAGTCACGATGAGGCAGAGCGTTCCACAAGGAGACAGTGAGAAACTTTGCACAGTGCTCTGTGTATCGTACTCAGCAGGACACTTGATGTCGGCAAAGCGAGGGCAGGCAAGCACAACCTGCACCCCTGAATCAAACGCAGTGTCCTGCAGACGGCACGTCCCCTCCAGCACCTGCGTGCCGATGCGCATCTCGACAGACGCAGGCGAGACAGCAAGCGCCGTGCACGCAACCTCCTTTGCCGCTGCAACCTTCGCCTCGCACGGCACCTCCACTGTCGCAGTCACGCCTGACTCTTCCAGCACAAAGGTCACATCCATCATATTGTTTAGGGGTCTGTTGTGTTTGATGTGATGGTTGTGTCAAGAAGGTTGGTGGGTTGAATACGTGTTTCAACAAACTCTGACAAAGCAAGCAATTTGAAGATACCCTGCAAATACACACACACAGGAGATGTGTGTCAAAGACACCCCAGGACCTGACATGACAACGCTGTCCACGACTGCCTAGGCAGAACGGTCACAACGGTTCACTGGGGGGGATTATGTGTGTCTTGAAGTCCATTTCCACAGGAAAGAGTCAAGAAAGAGTGAACAAGAAACAATATCAACGTGAATAAAATACACAACAACAACGAAGCCGCTGTGTGTTATGTGTGAAAAGCCATCCGCTTGAGCTAGATTCACGGTGTGGCCTATGCAGTTGATGGTATACCCTCTGCAGACACTTGCACTGTCCCCTTCTGTCAGAATTACAGTCACCACCCTCCTACCCCTTGCAAAACATCACTCACTGTTGTATGGGTACAGATGCCTTGTTACAATGACTGCTGGTGTATCGCTTTTGCCTTCACACTCAAACACAACTACACGTGAACACGGTGATATCGCAAACGACTGAACATAGGTGTGCGGGATCACACGCACACAGGACATGGTCGCCACATCATACTGGTGCAGTCGTCCCTCGAAACCATCATGCTCTTCGTTACTACCATCTTCATCATATATGCGTGTGTATACCGCAACACCCACCTTGACCACAAGGTACTTCCCACACGGTGTGAACTGCATGCCTTTGACCTCCCTACCGTCACCCACATTAAGACTGCGAAGAGCCGCACCACTCCAATCATAGAGCTGCACGCTGCATTCGTCCCGTACAGCAAAGACAGAGGCACGTCGTGAAAGCGCGCACCCACCAAACTGTACACACGCCACAGCTTCACCGGTGTTCACATCCCACAGCCGTACGTTCTCCCAGGAAGCGGAGGAGGTGATCACCCACCCACCACAGTCAGACACTGCCACGTCCCACCACCCTTCGTGCGAGAGAGAGCGGAGCAACGTCAGGTCTTCGTCATACACAGAGACGCCGTCGTCATCCTGGGAGAGAAGAACACTGCCACAGGAGAACACTGCGTTCGAGGTACCGTCGACTTTGCGGAGCACCTCCCCGTCTGGAAGCGCGAGCTTGAGAAAGTATGTCCTGCACGGCACGTAGTAGAGTGTCTTGCACTGCGAGATGGCAGGCGCAGCGACCGCTTGGAAGTCCACTTCAAAAGAGAAGACTGTGTCGAAGGTTTCTGTGTCGAAGCCACCAACAGTGGCAACACGCCCACTGCGCTTCCAAAAAACGCAAAGCGTTCCACAACGCGACAGTGACAGGTGTTGTACATCCTCACTGTACTCAGCAGGACACTTGATGTTGGCCAAGCGAGTGGAGGCAAGCACAACCTGCACACCTGCATCAAACGCAGTGTCCTGCAGACGGCACGTCCCCTCCAGCACCTGCGTGCCGATGCGCATCTCGACAGACGCAGGCGAGACAGCAAGCGCCGTGCACGCAACCTCCTTTGCCGCTGCAACGTCCGCCTCGCACGGCACCTCCACTGTCGCAGTCACGCCTGACTCTTCCAGCACAAAGGTCACATCCATCATTGTTTTGTCTTCTTCCTCTTGTTCCACCTCTGTTGGGAGGTGTGTTTCGTGTGCTTGTGATGGTTTCGTTGCGACTGTAGTTTCCACGAACAGAAGAGGGTTTTAACAAAGCAAAAGTGAAAAATAAAGGTAAAGGGTGGTGTGGTCGTTATCTCAAAATATCTCAAAATAAATTCCCTCACAGGTTAGTAAGTCGAGGGTGCAACGCAAATACTGATGCAACGCACGATAGCAACACACCGCAGTACTCAGCGACAGCGAGGAGGTACTTCCCACAAAGGGTGGACTGCATCACTCAGTAGGGGTACAGATGTTGTGTCACAAGGACGTCACTTCCTGCGTCACCTCCTGCTGCCTTGAACACAACCACACGTGAACACGGCGATATCGCAAATATACCGTTGGTGTCCTGTATCACACGCACACAGGACATGGTCGCCACGTCATATTGGTGCAGAGTATACTCATCACAAAATAGATCACCATAGTTATCAAACGTAACAACGACGTACTTCCCACATGGAGTGAACTGCACGGCAAAGACTAGACACTGCTCCTTTGCAAAGCTGCCAAGAGCCGCACCACTCCAGTCATAGAGCTGCACTTCGTCATCGCACTCCACAACAAAGACAGAGGCACACCATGAAAGCGCGACACCACCCCCATCCGCAGGCACACATGCCACAACTTCACCTGTGTTCACATCCCACAGACGTGCCTTCTTCTCCCTGCTGGAGGAGGTGATCACCCACCCACCACAGTGCGACACAGCCATTCTATTACACGCTTCGTACGAGAGAAAGCGGAGCAACGTCAGGTCTTCGTCATACACAGAGACGCCGTCTTTGCCTTGGGAGACAACAATACCGCCACATGCGAACGCTTCGAACGAGTGTCCTTCTACTCTGCGTAGCACCTCCCCACCCGGAAGCGCAACCTCGTGCATACCTTCTGCCTTGCACGCCAGGTAGCAGCGTGTCTTGCACCGTGAGATGACAGGCACACCGGACATCGAAATGTCACACACAATGTCCACTTTGAACTTGAAGGCAGGGCTGAAGGTTTCTGTATCGAGGCCGGTCACATAGCCATCCTCCTGTGAAAAGAGGCAGAGTGCTCCACAAGGAGACAACGATAAACGATTATAATTTATCCCCCGCCTATCAGTTGGCACTTCTACACTGCACTCAGCAGGACACTTGATGTCGGCAAAGCGGCGGGCAAGCACAACCTGCACACCTGCATCAAACGCAGTGTCCTGCAGACGGCACGTCCCCTCCAGCACCTGCGTGCCGATGCGCATCTCGACAGACGCAGGCCAGACAGCAAGCGCCGTGCACGCAACCTCCTTTGCCGCTGCAACGTCCGCCTCGCACGGCACCTCCGCTGTCGCAGTCACGCCTGACTCTTCCAGTACAAAGGTCACATCCATCATTGTTTTGTCTTCTTCTTGTTCCACCTCTGTTGGGAGGAGATGTGGTGTGGGTTGTTTTGTTTTGTGTGTTTGCGATATTTTCGTTGTGTCTGTAGTTTCCACCAACAGAAGAGGGTTTTAACAAAGCAAAAGTGAAAAAAAAGAGGTAAAGGGTGGTGTGGTCGTTATCCTCAAAATATCTGAAAGTAAACATCGAGAAATAGATGTCAAAAGGGGAAAAACCTCTTAGCCTGAAGTACAGAAATGAGGTGAGTGCACCATAGAAGGGGAGGGGAATAAACAAAAAGTCTCAGATGTTTGAATCATTTCCCACCAAAGTATTTGTTCTAATACCGACCCTCCCCCGTGAAATTGTACCCCTCTCCGAACCCCTTGAAATTGTCCGTCGGGGCAAAATACCGGTTTTTTTTTTTTTTTTTGGGGGGGGGACAATTTCACGGGGGAGGGTCGGTAAAAGAAAAAAAAAAGGTCGGTTTTAAGCAGGCTTTGCGCTAAAACCTGTCCTTTGTCCCAGGATTTTGGATATTTTTGTGGTATGACCGTATTTTTTAGATTATTTTCCCAAAGTTAGCGCGAAGCCCCGCGAAACATCACTCACTGTTGTATGGGTACAGGTGCCTTGTTACAATGCCGCTTGTTGGATCGATGCTTTCGTTCTCACACCCGAACACAACCACACGAGAACACGGTGATATTGCAAATGACCCACCATAGGTTTGCGGGATCACATGCACACAAGACATGGTCACCACATCATACTGGTGCAGTTGTGTGTGACGTTCGTCATCATCTCTGGTAACAGCCACCTTGACCACAAGGTACTTCCCACATGGTGTGAACTGCATGCGCCCGGTATGCCCATCCACATCAACACTGCGAAGAGCCGCACCACTCCAATCATAGAGGTGCACGGTGTCGTCCTCCCCCACCGCAGCAAAGACAGAGGCAGACCGTGAAAGCGCCACTCCGTGCTGCCACCCCACCGGCACACATGCCACAGCTTCACCTGTGTTCACATCCCACAGACGTGCCTCTTCCCCTAAAGAGGAGGTGACCACCCACCCACCACAGTCCGACACTGCCACACTCCCACACCCTTTGTGCGCGAGAGAGCGGAGCAACGTCAGGTCTTCATCATACACAGAGACGCCACCGTAACCCTTTGAGATAACAACACCGCCACACGCCACCACTGCGGAGGAGGGGTCGACTTTGCGGAGCACCTCCCCACCCGGAAGCGCAACCTCGAAAAGGCCTCGCTTGCTGCACGGCAGGTAGCAGCGTGTCCTGCACCGTGAGATGGCAGGCGTGCCCCACACTCGAACGTCTACTTTGAACGTGAAGGCAGGGCTGAAGGTTTCTGTATCGAAGCCGGTGACATAGTAGCCTTCCTTCTGTGAAAAGAGGCAGAGTGCTCCATAAGGAGACAGCGATACGTTAATTATATTTGCCCGCTTCACATCAGTTGGCACCTCTGCACTGTACTCAGCAGGACACTTGATGTCGGCAAAGCGAGGGCGGGCAAGCACAACCTGCACCCCTGCATCAAACGCAGTGTCCTGCAGACGGCACGTCCCCTCCAGCACCTGCGTGCCGATGCGCATCTCGACAGACGCAGGCGAGACAGCAAGCGCCGTGCACGCAACCTCCTTTGCCGCTGCAACGTCCGCCTCGCACGGCACCTCCACTGTCGCAGTCACGCCTGACTCTTCCAGCACAAAGGTCACATCCATCATAGTTTTGTTTACTTGAAAACTCGGTTGTATTAGTGTAGCCACCCTGGACTGTGCTCGCAAAGATTAGACGTGACGTCTTTCACAGGATGGTGTATCAAAGAAAAACGGCAAAAGCAAACACAGAGCATGTTTAGGCCCTCTATGATCGTCTCCGTGGGGCACGCAACCGGTTGTGAGCTTACTGAGAGCTAGTGAAAAAATATCTCCCCGTTCATGGCCCCATGTTGGATTGCCTTGGAACAATACAATATCAACAATACAAGTTATCTACCACTCTGAATGGACGAGTAGAAATAGATTTATGATGAGGGTGGTGTCGAACAAGCTGGACCCGAGCAAGGATTTGTTGCGCCTGAGTGTTGCAAGGGGAAGGAGGCTCGGGAAGCCGTACGTGGTGCTGGAGTTTGTCGTCCCTTGGGATCGACCAGTCGCTTCTGTGAATAAGGGGAAGGAGAAACCATGAAATTGGAAGAAAAATCAGCACCCCCTTTTTTTGTATTTTTTGAATTTCGAACTGGAAGAAAAATGTTTTTTTTTGTCTGATAAGAAAGTGAGATTTGCGACAATCCTGCATTGCAAAAAAAATTCCCCGTTGAGGAACTGCAGAATAGATTTATTTTGTTTTTTTGTCGCCATCACCAAGGACAAAAAAGAAGGTAAAACAAAGAGGGAAAGACAACACTAACCGGAAACCTGATAAAACGAAGAGGGGAGGAAATAAACCCAAAACAGAAGTAAATAAAACGACTCAACAATAGAAGAAAAAAAAAAGGTCAGTTTCAATCAAGGCTTTTGCGCTAAAACCTGTCCTTTGTCCCAGGATTTTGGATATTTTTTTGTGGAACCTATACATAGCGCTCTAATTAGAGTATTAGGGTATAATTAGAGTCTGGGATTTTGGGCCAAGTCAGTTAGAGTCCAGTTAGAGTATAATTAGAGTCGCTTTTCTTCAATTAGACTATAATTAGAGTGCAGTTAGAGCATAATTAGACTCTAACTACACTCTAATTATAGTCTAATTAGAGTAAAACAACAGGCTTCTTGTAGGTGCAAACGCCGTAAGGAACCGGTTCCCCTAAGGTTCCTCTGTAGGACCCAGGTGCCCAGATACCCACATAGCTGAAAATAAGACTTGGGGAACCGAGTTCTCAGCCGGACTGGGACACAATATGTGAAGGCGCTGTGGTCCGCCTGAAAGCGGGTCGGGGACCCGGTCGCGGGAGGGTGGGGGCCTAGTCCTAGTCCTACTGTACCTAGTACCCAGTACCGGGACTCGGCTTATTCTCAGCTATGGGTACCCAGGTACTCAGACCCGCGCAGTGGCACATGCCCTCAAGTGTGAGTGCCCCATACATTAGGGAATGCGATGCAAAAACTCTATGTGCACCTTCGGTGCAACGCCGCAGACAGGCCAAGCAGCGTTGGACTCAGAGGAATGCCTGCTGTGCAGGTATCAAACATGAGAAACTCCCAGCAACAAGGGGCGCCTTTTGGCGGGCATTATTGAAGGTGTTTGGGGTGCAAAATTTTCTACAAATGTTGATGCGCGGGTACAGAAGTGGTGTCTTGTTCTTTCATCTGTAGGAATGTAAATATCAATCGAATTTAACTACCACTAAGGGGTCGAAGGGGTAATCCCAGTATCAAAGGCTGTGTTGACGGGAAATCTATAGCGAGCATACGTTCATTTCATCCGAAGAAATACTACTTATGAACCCAGGAGAGATCCAAGCCTCGCGTTGAACAACTACCCGCGATCGACAATACCAAAGAGAATTCATAACAAAACAACACTGCCCCATACACACTAAATAGCCATGCTTCAAGTGCATGCCCCTGGGCCAAAATGCCTGTGCTAAAATAGCTATTTCCCTCCCTCCCATAGGTCCCGAGGGATCCCAGAGGGAAAATAAAAAATGCAGCGAGGGCCGAAGGCCCGAGGCATTTTTTGTTTTCCCGAGGGGTTCCCGAGGGGCCTTGGGAGGGAGGGATGAGGCTTTACCTCCCGACTAGGCACTTTCCCGAGCGTTAAAATGCAAAAAAGTGCTATTTTCCCCCCCCCGGAAAGTGATTTCCCGGGGAGATCACTTTCCCAAAGGGAAAGTAACCAGTTGGTAAATATGTGGTGCTCAAAACATCAAAATTTTTCGGTTTGTTGCATTTTTGGGCCCATGTGACAGGGCTTCCCACAGGGGGGACCAGGGGGGACCACTGGTCCCCCTGGGGAAAAAAGAAAAAAATAAGGGGGGACCAGGGGGGACCAGCCTGCCGTTGAGTGTTCCGAGGCTGCCTATTAGGAATTTTCCACATTTTTTTTAAACTTTTCCTACCCTCCCGTCGCCGCGCATCCAAATACAGGCAACTAACAGGGGGAAAAGATGGCACCAAAAAAGTCCTCCGGACCAAGACAGATTTCCATAATGGAATTTGCAAAGCGACCGGCGGAGTCCCAAGTTATCTGCTCAGGCCTTATTTCGCCACGCTGCATGCTTCCTTTTCCTTCGGCGTTTGACCAATTGAGTCGCGTTCTGGCTGTGACGGGGTCACTTTGTTCATGAGGCATACTCGTGGTTCTTTGCAACCGCTATTTTCTGCCTCTTCGGGGCCAAGGAAAAAAGTAGCGTACCGTGCGCCTGCGGCGCAAGATTGCAAGCCACCCATGACATAGTTTGGCTGTAAAATAGTGCAATTTTAAGCACAATATTTTGAAATGCTGCGTACCGTGGCTTCGCCAACAACTTTCGTCCCCTACTAGGAAATGTCTGCAAAGGTGGGGAACGTGAGATGATATGCAATATGCGAGTGAATGCAGCAGTTTTAACGGTTTACCGGGACATTTTCGCCGGAGGCGAAAAAAAAGATTTTTGACCGCTTAAAGTGCGTAGAGGCGCGTAACGTAATGTAGCGTCAGCGTTAGTACTACACACCACACACAACAAGGCGCGAAAAAAAAATTTTTTTCACCTTTTTTTGGCTGGTCCCCCTGGGAAGCCAAAACCCCAGATCCTGCGGGAAGCCCTGATGTGAGCCCAAAAAAAAAATTTTTTTTTGGCTGAAAATTGTCTTTGCCAAAAAAAAATTTTTTTGCGGAAAGTAAACTCCCTGGGGTCCGGCCAGGGAGGGAGGGAAAGTGCTAGGGAGGGAGGGAAAGGCAATAAGACCACCCACAAGGAGTGTGAATTGTGCACTGGTTTTCTGGGGGAACAAACAATATTTTCTTGTGTCTGGTTCTCTGCAAGCAGAGAACAGACTTTCTGGATTACAAAGTCGAATTTCTTGCACTAGCTATGCCCCCTGGGTTGATGGCTATAGCATTGATTGATGTGCCCCTCTTTATTGACCCTCTTATAGGACTCTAATTAGACTCTAATTAGAGTCCAGTTAGAGTATTAGAGTTCAGTTAGAGTTTTAAAGACTCTAATTATACTCGAACTGCCGACTCTAATTATCTAGTTAGAGTCTAATTGGAGCGCTATGTATAGGAACCGTATCTTTCAGATTTTTTTCCCCCAAAAGTTAGCGCGAAGCCTGGTTTCAATACTATACCTTACTTCACCTTCGGTTTCCCTGGGGGGGGATGAAGGAAGGTTGGCAAGGTCGCCCTTTTGCACGTTTTACCTAAAGAGAGGAAGCAAAACTTATTTCATATACTTTCTTTTCTTAAAGAAACGAAAAGAAAGCAAAGAGGGTGCGACAAATGTACCCTTGCTTTCTTTAGCAAAACTTGAAAAATGCAAGGGGGAATGCAATGGGGGGGGAGGCACTCAACACATCTGAGAAAGACAACTTGAAGAGAAAAAAAAAAGAGAACAGAAAAAAGGCGCAAAAAAAAAACCCCCCTCGCACATTTTTTTGAAAATAGAAAATAAAAAATGGTTGAGATCAACCAACTGCCTCAGATACGTAGATTGTGAAGCAGAAAAAAAAAAGCAGAAAAAAAAATTTTCTGGTGCGAACAACTTTGTAAAAAAGACATGAAAAAAAAATTCAGTTAAGAAGCCAAACAAGAGGGTCATGTCTTCGGGCTCTATCAGAGGGGCTAATGGGGAAAAAAACGGCGGAGTTCAAAAGCAACCCAACCTGCACCACTGTTCTTGGTGCCGCCTTGTGGCTTGGGACCTCTCGTGACACAAAAAGTAAATAAAATAAAATAAAAGGTTCAGTATGCGGAGCTCATCCTCGGGTGTCTACACTAAGACAATCAAATGGTCACATAAAAAAAAAAAGGTGGAGTTGACAGTTGCAAACGCCTCTGGGACGCAGGCACTGACTATATAAAAAAAATAAAAAACTGATATCTGAGTTTAAGCTAGCCTGATAAAAGAAACGAAATCAGAAAAAGAATTTTTCGTTGATTTCCTCTCCCAATAACCTTTCTATATAAAAAAATCACATCACTCCGGAGACACTGAAAAAGACATGGGGTATCTCAAATCCCAGAAAAATGAACAAACAAAAGAGAAAAAATTGAAACGTCCTAAAACGAATCTCAGAACGGATACTGGGAGTGCATTCAGAGTATATTCTCCGTGTGTTTTGACTGTTTTTATCACTATGTCTGTGCCATCCCAGTTGAGAAGGGAAAAAAGAAAAAAGGGGGGGAAATCGAGAAGTTTTTGGTTCGATCTTTTTTTTCGTACCGCGTACCCTCCCTCTTGTGCACAGTATCCAAGGGGTTTCGTGTCAAATACACGTAATGTCATCTCGCCTCAAGGGCAGCGATAATCTGGGTGTACTTCCCAGTTTTCGTTCTATGTTTATATTATAGTGTATTATCTTCATTCTTCATTCATTCTTGAAGGTATGACCTATCACCGGTTTTTAAGGGGTTATATGAGACCACAGATACAGTCACGCAACAAACATCGGATGGGGGGAAAAAAACCCCACCTCAGAGTTCTGAAGAGTGTAACTTTGTCGTTCCTTCACCCAATCTCCACGTTTTTTTTTTTTTTTGATGTGGTTCTCTCTCACTGACGTAGAGATAATTTGCTATGAGAAAATAAACGCTTTGAAACGACCACCTGATTTTGCGCCTGAAATTTGGGGGAGTTTTGGTGGTTTTTAAATTTCCCCAAACTGCACCAAAAAAAATTCAGTCAAAATCGGGTGGAGCGATAAAAACAATAACTTCTTGCGCAAAATCATAGATACAAGAAAACAAATAAATGACAGCAAGAAAGAATACCAGTCAAAAAAAAATCGTAAAGTGGATAGTGCCTCTGGGAGGCAGGCACTGACTTAGTTTTAAAAAAAGGCAACATGCTTTTGATAACGTGCAGACATCTCAAGGTGATGATGGCAGGCACTGTGCCAGCCCTTCTGCCGAATCTGCAAGCTGTAGATAAGTTAACAAAATGTTTCACCATATGCATTCAATAAATTGAAAACGGAGAAGAAAAAAAGGGTAATCTTGGTTTTGCGTAACAACATACCCTAAATGCGTGAATAGGGGGGAAAAAAATACCCCAAAAAGAAAATGAAGGAACTGAAAGGGGCAAAAAAATAAAAATAAAAATAACAAAAGAGAAAAACGCAAAGCTTCAAAAGAAAAGTGAATAAGATGACCCCAACACACCTAACACACCTAACACCTTGCTCCAAGGCCTCTTACATCTTTATCACCTTGAAAAGGGAAAAAAAGAAAAGAAAAAAACACCCCCTAGGGGTTTGCTGTCGCACGGTAACTTTCTGAAGAAGGGAAAAGGGGGAGTAGAAAAATGGTAATGGTATAGAAGAAGGAGTCGGTGATACAACTTCGAGCAGGTTTTTTGAAAACTTGGTTATATTAGTGTAGCCACCCTAGAGTGTGCTCCGCTATAGGTTATTTTTTTTTGTAACAGGGGTTTTTTGAAAAGATTTTTTTTTCCATTTTCACTCACATTTCCACGAAAAAACAGGGAGTGGGGAACAAAAGAAAATAAAAAAAAGGACCCAAAGGTACATCCAGCAGTACAGATCAGAAACAAATTTTTTGTTGGATTTTTAGACCGTTTCGTTCCCCTCTGCTAAGAGAACAGGACTAGCACCAAGCACATTTGTGTTTGATTTTTTGGATCGCTATCAGGTCTAGCCGCCACGATTTTTTTCTTCGCAGGACCCTTAGAAGAGAGCGAAGAGAAGCGGATGTCATCAAAAAAGAAAAAGAAAAACTAATGTCGGTCAGTTGAGCTAAGCATATCATGGCTTAGTCACGTTCACCTTTTAATAAAAAGGGAGTACATTGTGTTTTTGGACAGATCCAAAAATTCGTTTGGCAACGTTGTTCAAAAAGGAAGAAAAAGAAGAAAAAGAAGAAACAATGAAGTGAGACACAAAAGACTCACCTTACTCATGCCCAAAGCGGCCAGGGGTGTACATAAAGTGTCAACCCGCTCACCAAGGCACCTTCTTACTGGGGGGGGTGAATAAGAGATTTGGGGGTGAATAAGAGATAAGGGGCGAACAGGAGATAAGGGTTAAGATATGGGCTGTTGGCCTGTTCTTGCAGGGAATAAGAGATCTGGGTTTGCCCGTATCTCCCATTCACAGGATACAAAAAAAAAACCCAAAAAAAGAAATTTATTTCATATACTTTCTTTTCTTAGCGAAACGAAAAGAAAGCAAGAAAAAAAAACAGGTAAAAAAAGTGAACAAGAGATGATACCATATGGGTCGATGCGTCAACAATACTATCTCCTGTTCGCTTTGTTTTTCTGCACCTTCCAAAGTTTTTTTTTTTTTTTTTTTTGACCAGCTTTTTTCAATAACACAAACACACAGAGTTGGGTACCCCCATACACACATCCACATTTGGCAATGCTCCGCTGTTGGAACATCTACTACTACTTTAAAAAAAGGGAAAAGTTTATAAAATGAACCTAAGCCTTTCATGCTTAGTCACCAAAAACAAAACAAACACATAACAACCCCTACCGACTCCACTTTCTTTCAAAAAAAAAATCCCCCCCCTTCCCCGTCACCCCCCTAACCCAAATCATCCATTTCCCCCCCACCTTTTTTTATATTTTCCTTTCATTCCAATCCACCTTTGGCATTCACCCCCGAAAGCTTTAATGGGGGTGTGTCCAGCTCTTTCTCCTTCTCCTCCTCCTTCTCCACCGCACTCCCTGCACAGCTGAGGGTCGTTCCTCCCAGGCTTGCGTCACATGGTACATTTGCTCCTCTTGGAGAAAGCGGCGCAGAAGACGCCACCGAAAGAGTGGACGACACTTTACTCCCAGAGATTGGGGTGCTATTCCCCTCGCTAGGTTCGAGCAACGCCTTGGTCCCCTTTTGTGCATCCTCCGTGTCCGTCGTGGTCTCCCCCCTATCCTTCCTTGATGATGCGGAGCTCTTTGACTCAAACAAAACCAACAACGGATTTGTCGTCTCCTCTGCGTACACGACGCTATCACACAGCCTTGGCGCGGCTCCTAACAGAGGGGGAGATACTGTTCGCCTCGAAATCGCTGTAAAATCGGCCCCTCGAGAAGAAAACCACGCAAACGTTTTGACATTTGAAACGACACGCCGTGCTTTCGGGTCCTTCTGGAGACATGAAGAGAGCACCTCGCGAAGCTCGCTTCCGACGTCCTGAATATGCGGTGACTTCGCGAGAACCATTCTCTTCACAATCTCTGCTGTCGATCCATTAAACGGTGCCACCCCATGCGTCATGAAATAAAGTACACACCCCAACGAAAAAACATCCGATTTTTCAGTGGGGTCGTTTAGGGAAAGAACTTCCGGTGCAACGTAACCCCATTTTTCTTCAGAAACCGGGTGTGGAACCCCGGGGCAGGACAATACTACGTGGCCCCCACGTTCAAATAAAATATCTGTCGGAGAAAAATTTCTGAAAATGATGTTATTAGCGTGAAGGTGTTCCATTCCGAGAAGCGCTTCTGCGAAGAAAAATGCGGCGGTAGCTTCGTCCATCTTTCCAGAGGTCGTTATATGGTGTGCAAGATTTCCAAGATGCGCGTATTTTACTACCCATTTGATATGCGAAGTGGTCTCGAAAGGGTTCTCCGCGGACAACAAAAAATCGTTTCGGAGTCTGCTTAGTACTGATAGCTCTGCGTGAAGCACCTTCTGTTGCACTGCACTGAGCTGCCCTCTGTTCACCTCATGCATCAACAACCTTGCACTACCCTGCATACGAAAGGCCATTGAAGGCGAATCCCTCGGTCTGCTCCCATTTTTGACACATGGTATATAACGTCCTGTTGAAGTAGGTATCGCATCCTCTTCGGAAAGAGTGTAGTACTCTGTACGGTCCTGCGTCGTAAGAGGTGCCGCATTGGTAGGAACGAGGCGCGTTGCCCCCATTTTAATTTCGCTGAGGAGCGTCCAGAGTCGGGCAGCCTTCTCGGGGGAGCTTGGGAGCAGGACCAAATTTTTGCGGGGTTTGTAATTTTTGAAGATGAAGCCTCCCCCGGTGAACTCTACTTCACATTCTCCAAAGGGGATGACACATTCAGCGCCATGTGAAGAGCGAGAAGAAAACACCGCGATCACCATTGAATGCACTTCGCAGTACTTCGTTGTGCCGGACCTCGCAAGATTTATGACATCTTCTCCAGATTTTTTGGATGATATTTCCAACACCTTAGCCTCATCGATGGCGCGCGGGGGGCTTTGTAGGTCGTCTTCGTATTCTTCCTTCGTTGCAAAGCTTTTCCGTTTTGGTTGTTTAATTCTAGTATAAATGACGGTGATGGTCTGCCAAATCGAAAAAAAAATCATTGCGACAAGAAGAAGCATTACCAACAAAGGCACCGCAGGAGCTACCCAAAAGAACGCTGCAACCAGAAGGATGAACACTACATAAGAAAATGCGAACGTTACATTCGCACCAATCGACTTTAACGGCGACGTATACAACCATACAGCGCAGTGCAGAACGGAAAAGACCAGGATAACAACACCACGCGCTTTACACCCACTCCTCCCTTCATACGTTAAATACGCCAGAAACGGAAGACGAATATAACTCAACAACGGAAACCACACTGCCGTCGACGGAAGGTACTCATGAAAGACCAACGCATAGCTGTGCATGAACCCTCTATTCTGAATATGCCGGGAGCTCCAATAGCCTTTGGGGAGAAAAATGCGGAAGAGCCTCATCATTGAGCCTCCTTGCGACGAAAGAGCGAGACGAGCGTTGCACGATGTGTTGCCCAAATTGAATTCAAGAAACTCTGCATTGCGCACCGCTGCATCCCCTGAAATGCAATTTCTCGCAAACCATGTCAAAAAGACTATCATCCCCACCACCCCCACCGTCGCCATGACACCTACTACTGGCACCATCGAAAACATCTCCTCTTGGTTCACCAGGCTTCCCTGAGTGGGAATGCACAGAATCACCATTACAACAAACGACACATTCGGAAACCCTACCTTCGCTGCCGCTGCCGCCCAGCTCCTCACATTTTTGTTCGTCGCAATGAAAACACACGCCACCACCGTCACATGCAACACCACAAAAGCTATCTGCAGTACCACCATCGTTGCCATAACATTAAACGTCTCTGAGGTACTAAAATCCCACGAAAAGGGACGAACTGTGAGCGCCAGCCCTGCGGTTGCGTCCTTAGAATCTCCCTTCGTACATTCCATCTTTCCTATAAAGTATAGGAGTTGGAGGGTGGTGAGGGTGTGAACCGGGGTTAAAAAGGATTGTGCCAACATCACATCCAGAGAAGTGGACGCAATAGCCGCGCCTCCAGTCAGCGATGTAGCGATCATGAGAGACGACTGTTCATCGCAGAGCTCTCCGGTCCACCCGGGCGCGCATATACATTCTCCGTGCTCGCCAACACAACGCCAGCAATGGTGGGGGCAGTCGCAGGGGTCTCCTGGCAGGCATGTGGTTTGCATGCGAATGTGTAATGATGTACCACTCATATCCCCAGACGATGAAGTTTGCGGTAATTTCCCGGAAGCGAATTGCCATGCGGGGAACCCATCCACATCGCCTCTCAGCGAGAACAACATCGAAAAATTATCCCCCATTTTGTCCTCATTGAATTTAGGTGCTGTCAACGTGATCTTTAATATATCGTACGATGCTCCCTCCAATACCGCACCGTCTCGGTTATATGCAGAAGAAGAAGACCTCTCAAGCGCGACCCCTTCCTCGCTCAGCCCCGACTTCATCACCACCCCCTCCGGCTCTGAGCCAACCCGAAATAACGGCATCAAATTCAATCCAAGAAACCCTGCTTCAGGGCTCTCTGCATTGAAGTAATCACCACAAAGACGCACCTCAAATATCGGGTTCTCTCCAACAAGAAAATTGCTTCTCCCTTCTGGGTACAGACCACGGTAAAACACTACCGCCTCGGATAGGATAACCTGAAAAGGAAGAGAGTAGTGTCCATCCGTTGGAATGGTCGCACCGTTGTCAGGGATGAGGCTTTGTTTGGAGACGGTGAGGGTAAGGTGGAGGAGGGAAGGGAGGGAGTTGTTCGCGGTGCTGTCGGTATCGGGGATGTAGAGGCCAAAGGCGCAGGCGAAGTTAAGAAAGCTGTCGTCAACTGCAAGAGAAATCTCCATCTCCTTCACCCCTTCGACGGAAGGCAGCAACGCCCCGGTGATTCGGGTGTACTGCAAAAACATTTCCTGCGCGCGAGCGAAATCTGCATCACCTAACCTTCCCTTATACATCTCGGATAACTGCACATCAACCGACGTATTCATTGCCGTACCGTCAAACTGTGCATTTCCTACTACATTGACATACACCTTCCCTCCTGCACCTAGACTGCGTTGTTCCAACACTACCTTGGACCCATCTCCTAAACGGAGTTGCGGTGCATCAGCGATTGGAGTTACCCCGGTTGGGACTGCGATGGGCGCGTCGGTAGGTGGTGGGGCAGGGACATATGTTCTCCCAGCGGGCAAAGGGGTGGACGGTGTTGCAGTTTCATCCGGCGCAACCGGCCCGCCCCCGCCTGAGGTGTTCGGCACTGCGGTTACTGCGGCGGGGGAAGGGGTAGGGGGTGCAACTGAAGTGCCAGACACTCCAGGAAATGGGGTGTCCTGGATGACAACAACCCCGGTGCAGTGCTTATAATCGAAAGATTCAGTTTGGGTTTCGCCTGGGCATGCCATGGCATCAGCACTACAATACAATTCTAGATGCTGTGCTGGAAGGCTCGCTGCCTGTTTAAAAAGCTGCATGACCTGAGACCGAGCGATTCTATCAGACTGCAGCGGTGACGCATCGAAGCAAGAAGGTGTTGCTCCACAGACTGCGGGAAGCCCGCCACATGCCTTGCTTGCAGGAAAAACCCAGACCATGCTGTAGCCATCACGAACCAGCTCTGCGATGCTTGGCAGTGGCAGGTTAGCATCTGTATGGTAATATGGATTGAAATACGGCATAGGTGCCAACGGGATCCCCAAATTCACCTGCGCGCCAAAATCTTGCGTGTACGCGACCTCATAAAAATCCTGCACCAAACACCCAGTGATCTTCGGAGTAAGAAGGCTTTGAATGACCTGCTGGCACTTCATGTCAAACCCGTGTACCCCATTTAGGACGGAGGAAGCAAGCAGGCAGAGCCAAAGCACACGCCCCGCCCTCATTGTGTTGTTGTTTTAATAAAAAATCAGAAGAAAGAATGAAAAGAAATGCGGAGGGGGGAAAGGGGGGAGTGGTGTATATATTGTTTTCCTGAAGGGTTTTTTGTGGGGTTTTTGAGGGGGGAAAGTGGTTATTCAGAAATTTCGCTTTGTTTATTTTTTTGCAATAAAAAGAAACCCGCTCCTGAAAAAGAGGGATTTTTTTATTTCATTTCGAGATTGCTTTTCCTCAGGTCCCAACCCTTCATCCATATTTGGTACCAGTTTCGGGTGTGCTCTTCGTGGTTGCATCGGGAGAGGAGGGTGGAGATTGTGGAGGTGGTGTCACTTGTCCATTGGAGTTCGAGGGCGACACGGCCCTCTTCTTCGTCCGTCTCTAAGGTGTCTACGTGCAGCTGTGCCATGTGCACACGGTTCGCCTGCACCTGCCCCCAGGCATCCTGCCACTCCTGCTCGCACGCCACCCCCACCCCGTCCTCCTCCAGCCCCAGCAACACCCCCAGTCGCTCGCTTCTCCTCGCAGCCTCAGCACGCTCCTCCTCAGCGTCGCGCTGCCTGACAGCCTTCAGCCCAGCGCGGTACGCATTCAGCTCTGCTGCAGTTGGTGTAGGAGGGTCTTCAGGAACTGTCTCTTCTTTGTTCAAGCGAAGGCGGGTCTGTGGAGAGGGGGGTGGGGTGGAGGGTGCAGATATGGATGAACTGGCTGATACTGAGGAGTTTGGCGGTCAGTGGACTGAGAATGTGATATTCTCTGCTGGCATCTTTACAACACCTATCTGAGTGGGTGCAGCGCCAAAAGTGGGGTGGATTAGAGTGCAGAAGAGTGTATGACGTGTGCGTACCAACCAAACAAAAAAAGGTTTATAAGATGACCCTAAGCCTCTCTTACTCACCTTGATCACCTTCGTTATCGCGCAGCATCAGCTGCGTGGGTTTCCACAAATTTGTTGGTTGGGATGATGTCATTTCCCTAGCCGGAGTTCGATATTTTGGCACGATGTAGTTCGAGCCTGAGCATGGTGTAGCGCGAGAACGTGAAAGGAGGGCGATGGTCGTAGCCTCACAGTCCGGGTGCCAAAACAAAAGACGCTATTTTTTTGGGGGGAAATCCCATACCTTGAGCTCTCGATATCGCTGCAGTTCTGCCTCCAGGGAGTCCTCTTTATCCGCCATTTATTTGTCAAAATCCAATTATTCGAATATTCAACCAAAAACAATAACGTTGAGATACTGTGCCCCTCACGCTGCCTACTACCCCCGTGTGTATGTGGTGCTGTGCTGTGTGCTGCTATGGGTAATAGATGAAGAGGGTATCAAAAGGGAAAGGCGTCTTTTGCATTCTTTTGAAACTGAACAAATACTAGTTTTCCAACTGAAGTGGAGGGAGAAAGTGGACGGAAGTCCACATTTCCTACAGTGTTGTGTTCTACCACTATTGTGCGCCCCCTTTGAGGGGAACGACAAACGTCAGAGAAACTCAAAATAAAAATAAAAAGACAGTGGTGCACAGGTGGCAACTACACTACACACTACGAGTTTTATTACGGGTACAATATTATGGGTAACCTAATCATGGGTAAATATTGGATTTACCCATCGTTAGGCGCAATATTGCGCCCCACTGAATTCCAACAATTCTTCGATGAAATTATTTTTTTTTTAAAAAGTGGGGGTAAAGTTGCTAGGCAATCACAGCCCTGACTGCAAAAAAAAGAAAGCTTCAATTCAGTAACAGAAAGCGTATAGAGGTGTAACGTACAGTGTAGTCCGCAAAAAATTGGCGATAAATTAAATTGGGTAGTGCCCGGGCACCACCCAGTTTTTTTTTTTCAAAATCAAAATGCATACTGTGGGTGTTATAACGTTATGTATAACGTTATTTTTGTTATAAGGGTAGATAAATAAATTTAATTGTTTCTTGTCCGAGACGTTTTGAAATTCTGTACGTACGTACGGAAAAAAATATTAGTTGGGAAAAAATGTTGGAAAAAAATCGCTACCATGGGAGCGGGGCAAGCAGAAGGGAGACAACTACATTGATTTCACATGCCTCGTTGATGGTAGGTGTCATTGGGGGGGATACGGCGATGTTAGTTCTCAGTTTTTTATAATGTTCTTGTACGTTTAGCGGTTCGCCACTGCTCCCAGAACGCTTCCACATTTTGCGCGGATAGCGCCTTGCATGCTTCCGTGGCAGATCTTCTGCACGCTCAGCTCAGCATTTCCGAGGATGTTTCTGGCCTCGCTAAGTCCCGAAGGTCATCCCTTCACTGACAAGAAGGAAGCTCACACTTAGCCCTGAATGTTACGGAGCAGGCTTCGTGCCCACTTTTGGAAAGTCTGAAAAATCGTGTTTCGGGACCAAAAAAAAACACACCTCAAACAGTTGTGCATCAAGGGGTGGAAATAACAGTGTTTTGTGGCATTTCCGAGCCAATCCCGGGCTGTGGTGGGGGATATACGGAAAAATGGGCAAAATTTTAGTGACTTAAATTTTCACAAAGTATGAACCCATACTCGTAAGCAAGGGTCATTTTCAGGTCTGCAAACCCAACTTCAGATGAAATTGTGTTGTTGACTGGGAACAGGTAGCGCCGCAGGCGCACGGTACCCAACTTTTTTCCTTTTTATTTTTTCCCTTTTCTCTGCTTTCTTTTGATTGCGCGAGCCGATTGCTTTCCTCGGTGGGGTCACAAGTGTGTCTAAAAACACTCTAAAGTACCGCTCAGGTCACAATAAACATTTTTAAAAACAAACATTTTTTCTGGGAATCTCGAGATTCTGTACGTACGGTGGACAAGAAACAAATAAATTTGTTTATCTACCCTAACGTTATTTTTGTTATAACGTTATCCAATAACGTTATAACAAAAAATAAAAGTGTTATAACGTTATCGATAACGTTATAACACCGTTATAACTGTTATTTTTGTTATTGCGTTATGGTACCCAGGCACCCAGGTACCCAGGTACCCAGGTACCCAGGTACCCAGTACACAGTGCCGGTGTACCTGGGTACCTGGGTACCTGTGTACGTGGGTACCTGGACCTGGGTGCCTGTGCCTGGGCACCTGGGTACCATAACGCAATAACAAAAATAACCCCCAATGACATAACGAAGTATCGCTTGAAAGTACCGTTCAATATACCTTTCTTGGTGTGCATGAAGTAGCACACAAGCATTGCCAAGGTATATCAACCGATAAATCAATCAGATAAACGTTACATCATTGGAAAATTGTTGGCACCGCCCCCCTGTCTTCGTATTTATTACGTCGACAGGCCAAACAGCGTTGGGCTCAGAAGAAGCAGTGCAAGACACTGGGGATCAACATGAGAACCAACTCCCAACAACACAGGCTACCGAAGTAGCAGGTGGGGTGTTGCGGGTGTTTGGGGTGAAAGAAAATCGATTTTGGTAAGTTCCAGCAGAAAATTCTTAAGTTTGCACTAGTCGAGAAGGGTTACCACTTGCCTACTAATCTTCGTGCATGTGCACCCATTTAAGGGTGGAGAAGCGTGACACGCACATACAAGTATGCACGTTACTTCATCAAAGGCTGAATTCTGGTAATTCTAAGGGATGTGAATTACAGCCACCACATGGTTGTCATTAGGCTACTACCTTCGTCGTAAACGTATACAAAGGTTTCGCCCCCTTCTCTTTCATGCAAACTTAAGAAAATTCTGAAGTAACTACAACCTGGCGTGCGGGTACAGATGCATTGCTTTGTTCTTTCCTCAAAGTCATGTGTGATCTCTCGGGTCTGTACTAAAGTCAGTGTTTAGATAAGCATCCACTTGACTCGTTCTAACAACCGTTGAAATCGAACAAAACAACACACTGCCCCTTCTCACACCAAGCCGCCATGCTTCAAGAGCATGCCCTGGGCAAAAATTACTGTGACAAAAACTGGTTTCTGGGGGAACGCAATATTTTCTTGTGCCTAGTCCTCCGCGAGCAGAGGACAGACTTTCCAGAAGGTTTCCAAAGTCGAATTTCTTGCACACGCTATGCTCCCTGGGTTAAATGGCTATAGCAGTGACTGACTAAGAGTTTCATAATAATTAGGGTGGACTATGGGGGTGGTGTAAAACAAAACTAAAATCAATGATGAGTGATTTATTAGAGTATTATTAGAGTTTTGTAGATTATTACAAGCTCTTGGCAAGCTCTTGTGATGGGTCTAGGTCTGGGATTTTCTGTGGAAAATGAGTGGAAACTGTGTAATTAAGTATTTGTAATTACACGCTTCCACTCCAGACCTGCACAACATATCAGCAGGGGTGGCTCTAAGTTGAGCCAAAAACCCCGATTTTGGCCGAGGTGCCAATGACTTTTTTCTGTACAAATGCCACACGTAAAAAACCCCCGGAAACCCATTCCGAGCTTTCCGGTCGGTACGTTGGCGGGGCATCTCCCCGCATATTTTCAAAACCCATTCCGAGCTTTCCGGTCGGTGCGTTGGCGGGGCATCTCCCCTCATATTTTTGAGAGGGGTTTTTCGGGGGTGGGGGTTGAAGAAGGGGAAAAATGAGTCAAATAGGAGAAGGGGCGGTTGTGAACTATCCCGTCCCCAGGCCTCTCCGGGTGGGTCGGGGTGTGCAAGCAAAGTTAAAGCAAAGGGGTGGGGGTGAGGAAAAGAAAAGTATGGTCAAAAGTGACGTAAGGACACCACTAAGCGGTGCACAGAAAGGGAAGATGCCCTTGCGTATGAACTAGGGAGGGAGGGGATGGGAAACCAAGACTAATTAACGCAAATACGAAACAGAACTGATTCCTGGCGAAGCCACGGTGCGCAACATTTCTAAAAAAAATGTTGACATCAAATGGCACTGTCGTTGGTCATTATCGTCAGTTCCCGTAAATGTTACTTCCATATTTTGCTGAACGAAAGTTTTGGCGAAGCCACGGTACGCAACATTTCAAAATATTGTGCTTAAAATTGCACATTTTACAGCCAAACTATGTCATGGGGGGCTTGCAATCTTGCGCCGCAGGCGCACGGTACGCTACTTTTTTCCTTTCGCCATGCTGCATGCTTCCTTTTCCTTCGGCGTTTGACCAATTGGGTCGCGTTCTGGCTGTGACGGGGTCACTTTGTTCACCCCACCCCCCACCTCCCATGTGGCAAAAGTCCAGAAAAAATATTTTGCCTGTGGCATTTGTACAGAAAAAATATTTTCTTTACGTGTGGCATTTGTACAGAAAAAAAGTGTGTTTTCGGAGGGGTGCCATGGGCCCATGGACTTAGAAAAGGCCCTGCATATCAGGCAGCAAAAATAAAAAATTCCCAATTTTTTGTGGGTAAAAATTGCTGGGGAAAATATTTGGTCTCAAAATCAGCGAGCCGGGGTATGACCAAAACAACGGAGGTCGTTGGTTCAATGAAGAAGTGCAAGCGATGACCCATCTGGGACGGAGGAACGCGTCTTTATGTATCCTGCATTACGCGGGAACGTCGACCAAGCTCTCCCGGGGTCCTCCAGACCCCCCTTGCACTTTTCACCTCCTCCCTCCCCTTCACCTACCACCATCGCTTTAGGGAGGCGTCTTTAGCGGTTACACATTGCACGTCTGTAACAGGATTTTGTGCTCGTCAATAATTGCGCGTCAATGAAAACTACTAATTGTAAGTTATGTTTTGGAAGAATTTTTAAATAGGAACTTTTTTGAGAGTGGCTATTTTTGGGACTCATTTTTTCTCGGGACACATTTTTGGTGGATTTTTGGTGTGTAGGAGGTAAAAATATGTAACTTTCGGCCATTTTTGGTATTTTTGTTGGCAAAATCTGGCATTTTTGGCATTTTTGTGAAAAAAAATGTTGAAAATAACACTCAAATAACACTCCATTAACCCTTTGGGACCGAAGGGTGGCTGAATTAAACACCCAAAATTGGGGTCCCCACAGAGGAAGGTGGGTAATATGGTCCCACATGCATAAAAACCAAAGTCGAGGGGCGGAATTGAAAGATTTTTTATCAAATAAATCCAAAGAAGCAAGAAATTATCATTTTTGGCATCCTGGAAATTTATTGGATACTGGAGAGCCTGGTGTCATACTTAAAAGGGGTACTCACAGAGGGCCACCCGAGAACGTGGGTAATATGGTCCCACATGCATAAAAACCAAAGTCGAGGGGCGGAATTGAAAGATTTTTCATCAAATAAATCCAAAGAAGCAAAAAAATTTCAGTTTTGGCATCCTGGAAATTTATTAGATACTGGAGAGCCTGGGTCACCTGAAAAGGTGGTAAAGGGGGGTGTGACAACAATTAAAAGTGCATTTTTTGGGTCAATTTTTTCACATTTTCCTAAATTTCGGCCCGGAAACGCATTTCCGGGCATTTTTGGGGCGGGGTATGGGTGAATTTTCCATATTTTGAGGCCTCAGGCAACATGTCTAAAAATGGCACTTTTACTAGGGAAAAGTGGAAAAAAGTAGGGTATGTTAGGGGGGAAAGTGAGTAAATTGACTTCAGATTGGCCATTTTTGAAAACTTTTAGCGTCGTTAAATGCGCGAAACTGCCGGAATGCAAAGCAATGCGAGATCAGTTCCAGAAAAAAAAATATATTTATTTTTTGACGAGTGGTGAATTAAAGCCTGTGACAGATCTGTCAAAAACTGCTTATTCCGCTTTCTGCATACCACACCTATTTTTTTCCCCCCGAAAATGGCGTTATTGGATAGATTTGCAAGAAATCTTTTCACGACACCCCGAGTTTTTGAAAAATACCATTTTAAAGATATCTTACTCACGTGGGAGCACTAAAACGGAAAAATTTTAAAAAACCCACTTTTTCTGATTTCTTCGAAAATTGGCTTGGGGGCGCCACCATCTGACACGAATGCATTTTTTACAAAATCTTCTATTCTTGCTTCTTTGGAAAGATGGGCCATAAAATCTTTCCACCATGCCAAGAGTTGGTCGAAAATATTGAGCAGATCATGTCTAACTCGTCTTCCTAAGAAAAATTGTTATAACCGCCACCACAGTGGCGGTTAGTTCCCAAAGGGTTAACACTTTTTTTGTTGGAATTTTTTTAAAATATGAAAAAAACATGTTTTTGGGGCATTTTTTTTGTTGTAACCCCCCCAAAAAATTTTTTTGGGGGGTTTTGGGCACGTTCCGAACCACTCCTGGCCCTTAGAAGTAGATAGGAAAAAAAATAACAAAAATAACACTTTTAATAACGTTATTAACGTTATAGATAACGTTATAACACCCACAGTATGAAAATCAAAACAAATAATACCACCCTCCCAGGGCTCACAAACCCTTTTGCGTTAGCGCTCTTCATGGCGATGTCATTTTGAAAAAAAAAATGGTCAACTTTTTGCGGCTTTGGCCAAGTTGCATTTTTAGGCTGTAAAATGCAAGGGGATTCCCTAAGACATTGGGAGCTTTATTTTCAGCGGAGCAAAAACAAGAAAAGTTTATCAGAAACAATAAAACCTACATCCCAGAACTTTTCTACACAAATGCTTTCATTGAACCGATCCCCGAATTGGAGCCAAGGGACAATGAAAAGAAACAACGCATATTAGAAGAAAAAAGAGACAATATTTAATTCCGAATGGTACGCAACCCACGAGACAATATTTAATTCCGAATGGTACGCAACCCACGTCGTGCGCTAAAAAAAAAATGCTGGAGAGACTCGTTACTCTTTGCTTGTTGCTCAAAAGGCTAAAAACGGGAAGGGGGGGGGGAAAAAAAAAATGAAAGTTGTTGTTCGCTTCCACAATACGGCTCAGTTACAGATGGTATCCTGCCACTGCATTTGAAAAGGGGATTTGATGCAAAGCTTTGTAACATGCACATCACACCGAAAAGATACTAGAGTCGGCTAAACTCAAAGAAAGGCATCCTGTTCCGTGTGTCTACCGTATCCCCCCTGAGTAACCCGCCCCCCTCTCCTCGTGGCGTGGAAACGACAGTTAGGGAGTCAGGTCTGGTATGTTGGGTGAAAAAAAAAAGGGAGAAAGCGTTGATACAAACGTATGCCTCGCATTCTTCATCGGGGGCTTATATTCATCGTTGCAAAAAAAGAGAAGTTGAAACGTTGCTAAAACGAATCTCAGTCGAGCTCATACAGCGTGTCGAATGTTTTTTCTGTATGTTTGAACTCCTCTTACCTCTTACGACTTCTTCAACGCTTCCCCACCACCTCTGGAGAAAACCAACTCAATCGGCTCGAAACGCTGTGCTTGGGCTTGGAGGAACTGTTTAGGGATTGGTTGACCCGTAGGGGGCTGCAACTTCGGCTTTGCGTCGACCCCTGCCAGGACGCTGAGGAGGTATTGGTTCATCTCGCAGTGCGGGTTGTCTTGGCCCACCTGGGCGAGCTGGTACATCCACTCCTCATCCTTGATGGCATGCTTTGTCATGACCGCTATGAGCGCTGTGGGCTCGGTGTCCTTTGGGTAGCGTATGCCGTCCAGCACCCTGAAGACGAAGTTGTTGTTCTGCAGGCTCGATATGGCCCGTCCATCCGTCACGACGTCAATGCCCATAGCTTTGCCGTACCTTTCTAAGGTGTTAGCCTGCGCAATGGCAGGGGACACAACAGCAAAACGACGTACCTGGTTGTTCCCCGCATTCCCCGCCCGCCCCTGCGCCACGCAGAAGCCGAAGGAGGAGCGGTACCCCAGCACCGTAAACGTATCGGAAAGGTTCAGCGCGCACTCCCCGCAGTGCAGGGTGTACTCAGACTGCTTCTTCGCGGTGCTCCACCCGAGCAGAAAGCGGTCCCCAAAGAAAAAGTCGACGGACCCTTTAAAACGCTTCACACTCGCGCAGATGACGGTGACGAGAGTGGACTGCTTTGTGGTGAAGGCGTCGCTGGGGTCTCCTCCTACTTCCTCATGCCAGTTCACAATGTTCGACACGAGCACGGCCATCGGTCGAAAGTGGGTCATATTCAAACTGAAGGCCTCCATCTGGCTTGTCTGCGAGCGCGCCATTGACGCAATAGATGCTGCAGACGCCAGAGACGCTGTGTTCCCTGAGCACACCGTATCTTCTGACGACACCTCCTCGGCCTCCACGCTGGACGACTGGTCTGATATGCCTTCTTGCGCGGACAACGGAATAAAGGTGCGGAACTCATTCAGCTTTGCGATGGTCTCTGCCATGCCTTCCATGAGCGAGCGGATCTCGGACACCATGATGACTTTGTTGCGGAAGCGGACAATCAAATCGCTGGCATCCTCTGTGTTCAATGCGCCTGTTGCTGTGATGGACGCTGCGAGCGAGTGGAGCGGGATTGCGATGAAGACAATCTCCGACACCGAGACGAATGCATCAAACAGGAGGACCAGCAGGACGAACACCAGGAGCAGATAGAGCGCGTCGTTCACCTTCCCCTGTACCACTGACACCGGCCGCATCCACACCAACAACAGGTCTGCACCCACACGCGCACCCCTCAGAAAGAACGCCTCGTCCCCACAGGTATGCTTCAGGAAGGTATCCGGCACAGCGTCCACAGCCCTGAACGCCTCCCCCACCTCCTTCGGGAGGTGGTGCGTCACATTCGTGTAGCACCCACTCAACTCCGCCACATCGCCTTTCATCCCCACCCCCTGGCAGTTCGCAGGCACCACACTGAACCCTGCCACCGTCGCTGCGAGGACGCGCCCATACGTTTTCCCGGGCCGCCTATTGACCAGATATACTTCTGTATCAGCATCATTGTGGAACGTCTCAAAGATATTCAAGAATAGATCCGACAGGTAGCCGTACGTAATACGGATAGCACGGTAGTGCGCCCAGGGGTGCGGTGGGGGTGGGGGTGCGAACATAGCATCGATGTTGTGGTACGAATATATCAACGCGAGGTCGGGGGAGTGCCAATACCTTGGGCCTGCGTAGCGCTCTGCATGCGCACCGGGCACATTGACTGCATGGGCGTACGGTGGTGGACGGATGGGGTCGTTCTCCATGATGTCTGCAGCGGGGTCCACGGTGTACGTCACGCCGTCCTCCGCATAGCTCGTGTAGTACTGTTCCCAGAGGTATAGGTACTCAGAGACCTCGCCCGATGCGGCAAGGGAGTAGCAGTCAACCAGGAGCATGCCTGTATCAGAGATGACCTTGCCGCGGTGTGGGCCTGCCTCACCGTAGACCATCAGACGTCCGCCAGTGGAGAGGATGTCGGACCACACGCTGACGTACACAGTGTTGGTTGCGTTGAGCTTGGGTTGATAAGGCAAGAGTTGCATGGCGAGGTAGTAAGTGGTCTGCGAAGAATTGACCTGGGCGAAGAAGAGCGCCGTCATCTGGCGTGTCCACTCCGCAGAGTCGTTGTGACGAACCTGGTTTGCAAGGAAAAAGAAGTTTTTGACGAGAAGGACCTGCTCCACAACTTTGCGGTCCACAGTGCGCAGTGCCTCCTGGAGGCTGAAGACCTCGGAAGCGCTGGCGGTACGTACCCCCGCCTCCAAAGACCGCAGGGACTCGAGGTAGATGATGAGCCCACCCCCGATGGACGACGATGTGCTCATCAAGGTTGCTATCAAAATCACAAAATAGATGGGAACGTTGAGCCGCATGGTCTCGCTCTCGCTCGTCAGATGCGACGTGTCGGTGGGGCTCAAAACGTACAAAGGGTCGGCAGGATATAGCCCATTTGGGAGGGTGGGTGGGGGTGCTGAGGGTGAGGGTGTGAGGGTGTGGGAGGTGATATGGCGTGCGTATTGTGGACTAACATCGGTGAGGTCAGCGGTCATGAGGCCGAGGGTAAACACAACAAGTGGTAAGCAATAGCAAAGGGCACGTAGTTTTCGCGCGGTATCCATACAAAAATGGGTAGACTTTCTTTTTTGATTATCTTTCACGACCCGCTCTGGCATGGCAGAGACTTGCATCTCTCGTGCGAGAGACCGGAGAGCAACGTCAGGTCTTCGCCATACACAGAGACGCCGTGAGACGACACAAAAACACTGGCACCGTCAGATCTAAGCTTTGCATCTTTGCTTGGGCTAAACACCGCAAAGAAACGCTATGGGATCTGAATGATGACAAAAGGCAAATGGTACGTAGCCACTATGAACAGACGCTACGGAGGGGGTTGAATGAAAGTTGTTGTTTTTGGTCTTTAAAAATGTACTATTTAGACGCTGCGGGGGGGGGAGTTGCAGATCGTTCGCACGTTGGCGCGGAGTTGGCTGCAAGCATTCCTCAAGGCTTCATTTGGCATTGTTTGGGTGCCGCCTTCTTCACCTTCTTAACTGCTTCATGAGGGTACAGATGATTTGTACAGATGTAGTTAAAGCAGTCTTCGCGTACACTCAAAGCCACACGAGAACACGGCGATATCGCAAACAACCCGCGGTAACCATCCGTACCTTGCACACGGGACATGGTCACCACATCCCACTGGCTCAGCACTGGTCCGCCATCTTCTTCATCGTCAGAATTAGTTACATAAGACATCAACACAAGGTACTTCCCACACGGGGTGAACTGCATGCCCAGGTAGTCGCCCTCCACGTCAACATCATGAAGAACTGCGCCACTCATATCAAAGAGACGTACGCCTCTGTACCCTCCTCGATGGTACACTCCTTGAGAGAATCCTACAGCAAACATCGAGGCAGAACGCGACACAGCTACTTCACACTGTTGCGACGGTGCCAAAGTAGTTTGGGATTGAACCACCGGCACACATGCCACAGCAATGTGAACACCTGTGTTCACATCCCACACACGTGCGTTCTTGTCGGTGTAAGAGAAGCTGACCACCCACCCACCACAGTCCGAGACGGCCGCTTTAATACAACCTTCGTGCGAGAGAGAGCGGAGTAACGTCAGGTCTTCGTCATACACAGAGACGCCGTCTTTGCCTTGGGAGACAACAACATTGCCACAGACGAACACTGACTCTGAAATACCGTCGATTTTGAGGAGCACCTCCCCACCCGGAAGCGCAACCTTGAAAATGCTGTTGCACGCCAGGTAGCAGCGTGTCTTGCACTGCGAGATGGCAGGCGGACCGAGCAGGCTCCAAGCTTTCACTGCAAAGGAGAAAACGGTTTCGAAGGTGTCTGTGTCGAAGCCACCAACACAATAGTTACTCCAGGAGCCGCGTCTGAACGCCATAGCCTTGTGGTAGATGCACAGCGTTCCACAACGCGACAGTGACAAGGATGTCACGTTCCCATCTACTTCCTTCTCAGCAGGACACTTGATGTCGGCCAAGCGAGGGCGGGCAAGCACAACCTGCACCCCTGCATCAAACGCAGTGTCCTGCAGACGGCACGTCCCCTCCAGCACCTGCGTGCCGATGCGCATCTCGACAGACACAGGCGAGACAGCAAGCGCCGTGCACGCAACCTCCTTTGCCGCTGCAACCTTCGCCTCGCACGGCACCTCCACTGTCGCAGTCACGCCTGACTCTTCCAGCACAAAGGTCACATCCATCATTGTTTCGAGATCTGTGTTGGTGTGATGCAATTTAATGTTCTGTTTGGTGGACAGTTGAAGGAGCTGAGAGGGTGGACACGTGGAAAGAGGGGACGAGGGATGGGGGTCGTTGTTTGGGTGGCTAGATAAGACTAAAATTGAAACCGCCCTCCTACTCTTCCTTTGTCTGCACCCCTACTAAGAATAAAGCAATCAAAACACAAGCAGTGAAACGCACACACCTCGACCTGTCGATGAAGTGTGGCTCTGCCTCCATACAAGCTCATCATCGGTAATGAGGTGGGAAATCGCATGGAAAGGCTCCGTTCCTTCTGCGGCCTGCACCCTTGCTGTTGCTGTGGCTGCAGCCTCGAGGTGCGTCGTGTGCAGACGGAGGGCTTCTTCTGTGCCGAGCTTTGAGCAACCAACCGTAAAAAGATGTCGCTGACGGGAGGCGATGTGGTGTTCGGCTGCGACAAGGTGGTCTGCAGTGTCTTGCTTGTGGATGCAGATCTGCCATCACTGGATAGGTGTGTGGTGGCAAGACGTATCACTCGTTGTGGGGGTACAGATGTCTTGTTACAATACTGTCGCTTTCGGATGATACAAACACAACCACGCGCGAACACGGTGATATCGCAAACGACGTACGTTTGACGTCTGGGATCACAAGTACACACGACATAGTCGCCACATCATACTGTCGCAGCTCTGCTGCTCCACTCCTAAGTACATTGACCACAAGGTACTTCCCACACGGGGTAAATTGCAGGTCAAAGAACTCTGAGGTAGTGGTGTTCTGAAGAGCTGCACCACTCCAGCCGTAGAGCTGCACTCTCCATGCCTCATCCACATAGCCCCCTACAGCAAAGACAGAGGCAGACCTTGACAGTGCGACATCACACCCTGACATAGGCACACATGCCACAGCTTCACCTGTCTTCACATCCCACAGACGTGTCTTCTTCTCACTGTGAGACGAGGTGATCACCCACCCACCACAGTCCGACACTGCCGCGCCGCACCACTGGGTGCACCCTTTGTGCGAGAAAGAGCGGAGCAACGTCAGGTCTTCGTCATACACAGAGACCCCGTCTTTGTGCTTCGAGACAACAACACCGCCACACGCGAACACTGAGTACAAGTCGCCGTCGACTTTGCGGAGTACCTCCCCACCCGGAAGCGCAACCTTGCGTAAGTCTTGCCTACACGGTAGGTAGCAGCGTGTCTTGCATCTCGATATGGCAGGTGCTCCGAAGCAATTACGTCCGAAGTCAAACTCGAAGGCAGTGTTGAAGGTTTCTGTGTCAAAGCCTACGCAGGCAAAACGTTCATCGTCAGTCACGCATGCAACGAGGCAGAGCGTTCCACAAGGAGACAACGAGAGATTGTGCACCATCCCATCTACTTCCTTCTCAGCAGGACACTTGATGTCAGCAACGCGAGGACGGGCAAGCACAACCTGCACCCCTGCATCAAACGCAGTGTCCTGCAGACGGCACGTCCCCTCCAGCACCTGCGTGCCGATGCGCATCTCGACAGACGCAGGCGAGACAGCAAGCGCCGTGCACGCAACCTCCTTTGCCGCTGCAACGTCCGCCTCGCACGGCACCTCCACTGTCGCAGTCACGCCTGACTCTTCCAGCACAAAGGTCACATCCATCATATTGTTAAGGGGTCTGTTGTGTTTGATGGTTGGTGGGGTCACTTCGCAACGACAAATAAGAAGGTTGGCGGGTTAAATACGCGTTTCAACAAACTCTGACAAAGCAAGCAATTTAAAGATTACCTTGCGGAAAATACATAGGAGGTGAAAAGAAACCTCGTGGCTTGCCCGTACTGTGGTGAACTGGGAAGGCGCACAACCGCTCGAAGGCAGGTTTGTGTTTCCTTTTAACAGCAACTCACAAGAGCAGAACAACACACAAACTCTTGAAAAACAAGCGCCAATGAGACCTGGAGTCTCTCTTCTTACTTGTGTGCAACAGACAAACATGACAACGCTAGACACGACTGCCCAGGCAGAGACCGCACAAGCGCGACATTCAACCCCTCCACCAGCATACATGCCACAGCAACACCTGTGATGTCGACGATGCCTTGCATGACAAACCATCAAGAAGAAGAAGAAGAAGCGGTGGCCTTTACAAAAATATAAACAAAAACATCACTCGTTGTGCGGGTACAGATGTCTTGTTACAACATAGTGGTAAGACCCAAACACAACCACACGTGAACACGGCGACAACGCAAACGACACCCCAGCAACGTCCGTGAACACACGCACACAGGATAGAGTCTCAACATCATACTGGTGTATTGTGCGAACCACACGCCCTTCGGAATGAATCACATCGTCAACCTTCACTACAAGGTACTTCCCGCATGGGGTGAACTGCATGTACGAGACAACACCACAAATTTGAATACTGCCAAAAACCATACCACTCCAATCATAGAGCTGCACTCTGTTGGAGCTCACCACAGCAAAGACAGAGGCAGAACTTGAAAGTGCCACGCACCGCTCCCCTGGCACTCTCGTCACGCATATGACGGCTTCACCTGTCTCAACATCCCACACTCGTGCGTTGTTGTCGACTTCGGAAAAGCTGATCACCCACCCACCACAGTCCGACAGTGCCACACGCCTGCACCCTTCGTGCGAGAGAAAGCGGAGCAACGTCAGGTCTTCGTCATACACAGAGACACCGTCTTTGCCTTGGGAGACAACTACACTGCCACACGCGAACACTGACAGCGAGGTGCCATCGACTTTGCGGACCACCTCCCCACCCGGAAGCGCAACCTCAAGAAAACAGTCTCTCTGCCGACTCATCAGGTAGCAGCGTGTCTTGCACTGCGAGATGGCAGGGACGCTGGGATCAGCATCCTCCACATTGAACGAGAAGACGGTGTCGAAGGTTTCTGTGTCGACAGCACTCACATCGCCACCACAATAGAAGATACAGAGTGACCCACAACGCGAGAGCGACACGTAACGAACATTCCGGTCGACAATGCAGTCAGCAGGACACTTGATGTCGGCCAAGCGAGGGCAGGCAAGCACAACCTGCACCCCTGCATCAAACGCAGTGTCCTGCAGACGGCACGTCCCCTCCAGCACCTGCGTGCCGATGCGCATCTCGACAGACGCAGGCGAGACAGCAAGCGCCGTGCACGCAACCTCCTTTGCCGCTGCAACGTTCGCCTCGCACGGCACCTCCACTGTCGCAGTCACGCCCGACTCTTCCAGCACAAAGGTCACATCCATTGTTTTGTCTTCTTCTTGTTCCACCTCTGCTAGGAAGGAGATGAGGTGTGGGTTGTTTCGTGTGTTTGTGATGGTTTCGTTGTGTCTGTAGTTTCCACCAACAGAAGAGGGTTTTAACAAAGCAAAAGTGAAAAAGAGAGGTAAAGGGTGGTGTGGTCGTTATCCTCAAAATATCTGAAAATGAATTCCCTCACAGGCTAGTAGGTCGAGGGTGCAACGCAAATACTGATGCAACGCACGACAGCAACACACCGCAGTACTCAGCGACAGCGAGGAGGTACTTCCCACACAGGGTGGACTGCATCACTCAGTAGGGGTACAGATGTCGTGTCACAAGGACGTCACTTCCTGCGGCGTTTCCTGCTGGCTTGAAGTAGTGGGTACAGATGCCTCGTCACAAGGGCGGCACTTTCTCCTGACTCGTACATAACCACACGTGAACACGGTGATATCACAAACTCACTCCAGCATTTTCGTATCACACTCACACAGGACATGGTCGCCAGATCATACTGTTGGAGGAGGAAAGTTTCGTCCTCAGACCTTGATGCTTTCCTAAAGTCAACGATGACGTACTTCCCACAGGGAGTGAACTGCACGCCATCGAGAAGGTACTTGCGAGACGGCTTTTTAATGTTGCCAAGAGCCGCACCACTCCAATGATAGAGCTGCACTTCTTGATTGCAACCCACAGCAAAGACAGAGGCAGACCGTGAAAGCGCTAGCTTTAACTCCCACGCTCGCGGAGGCATGCTTTCCACACATGCCACAGCTTCACCTGTGTTCACATCCCACAGACGTGTGTTCTTCTCGGAGGAGGTGATCACCCACCCACCACAGTCCGACACTGCCGCTCCATAAATGCTGCGGCACCCTTCGTGCGAGAGAGAGCGGAGCAACGTCAGGTCTTCGTCATACACAGAGACGCCGTCTATGCCGGCGAGACAACAACACCACCGCGGGCAAACACTGCTGTCGAGGGTCTTGTAACTTTGCGGAGCACCTCCCCACCCCGGAAGCGCAAGCTCGAGAAGGTGATCCACACACGCCACGTAGCAGAGTGTCTTGCACTGCGAAATGGCAGTCAGGATGGCAGGTGCTCCGAGGCAATTACGTCCGAAGTCAAACTCGAAGGCAGTGTTGAAGGTTTCTGTGTCGAAGCCTACACAGGCAATACGTGCATCGACAGCCACGACAACGAGGCAGAGCGTTCCACAAGGAGACAGTGAGAAATTTTGCAAGGTGCCCTGTGTATCGTACTCAGCAGGACACTTGATGTCGGCAAAGCGAGGGCGGGTAAGCACAACCTGCACCCCTGCGCCAAACGCAGTGTCTTGCAGACGGCACGTCCCCTCCAGCACCTGCGTGCCGATGCGCATCTCGACAGACGCAGGCGAGACAGCAAGCGCCGTGCACGCAACCTCCTTTGCCGCTGCAACGTTCGCCTCGCACGGCACCTCCACTGTCGCAGTCACGCCTGACTCTTCCAGCACAAAGGTCACATCCATCATATTGTTAAGGGGTCTGTTGTGTTTGATGTGATGGTTGGTGGGGTAACTTCGCAACGACAAATAAGAAGGTTGGTGGGTTAACAACGGCAACACACAAGCAGAACAACACAACTCTTGAGCACAAACGCCAATGAGACCTAGAGTCTCTCTTCTTACTTGTGTGCTACAAACAAACATGACAACGCTAGACACGACTGCCCAGGTAGAGACCGTGAAGGCGCGATATAGTGAGCGAGGTGGACGACCTGTGGCAGGCAGAAATAAGAGAAAAGCAGCAACAGGGCTGAAAAGGGAGTTTCTTGGGGGGTGTTTTGAGGGTCTTGAGGGGGGTTTTTTTTTAACCCTTTAAGGACCAGAGGGGACATATATGTCCACGCAACCACCTAAATTGGCTTCCACTAGGACTTTTTGAAGATTTTTTTTTTAAATGAGAAGATTTTGTGCGAAATCTTTCAAAAGACGCAAGATTCGATTTTTTTTGACGCTCTCATCCCCTCTCATCCACACCCGGCATTATCACATAATAGGGTATTTTGGGTCATTTTTTGGGAATAATGTACCATTCTGACGCGCTTGAGTCATCAGAGGATTCAAACTTTGGTGTGCAGGGAACCATTTTGTACGGTCTTCAGAACGAAACTAAAATAATGGAAAATACCCGCGACTGGGCAAAGTAACACGCGTAGTTGCAGTTCCTGACCCTGAACTGGATGTGCCTCTTCTCCGTGTATTTATTGCATTTTGTCTTTTGAGGGACATTGTACAGAAAATCTATATCAACACGGTCAAGGTACAGAGACACTGGCAGGAGGGTGTTGGTCGACAACTTCTTCTTGCTTGGGAAACAGGCGTCTGAAAACAGATTACATGTGCGGGGGATGCGGCGTTCACCTTTGTTCAGCACCAGGCCAAGTTGGCCAAAAGTCCCAAAAGCCCCAACTTTTGTACTGTCCTACCTCTGTACAATTACGGTATATATAGTTGGTTGGTACCTTCTCTCCATGCAGTGAGACATTATCTACTAGGACTTTTTGATCGATTTTTTTTTCTTTTGAAAGATTTTGAACCGATCTTTCAAATAAAGCCATTTTCGAAAACCGAAAAAACAGGTGCGCAACCGGAATAATTTTTTTCTTCAAAATTTTCAGAAAAAAATATCAGCTCTCCTCAATTTTCAATTTTCCATTTTTCTCATTTTATTTCGATTTCTGCTCCATTTGAAAGATCTGCTCAAAATCTTTCAATTGCGGCCAGGTACGATCAAAAATATGCATCGGATCTCATTTTACCTATGGGAGAGAAGATCCTAGCAAATCGAAAAAATCGGTCGTGGTCCATAAAGGGTTAATAGGACAAATACTTTGTGGTGGGAAATGATTCAAACGTCTGAGAGTTTTTGTTTATTCCCGTTCTGTTGTGCACTCACCTCATTTATGTACTTCAGGCTAAGAGTTTTTCTCCTCTTTGACATCCATTTCTGGACGTTTTCAAGAAAAGAGTAGTTGAAACGTGCTAAAACACATCTTAGTCGAGCTCATGCAAAGGGTGGGACGTGGGTGTGAAGAATAAAAATATAAAAAAACAAGTAATTGCTATCGGAAAAAAAACGGGGTGTGATGTGGAACTCCATCCTGTAGAAATAATCTACAACACGCCCAGCATTCTGCTCTTCTGCAGGTATCCTAACGCTCTTCGTACGCTGCCAGACCCACTGGGACGCCAGCATCTGAAACGTTCAAGAAGGGGGGCTGTCCTCTTCGTCCAGCACCATCCGCTCGAGAGCGTTGTTGGACGTCGGCTCGGCAGGCTCGGCGTGGTCCAGCTCGTTTTTGTCCACAGGCTCCCCACATTGTCGTCGTCGTTGGAGCAGTGTGGAAGGAACACAGAATGCACAGACTACAACACATCGATCACACCAGGAGCATCAGCACCTCCAGCAAATCGCCAGGATGCTACGGTGGTTTTGAAAATCGCGCGGAGTTTTCCACAGCACACCCCGTTTTTTCTTAGCAATTACTTGTCCTTGTTGTTATTGTTGTTTTCAACCCTTGTAGGATCAGTTGTTATTTTTTTCGCGAAAACATGAAATTACACATTTCAAGAGAACAAATTAAAAAGGGTCCTTATTTGCATTTTTGGGCTCCGCCCGTGCAGTGGTGGGGTCAATCTCGAAAATTGGACAATTTTTTGACCACTTAAATTTTGAGAAATATGAGCCCGGTTGCTTATACGTGGGGCCCATTTTCGGCTAAAATTTTCCTCAAAATCTGGTTTTGTAAAATTGACCCTTTACTCCCCCCCCACATCGATTTCAATACTATACCTTACTTCACCTACGGTTGCCCTTACAGGGGGGTGAAGGAAGGTAAGTTGAAAAGGGTCCTTATTTGCATTTTTGGGCTCCGCCCGTGCAGTGGTGGGGTCAATCTCGAAAATTGGACAATTTTTTGACCACTTAAATTTTGAGAAATATGAGCCCGGTTGCTTATACGTGGGGCCCATTTTCGGCTAAAATTTTCCTCAAAATCTGGTTTTGTAAAATTGACCCTTTACTCCCCCCCCCACATCGATTTCAATACTATACCTTACTTCACCTACGGTTGCCCTTACAGGGGGGTGAAGGAAGGTAAGTTGAAAATTAAAAAGGGTCCTTATTTGCATTTTTGGGCTCCGCCCGTGCAGTGGTGGGGTCAATCTCGAAAATTGGACAATTTTTTGACCACTTAAATTTTGAGAAATATGAGCCCGGTTGCTTATACGTGGGGCCCATTTTCGGCTAAAATTTTCCTCAAAATCTGGTTTTGTAAAATTGACCCTTTACTCCCCCCCCACATCGATTTCAATACTATACCTTACTTCACCTACGGTTGCCCTTACAGGGGGGTGAAGGAAGGTAAGTTGAAAACACACAGCGTATGACGTGGGTAGCTGGGACCCTGGGATATATTGATCACCATTCTTCCTCTCATCCACTTCCCTACCACCGCCTCACACATTGCTAACCAGAGTACGGGTCACAATGACGCCATCTGATTGCGTGACCACAACAACACGTGAACACGGCGATATCGTAAATGCACCATCCTCGGTTTTTTGCGGCATCTCACGCACACAGGACATGGTCGCTACATCATACTGGCGCAGGTATGCATTGTGCTCATAGTAATAGCCATCAGGATCATAGGTGTCTTCATCATCCATAAATTCCGCAACAACCACCCTCACCACAAGGTACTTCCCACACGGGGTGAACTCCATGCCATAGACAACCCCACCCACATCAACACTGCGAAGAGCCGCACCACTCCAATCATAGCTGCACGATCTTTTCCTCAGTGGTGTCGTCCTCCCCCTCCACCCAGCCCGCCACAGCAAAGACAGAGGCAGACCGTGAAAGAGCCACCGCCCAACATCTCTCCTCCCCCTCGATCGGCATACATACCACAGCTTCACCTGTGTTCACATCCCACAGAAGTACGTCGTCCTCACTGGAGGTGATCACCCACCCACCACAGTCCGATACTGCCACACCCTTACGCTCTTCGTGCAAGAGAGAGCGGAGCAACGTCAGGTCTTCGCCATATATAGAGACGCTGTCTTCAGAGCAAGAGACAACGACATTGCCATGCGTCTGTAATGAAACCGAGATGTCGACTTTGCGGAGCACCTCCCCGGCTGGAAGCGCAACCTCGAGAGAGCAATCCCCACACGACAGATAACAGCGTGTCTTGCACTGCGAGATGGCAGGCGGACCGCGCACTTCATTGTCCACTTTGAACGAGAAGACAGTGTCGAAGGTTTCTGTGTCAAAACCGCCAACGTACCCACACCGGTCACGATAGACGCAGAGCGTTCCACAACGCGAGAGTGACAAGTAGCTCATCCACCTCGTTGCATTGTCGCACACACTGTACTGAGCAGGACACTTGATGTCGGCCAAGCGAGGGCGGGCAAGCACAACCTGCACCCCTGCATCAAACGCAGTGTCCTGCAGACGGCACGTCCCCTCCAGCACCTGCGTGCCGATGCGCATCTCGACAGACGCAGGCGAGACAGCAAGCGCCGTGCACGCAACCTCCTTTGCCGCTGCAACGTCCGCCTCGCACGGCACCTCCACTGTCGCAGTCACGCCTGACTCTTCCAGCACAAAGGTCACATCCATTGTTTTATTGAGGCACCTATTGAGATATTGAAGGAACACCACGTAACCAAAACCACAATGGTGTTTCAACATACGCAATCAACAAATTGATAGCACAGGTGTTGGGATCAACAAAAGTGTTCCCATCTTTCCTTTTATGCCGTATGTTTTGCACAATAGTTAAAACCCACACGCCCTCCGCATACTACCCCACTCTATACCATCGCCATCTGACGTGCAAATACTTGTCGAAAGGTGATCTCTGGTACTACTGTCTTTCTGTACCAACCTCCCCACCAAGCGAAGTGAGGAGAACAGCGTACGTGGACTGAAGGGTCTTGGGGAGAAGGAAAGAGAAGTTGAAAGTGTGCAAATGCCTCACCGTTCATTGGATGCAGAGAAGGAAAGATATGGTCGAAAAGAAAGGGGGTACGACTACGCCGGTGCTACGTTAGGTTTCTTTATGTCTTTTATGTTTACTTTGAAGCGAAGAAAAAATAGCTTCCAAATAGTCCGACAAACGTGGAATGTTTCCAACAAATTTTTTCAGGCATAAGATAGGTTGCCTTACCAACATACGTTTCCATTCCACCGAGAATAAGAAAGCATATTTAGGGGAGAGGGGGAGAGTGATCTTGTAGAAGGTCACACTCACCCTCCTACCTTCAAAATAGAAAACGACAGGATATGTTAGTGGAAAACAAAAACGCTAAGGCGCACGCATCCGTCGTTTTCCATTTCTATTCGTCAATGCTTGATACAATAAAAAAAAAAATGCAAGTTGAGCGTTCGTTTGAGTATTGAGATATTAGAGCTTCACACTGTGCATTGAAAATAAAAAAATAAAAAATGGCATTGTGTTCAATAAGAGAAGCGAAAGAGTTCATCTGCTTCATCCGTGCAGCAGCAGGGCTACGCATATCAGCCCCTGTTGGAGAGAAGAGTGGATTGTGAGTCGTTGGTTAGTTAAGAGGCGATTTATCCCACCACCAATATCTTAGCAAAGCTCGGGGTTATTCTTCCATATCTGAGGTAAGATCTTGTGAATGCCACGTGAAGAATTATTCGCAAGGAAAAAAAAGAAAAGTTTATAAGATGACCCTAAGCCTCTCGTGCTCAGTCACCTTTAACCCTTTAGCCCCCAGGCCAGATTTTCGACCCACTTTTGAGTTTTGGTTTTTGGGGCTCTCCAACCGGTAAGGGGACCCCAGATGCAAATTTTTGATCGTACCTGGCCGCAATTGAAAGATTTTGAACACGGCTTTCAATTCCATTTTTTAAAGTTTTTTTTCGAAAAAAAATGTTATCCCCAAAATGAGGTGAGCATAAAATTGACCTTTTGATTTTTTACTCTCTCTACCTGCCGAGACAACCCTAGTAAATTATTGCCGCCCAAAAACTGCTTTATTTGAAAGATTCGCCACAAAATCTTTCCAAAGAAAAAAAAATCGAGCAAAAAGTCCAAGTAGAACCCAACTTAGATGAGTGTAGCTCTGTTAGCAGCATGTCTAAAAATCGATTTCCCTAACGATTTACACTGAAACACCATTACACACGTAAAAATGCGATTTTTTTCACGTTTTTTGGCATCTACAGGTCCGAAACACCCCCAGAACGGGTCAGAACGACCCTGTGTGCCGAAAATTCACAAAAAAAGCACTCTAAAATACGAAAAAATAGTGAAAACCCGGCTTATAGTGTGTTCTGGGTGGGAATAAGGCAGAAAAAACAGTGATTTTGGTGGTGGTTCTCACGGACTTCCAAAGTGCACTCAGATGCACAAAAGTTTTCGATTCTTGCTTCTTTTGACAGATTTGACATCAAATCTTTCCAAAAATGTAAAAATCTTTTCACGAAAATGAGTAGAACCCTACTTATCAACCCTACTAGCCTTGCGACCTTAGCAACGTTAAAAATCATGATTTTGGTGGTAAAATCTCACCAAAATCCGAGGATATCACAGATGCATAAAAGTTTTCGATTTTTGCGTATTTTGAAAGATGCGAACGAAATCTTTCCACACAAAAAAAGTGTTTCCACGAAAACGAGTAGAAAATTTTTGATCACATGGAGGCTCTGGAAAAGTGACTTTTTCCCGTACTTTTTCACGCTCCCCGGCATCCAAGGAAAACCCAGATGCATAAAAGTGTTCTTAGATGGCGTATTTTGAAAGATCGGTGAAAAATCTTTCAAAATATAAAAAAATGTTTTTCTGAAAATGAGTAGAACTCCATTAATAGCCTAGTGGTATTAGGAGGGATATTTCAGGGGGTGTTGGTCAAAAAACATGATTTTCTGTGGCAGTCCCGCCTTCCCTCCAGCATCCAAAGATATACCCGATGCACAAAACTTTTTGATTCTTGCTTCTTTTGAAAGATCGGCGCAAAATCTTTCAAAATATAAAAAATATTTTTACGAAAATGAGTAGAACTTTTCCCATTGCTCGTTGGGATTTGCTTGGACATATATGTCCAGCTGGGGGCTAAAGGGTTAAAAAAAAAAAAAGAGAAGTTGAAAGTGCGAACGCCTCACCGTTCATCGTCGGACGCATGCGCTGGAAAAAAATATTCATGTCAGAAACTCTGTTCGGCACATACCTGGACAAGGACATAGTTGATCGGAAGCGGGACACCTAGGCTTTTACATCGTGTCAGCAGGGGGACAAAAATAGTCACTGCGATCTGCAAAATAGAGAAAATGTCATATTATTTCATATACCGTCTTTTTTTGAAAAAATATGGACCACTTTAGCGTAATATTGTAAAGTAATTGATACAGGGGAGACCTTCGATCTCATCGATCAATGTCCGTCAATTTTTACCAAACCTAAAATGACGTTGATTGTGCAAACGCTTCTGGGACGCAGGCACTGCCCTAAAACTTCACACATTCAAAAGAACGATTACTTCACCATTTCCAACTCTCTCTGGTTTTTAAAAATAGACGTCAGTCGTCCTGAATTTGAGAACTTTCAATGACCACCCCTTTATGATACCCCACCCCCGCATACCCAACAGGACAGCACAACCAGGGCAAGCAACAGCGTCTTCAGGAACAACGCGAGCGAGACGAACCAGCTCGCACTCATCACACAGATTGACAGAATCACGGTGTTACCCAGGAGAACACCTAGCTTCCAGTGGGCGGGGGAATAGGACCTGGGTGCACGATATGAAACACGGTGGATACGGAGCAGCGCCGTGAGCGACCACATGCCTAGCCCCAGAAAGAGGAGCCATGGGAGCACGATGATACAGGTAATCAGCGAGCCCACCACCCCACCCGCGACAAGCCCAAGCTTCTTCCCCGAACGCTGCCACGCCACTAACGACGCTGCGAAGGTCGGGGGGGCAAACACATTCAGCAGAATCCGCTCAGTCGTAGCACGCTCCCCACGACTCACCTCGATCACCCACAACGCGACCGACAACAACAAACAGCACGTCCACGCCAGCGCACCCACAAACCGCTTATCCCCCGACAACCTCTGGAACACATCCACCCCACCGTACACCCACCCGCGCACCCCCCTCTTCGAGAGACTCACCTCGGACCCTCCTAGTTGCCAGAGTGCTGCAGCTTCGTCGGGAATCTTACGAATCGTTGCACGCATGACACGATACAACCCGTAGGCCATCAAATAAAGCATCCAGGTCGCACAAATGCAGCACATCGGCGGCGTGGTTATAACCAAAGGCGGGTCCGGGATCGAGAGGTATCGCAACACCCCGATGACGATGTGGATGAGCGACGTGAGCACTGCGGCGGATTCTATCACCGGAACCTTACCTCGGGTACATTGAAGCTCAAGCTGCGCGGTGCGGACTTGGAAGACGCAGAATCTCAGAGTATCACACAGCGTCTTCTCCACCGCTAGACTGGAGCTACACCAAGAAGGAGGAGCAGGAGGGAGGAGACCCAACTCAAGATGGTACGCAACAGTAGACGTCACGACCTGCTTTATGAACGCCTTTCGCATCGACTCTGCAGAGGCGAGAGACAAATGCGGTGCAGAAGAAGCAAGCGCAACAGAAAACCGTTGCGATGCATCTGTCAGCTGGTCTTTATATGTCGCCTCCCACACCGTAAGCCAACGCTCTACCGTGGTCACCTCGAAGGTCCTTCGACAGACCCTCTGAAAGTTTGACAGTTCGTGCACCACACCTACTTGGTATGCATTTGATAAGAACAAGGCTACCAACTCTAACACCTCTCTCGGTACATCAAGCAAAGAGGTAGGTCGGGTTGCATCTAGCGATGGTGGTGCGGTCCCAGACTGAACGAAAGGATCGAAAGAAGGAGAAGAGTGAAGCTGTGGCGGAGGAGTGCACGTCCAGAGCTGTTGCGGTGGCGGGCTTTGATTAATATACAACCGATGTGTCATCCTTTGAAGAAGGTATGTAAGATGATCCTAAGCCGTGCCCAGTCACCTTGAAACAATAATAAATAGCTCAGAATGCGCAGACACCCATTAGATAATGTTTTCTTTTTGGGAAGCTAGATGATTTTTGTGTGTATGGAAGAAAAAGAGGGGGAAATGAGTTTGGTTTTGTTTGCTTGTTGTTATGCAATATAGGGTCCCCCGCCGGTCTGAAGGGAGGGGTAATGATGTGTGGTGTGGGTAGGGGTGTCAAATATTTCGCAAGATGGAACAAAAGAAAAGTTTATAAGATGACCCTAAGCCTCTCGTGCTTAGTCACCTTATCATATTCGTTATCGCACAGCTTCAGCTGCGCTGGCTTCTACAAGTTTGTTGTTATAAAAAGTTGGCTTGAAATACAACATTTGGTACAATGACCGGCTGTACCCGGGGAGGTGGACACCCAAGCAGTCCATTCCTACATCCAATTTTCGTGGTTTACATCTGATATGTGCTACTCCCGCTTCCACTCATCAGATGAACCAAGATTCATTGCAGGAATATGAAGTGATGTAGGGTCCGGTGAGGGTCCTCTGCCCAAAAAAAAAAAACCAAAAAAAACATCATTTTTTTACTTCAACCGATCTATTGGGGGAAAGTGAGGGGGGTGATGGGTGCAGGGTGCAGGGGGAAGAGGGGGCCTACATTATTGGGCATCTGTTGCACTAAATTAGAACACCATGGACTCGTAATGACATTACGCGCGTCATGACGAGGTAATTACGAGTGCCTTGACGAGGGCACCCCCTCGTAATTACGAGGGGGTGCCCTCGTCATGACGAGGTAATTACGAGGGCACCCCCTCGTAATTACCACGTCACGACGTCGTCATGACGTGGGCACCCACGACAAGGCGATTTTTGACCAATACAAAAAAAATTTTTTTTTTCAAAAATCGGGCGTGGTAGGTCATAAAGTGGCCCAAAAAATCCAAAGAAAACCTCAGATTGACCAAATGGTGAAAAAAATTGTCAAGTCAAATTTCAGCCAAAATACGGCCATTAGACCCCCACAGATGCTTAAAAGTGCCAAATTTTGCTTTTAATGGCCTCAAATCGTCGAAATTAGCCCTATATAGGGGCCAAAAAAAAAATTCGAGAGTCCCTTTCCCTGGGAGGCAATAGCCAGACAATGACCACGGGAGCACCCCTCGTAATTACGAGGGGTGCCCTCGTAATTACGAGGGCACCCCCTCGTCATGACGTCGTAATGCCGTCGTCGTGACGAGGGAAACCCCACGTCATGACGTCGTCATTACGAGGGGGTGCCCGCGTCGTGACGACGTCATTGCGCGCGTAATTTCCCACGTAATTTCCCTCGTCCCTCGTCACGTAATGTCATTACGAGTCCATGGTGAAGGAAATAGTGATTCGCAGAAAGCCCGTTCAAAAAATATTTAAAAATGATTAGATGATGCAAGCCTGTCTCTTGCCTAGTCACCTCTGAACTTTTTGTTTTGTTGAAAAAAAAAGAACAAAAACACAATGGAGGCAACTACACTACTCCAACAATTTATCAAACAAAACAAACGAATTGAAATAGAAACTTAACACTCATCACACGATAAAACCCATGGGGGAGGTTGTGGTGAAACGCACACACCTCGACCTGTTTGGTGAGGAGTGGCTCTGCAACGCGGTTCGTCCCTAGAACCGCTACAGTGCGGCGCCATATTACGGGGGCGCATAATTATGGGTAACTCCAATATTTACCCATAATTATGCGCCCCGTAATATTGCGCACCCGTAATAAAACTTTTTTTTTTCAAAAAAACTTTCTTCACAATCCATTGTGGATGACCTCACACATGTCACTCTGCCACCTTGTCTCCTCTGCCACCGCAACTCCTACACCGCCGCCTCTTCGTGGCTTGCCCACCCTCCAAGGACAGCAAACTGGCAATTTCCTCCCTCAGCAGAAGCTTCCGATTCGCCTTCTCTTCCTTCTCAGCAGACGTCCTGATGGTGAAGGCGGATGGCACACGAAGGATTCACGGTGCTGGGGCAAGAGATCTGCCACACTGCCATAGGAAGTGCAACTGGGGGGCTTTCCTCGTCGATGTAACATTGATGACTTCACCTAATCGTGTTGCCTCCTGCTTTTTATGTCACAATTGTTGAAATGTTCGCCACGACGCGCAATATTTTCGAGGTTTTTACGACGCACAGTGGAGCTTGCACAGGTGGCAACTACCATTCCAACAATTTTTCTAAAAAAAAAAGTTTCACTACGGGCGTGCATAATTATGGGTAAATCCATTTTTTACCCATAATTATGCGCCCCGTAATATCGCGCACCCGTAATATTGCGCCACCGTAATATGGCGCCGTACTGTAGTGTGTTCAAAATGCTTTGTTTCTATTTCCTCCTTCATTTCATGAGGTGACACAATAAAATCAGAGACAGCCTTAGCCATTTCTTCTTTGTTTTCTTACAAAGTTCAAAGTCGCCAAAAAAAAGTTGGCAGCCTGGGACTGTTATCATCGGGTGTGGGGGAGAGGAAAGGGGGGAGTTTATTGTCTATCTATAAAAGCAAAACAAATCAAAACAAAAAGAAAACGTTGCACTTCATTGGTATCCACGCGTGAGAGGCTGTGTTTGCTGTTCTAGTAATGACAAAAAAAATGGATTTTTTTGTTTGCGCTCAAATCTGAAAAACAAAAAGATAAAAAAAAATGTGTTAAACTGAAAGGTTGTTGTTGATTGAGTACTCAAAGAAACAAAGCTTCTGTCTTTTTTCAATCCGTATATTTTTGTTTGCCCAGCAGCGCTGTCTCCATTTTTTTTTTTTTTTTAGAATTGGCAATAAATTGTTTTTTCAAGTTTTATCAAAAAAATAGATCTGATGAACTTAAGCCTCTCGTCACCTTTTTTGATCTAGGGAGAGAGAGATGAGATGAGATGGGAGTTTTATCACTTTACAAAGCATTGTTTCATATACCGTAATCGTAAAAATTCTGGGGCGTAAAAATGTCCCAAGTTTCAGATTTTCCCCCAATTGTCCCAGTTTTGTTACGTCCCAGAATTGTTCGGGCGGTTTTCCGGGTACTTGTCAATTTTTTGGGGGTGTGGGTGGTGGGGTGCGGCTGGTTGGCGGAGGGATCATAACCGGCCCAAGTATGTATATTTTTTTTGTTTGTTGGACATGTTTGGGTTTGCACCGAAGTGCATGGGTGAGGGAGGGGGGAAGGTCACACAGACAATTCTGGGACGTAAATATTCTGGGACGTAAAAATGTCCCAAGTTTTAAAAAATCCAAAATGTCCCAGTTTTGTTACGTCCCAGAATATTTACATCCCAGAATACTTACGCCCCAGAAATCTTACGATTACGGTACTTTCTTTTCTTAAACGAAACGAAAAGAAAGCAAAGAGCAGAAATACATTTTTTGTAATTCTGTGTTCGTGCACTGTTCACATGAAAGAAAAATACACAGTGAACAAAAACAAATTCATATACAGTGTGACACAGAATTAATGGCCGATGAAGACATTTTATAAAAAAACGGCAAATTTTGACAAGGACATATTCAAAACACCCCCAAAACATAAAATATTTACGCCCAGGAACACAATAAAAGCAAAAATATAATGGTTAAGGGTAAAGTGAACACTGAGGCCACGAGGGAAGGGTTGCGCCTACAGGCAGCGTCGCTAGTCGTTGTTGGCGGTAAGAGCCATGATGAGGTGGCGGAGTTGCTGAACGTTGCGAAGAGGAGTTTGGGTAGGTGGGTGAAGGAGTACCGCGCTGGAGAGCGGAATTTTTCGGACAAGCCAGGGAGGGGACGCAAGAGATCGGCCACCACCGACACCGTTAAGAATAGGGTGGTTAGACACATGCGGGGCAAGCGGTTTCAGTCTTGCAGGAAAGTAGCGTCGCGACTACAGATTTCGAGGGAGAGTGTCCGCAGGTGCCTGAAGGAGAAGGGGCTGAAGCCCGTTCAAACGAAGAGCAAACCAAAGCTCTCGGAAAAGAACATCACTGCCCGGATAGAGTTTGCTGAAACGCATCGAAACACCGACTGGTCAAAGGTGATGTTCACCGATGAAAAAGACTTTTGGCTTTTTTCTCGGGTGAGCAAGAAGAACGATGTTGTCTGGGTTGCAGATGGTGATGAGCCGCCCCCAACCGTTGATAAGGTCAGGCTACGCAGAAGGTTCGTCTGGGGAGGAATCACCACCAGAGGTAAGACGAAGCTCTATTTCTATGACGGTGCTATCAATGCAGAGAAGTACCGTACGCTCGTCTTACAGAAAGCGCTCAAAGAAATAAAAGAACTCCTGCCTGACAGTAGCTACACGTTTCAGCAGGATGGGGCACCCTGCCACACTGCGAACGTTACTCAAGCATTCCTCTCCTCCCAACCTTTCTCGTTCCTCCCTAAAGCTGACTGGCCAGGCAACTCCCCTGATCTCAATCCTATTGAGAACCTGTGGGCCAAGCTGCAGACTGCAGTCAACGAACGGGAGCCCAAAGACGTGTCAGCACTTAAACGTGCCATCAACAAGGAATGGTCCAAGATGGACAATAGCTTCGTTGCACGTTACATCATGTCAATGCCACGACGCCTAGACGCAGTTCGCAATTCCAACGGAATGCACACAAAATACTAATGCATGCTCTATTTATTTTTGTGCACCCACTCGTTTGTACTGCTACACTGTATTTTTTTTTTTTACACATACACCCTTTTTTACCAAAAAGGGATATTTCCATGTTAATATTTTCCCCACACACACACTTTTCATACACGGCCAGTTGAAAATGCAATGAAATGAGTCAAATTTTGCCTATTTTTTAGAATAATATAACAATTTTTACAAAATGTCGTCATCGGCCATTAATTCTGTGTCACACTGTACTTTCAAATAAAATTTGAAAGCATTAGGGAAGTGTATAAAAAACAACAACAACCCATCTTTTTTTTTTAAATTCCTTGTTGCAAAAATGTGAAAGGGGAAAAATAAACTGTTTCCTTGCATAAATTGAAACTTTCAGTAGATTGGTTTCGAACTTTTACCCTGTTTCAGTCTTAAGAATTATACAGTAGTATTCAAAAGGGTAGACATCTTCAGTAATTCCCCTTTATATGGTGGGTGAAAGTTATGAAACCGATGTTCGTGTGAACATTTGGTACCTTCTACTAAAGCCTTTTTTTTTTTTGGGTAGGGGAAACACACATAAAAGCAAAAAAGTCTCGTTTTCTTTTTATCTATTTACAGGTAAGTCCTGTATGCTGCACCGGAGGGTTAGATAACCTAAAAAGTCCTGGCTTTGATGGCTGCCGTGTATACGTAAAGTATTCCGTGCAATAATGCTACCAATCCAAACAAATATCTACACAGCCACCGTACTGTGTAACACTCAGTATACACCACACAATAAACATCAAAAATTGAAAATAGAACTCGTTTGTTTTTTTTTTTCCATAAAAGAAAAAGCTTTAACTGAATTTTCTGGACTTAGTAGTTCGCCGCCCAAGCAATGATTAAAACTCGTTTAACCATCCTTTGTCCTTTGTACAATTCGACAATTCAAAGCGAAAAGAAAAGAGTATAACATTGGCACGCATGACCAAACCATTATAAACAACAAATGTACCGCGACCACCTTAGTCTTAACCGGACTTCGTTAGCTATAAGTCGCTCCATCACAACTAGAGACAACAGATAACCGCTAAGATTACCACACCACGATCAAATTGGCCTAACCAGTAAAAATACCAATGTTTCTACTCTTGCAATCCCTACAACTTGGGACCACAGACTGCACACCTTACCCAGAATGTGGCAATGACGCACATTGGTCTGACGTTGTAAAAAGGGATCAGTACAAGCCTGATCCTCAGAGAAGGTTAGGGAACATACCATTGTCCTCACCTACGGTATCAAAAGCCGCCGAAGCGACAGAAGCGGATTTACAGACAGTAAAAAGACCAAAAACGGTCCACCTACATGTAGCTCTCTTTTTTTTTTTTTTTACAAAATAAAAACAGGACGCACTGAGCTGCGCCTGGGTACTTTTTCCGTTGGGTACTATAAACGGACATTTTTTTTAGGGTATAAATGTCATCACGCTCTTTCTAACCTAAAAAGGTTACATTGTTTTCTTTGGGTTTCTTTTTATGTACCACTTCTGTAAGGAAAAAAACATAGAGCATACAGGACTGCTGTATTGTATGCATGCTTTTTTTTTGCATTCTGTATAATTATAAAATACAGAACAGCATTAGTGCGGCATATAAAATATATCCATATGTGTGCACTATTTTTTTAGGCTCAACCTAAAATAGGAGTAGCGACCAATCCGCGACATCACATCAAGTTTCCCTAACATGGCAGGAGGCACTATTCAGTAAAAAACAAATTCATGTACTTTCAAATAACAAAAAACAAAAAGGGAAAATGACAAAGATGAACCTAAGCCTTCCGTGTTTAGTCACCTTGATCACAATCAATGTAGTACAACTTCTTTTCTTCAGCTGCTGTGGGATGGGGGAAATAGGAGAGGGAAATCATTGCGGGGGGAGAGAGGTAAGGTCATTTGTTATTTGTTCGGATATGACAAATATGGTTCCCTTTTCGGGCAACACCGCTATAGCATTTGACGGAATCGTTTCTTGAAAACTTGGTTGTATTAGTGTAGCCACCCTAGAGTGTGCTCCGCTACAAAGTTTTTCCCTTCCTTCAAAACTACACAACGCTTTTTGGTTTTTGGGAGAGGGTGCCAGGTTCTATGATATGCACGGAACCACCCTGCACCTGTTTGTCATGTTGTTTCCCGTGCAATACATGGATAAACGTTTCGCACCCGATACTCCCCTGTGTCCGAAGACGGGTTCTGTACACAAATTTTCTTTTTTGATGCACACCACTTTGTGAGCGGTCGTTGTCCTTTTCCCCCTTTTCCCCCTGTCAATGATTTGTCTTTGATCAGACAATAGTCCACTTAAAAAAGAAACCGAACCATGAATCGCGCTTACGACAATAAGCTTTCACGATAAGATTAGTATTCGCACTGCATTGTTCTGTTGCTTTCTTTTAAGACTTTTTCTTTTCTATTTTTTCAGTTGTTTTGTTCAGTTTTTTTTCTTCTAAAAAAATCCCCCCCTCACCCTCACCCTCACCCTTTTTTTTCTGCAACAATTTCACAGAAAATTTCAAAAAAAAAAAATCAATCCTCTTCCTCCTCCTCTTCTTCACCCCATCCTTGGTGACGCAAACAACTCCGGCGCTTGGGGCAGGGCTCTCCAGTTGGGGCTTTCCCAGGGCAGCACTCGCCCAATCTCACGCGGCAACCTACCTCCTGTTAGGGGACTCTCCACGGACCCCACTTTATCAAACGGGTGAGGATGCCTCGGGGACAACGTGCGCACGGTACTGGCAACCCCCCCTCCACCACCACCACCACCTCCTCCTCCTCTCTCCACCGCTTGCGTCCTCACCGAAGGCATCATCCCTACCGAGACAGGAAACCCAAAGGACCCTCCTCCGACCCTCCTCCTTCTCTCTCCATGCCCTTGAGACAAAGACCGATAGACAGAGGCTGCGGTTGCCCCCTTAATGATGTCACCCCCTCCAGACCTCGCGCGGGCTTCGATTAGCACCGATTCTGGGGTAGGAAGGCGGGAGTCATCCAGAACAGCTTGGGGTTGACTCTGCGGTGCTGTCGAGCCTCCTGGACGCCAGCCGGCTTGGGTCATGAGATGAGGTGAGAAAGACCAGTTTGGGCTTTCCCATGGTAGTACTCTGCCTATTGCACTAGGTAATTCTTCCCCTGAGAGAGGTTCGATGATGGAGCCGGTAGGAGGGGTGGTGGTGTTGGTGGTGGTACGTTGTGTATGACGAAGGGCAGAGTTAGCTTGTAATGGACGACCACCGGAGCGAAGTATATGGTCTTCGAGGTCCTCAGGGGAAACACCTTTGCGGCGTGCGATTTCGCAGAACATATCTACAAAGGCAGCCCAGCCAACCTTCCTCGCACGGAGCGGTTTCGATTTTTGGAATAACAAATCCGCATCAATCTTGGTCAAACATTCGTCTAATAGACAGCATTCTCTGCAGAATTTCATGAATTTTACATTGTCCATTTCGAGGGTGCTCTTCGGGACATCCTTCCGCCTGCCAGCACCGAATACACAAAACGAGGCAAACACATCAAGAAGTACCTGAGACATCTTTGCACATCACTGTTAAAGATGGGTGTTGAAAAAAAAATGGGAGGGGAAAAAGGGGGAATAAAAGAGGTATATAGGGAGGCTATTTTTTGGTACGCTATGGGGGGTGTTTTGCAAGAACCGGGGGAGGGGGAGGGGGGTGGGGAAAGGACAGATAAAATAAAAGTGAAACAGATAGTAAAGAAAGAAAAGAAAAGAAAACGCATCTGGGACGGCAAGGAAGGCTGGGGGATATCGAGCGGAGAAGAAGAAAAAAAAGTTTACTCGCAATGCAGCAAAGCCCGCTCAGTGACAGTGTACCTTGGTACATGACCGGTGTACTGCGGAGAAAAAAAAGGGGTACGTGGTAAGCATCTCAGCTCCTCAGCCTCACCTCAAAAGACTAGTGGAATATGAGTGCCTCTATTGTGTAAAAAATAGTAACTCCGATGGGTAAGTAAAGATTTTTTTTCGTTGATTGCTCAATTACCCTGTTAGAGGGGTGATTGGCGACCGTATCTGAGGAACTATTTCTCTTTTAAGCTACGCTTGTAGGTATAAAAAAAAATGTAGAGGGGGAAAAACAACGAATCAAGACGAAGAGAAGAGTGTTGCACCCAACGGAGTAGGGTGGGGGGTTTTTTTTTGTTTGGAAAGATTTGGACTCTGCAAAAACCCATTTTGCAACTATTTTTAGGGAAAGCAAAAAAGAACGTGTACACAACACAGATACACACACACACACATTGGGGCCATATTCTGCGCAAGAATTACCCCCCTATTAGTTATCAAACACACACACACACGCCGGTCTCATATGATATCGTTCACACACATCGTGCACAACAGGGTTCGCTCCCGTAGGTTCCCTGAGGTGAAGTACCGTGTCGGGAGACCCAATACCCTTTTGATTTTCACAAAAGAAGAAAAATAGCAACAAATAGAAATTGTTTCATATACCCTCATAGTATAAATTATGTTATTGTTACAAATAAATTATTTCGGCGATTTTTATTTTTTTTATAACATTTTTGCACGGGTCAGGAAAGATCTTTTGTCTTTTTTTGTCTTTTTTCGAGAGGAAAAAAAAAAAAATCAAGATTTTCAGGATTTTTGTCTTTTTTTTTCAGGATCTCTCGAGATCTTTGAGATCTTTGAAAAATCCTGAAAAAAAAAGGAAAAAAAGGAAAAAAAGAGAAAAAAAGATGAAAAAGATCTTGAAAATCTTTTTTTTTCTCAAAAAAAAGATAAAAAAGATTTTTGGGATTTTGAAAAATCTTTTTGGGAAAAAAAAAAAAAAAGATTTTGAAAATCTTTTTTTTTTTTTTTTCAAAGATTTCTCAAGATCTCGAGATTTTTCATGAAATTTCATGGATTTTTCCAGGATTTTTCAGGATTTTTCCAGGATTTTCAAATCTTTTCTCTTTTTTTTTTTCTCCCAAAAATCTTTTTTTTTTTTTTTTTTTCGGGAGAAGAGGATTTTTTTTCTCGAAAAAAAAAAAAAAAAAAAAAAGATCTTTCCCGACCCGTGTTTTTGCATTTTGTTACTTTTTTCATTGTTTGGATTTTATTTTTTTGTAACATTTTTGTTACGCCGCAGGCGTAACAAAAATGTTACTGGGGGGGCTAATAAAGCATACAGCGCGGACACCCATGGTGTAAAAATATAGCTTTTTACACAGAGTCACTCAACGAACCCTTTTTTGCGGAGCAAAAAGGGGAAAATGGCGCCGCAGGCAAAAAAAAAAATTGAGGTACAGCCTGGATGGTGTGGTCAGCAACCCAGTTCCCTATGGTACTCCCGTGCTTCAACCATGGGCTTTTTATTTTTTCTTGTAACATTTGTTACTTTTTGCCCAACTGCAAAAAAACGAATAAAACATTTTATTAAATTGTTACAAAAAAAATGTTACTTTTGGGTCATTTTTTTTATTAATTTATTTTTGAAAAAACATTATTTTTACTATGAGGGTACATTCTTTTTCTAATGAAAAGAAGGTACAGAGGGTGCTAAAGAAGTACCCTTGCTTTTTTTGTATGTGTTTGTTGTGGAAAAATAGCAACAAATAGAAATTGAAAAATCCTCATCGGCACTAAACCGCATACCTGAACAACAACGATCTATAAAGACCTGACACACAGGAAATGAAATATCCCATTTTCTTTATTTCTTTCGTCGTTTGGTCTGTCGCTGATCACATCCACCCTGGGGGGGAAAATGCCTTTTTGGACCTTTCGCAAAGCCTAAAAAGGAAGACCTCTCGTGCTTAGTCACCTTAAAGAAAGTACAACGTTGCAGTAGAACAAATGAGACGCACAAAAAAAAACAAACAAAACAAAACAAAATGCGACGGAAATGGCCCTTCAAATTGGTGTTTTGGTGTTTCCTAAAGAGACAACAATAACACTGGAAGATGAAAAGAACTTTTGAAAAGAGAGTTAAAAGTCCAGGTCCAAGTTGTACCCATCCGCTAAATATATAATATTTTTTTGACGTTTTTTTTCCCCCCGAAATCCCAAATGTATTTTTACTCCCTTACGAAAGGTTGGCCATCTGTGAAAGGGGAGAGATTCACTAGCTCTCAGGTGCGTTCAGGTTGTGCTTCGCTATTTGTTTTTTTTTTTACACAAGACAAAAGAAAACTTGAAAAATGAACGGGCCTCTAGTGTACGCACATCTAAACAAAAAACTCAGGCAGCATTTCTCCACATTTCAACGGAGGCCACTGGAGCATCTTGTTCGTCAGAGTCTGAGTCGTCTTCCTCCTGGGACGCACCTACCCACACCCAAAACGTTCCGCAGGGGCTTGCACGGACGAAGAGGGGCATTGGGATTGTGCCCTTTTGTTTTGAAAGGCTCTCCCCGGTGTCAAGGTTCCATACACAAAACTCCTGCGCGCCCATGTGGACCGAGACGCAGATGGACCCAAAGACGTCGCAGGTTGCGTACTCAAAGTCGTCGATGCTGCTGTCGGAGTCACGGTCTTGCCAGAAGCGTTCTCTGTCACTGCGCTTCAGGGTGCGTATGAGGGTGCGGCTCTCGGTGTCCCAGAGTTCGATTGCGCCGAAGACGCAGGCGATGCAGCGGTTGCCGGGCAGTGTCTTGACTGAGGTGTAGATCACCTCGGCACCTTCAGGGGAGGAGGAGCAGGAAGAGGAGGAGGAGGAGCTGTCGGTAGCGATCTCGGTGTCCTGTGTTGACCGGAGGAGCGGTGTGGACTCGCCTGTCGCAAGATCAATCATTGTGATGTTCTCCCACCCACCCACAACACAGTGTTCACCGCATGGTGACACGGAGACGCCAAAATACTGAAAGGTTTCCTCCGATAACGTCCGACAGGAAAGGATGCGGAGCTGGGTTAACGTGGTGATGTCCCAGATGGCAAGCATGCTGCTGTCATTGTCGTCGACGGTTTCGATGACCGCCACCTGCGTTTCGTTTATGTTGTCGATTCCGTGCGTCGCGCCTTCGAAGGGAAAGACGCGCGCTTCTTCATCTGCACTGTAGTCGGTGACATAGAGCTTCAAGGCAGAGTCTGTGTAGAAAAGGGTTGTTGCGTGCAGCGCGAAGAGCACCTGGGGGAATTCCTCGTAGTCTGTGACGCCGGTTTCGTACTCACGGAGGAGAGCCGAAGTGTTGATGTCGTAGAGGGCCGCCTTCTCGCTTGCGGTGGAGATGATCAGTTTAGTGCTGTCTGGGCTTATTGCCAGCGCAAAGCAGGCACGTCTCTCGTGTGGAAGGAGAGGCGCGCACACTGAAGGGTAGCCAATGCACCGAAGCCGGATCTTGTCGTGCTGTGCAATGTGTGTGTCCTGCAGCAGGGCTGTGTCGTCCGTGAGCTGTGTGTCGCCCAGGAAGTATTCGACCCCGCGCTTCGGCAGCCGCGCTTCGGCAGCCCAGCGTCGTCGGCGATAAGTGCCTTCAGCACAGCAACACTCCCATCCACAGGGACCTCCACACATCCCGTCCTCCCACAGAGTTCACCTTCATAATAGATCTCCATGGGTTTGTGCCTGTGGGGTGTATAGGTAAGGTGTGAGTTTTATTGTTCACTTTGTCAAAATCTCTTTGTTTTTCTCTTTTGTCTATTTTTCCTGCATTTTTTATTCTCTTCTTTGTACTTTCTTCTGTTTTGGTTGTTGCTAGATATGCTCAATCGCCTATCGAGTTCTGTGAATAGCACGGAACTCCTTTCCAGGTGTATCCATGGAAATCAGTATCATATGTGATACCGGGGAATTTTTTTTTTAAAAGGTGTCGTTGAGAAAGACAAACAAACGGACGTGCTGTGTGAAAAAACGAGTGTTTCTCTGCGCGTCATATTTTGTGGGGAAGAATAAAACATTATGAAAAAAGCTCGTTGCGTTCCCACTATCGTTTCCGCTGCGCTCTCACTAACGTTCCCACTCCATTCGGTTTTCTCTTACTTAGGGTGGCACAACTTTTTTTTCGTTTCCCGCTCGCGCGCGCATTATTTTTTCGAGATTCAAAAAAAAAAAAAAAAAGTTTGAATTGGTGTGTCGCCGGTCCAAATTCCCCGTGGTTCGCCCGTATGTCTCCCGTGGTTAACACCAGGCTGGGGGGTACCCTGTTTTATTTTTTTTTTCCGGGTTTGCGGGAATGTGAAGGAAAACGCTGGCATTTGCATTTTTGAGCCAATCCCAGGAAGTGGTGGGGTCATTTTGCAGAAATGGCCAAGTTGTTGACCTATAGAAAAAATTCACTGTACAATACACTGTACACACTGTACACACTGTACACACTGTACACACTGTACACACTGTACACACTGTACACACTGTACACACTGTACACACTGTACACACTGTACACACTGTACACACTGTACACACTGTACACACTGTACACACTGTACACACTGTACACACTGTACACACTGTACACACTGTACACACTGTACACACTGTACACACTGTACACACTGTACACACTGTACACACTGTACACACTGTACACACTGTACACACTGTACACACTGTACACACTGTACACACTGTACACACTGTACACACTGTACACACTGTACACACTGTACACACTGTACACACTGTACACACTGTACACACTGTACACACTGTACACACTGTACACACTGTACACACTGTACACACTGTACACACTGTACACACTGTACACACTGTACACACTGTACACACTGTACACACTGTACACACTGTACACACTGTACACACTGTACACACTGTACACACTGTACACACTGCGATAATTGATTACCTACTCCCCCCCGTGCATAAGTCCGACCCCCATGACCTGTGCATAAGTCCGATGACCCGCGTATAAGTCCGGGCAGATTTGGGCTCAGGATCGGACTTATGCACAGGCCGACTTATACACCGGTTTTGTGTACTGGTAGTAGGGAGAATTTTTTTTTGACGCGTTTTCCCGCTCGCGAAGCGAGCGGGGGGGAAATATTGGGTGTTTTTCCGCGAGTGAAGTGAGCGCAATTTATTTTTATTGGCAGTGTATTCACCAGGGATCATCTTTGCGCTTCTCATGTCAAAACATCATCCTCACAATTCTCAAAGATGTGAACCTGTTACCTGCAAAATTGTGGAAAACTTTGCACCCCAAACAGCAGCCAAAAAAGGTGCCCCTTGTTGCTGGGAGTTGATTCTCATGTTTGATACCTGCACAGCAGGCATTCTTCTGAGTCCAACGCTGGTTGGCTTGTCTGCGGCGTTGTACCGAAGGTGCACGAAGAGGGTAAATTTTGCGGTGTCACATTCCCTCATGTGTGGGTCACTCATGTGACACTGCATGGGTCTGGGTACCTGGGTGCACAAAACCGAACGGTGCATAAGTCTGATACCCGTGCATAAGTCCGAAACCCCGTGTATAAGTCCGGAGGCCCTCAGCCCCCCCAAAAATCGGACTTATACGCAGACTTATGCACGGGGGAGGGTAGGTTGTGCGATAATTGTGAGTATACACAGTATACACAGTATACACAGTATACACAGTATACACAGTATACACAGTATACACAGTATACACAGTATACACAGTATACACAGTATACACAGTATACACAGTATACACAGTATACACAGTATACACAGTATACACAGTATACACAGTATACACAGTATACACAGTATACACAGTATACACAGTATACACAGTATACACAGTATACACAGTATACACAGTATACACAGTATACACAGTATACACAGTATACACAGTATACACAGTATACACAGTATACACAGTATACACAGTATACACAGTATACACAGTATACACAGTATACACAGTATACACAGTATACACAGAGTACAGTACAGTACAGTACAGTACAGTACAGTACAGTACAGTACAGTACAGTACAGTACAGTACAGTACAGTACAGTACAGTACAGTACAGTACAGTACAGTACAGTACAGTACAGTACAGTACAGTACAGTACAGTACAGTACAGTACAGTACAGTACAGTACAGTACAGTACAGTACAGTACAGTACAGTACAGTACAGTACAGTACAGTACAGTACAGTACAGTACAGTACAGTACAGTACAGTACAGTACAGTACAGTACAGTACAGTACAGTACAGTACAGTACAGTACAGTACAGTACAGTACAGTACAGTACAGTACAGTACAGTACAGTACAGTACAGTACAGTACAGTACAGTACAGTACAGTACAGTACAGTACAGTACAGTACAGTACAGTACAGTACAGTACAGTACAGTACAGTACAGTACAGTACAGTACAGTACAGTACAGTACAGTACAGTACAGTACAGTACAGTACAGTACAGTACAGTACAGTACAGTACAGTACAGTACAGTACAGTACAGTACAGTACAGTACAGTACAGTACAGTACAGTACAGTACAGTACAGTACAGTACAGTACAGTACAGTACAGTACAGTACAGTACAGTACAGTACAGTACAGTACAGTACAGTACAGTACAGTACAGTACAGTACAGTACAGTACAGTACAGTACAGTACAGTACAGTACAGTACAGTACAGTACAGTACAGTACAGTACAGTACAGTACAGTACAGTACAGTACAGTACAGTACAGTCTGTAGGGGTTGAAAAAAAATTTTCCCCGAGAAAACCACTTTTTTGGGATAATTCAGCGCATTAGAAAATTTTGCGACCCCGCTCGGTTAGAACCGTGACTCTGTGTGACCCTTACCACCGTGAGAGTAAACACCAAAAAACGGGAAAAATAAAAATAAAAAGGGGTACCCCCTCCAAATTCCCCGTGGTTCGCCCGTATGTCTCCCGCGGTTGTACCGCGTACAACGGTTCACACCAAAAGTTTGGTGGAAAAAAAAGTTTCGGTACTGGGTACTGGGTACTGGTGGACATTTTGGGTTTTTTTTTCGTGAAAATATTTTTTTCTTCACCGGGGTTGTACACGATTTTGACCAAAATTTATACAAACTCGTCCATTTCGGCAAATTGACCCCACACAACGGACGCATTCCGGAAATGCAAATACCGGTGTTTTCGCGCATTTTCATGGTTTCAGCATCAAGGAGAGCAAATCTGAGTTGTGGGTTTACCTTGGCCCCTTTTCCTTACACTCATTTTGACCAAAACCAAGAACTTGGCCATTTCTGCAAATTGACCCCACCACAGTGCGGACAGATTCCGGAAATGCGAATCGCGGCATGTTTTGGGGCTGAAAAATTTTCAGGGGAAATTTTTTTCGAGCAGCATTTTTTGTCCGAAAATGGGCGCTCATATTCTCAAAAATTTACTGGGGGGGGGCCGAATAGTAGACCCCCCCTGTATAATTTTTTTTCCACATTTTACCACAACTACTCAAAACATGAAATCTGTTGCTTTATTGGACTCATCGGGCATTTTTGTGACCTGGACATGGGGGTCAGAATCCACTTTCGAGCACCTAAAATAGGGTCAAAAAAATTGGAGTCTAAAATTTAGGGGGGGGGTCTACTATTCAAAGGGGGGGTCTACTATTCGACCCCCCCCAGTAAGTGGTTAAAAAATTGTCCAATTTTCGAGATTGACCCCACCACTTTCTGGACGGATTCCGGAAATGCTAAAGAACTGTGTTTTGGGTCACCCGTTTTTGGGGCCCCTGAGGCGATTTTGTATAAAAGCCCACAGGATCACCCTGTTCCCACAACTTTTTTGTCGACTTTTTTTCAGGCAAAACTTTTTTTAAAACTTTTTTTTTGCGCGCGCGCGCATTTTTTTCCCAGAGTCAGCGAGCGGGAAACGAAAAAAAAAGTTGTGCCACCCTTAGCAAAAAAAAAAAAAAAAAAGTGAATTTCTTAATGCAGGCACCTCCGACTGACACACAGCTGGATGAAAGCAGTACCCTGCGGCCAACAACAGAAGATGTAAAAGGAAACCTAAAAAAAAGGGGCGCAATGTCTTTTGAGTTAGTGGTAGTCGTTATGGTGTCACCACCCTCCCACCCCTCGCGAAACATCACTCACTGTTGTGTGGGTACAGATGTCTGGTGAAAATGGGCCCTTCGCCAAACACAACCACACGTGAACATGGGGATATCGCAAACGATGCACCACTGACATTCTCAATCACACGCACACAGGACGTGTTCGCCACATCATACTGGTGAAGGTCGTAGTTGCAATTATCTTCAGATGACATGTAAGATATCCTGACCACAAGGTACTTCCCACACGGGGTGAACTGCATAGCCCCACCGCTGTCGATGCCTCCGCTCCATGCGCAGTCACGTGCATCAACACTGCGAAGAGCCGCACCACTCCAATCATAGAGCTTCACGGTGTTATTCCGCCCCGTCACAGCAAAGACAGAAGCACGCCGTGAAAGCGCCACTTCGCATTGCATCTCCGCAGGCACACATGCAACAGCTTCACCTGTGTTCACATCCCACAGACGTGCGTTGCTCTCGTTTTCGGAGGAGGTGATCACCCACCCACCACAGTCTGCCACTGCCACGTCGCTGCACCCTTCGTGCGAGAGAGAGCGGAGCAACGTCAGGTCTTCGTCATACACAGAGACGCCATCGTTGTCGCTCTTGGGAGACAACAACACCACCACAGACGAACACTGCTCTCGAGGTGCCGTCGACTTCGCGGAGCACCTCCCCACCCGGAAGCGCAATCTCGAGAAGGCCTCCCCTCCACAGCAGGTAGCAGCGTGTCTTGCACTGCGAGATGGCAGTCGCATTGGACCAAATATCGGGTATGTCGAACTCAAAGACACGGGAAAAGGTTTCTGTGTTGAAGCCGCCAACATTCCCTTGATAAACGTATATGCAGAGCGTTCCACAACGCGACAGCAACTTTCCTTCTGCACGGACGTTGTACTCAGCAGGACACTTGATGTCGGCAAAGCGGAGGGCAAGCACAACCTGCACCCCTGAATCAAACGCAGTGTCCTGCAGACGACACGTCCCCTCCAGCACCTGCGTGCCGATGCGCATCTCGACAGACGCAGGCGAGACAGCAAGCGCCGTGCACGCAACCTCCTTTGCCGCTGCAACGTCCGCCTCGCACGGCACCTCCACTGTCGCAGTCACGCCTGACTCTTCCAGCACAAAGGTCACATCCATCATTGTTTTTGGCTTATTATTGCTCTGGGGCAGTGTTGAGGGTGGGGAGAGGTGTTGTTCTGTTCTGCATGGTGTAGACCACCTCGGCACCTTCAGAGGAGGAGGCTGTCGGTAGGACCTCCACACATCCCGTCCTCCCACAGAGTTCACCTTCACAATAGATCTCCATGGCTTGTGCCTGTGGGGTGTATAGGTAAGGTGTGACGCAAAAAAAAGGGGGAAAGGGGGCACAATGTCTTTTGAGTTAGTGGTAGTCGTTATGGTGTCACCACCCTCCCACCCCTCGCGAAACATCACTCACTGTTGTGTGGGTACAGATGTCTGGTGACAATGGAGGAGCCGTCGCCAAACACAACCACACGTGAACATGGGGATATCGCAAACGATGAACCACTGATATTCTTAATCACACGCACACAGGACGTGTTCGCCACATCATACTGGTGAAGGTCGTCGTTCCAATCATAATCAGATACCATGTAAGAGATATTGACCACAAGGTACTTCCCACACGGGGTGAACTGAATGCTCTCGATGCCGTCACCTACGTCAACACTGCGAAGAGCCGCACCACTCCAATCATAGAGCTGCACGTTGTCATTCTGCCCCTCCACAGCAAAGACAGAAGCACGCCGTGAAAGCGCCACTTGGCATAACCCCCCCGCAGGCACACATGCCACAGCTTCACCTGTGTTCACATCCCACAGATATGCGTTGCACCCGATTTCGGAGGACGTGATCACCCACCCACCACAGTCCGACACTGCCGCTTTGCGGCACCACTCGTGCGAGAGAGAGCGGAGCAACGTCAGGTCTTCGTCATACACAGAGATGCCGTCTTTGTGTCGGGAGACAACAACACCGCCACACGCGAAGACTGCCCTCGAGAGGCGGTCCACTTTGCGGAGCTCCTCCCCACCCGGAAGCGCAAGTTTGAGTAAGTGATCCACACCTGCAAGGTAGCAGTGTGTCTTGCACCGTGAGATGGCAGGTCCCGGGCCGAAGCCGTAATCTTCGATTTCAAACTTGAAGGCAGTGTTGAAGGTTTCTGTGTCAAAGCCTACACAAGAAAAACCTTCATCTTCAGTCACGATGAGGCAGAGCGTTCCACAAGGAGACAGTGATACATTTTGCACGATGCCTTGGATATTGTCGCACACACTGTTCTTAGCAGGACACTTGATGTCAGCAAAGCGAGGACAGGCAAGCACAACCTGCACCCCTGCATCAAACGCAGTGTCCTGCAGACGGCATGTCCCCTCCAGCACCTGCGTGCCGATGCGCATCTCGACAGACGCAGGCGAGACAGCAAGCGCCGTGCACGCAACCTCCTTTGCCGCTGCAACGTCCGCCTCGCACGGCACCTCCACTGTCGCAGTCACGCCTGACTCTTCCAGCACAAAGGTCACATCCATCATATTGTTAAGGGGTCTGTTGTGTTTGATGTGATGGTTGTGGTGTCACTTCGCAACGACAAATAAGAAGGTTGGTGGGTTAAATACGTGCTTCAATTAACACACAGGAGTGAGGTGTGTGGCAGGTAAACAAGAGAAAAGCAGCAACAGGGTTAAAAAGGGAGTTTCTTGGGTGTTGTGAGGGTCTTGGGGTTTTTTGCTGGTACCCTGGGGTATATTCATCACCACCCTCCCTCCCCTCCACTGGTCACACATCACTCACTGTTGTGTGGGTACAGATGCCTTGTCGCAATGACGCCCTCCTGTTGCATAATCATAACAACACGCGAACACGGCGATATCACAAAGGAGTCCCAGTAGGAGACTGAGATTGGCGGTATCACACGCACACAGGACATGGTCGCCACATCATACTGGTGCAGGTGTATACTTCCAAACTCCTGGGTACCCTCCGCAACCTCTATCATCACCACAAGGTACTTCCCACACGGGGTGAACTGCATGCCATGGAGAACCACATCCCCACCCACATCAACACTGCGAAGAGCCGCACCACTCCAATCATAGAGGTGCACGGTGTTGTTTGCCCCCGCTGCAAAGACAGAGCCAGACCGTGAAAGCGCCTGTTCACACCACAACTCATGCACACATGCCACAGTAACACCTGTGTTCACATCCCACAGACATACGGCTGTACCATCGTTGGAGGAGGTGATCACCCACCCACCACAGTCTGAAACTGCCGCGCCCCTGCACTCCCCGTGCGAGAGAGAGCGGAGCAACGTCAGGTCTTCGTCATACACAGAGACGCCGTCTGTGCCCTTCGAGACAACAACATTGCCACACGCGAACACTGAGTGCGAGGAGCCGTTGACTTTGCGGAGCACCTCCCCACCCGGAAGCGCAACCTCGAGAAGGTATTCATCGCACGCCAGGTAGCAGCGTGTCTTGCACTGCGAGATGGCATGCCGACCGCGCACTTCATTGTCCACTTTGAACGAGAAGACAGTGTCGAAGGTTTCTGTGTCAAAACCGCCAACGTCCCCACTCTCGTTCCTATGGACGCAGAGCGTTCCACAACGCGACAGTGACAACGTCGATTGCGGCTCTGTAGTGTACTCAGCAGGACACTTGATGTTAGCAAAGCGGCGGGCAAGCACAACCTGCACCCCTGAATCAAACGCAGTGTCCTGCAGACGGCACGTCCCCTCCAGCACTTGCGTGCCGATGCGCATCTCGACAGACGCAGGCGAGACAGCAAGCGCCGTGCACGCAACCTCCTTTGCCGCTGCAACTTTCGCCTCGCACGGCACCTCCACTGTCGCAGTCACGCCTGACTCTTCCAGCACAAAGGTCACATCCATCATTGTTTTTGGCTAATTATTGCTCTGGGGCAGTGTTGAGGGTGTGGGGGAGAGGTGTTGTTCTGTCCTGCATGGTTGTCGTGGTTTTCGTTGTGAATCACAAAAGGAAATGTTGTGAAGGCACCTCAGGAGTACATGCAGCTTGCGTCGCAGAAGCAGCATCATGCATCTTGACGCAGATGGACCCAAAGACGTCGCAGGTTGCGTACTCAAAGTCGTCGATGCTGCTGTCGGAGTCACGGTCTTGCCAGAAGCGTTCTCTGTCACTGCGCTTCAGGGTGCGTATGAGGGTGCGGCTCTCGGTGTCCCAGAGTTCGATTGCGCCGAAGACGCAGGCGATGCAGCGGTTGCCGGGCAGTGTCTTGACTGAGGTGTAGATCACCTCGGCACCTTCAGGGGAACAGGAAGAGGGGCTGTCCGTAAGACCTCCACACATCCCGTCCTCCCACAGAGTTCACCTTCACAATAGATCTCCATGGCTTGTGCCTGTGGGGTGTATAGGTAAGGTGTGACGCAAAAATATTAATGTACACACTCTGTTGATAAATCGGGGTGGGGAAAAAATCGCGAATTTTTATTGTCCCTTTTGTCAAAATCTCTTTGTTTTTCTCTTTGTCTATTTTTCCTGCATTTTTTCTTCTCTTCTTTGTACTTTCTTTTGTTTTGGTTGTTGTTAGATACGCTCAATCGCCTATCGAGTTCTGTGAATAGCACGGAACTCCTTTCCAGGTGTATCCATGGAAAGACAGTATCATATGTGATACCGGGGAGGAAAAATTTTGAAAAAAGGTGTCGTTGATAAAAAGCACACAACGGACGTGCTGTGTGAAAAAACGAGTGTTTCTCTGCGCGTGATATTTTGTGGGGAAGAATAAAACATTATGAAAAAATCTCGTTGCGTTCCCACTATCGTTTCCGCTGCGCTCTCACTAACGTTCCCACTCCATTCGGTTTTCTCTTACTTAAGAAAAATGGGGGAGATATTGAAAAGTTGGAACGCTTCCTCATCCAGAGCACACTTTTTTTTTTCTTGTCGAAAAAAATATAAAAGATCCTCTCGAAATAGTTCAAGATTGAACTGAGAGAAATAAGAAGAAACCCCAAACCCTGCCAGACCAAACGGTCTAACCTGTTGTATTGACATAGTGTGGGGGAGAAGTGAGGAGCACGAGAATCGTCTTCACGTAGACTAAAAGATTTCCTCAGATATGTCACAAGTGCCATGTCCCCGAAAAAAAAGAAAGCATCGCCCCCCCTCCAGAACCAGCTGGGTACCAAACTGGAACACTAAGTAAAACCACACTGACTGGACAGTCTGTTTTCTCCCCTGCCTCTGCCTAAAAGGGGGGGGGAGGGATAATTGTAGTGGGGGATAACTGTAGAATGGCGGATAAAATAAAAAATATCGCCAGTTTTTTCTTCTCAAAAAATGGGGGATAGTTGTAGCGGGGGATAAAAAAAAAAAATCTCCTTTTTCCCACCTGAATATCCCCATCCCCAAGGAAAATCCACACCAAAAACGCGGTGTGGGAAATGGGGGATAACTGTAGTGGGGGATAAAATAAAACAAAATGGGAGAGAAAAAACGGGGGATAATTGTTTTATCCCCCACCCCCCTTTATCATGGATGTCCAAAGTACTTGAAGTATATCAAGTACTTGATCCCCCAAAAAATCCAATACTTGATACTTCAAGTACTTGACACCCTATTTTTTTTTCTAGTACTTTTTTACTTGTTCTCCCTCTGTCAAGTACTTTTTTCACAAAAAAAAACGTCAAGTACTTGATCAAGTACAAAAAAAAAGTGGGTACTTGATCAAGTACTTGACGTTTTTTTTGCGAAAACAAGTACTTGACAGACTCTGCCAGAGGGTAAAAAAGTAAAAAAGTACGAGAAAAAAAAACAGGGTATCAAGTACTTGATTTCTGTCAAGTACTTGATCAATCTTCAAGTACTTGACTGTCATTTTGAGAGGAAAAAAAAGGGGGGTCAAGTACTTCAAGTACCATAAAAAATCCGAAAAAAGTACTTCAAGTACTTTGGACATCCATGCTTTATGTCACGTTGCGCCAAAATAAAAATTTTTTTTATATCCGCCAGTTTACAGTTATCCGACACTACAATTATCCCCCCCTCCTGTTGTGTGGGTACAGATGTCTTGTCGCAATGACGCCTTTTCGTTCCATAGCCACAACAACACGTGAACATGGCGATATCGCGAAGGACATGACTCTCCCATGCGGGATCACACGCACACAGGACATTGTCGCCACATCATACTGGTGCAGCTCGTCTATATTCCTTACCACAAGGTACTTCCCACACGGGGTGAACTGCATGCCCTGGATACTCCCATCCACATCAGCACTGCGAAGAGCCGCACCACTCCAGTCATAGAGCTGCACGTTGTCATTCTCCCCCTCCACAGCAAAGACAGAGCCAGACCGTGAAAGCGCCACTGTAGGCAGCAACCCAGAAGGCACACATGCCACAGCTTCACCTGTGTTCACATCCCACAGACGTGCGTTGTTCTCCTTGTTGGAGGAGGTGAGCACCCACCCACCACAGTCCGACACTGCCGTGGTCGTGCACTCTTCGTGCGAGAGAGAGCGGAGCAACGTCAGGTCTTCGTCATACACAGAGACCCCGTCTTCACCCTTCGAGACAACAACATTGCCACACGCAAACATTGACTCTGAAATGCTATCGACTTTGCGGAGCACCTCCCCACCCGGAAGCGCAACCTCGAGAAGGTGGTTCAAACACGGCAAATAGCAGCGTGTCTTGCACTGCGAGATGGCAGGGGGACCGAACACACTTTGTGTGTCCACCTTGAACGAGAAGACAGTGTCGAAGGTTTCTGTGTCGAAACCGCCAACATGCCCATCGATGCTACTATAGACGCAGAGTGTTCCACAACGCGACAGTGACGAGTTTCCCTTACGAGTTGTATTGTACTCAGCAGGACACTTGATGTCGGCAAAGCGGCGGGCAAGCACAACCTGCACCCCTGAATCAAACGCAGTGTCCTGCAGACGGCACGTCCCCTCCAGCACCTGCGTGCCGATGCGCATCTCGACAGACGCAGGCGAGACAGCAAGCGCCGTGCACGCAACCTCCTTTGCCGCTGCAACGTCCGCCTCGCACGGCACCTCCACTGTCGCAGTCACACCTGACTCTTCCAGCACAAAGGTCACATCCATTTTTTTGCGTTGCTTCGTGAGAAGGTGCAAATCAGCACGTTTGCTCCACCACAAACGGAGGGAGTGATGAGGTGGGGGAGAGGTGTTGTTCTGTGTTGCATGTTTGTGGTGGTTCTCGTTGTGAGAGGTGACGAAAGGAAAATGATAATCAGCATCGCGATCTGTCACCCACACGAGAGTGTCGCATGGGCAGCGTGTGAGGTGGGCGACTGGGCGACCTGTGGCAGGCAAACAAGAGAAAAGCAGAAACAGGGCTGAAAGGGGAGTTTCTTGAGGGTGCTTGAGGGCCTTGGGTTTTTTGTTGGTACTCTGGGTTATATTCATCAAAACGTGCCCTCCCCTCCCCTCCCCTTGTCACGCATCACTCACTGTTGTGTGGGTGCAGTTGTCTAGTCGCAATGACGCCATCTGATTGCATAACCACAACAACGCGTGAACAAGGCGATATCGCAAACCATGAACTGTTGCATGGTATCACACGCACACAGGACATGGTCGCCACATCATACTGTTGCAGGAATGTTTTATCAATAGTCCAACCTTTGTCGTTAACATATTCCGACTTTACCCCCACCACAAGGTACTTCCCACACGGGGTGAACTGCATGTCCCCGACATCCCCATCCACATCAACACTGTGAAGAGTCGCACCACTCCAGTCATAGAGGTGCACGGTGTTTTCCTCCACCACAGCAAAGACAGAGGCAGACCGTGAAAGCGCCACTTCGTACCACCACCCCAGAGACACACATGCCACAGCTTCACCTGTGTTCACATCCCACAGACGTGCCTTCTTCTCCACGGAGGAGGAGGTGATCACCCACCCACCACAGTCAGCTGCTGCCACCCTAGTGCACATTTCATGCGAGAGAAAGCGAAGCAACGTCAGGTCTTCGTCATACACAGAGACGCCATTGTTTCCCTTCGAGACAACAACACCACCACAAGCGAACACTGACCTTGAGTCGCCGTCGACTTTGCGGACCACCTCCCCACCCGGAAGCGCAACCTCGTGCAGACCTTCTTTGCACGCCATGTAGCAGCGTGTCTTGCACCGTGAGATGGCAGGCGGACCTCGACCAGATAAATCGATTTCAAACTCGAAGGCAGTGTCGAAAGTTTCTGTGTCAAAGCCACCAACACGAGTGGACATGTCCTTATGGGAATAAACGCAAAGCGTTCCACAAGGAGACAGCGACAAAAAAAAGTGTTCCGTATGCGGTGGTACACTGTACTCAGCAGGACACTTGATGTCGGCCAAGCGACGGCCAAGCACAACCTGCACCCCTGCATCAAACGCAGTGTCCTGCAGACGGCACGTCCCCTCCAGCACCTGCGTGCCGATGCGCATCTCGACAGACGCAGGCGAGACAGCAAGCGCCGTGCACGCAACCTCCTTTGCCGCTGCAACGTCCGCCTCGCACGGCACCTCCACTGTCGCAGTCACGCCTGACTCTTCCAGCACAAAGGTCACATCCATCATTGTTTTTGGCTAATTATTGCTCTGGGGCAGTGTTGAGGGTGTGGGGGAGAGGTGTTGTTCTGTTCTGCATGGTTGTCGTGGTTTTCGTTGTGAATCACAAAAGTAAATGTTGTGAAGACGCCTCAGGAGTACATGCAGCTTGCGTCGCAGAAGCAGCATCATGCAGCTTGACGCAGATGGACCCAAAGACGTCGCAGGTTGCGTATTCAAAGTCGTCGATGCTGCTGTCGGAGTCACGGTCTTGCCAGAAGCGTTCTCTGTCACTGCGCTTCAGGGTGCGTATGAGGGTGCGGCTCTCGGTGTCCCAGAGTTCGATTGCGCCGAAGACGCAGGCGATGCAGCGGTTGCCGGGCAGTGTCTTGACTGAGGTGTAGATCACCTCGGCACCTTCAGGGGAACAGGAAGAGGAGCTGTCCGTAAGACCTCCACACATCCCGTCCTCCCACAGAGTTCACCTTCACAATAGATCTCCATGGGTTTGTGCCTGTGGGGTGTATAGGTAAGGTGTGACGCAAGAAAAAAGGGGGAAAGGGGGCGCAATGTCTTTTGAGTTAGTGGTAGTCGTTATGGTGTCACCACCCTCCCACCCCTCGCGAAACATCACTCACTGTTGTGTGGGTACAGATGTCTGGTGAAAATGGAGGAGCCTTCGCCAAACACAACCACACGTGAACATGGGGATATCGCAAACGATGAACTGCTTGCATTCTTAATCACACGCACACAGGACATGGTCGCCACATCATACTGGTGAAGGTCGAAGTCCCAACAAAAATCAGACATCATGTTCGAGATATTGACCACAAGGTACTTCCCACACGGGGAGAACTGCATGCTCTCAATATCCCCACCCACATCAACGCTGCGAAGAGCCGCACCACTCCAATCATAGAGCTGCACGGTGTTTTCCTCCCCCTCCACAGCAAAGACAGAGGCAGACCGTGAAAGAGCCACTTGGCATAACCCCTCCGCAGGCACACATGCCACAGCTTCACCTGTGTTCACATCCCACAGACGAGCGGTGCCATCGTTGTCGGACTCGGAATCGGAGGAGGTGATCACCCATCCACCACAGTCCGACACTGCCGCTCCCTCACAGCCTTTGTGCGAGAGAGAGCGGAGCAATGTCAGGTCTTCGTCATACACAGAGACGCCAATGTCGCCTTCAAACGAGATAACAACACCGCCACACGCAAACACTGCGGAGGAGGGTCCGTCAACTTTGCGGAGCACCTCCCCACCCGGAAGCGCAACCTCGTGTACGCCTTCCTTGCACGGCAGGTAGCAGCGTGTCTTGCACCGTGAGATGGCAGGCACACCGTACACTTCAAAGTCTACTTTGAACTTGAAGGCAGGGCTGAAGGTTTCTGTATCGAGGCCGGTGATATAGCCTTGCTTCTGTGTAAAGAGGCAGAGTGCTCCACAAGGAGACAGCAATACGTGAACTATATTCGCTTGATACTTTAAATCTGGCATTTCTAGACTGTACTCAGCAGGACACTTGATGTCGGCAAAGCGAGGGCGAGCAAGCACAACCTGCACCCCTGCATCAAACGCAGTGTCCTGCAGACGGCACGTCCCCTCCAGCACCTGCGTGCCGATGCGCATCTCGACAGACGCAGGCGAGACAGCAAGCGCCGTGCACGCAACCTCCTTTGCCGCTGCAACGTCCGCCTCGCACGGCACCTCCACTGTCGCAGTCACGCCTGACTCTTCCAGCACAAAGGTCACATCCATGGTCGTTATTTCAAGAGCTGTGTTGGTGTGATGCAATTTAATGTTCTGTTGGGTGGACAGTTGAAGGAGCTGAGAGGGTGGACACGTGGAAAGAGGGGACGAGGGATGGGGGTCGTTGTTTTGGGTTGGGGTAGAAGTTCTGGGGTACAGGTTATATTTTTCCTTCCTTCAAAACTTCACACACAACGCTTTTTTGGTTTTTGGGAGACACACAAGGTGCCAGGTTCTATGGTAAGCACGGAACCACCCTGCACCTGTTTGTCATGTTGTTTCCCGTGCAATACATGGAGAAACGTTTCGCACTCGAAACAAGGGGGGAAAGGGGGGAAACAAGAGGCATGGTGCAACGTATAGACCGCAGGCATAGTTCACAAGGAAAGCAACAAAAGCTTTTTTAATAAAAAATGAACGAAGCACAAAAACAAGCGTGTGTGGAAGAAAAAAGAAAAGGGAAAATATTTTTTCTGATTCACAGTGGTGTTTATGTTTTGGGTACGGGGCGGAGAATAAAATCTGTTCGATAAAAGAAACGCAAGCTTTTTGTTTTATCTTGTTCAACAAAAATGAACAGCAGTGAGCATATGAATAGGTCTCACCATGGCGCACATCTCTGTGTGGAGGGTGACGAGGGCGGCCTGGCGGGAGGCGATGTGGTGTTCGGCTGCGACAAGGTGGTCTGCGGTGTCTTGCTCGTGGATGCAGATCTGCCATCACGGGATAGGTGTGTGGTGGCAAGACGCAGGCTTCTGTTGACACCAGTTCTTCCGCCTCCACGGAATACAAGGGGGCAAGTCACCACACCCATTTCACATGGTGGCAAAGCATAAACATCACTCGCAGTAGGGGTACAGATATTTTGTCGCAATGGTGGTGTTGTTGGATGATACAAACACGACCACACGCGAACATGGTGATATCGCAAATGATTCATCATAGGTGGCAGAAACGTCTGGGATCACAAGTACACGGGACATAGTCGCCACCTCATACTGGTGCAACTCTGCGCGTAATGCTCCATCGTCAGTACGCTTTACATAGGCCACGAGGTACTTCCCACAGAGGGTGAATTGCAGGTCACAGAAACATCCAGAGATAGTGGCGTTTTGAAGAGCCGCACCACTCCAGTCGTAGAGCTGCACTCTGCGTGCCTGATCATTGTCCACCACAGCAAAGACAGAGGCACACCGTGAAAGTGCCGCGGAATACCCATCCGATGGCACACATGCCACAGCTTCTCCTGTGTTCACATCCCACAGACGTGCGTTCTTGCTACTGTAGGAGGAGGTGATCACCCACCCACCACAGTCCGACACTGCCACACCATTACACCCTTCGTGCGAGAGAGAGCGGAGCAACGTCAGGTCTTCGTCATACACAGAGATGCCGTCATCCCCTTGGGAGACAACAACATTGCCACTCGCGAACACTGATTCTGAGGCGACGTGGACTCTGCGGAGCACCTCCCCACCCGGAAGCGCAATCTTGAGAAAGTAATACCTACACGGCACGTAGCAGAGTGTCTTGCACCGTGAGATGGCAGGTGCGCTGGACGCACAATGCACATCAATGGCGAAGGCAGTCTCGAAGGTTTCTGTATGGAAGCCATGAACAGACGTACGATTCCTATAGAGGCAGAGTGCTCCACAACGCGACAGCAACAAGTCGTACACTGTCCCCTGTGCACTGTACTCAGCAGGACACTTGATGTCGGCAAAGCGAGGACAGGCAAGCACAACCTGCACCCCTGAATCAAACGCAGTGTCCTGCAGACGGCACGTCCCCTCCAGCACCTGCGTGCCGATGCGCATCTCGACAGACGCAGGCGAGACAGCAAGCGCCGTGCACGCAACCTCCTTTGCCGCTGCAACGTCCGCCTCGCACGGCACCTCCACTGTCGCAGTCACGCCTGACTCTTCCAGCACAAAGGTCACATCCATCATTGTTTCAAGAGCTGTGTTGGTGGAATGCAATTGAATATTGTGTTTGATGTGATGTATTGTATGACTTCGCAACTCGAGTGTTCAGGTCAACGACATTCAAAGAATGGGAAGGCAACACTGTGCTCACATTGATATGGAAGCCTCCGATAGACGCCAACAAAGCAACCCAGACACACCTCTGTTCCCTGACCCTCCCGACCAACAGACCAGGCAAGCACCTTGCAGGCGTCTCTGACTCGAAGTGGTGTGTGGTTACGGAATGCAGATGAAATACAGTGTTCGAACAAAAGGGAGAAACAAACAAAACATCCGTTATAATTACTAGATTCTGGCCACGGCGAGCATGGCAGAAATGGGTGATGGAGGTTTGGTGGTGGGGGGTTTGAACCACCGCGGGAAGGTATGTGAGAATTCTATGCCAAAATGGGGACTCTTTTGGGGGGATAGGTTCTTCTGGGGTGGACTGCCTGCGAGAAGCTGCACAAACACAACCTCTCGCAAAACATCACTCAGTAGGGGTACAGATGTCTCGTCACAATGGTGTCACGTGCCGAATTCGCAAATAGTATCACACGTGAACACGGCGATATCTTTAATGAAAACACAGCGAAGTCTGAAAATTCACGCACACAGGACATGGTCGCCACATCATACTGTTGCAGTAAATATTGTTGAGCGTGCACCAACTCAAGTAGCAGGTACTTCCCACACTGAGTGAACTGCATGGAACAGACAAAGAGATACCCCGGTTTATCAAAGCTGCCAAGAGCCGCACCACTCCAGTCATAGAGCTGCACTTCATTAGAGCACACCGCAGCAAAGACAGAGGCAGACCGTGAAAGCGCCACGTGCCTCCCATCCGCAGGCACACATACAACAGCTTCACCTGTGTTCACATCCCACACACGTGCGTCCTTCTCAGTATTGGAGGAGGTGAGCACCCACCCACCACAGTGCGACACCACTGCCTCGCTGTACCCTTCGTGTGAGAGAGTGCGGAGCAACGTCAGGTCTTCGTCATACACAGAGACGCTTCCTTGTTCACCACAGGAGACAACAACACCACCACGCGCGTACACTGTGTATGAGGTGCCGTCGACTTTACGGACCACCTCCCCACCCGGAAGCGCAACCTCGTGTACGCCTTCCTTGCACGCCAGGTAGCAGCGTGTCTTGCACCGTGAGATGGCAGGCACACCGTACACATCAATGTCTACTTTGAACTTGAAGGCAGTGCTGAAGGTGTCTGTATCGAGGCCGGTGATATAGCCTTGCTTCTGTGTAAAGAGGCAGAGTGCTCCACAAGGAGACAGGGATAAACGAATCACATTCATTTGCTGTCCACCAGTTGGCACCTCTAGACTGTACTCAGCAGGACACTTGATGTCAGCAAAGCGAGGGCGGGCAAGCACAACCTGCACCCCTGCATCAAACGCAGTGTCCTGCAGACGGCACGTCCCCTCCAGCACCTGCGTGCCGATGCGCATCTCGACAGACGCAGGCGAGACAGCAAGCGCCGTGCACGCAACCTCCTTTGCCGCTGCAACGTCCGCCTCGCACGGCACCTCCACTGTCGCAGTCACACCTGACTCTTCCAGCACAAAGGTCACATCCATCATATTGTTAAGGGGTCTGTTGTGTTTGATGTGATGGTTGGTGGGGTCACTTCGCAACGACAAATAAGAAGGTTGGTGGGTTGAATACGTGTTTCAACAAACTCTGAAAAAGTAAGCAATTTGAAGATACCCTGCGGCAAACACACAGGATATGTGAAAAGAAACCTCATGGCTTGCCCGTACGGTGGTGTGAAGGGGGAAGGTATCCACACAACCGCTCGAAGGCCGGTTTGTGTTTTGGTTTAACGGATTATACTCATGGAAAAGAAAGCAAAGAAAACTTGGGGCTGAATATGACTCTCGTGCACGCACATCTTCATTTTCTTTCCTTACTTCAACTCTCTCTTTTTAAATTATTTGGTTTTGGTTGAGACACATCAATGGTGTCGGTTCTGTGGAATCACTGAACCACCCATATCCTGTATCACATCGTTGATTATGCTTTCCCTGCGTTGACTGCAGGAACGTTCGCGAACTATCGCGACCAGGAAATGGGACTTTTTAAACAACAATAAAGACAAATAACGCTAAGTCAATAATAGCTCAAAGAGAGAAATCACCCCCACGGAAGAAACAAGAAAGTAGCATCTGCATGTTTGAAGCACATCAGGTTGCGTGTCGGCTGTGCCCGCACACTATCAACAACCTCTCGCAGTCGACCCGAGTCGCACTGCTCCCGATGACACATTGGCGACAAAACACAAGCAGGAAAAGCTACAAAGCTAAAAGCAGGACAATAATACGCTAAACCATGCGCACGGTCCAAACAGAGATTGCGTGTCGGCTGAGCGCGCACACTATCAACAAATCTCTCGCAGTCGACCACGAGTCGCCCTGCTCCCGATGACGCATTGGTGACATAACACACAAATTTAAAATAACACACAGGGGTTACATAGGTAAAAAATTAGAGATAAAATACGTCGACCCGAGCCACATTGCTCCCGTTGCAGCTTTTTTAGTGAAAAACCAGACCCACGCAACAAAAGAGAAGAAGAAAAAACAGAAAAATGCTTGACAGCTGAAGTATGACACCCTAGGTTGCTTGTCAGGTAGTAATTCCTAACCTGCTAATTCCCACAACCTATTGTAGTCGGTTTTCTTTTCCACATGATGACGTGACAAACACGAATACGAAGAAAAAAATGTGCTTGCTTCTTTTTTTTTTAACTACGTCCAACAAGAAGCAAACGCAACACCCATTCCCTCCCATCAAAGCCGCACCACAGGGCAAAGCTGCAAAGCAAAGGGGTCTTTGCAAAGCAAAGTCTCACTCACTGTTGTATGGGTAGAGATGCCTTGTTACAATGGACGAGCCTTGGCCAAACACAACCACACGTGAACATGGGGATATCGCAAACGATGAACCACTGATATTCTTAATCACACGCACACAGGACGTGTTCGCCACATCATACTGGTGAAGGTCGTAGTTCCAATCAAACCCAGGTCCCGTGCAATGTCTTAGTATCACAAGGTACTTCCCACACGGTGTGAACTGCATAGCCCCAACAGGTGCATCCATATCAACACTGCGAAGAGCCGCACCGCTCCAATCAAAGAGGTGCACGTTGCCAGAGTCCGCTACAGCAAAGACAGAGGCAGACCGTGAAAGTGCGACAGCGCACATTGGCGCAGGCACACATGCCACAGCTTCACCTGTGTTCACATCCCACAGACGTGCGTTGCTATCGATTTCGGAGGCGGTGATCACCCACCCACCACAGTCCGACACTGCTGCATTGCGGCACCCTTCATGTGTGAGAGAGCGGAGCAACGTCAGGTCTTCGTCATACACAGAGACACCGCTTCTGTCCCGTGAGACAACAACATTGCCACACGCGAACACTGAGTGCGAGGAGCCGTCGACTTTGCGGATCATCTCACAACCCGGAAGCGCAACCTGTCGCAGGCCTTGCTCGCTTGCCAGGTAGCAGCGTGTCTTGCACTGCGATATGGCAGGGGGGTATAACGCTATGTAGGATAGTGTGGAGTCGAAGGCAGTGGTGAAGGTTTCTGTGTCGAAGGCACCAACACGCCCCTGGAAACCACTTTTTGTGAAGATGCAGAGCGTTCCACAACGCGACAGCGACAATCCTTCTACACGGGCATCGTACTCAGCAGGACACTTGATGTCGGCAAAGCGGCGGGCAAGCACAACCTGCACCCCTGCACCAAACGCAGTGTCCTGCAGACGGCACGTCCCCTCCAGCACCTGCGTGCCGATGCGCATCTCGACAGACGCAGGCGAGACAGCAAGCGCCGTGCACGCAACCTCCTTTGCCGCTGCAACGTTCGCCTCGCACGGCACCTCCACTGTCGCAGTCACGCCTGACTCTTCCAGCACAAAGGTCACATCCATCATATTGTTAAAGGGTCTGTTGTGTTTGATGTGATGGTTGTTGTCACTTCGCAACGACAAATAAGAAGGTTGGTGGGTTAAATACGTGTTTCAACAAACTCTGACAAAGCAAGCAATTTGAAGATACCCAAACCGTCCAGTAAGGACACACTGCAAGAGTAAGGAAAGTTTGAAGATACCCTGGCAAACACACAGGAGTGAGGTGTGTGAGGTGGGCGACCTGTGGCAGGCAAAGAAGAGAAAAGCAGCAACAGGGCTGAAAGGGGGGTTTCTTGGGGGTGTTTTGAGGGTCTTTGGTTTTCTTGCTGGTACCCTGAGTTATATTCATCATCACTCCCCCTCCCCTCCCTCCCCACCGCTTCCCTCCTCTCTACTGACACACTGCTCACCAGAGTATGGGTACAGATGCTGTGTCACAATGACGCCGTCTGATTGCATAACCACAACAACACGTGAACACGGCGATATCGCAAATTCCGCATGCTCGGTTTGCGACATAACACGCACACAGGACATGGTCGCCACATCATACTGGTGCAGGTATGACTTGAAATCGGAGTAAATGCTGCTGCCATCAGTATCATCGGTGTCCTCATCAGCCATATATACCTCTACCTTTGCCACAAGGTACTTCCCACATGGTGTGAACTGCATGCGCTGGACATCCCCATCTATATCAACACTGAGAAGAGCCGCACCACTCCAATCATAGAGGCGTACACTGCTATCGCTCCCCACAGCAAAGACAGAGGCAGACCGTGAAAGCGCCACTATACACCACCACCCCTCCGCAGGCACACATGCCACAGCTTCACCTGTGTTCACATCCCACAGACGTGCGTTGTCCTCTTCGGAGGAGCAGGTGATGGAGGTCATCACCCACCCACCACAGTCCGACAGTGCCAGGTCCCTGCACTCTTCGTGCGAGAGAGAGCGGAGCAACGTCAGGTCTTCGTCATACACAGAGACGCCGTCTTTGCCCTTCGAGACAACAACACTGCCACAGGTCCGTATTGAAACGGAGGGGCCGTCGACTTTGCGGAGCACCTCCCCACCCGGAAGCGCTAACTCGAGAAGGCAATCCTTGCATGCCAGGTAGCAGCGTGTCTTGCACTGCGAGATGGCAGGTGGACCGAACACTTCATTGTCCACTTTGAACTTGAAGACAGTGTCGAAGGTTTCTGTGTCGAAGCCGCCAACATGCCCACTCTCGTTACTGTGGACACAAAGCGTTCCACAACGTGACAGCGTCAACGACGTCGCTTGCGGCTCTGCAGTGTACTCAGCAGGACACTTGATGTCGGCCAAGCGAGGACAGGCAAGCACAACCTGCACCCCTGCATCAAACGCAGTGTCCTGCAGACGGCACGTCCCCTCCAGCACCTGCATGCCGATGCGCATCTCGACAGACGCAGGCGAGACAGTAAGCGCCGTGCACGCAACCTCCTTTGCCGCTGCAACGTTCGCCTCGCACGGCACCTCCACTGTCGCAGTCACGCCTGACTCTTCCAGCACAAAGGTCACATCCATCATATTGTTAAGGGGTCTGTTGTGTTTGATGTGATGGTTGGTGGGGTCACTTCGCAACTCGTGGAGTGAGTTCGTCTCTGTGATTGGCAAAGAACGAGGGAGGGAGTGCTGTGTACGGTCTCCAACACGGATCAGTGAAGGATGGGATCTCAAGCACAGAACAGTGCGAGTTCCAACTTGTCCGACCTCTGTCACATTGCCCTAATATACCTGAAAGAAAAAAGGGCACAGCCGAGTGCGGTTGTCAAAAAAAATGTGTTTTCTCGAGACTTTTTATGGGGGCGTGTATCGTATGCTGTATTGTTTAATTTAACATTATGCAAAATGAACATTACGCATCCACTTGCCGTTTGGATAAAGAAAAAAGACGAAAGGGGGTTCGGGGGGAAGTGTTTAACTCTTGAACGCATCCCCACACTCAGGTACACTTTTTTATCACCAAACGCTGCTCACAATAATGAACGATTTTTTTTTGACAATTTTCCTGGTGTGTGAGTGAGATGGGGAGCACGGGAGGGAAAAGAACGACTCGTGGTTACTGAAAAATTTACTTAGAAATGCACACGTCTTATCAAGAATAAATTTTGGAACAGGACCTAATAGCAACCTGCTCCCCTACCGAACCCAAGCAGTTATGTGATAACGTTTTGTGTTTGTTATTGTGCTTATAACATGTGCTTGTCATGTTATGACATGTGTCGTTCGTCGTGAGGGTTGCTTGATGGCAGCCACATCAGTGCGCGCAACCGATGCGGAAGCAAGGTGGCACCACACAGCTGCGACAGTGGACACAGAAGAACTCTGCCGTGTGGAGCAGCAGCGCACCCACATACCGAATGCCAAACCCGCATGCGAAGGCAGCACACACATCTCAGCACCGTCGCTCCCGCACTACGGCGTGGGTGTCGGGAAGAAGTCCTCTGCAGTGTCCGACACGAAGCAGCCGATCGGTGCTGCCACGTGCCCGTTCTCCGTGAGGTACTGCTCGAGCCCCAGGCCTGTCTGGCCGTCGCTGCGATGGAAGGAGAAGGGCAGATCCGGTCTTGCCTTGTGTGTGTTGATCGGTGCTATGCACAGCTCCTCTGGTTTGAAGCCATGCGACGCCTTCTCGACCGACACCACGTAGTCACCGTCCACATCCGTGATCTGTGCGGCACGGACAGATGGGCCCTCCCCCGCATCCTCCAACACCTCAACCCACCACCCCTGCTGCAGCACCGGCAGCACACGTATGTTAGCGTACAACACAATATTATGAGGTGGTGTGAAAAAAGGGGCCTCCTTGTTGGGATCAGTCAGGCATTTGTGCGTTGTGCTATGTTCCAACCGGACTCGCCCCTCCGGCAGTCCACACTTCAAAGCAACCTTGCTGCGTAAACACCCAAGATCGTCCCTGGGCATATGATTCAGGAAGACTCGCACCTCGGAATGCTTGCCGTCTTCATACACGTTTATGCCGAATGGATGTGCATATTCCATAGCGCCGCAGCTCTCAGCATAACTGATGACGGGTTCCGCCTTGTCTATGGTGGGCGGCAGGAACGTGCACATCGCAGTGCTGCCACTGACAAACACCTCTGCCAGCATCTGTGTCAGAAGCGACCTTTTGAAGGGAGTCGGTTTCTTCTTCTTCTTCGCAGCCATTGTGATACAGGTTGCAAACGCGTCACCCTTCTCTCCAGTCGGTATGGCCACAACATAGAAGGAAGACGCACGGTCGTTTCCCTTCATAAAGTGAATGCACGTCGATGTGTCTTCGCTCCTTGGCATCTTGTGCACATCGTCAATCAACCTCGCTGCTGCGGCCCACGTCGCCACCTCCTTCGTAGTGGCGCCTTCAAGCGCACCGTTGACCACCTTCGGCAGCTCCATAGGCTTATTGGAGAACACGTCTACTGCACTGCTGTCTTCGAGTAGGAACGCCGCCATCGAAAACCTGACGTTCTTTGCAAAGCCCGCCTCCATGACACGCTTGGCAACCTCCAGTGTGCCTCGGCTCAAAGCACTTTGCTGGGTCGTATGCGACGAAGCATGTGCCTGCTGTGCCCTCTGTGGTGCGCAGAGGCAACGAAAGCGCCTCACCAAGAGCGGCTGTGCACCCATCCGTGCCAAGAGGCTCCTCGTGGAAGGTGTAGATGGTGGATGACATGGTGGTTGCGCTGACTTTGTGCCGACTGCCCCTGCTGATCATGTTGTCTCGATCAATGGAGAGGAGTGTATCTCTGTCCACTTTACTCTGGTCCTCATGAGACGTCAGACAGCAACCGAAGGTAAACATCTTGGTGTGGGGTGGAAAGTCCTGTGTGTCGTGTATGAACAGCAGTTGTGCACTACCTCAGAGCGGGACATTGCACAAAGGCTGGTGGTCATCTTCTAAGAAAGCTTGCAAGGGTATGTACACTGCTGTGCACACAAGCACAGCGCATTGAAGAAAAGAAACCTCATGGCCTGCCCTTACTGTGGTGTGAAGGGGGAAGGTCCACAACCACTCGTCAGCGGGTTGTGTTTCCGTTTAACGGATGGGATCCTCATGGAAAAGTAAGCAAAATAGAAACTTAACATTAATCGCACGACAAAACCAGGGTGTTTAGGGGAAGAAAGCTCCTTGATGATGTTTCATCTTTGACATTTCGCCTTTGCGCAAATGAAGAAGCTATTAGGCAAGAAAGAGGGACGCACCTCAGACCCTAGTAGGGGTGCAGGTGTCTTGTTAGTATAGTGTTGCCAGACTGGTTTTCAAACACAACCACACGCGAACATGGCGATATCGTAAAGGGCGAACCTTTGGTGTTCGGTATCTCACGTACGCAGGACATGCTCGACAAATCATACTGAAGCAGGGACCAGGCACCGCACTGTACATCCAGACTGTTAATCACAAGGTACTTCCCACACGGGGTGAACTGCATGCCGCAGAAGTAAGTGCCTGAGTCCTGGGCAAAGCTGCCCATAGCCGCACCACTCCAATCATAGAGGTGCACTTTGTCAGAGCCCTCTACAGCAAAGACAGAGGCAGACCGTGAAAGCGCCACATTGCCCCCTGCCACGGGCACACATGCCACAGCTTCACCTGTGTTCACATCCCACAGACGTGCGTTCTTCTCCTTGTCGGAAGAGGTGATCACCCGCCCACCACAGTCCGACACTGCCACCTCGCTGCACCTTTCATGCGAGAGAGAGCGGAGCAACGTCAGGTCTTCGTCATACACAGAGACGCCGTCTGTGCCTCGGGAGACAACAACACCGCCACACGCGAACACTGCATACGAAGGGCCGTCGACTTTGCGGAGCACCTCCCCACCCGGAAGCGCAAGCACACGAAAGTCCTCCCCACACGCCAGGTAGCAGCGTGTCTTGCACTGCGAGATAGCAGGGGAAGCGCAGAAACGAAGCTGACTTACACTAAAAGCGAAGGTAGTGTCGAAGGTTTCTGTGTCGAAGCCACTAATAGTATGATTTTTATCACAAGAGAGACAGAGCGTTCCACAACGCGACAGCGACAAGTGCTTCACTCCTTCCTGTACGTTGTACTCAGCAGGACACTTGATGTCGGCAAATCGGCGAGCAAGCACAACCTGCACCCCTGCACGAAACGCAGTGTCCTGCAGACGGCACGTCCCCTCCAGCACCTGCGTGCCGATGCGTATCTCGACAGACGCAGGCGAGACAGCAAGCGCCGTGCACGCAACCTCCTTTGCCGCTGCAACGTCCGCCTCGCACGGCACCTCCACTGTCGCAGTCACGCCTGACTCTTCCAGCACAAAGGTCACATCCATCATATTGTTAAGGGGTCTGTTGTGTTGTGATGGTTGGTGGGGTTACTTCGCAACGACAAATAAGAAGGTTGGTGGGTTGAATACGTGTTTCAACAAACTCTGACAAAGCAAGCAATTTGAAGATACCCTGCAAACACACAGGAGACGTGAAAAGAAACCTCATGACCTGCCCGTACTGTTGTGTGAACGGGAAGACACAACCGCTCGTCGGTAGGCTTGTGTTTCTGTTTAACGGCAACCCACAAGAGCAGAACAACACACACACTCTTAGAAGCAAACGCCCATGAGACCTGGAGTCTTTGTTCTTTAACGCGGGACCCACCAACACGGGTTTTTCCCTTTGGCATGCACGACCGAGCTTTAGGTCCCTGCCGATTTTTCGGCACCGTAAGTGACACTATGTCAGAACACACAAACAAGTGGGCCACTACGTTTAGGCGTTACCCACTCTAAATCTGTTATCAAACACACACACACAAGCAAACCTTTTTTTGTTGTATCGACAATCACCTACCGAGGTAGGATCTGTACACAATGTCACCCTAAGGCTTTGTACTTAATCGGTATGGACGGAGGCCATCCTCAACCCTAGAAAGTAGCTTTTATTTGTTGATTTGCATTCAAAAGTGCTGTTTTGTACACAAAAGTTGCATCTTCAAAGTTTCAGGGTAAGGGGGTGGGTTAAAAGGGGTCACGTGAAGAAAATAAAGTAGTTGGCAAAAATTTCAGTACATCATGTTTCAGTCCTAACTGCATACATTGGTTGTAACAGAGGGGACATCGTCAGTGCAAGACCCTCCGTGATGTAAAGAGATTAAGCCACTGTTGCTATTATGCTGGAAATTGCCTAACGTGCACACCTTTCCAACTGGCAAAAGGGGAGGTGTCGTCACTCACCTGTATCATCATTGAAATAACATTGCTTACCAATGGTACACTGGGACCATATTTTGCGCAAGTGCAACCAAGCAAACACCGCCGCTAGGACTGCCCAGGCAGAGAGTAGGGTCAAAAGGTTCACTGGATCCTCATGAATAATGAAAACAAACAAAGTGAAGTTGATCACATGCTTGGATGCAGGTCGCGAAAGAGTCAACAAGAAACGATACCAATGCAAAAAAATATACAACAACAACGCTTTTTGTGTATTGTGGACCGCCTGCGAGAAGCTGCACAAACACAACCTCTCGCAAAACATCACTCAGTAGGGGTACAGATGTCTCGTCTCAATGGTCTCTCGACCCGAGGTCGTAAACAGTACCACACGCGAACACGGCGATATCGTAAATGTCAAGAGTGCGACGCCAGAGAACGTGCGCACACAGGACATGGTCGCCACATCATACTGGTGCAGAGTGTACTCTTCACAATATATTTTCCCACTCTCTCTAAAGCCAACTACGACGTACTCCCCACATGGAGTGAACTGCACGGCATCGACGCGAGACTGCTCCTTTTCAAAACTGCCCAGAGCCGCACCACTCCAGTCATAGAGCTTCACTTTGTCAGAGCACACCACAGCAAAGATAGAGGCAGACCTTGAAAGCGCCACGTGCCTCCCATCCGCAGGCACACATGCAACAGCTTCACCTGTGTTCACATCCCACAGACGTGCGTCCTTCTGCAAGATGGAGGAGGTGATCACCCACCCACCACAGTCCGACACTTCTGATTTGCGGCACACCTTGTGCGAGAGAGAGCGGAGCAACGTCAGGTCTTCGTCATACACAGAGACGCCGTCTTTGCCTTGGGAGACAACAACACCGCCACACGCGAACACTGCGTACGAGGGGTCGTCGACTTTGCGGAGCACCTCCCCACCCGGAAGCGCAACCTCGTGCATACCTTCTTCCCTGCACGCCAGGTAGCAGCGTGTCTTGCACCGTGAGATGGCAGGCTTATCGCACATCTCAATGTCTACTTTGAACTTGAAGGCAGTGCTGAAGGTTTCTGTATCGAGGCCGGTGACATAGACTGCCCTCTGTGTAAAAAGGCAGAGTGCTCCACAAGGAGATAGCAATACGTGATTTAGCGACGTCCACTCCCAACCAGTTGGCGCCTCTGCACTGTACTCAGCAGGACACTTGATGTCGGCAAAGCGAGGGCGGGCAAGCACAACCTGCACCCCTGCCTCAAACGCAGTGTCCTGCAGACGGCACGTCCCCTCCAGCACCTGCGTACCGATGCGCATCTCGACAGACGCAGGCGAGACAGCAAGCGCCGTGCACGCAACCTCCTTTGCCGCTGCAACGTTCGCCTCGCACGGCACCTCCACTGTCGCAGTCACGCCTGACTCTTCCAGCACAAAGGTCACATCCATCATTGTTTTGCGTTGCTTCGTGAGAAGGTGCAAATCAGCACGTTTGCTCCACCACAAACGGAGGGAGTGATGAGGTGGGTGGGGGAGAGGTGTTGTTCTGTGTTGCATGTTTGTGGTGGTTCTCGTTGTGAGAGGTGACGAAAGGAAAATGATACTCGGCATCGCGATCTGTCACGCACACGAGAGCATCGCATGGGCAACGTGTGAGGTGGGCGACCTGTGAGGCAAAGAGAAAAGCAGCAACAGGGCTGAAAGGGGAGTTTCTTGGGGGTGTTTTGAGGGTCTTGGGTTTTCTTGCTGGTACCCTGAGTTATATTCATCACCAGCCTCCCCTCCTCTCCCCACCCCTGGTCACATATCACTCACTGTTGTGTGGGTACAGATGCTTTGTCGCAATGACGCCATCTGATTGCAAAACCACAACCACACGTGAACACGGCGATATCGCAAAGGACACACCTGAGTTTTGCGGTATCACACGCACACAGGACATGGTCGCCACATCAAACTGGTGCAGTTGTGCATAGTAAGCACCATCATCATCCCCGACTTCCCTGACCACAAGGTACTTCCCACACGGGGTGAACTGCATACCCCTTCCATCCCCATACATATCAACACTGCGAAGAGCCGCACCACTCCAATCAAAGAGGCGCACCGTGTTTTCCACCCCCACAGCAAAGACAGAGGCAGACCGTGAAAGCGCCATACACCACCCACTCGTAGGCACACATGCCACAGCTTCACCTGTGTTCACATCCCACAGACGTGCGTTGCTCTCGTTTTCGGAGGAGGTGATCACCCACCCACCACAGTCCGACACAGCCATGTCCCAGCACCCTTCGTGCGAGAGAGTGCGAAGCAACGTCAGGTCTTCGTCATACACAGAGACGCCGTCTCCACTCTTTGAGACAACAACATTGCCACACGCGAACACTGAGTCTGAGGTGCCGTAGACTTTGCGAAGCACCTCCCCACCCGGAAGCGCAACCATGCGTACATCACCCCCACACGCCAGGTAGCAGCGTGTCTTGCACTGCGAGATGGCAGGCCGACCGCGCACGTCACCGTCCACTTCAAAAGAGCAGCAAGTGTTGAAGGTTTCTGTGTCGAAGCCACCAACACGCCCATCGAGGCTACAATAGACGCAGAGCGTTCCACAACGCGACAGCGACAAGGGTCCCACATGCGTTGCAGTGTACTCAGCAGGACACTTGATGTCGGCAAAGCGAGGACAGGCAAGCACAACCTGCACCCCTGAATCAAACGCAGTGTCCTGCAGACGGCACGTCCCCTCCAGCACCTGCGTGCCGATGCGCATCTCGACAGACGCAGGCGAGACAGCAAGCGCCGTGCACGCAACCTCCTTTGCCGCTGCAACGTCCGCCTCGCACGGCACCTCCACTGTCGCAGTCACGCCTGACTCTTCCAGCACAAAGGTCACATCCATCATTGTTTTTGGCTTATTATTGCTCTGGGGCAGTGTTGAGGGTGTGGGGGAGAGGTGTTGTTCTGTCCTGCCTGGTGGTGGTGGTTTTCGTTGCGAATCACAAAAGCAAATTTTACGAAGACGCCTCAGGAACATGCAGCTTGCCTATCTGTACAACACACTGAGGAAGGTGGCGACAGTGGTTGAGCTTCGTTTCCACAGGGGAGACCGATGAGGCACTGCTTCACGAGAAGCATCTTCAATCAGCTTCAACACGAACACAGCACAACGACATTGCTCTGATGACGTGACCAACACGAATACGAAGAAGAAAAATATGTGCGAGGGTGCTGCTTTTAAATAAAAAAAAAGGCGAAGGGAAATTCTTCGATGTTCGCTTCCCTTTGGCATTTTGCTCTTTGCAATTACAGCTCTCCCCAAAGCAGCAATTCAATGCGCTGTGGGGGTAATGTGCAATGCTAATCAATGGCAATAGGCAATGCGGGACACTTCACTGAAGGACACACCCTCGACAGGATGCAAAAAAAGCAGAAAGTATTTCAACATATGCAATCAAATTGATAGCATAGGAGGGACAAAAAATGTTCCCATATTTCTGTATGTTTTGCAAAAGGTAAAAAAGAATAATAAAATGCTTCGTGCACAATTTGAAACTTCAGTAGATTGGTAGAAGCACAAAACAAAAGCCTCAGGAAACCACATACGTGGGGGAGCCATCGTAACGATGGGCTGTGGTGCTATCCTTGTGATTGATTTGCAATCACAATATTGCGTTCTTATTGCTTAATTCTGGGGCAATACTTTTTGTTTTAATTTTTTTTTGGGCTACAATTAGGATAGCCACAATTTTTTCTTCAGGAGATCATTAGAGAAAGAGAAGCAGCCTTTGCAGTAGATGTCAGGGAAAAAGAAAAGCAAAAAAAAAGGAAGTATTTGCTAGCTTCCACAAAGGGGATGGAAGCAAGCTTCGAGCAAAAAAAAAAATGTAAATTATTTCAACATATGCATTCAATGAACTGATCGCATAGGTTATAGGGATCAAAAATGTCCCCATCCTTTGGTATGTTTTGAAAAACGTAAAAAAAAGGTACACAAATTGAAACTTCAATAGATTGGTTGGACATTAACCCTGTTTTCAGTCCTCAGAATCATGCAGTTGTATTTGAAAGGGTGGACAGCTTGATTTCCCTTTTATTTGAGGTGTATGTCGTGAAACCGATGTTCCTTTGAACATTTGGTACCTTCTACTTTAGTATTTTTTGGGAATCACACAAAAACATAAAAAAGTTTTTTGTTGTGTCGACAATCACCTGCTGGTGCAGGATCTGTACTCAATGTCGCCCGAAGGCTATTGTACTTAAAAGATATAGACGGAGGTCGTCCTCAACTCTGGAAAGTCGCTTTTATTTGTTTATGCATTCGAGTGTTTTTTTTTTTTTTTATAAAGAAAGCCAGGGTTGTTTCTAGGATCTCGTTTTTTTTTCTCGGGGGGGGTCAATTTTTTTCCCAAAAAAAAATTTTTTTCCGCCGGGAAAAAATGGTCTTTCAAGGGTTTTTGGGTGAATTCCGAGCTTTCTCGACGAAGCCTCGATCTCACCAAGAAAACCCCAAAGCTTCAGAATATCATGGTGGTATGTAGCTTCTGTGCGGGTATGAAACAGGTAAAGAAACGGTGGCCATGGTTCCTGGCGAAGCCACGGTACGCAACATTTCTAAAATTGCGCTTAAAATTGCACTATTGTACAGCCAAACTATGTCATGGGAAAAATGTGATGTAAGCTTGCGCCGCAGGCGCACGGTACGCTGCTTTTATTCTTTTCGCCAAATCTTTTTTCACACTCCCATCACCGTTCCACGTGGTGTAGTCGGTGCGGGTGTTGTCGCTCTTTACCAGTGCCAACACTGGTGGTGGGTGGAAAACGTGTAGTTCGGGGGGAAATTATGTAATTTTTTACAGGGGGGTGAGGCTGACCAGCGCACCGTGCCAGATTCTGGGGGTAAAATTGACCCCCCCCGACCCCCCTAGAAACAACCCTGAAGAAAGCAATCCCGTGGATAGGCCTACTCATCTCCACATTTCCAACGCACAGAATGAGTCTGGGATGTCTTCGCTGTCTTCCTCTTCACTTGAAGACCCTCCTGAGATGAAGAACGTGCCGCAGGGGCCGACGCACACCGCCACTAAGGCGGAAATTGCGCTCTCAAGCCTTTTCTTGACCTGCCCTGTCTCGAGATCCCATATGATGATACGGGACGTGCCGAGCTGCGTGGCGACACACATATCCCCTGCAACGGAACAGGACAGGATCTCCACCTCACTGCTGTCCACTGTGTCGTCGTCTGTGTGAGGGGTGCTGAAGCCGTCCGTTAGTGATCGAATCTTTGTCCGCGACTTTACGTCCCAGAGCTGTATGATACCGTTCAAGGTCGTCAAACAGCGTTCCCCCTCAAGCGCCTTGACGTGGAGATACACCGGACACACCTCGGAGCTGTCCTCTTCGCTGTCCTCTTCGTTGCTCAACTCACCAAAGACGACAACATCATTGCTCGTCAGGTCGCATCGGCGTAATCCCGACTGCCCACCCATGATGCAGTATTCAGCAGAGGGGGCCACCGAGACGCGGAGGAAGCTGAAGTCTTCATGCTGATTGAGCGGGGAGGTGGTGATGACACGCAGCACAGTGAACGTCGTGACGTCCCAGATGGCAAGCGTGCTGGTCAGCGCCTCCTCGTCGGTAGCAATGACCGCAACCTGATCAACCCCCACATCGTCTATCCCACGCACCTTGCCCTCCAAAGGAAAGACCCGTGAAGTAGCATCTGTCTTATAGTTGGCAGCATGCAACTGCATCGTAGAGTCGTCCATAAAGAACACTGTGGCATTGTCCGCACCAAAGTGTGAGAGCACGAAGCCGTTAAACTCAGAGCATCCTGTGTCATATTCACGAAGCATCCCCTCCGTGTGTATGTCGTACACGACTGCCTTATCTCCAGACGTCGTGACCAGAACCTTCGCGCCATCGGGGCTTATCACGACATCCAGACACGCCTGCTTCTGGCTCCGCACAATCGGAGTGTTCTTCTCAGGGTAGTGTGCCCTACCGAAGTAGACGCAATCCTGCTGTGCGATGCGTGTGTCCTTCAGCAGGGTGGTGTTGTTCTTGAGAAGTGTGTCGCCCAGGAAGTAGTCTACACCGTGCCGAGGCATCCCCGCGTCGTCCGCGATAAGCGCAGTTAAGTCGCCAAGGGTGGCGTCAAGGGGGACCTCCACACAGCCGGTCCGTCCACAGCTTTTGCCCTCATAGAATACCTCCATGGGAAGGTGTGTGTTGTGTTTGAATGCCAAGTGAGGGTAATTCTTGCGCAGAATATGGGTGTGTGTTGTGTTGTGTTGCTATGTGGGGGTGAAGGAGAGGGAAGAGAGAGAGAGAGAGGGCGTTTCAAAAGAAACAGAACATTTGATTTGAAATAGAAATCCCGGGATGAGTGGAAAAAAAAAAAGCGGGGGTGGATGAAATGGCAGTGTTTGTGTTGTTGACAAATGTGTTTAGAAAGCTCAGGAAGCAGTGTATGAACAGCCAAATGCATAGAAGAGGGGGGTAGAAACTAACTTTTTTTTTGGGGGGGGATCGCCCTCTAAAATGCTCAAATGAGGGGGGGGAGGAAGGGGAAGGGTGAGGTGAGGTGATGGTGTTGCAAAAACACCAAGAACTATCTATAGGTAAGCGATCCATTTGTTATTTTATCTTCTTTTTTTTTTTGAAAATTTGGTCGTATTAGTGCAGACATCCGAGGATGAACTCCACCTGACTATACTTTTTTTTGTTACATTTTTTCTTCTTTTTTGTATTGGCAGGGTTCTCGCTAGGACTTGGGAGTTTCAGGAGGGATCAAAAGACCCCCCAAAAAAAACTGTAGTTGCTGATGCAGGCACCTCCGACTGACCCACATACGATGCCAGCCATCATGGATGAAAGCACAAAGTACCCTGCGGCCTACAAAAACAAATGTCCCCAAAGTAAAAGCGGTCGCCGCGCGCTTCGCGCGCGCCTCCCTGCAAGAAAAAAGCAAAGATTGCAAAGAGTCTAGGATCTATGGCAAAATAACGTTGCATGGAGTGGGGAAAATTGTGGACGGGAAAAAAACGTTCTTTTTTGTTCCCCGGATCTAGTTTTTTTTTTTTTTTGTCCTATCGAATCATGGCCTTGATACGGGAGCGGTCGTATGGCTCGTCTGCTGGGGAACGTTGGTCGGGCTGGCTTTCATCGCTTACCTGTATAAAAAGTGAAGTTATAAAAAAATTTGACCACTACCTACTAGCCAACGACTAAGTCTCTTCCAATAAAAAGAGAGACTCGAAGATGGGTGTTGCCCATACCACAATACTGTTGCTCGCAACCACCGCAGCGATGATGCCACCTGCCTTGAGCTCCGAGGTGACCGTTGAGAGGATCTGGTGCCAGTAGTTCCGTTCGTCCTCTGTGTCAAGCTCGATGTCGATGGATGTCTTTTGCTGCAAGATGACCGACAGCGCTGCGTGCGGCCGAAGCGGCACGGTCCTGCTTTCACGATGTGCCTTGAAGACCCCTGTCCTGTGCCCTGTCACTACAGTCACAATGTCGTTAATCGCAACAGATTCGTCATCGAAGATTTCTCCGTCACGCTGCGGCGGGCGCCATGCCAACCTCTTCAGATCCTTTGTCATAAACATTTGACGAGGGTTAGGCCCCATAGGCCCTTCGGGGCCACCGAAGAACATGCTGCAGGAGAACCCCTGCAGCATGATCTGTAGGTATTGCACAGCGATTTCCTCGCGGGAGCCGAGGGAAAGCGCCGCGTTTGTTGAGGCCATATCCCCGGGGGAAGCCCCGACGGGGCTGAGGGCGTGCCCAGGGTCGTCGTGGTGGCGGACCCCACCACGTTGCTGCTGCTTCCACAGCTCGACCTCTGCCTGCAGTGCTGCGATGCGTGCACTCTGGTTCGGGTCGGGCTCCACAACCTCCATGTTGGGATCGTGTGTGCCCATCTGCATTGCGTGGCGCCGGTTCGAGTAGGTTTCGATAGCAGAGTTGACTGCCTGCTCCTGGTATGCTGCGAGCGCCACCTCTGGTGTGGCCTCCTTCCTCCTCGGCAGAAGACGCTCGCCAATTCCTGAAGGTTGTTTTTAAAGGGTAAAGAGAAAAGCTGGTGGTAAATAAGAAGGGAGAAATGAGGGGGCGGTGGGATGTGTGCAAAACGAAGGAGAATAACCCACACGGTGTCATATTCCTCCAAAATATCTGAGAGGTTGTTGTCACTGATTTTTGAGGGATTTCGGGGGAGGGTGCTAGGGGGGTGTGTGTGTTTTGCGTACCTGGCTGTCTCCTCCGTGAGAGCTGTGCGGCGCGCGCCTCGGCAAAGGCACGTAGCGGGCCTTGCTGTCTGTGGCCAAAGCGCTGCACGGCATCTGCACCTGCAGGGTCGTCCGCGTGGAAGTCGAGTGTCGTTGTGATGACATCGACGTCGGCAGCACCCTCCTCATCGAGGACAAGCATTTCCTCATCTGAGAGCTCCGAGTCGGAAGAGATGTAGTCGTCGAAGCCTTTTGGGTGGGTGTGATGTGGTGTGGTGTGATGTGTGCGTATGTGGAAGGGGAAGAAAACAACGATCAAGTTTGTTCGTTGGAGAATAGAAAGCAGATGCATGAAGCGTCCTGTAGTAGCTGCTCAGAGGTCTCGTGGGACAGCGAAATCGTTTTGAAGGAGAGCTAAAAGAGGGTTGTGTGAGTGGGGTGGCATACCGACTTTGTCCATGATCTCCCTGACGTGCCCTGTGTCCTCGCCAAGCTTTGCCAAAAGCTGGTCCAGCTTCTCCTGCAGGACGTCCTCCTGCTTGAGCTTTTCGTCAATGAGGAAGCGCATGTCGGAGATCTCGTCGACCAGGCTCTTGCGGTACTGGTTCGGGCCGTCCATCTTCTGTTCGATGGCAGTAAGCTCGGCACGCGCCTTGCTGCAGTTGTTTGTTGTTTCTTTGAGTGCAGCGTTGTCCTCTGGCCTGACTTGGTACTGCTCCTTGATTGGCCCGAGGTCTTGGAGCAGGGTGTCCATCACCTCGAGCTTGTTGGACAGCCAGACCTCGGGTGTGGACTGCTGCTGCGTGACGGGCTGGACGTTCTTCTTGAGGTAGTCCACTTTGGTTTGGAGGTCGCGTGCGCAGTGGGTTTTGATGGCGAGGAGGGTGTGCGCCTGCTGCAGCTCTTGCATGGCGCGGCCGGCTGCGGCGAGGAACTCATCTGCCATCTCGCGGCGGCGCTTCGTGATCTCCGTGTAGGCGTTGTGCAGGTCGTTGGTGCGCTGCTTCATCTCCTTTAGCGCGTCCTCGCCCAGCCGTACCTGCTCCTCCAGGTATTGCCGTGTGTCATTGCTCCGGTCGAACCCAGCCACCTCGGACTCGACAGCTTTGAGCATGTCGCGGATTTCGACGTTGTACTCCTGCTCCTCACGCAGACGTGTCTGCAGCATGTTCTCGTCAATCACGACGCATTCAATCGCGCGTTTGATCTTCGCCCGCAGGTCCGCTTTGTCCCGGTCGACCTCTGCCAAGCGTTCGCGTGTGGAGTGGACGTTTTGCTTCCCTTCGCCAATGCCCTGGTATGCGCCCGCAATAGCGTCTTGCAGGACCTTGACCCGTGCCGATTTGACGAGGTACTTCTCGGACAGCTTCTGGTAAATGGCTTCCTGTTCGTTGTCGGCGATTTTAAGGCGTTGCCATTCTCGGCGGATGTCGCTGATGGTGGGGAGAAGCTCGCGAGTGTCTCGTGTGATGGATTCGCGTCGTTGTTCCAAGTCCTTCCGCTTCACATTAGCATAGCGTGCGACCTGCACGTCAGAGTCGTGCCGAAGCTTTTCAATACGCGAACGCTGCTTCTGAGCAAGGTACAACAATTCATTTTTAAGCTTGATATGGTCCGGTGGAGGCCCTTCCATATCGTGTATCGATGTTCCTTTTGAGTGAATATTTTTCGATAAATTGTTGGAGTGGTGTAGTTGCCTCGGTTGTGTTGCCACAGTTTGTGCAATCTCTACTGTCTTTTGAAAATAGCTATTTTTTCTTCGAGAGAAACAGTCGTTTTCCCGCACGACCACTGCCTGTAGAACACATCTCTCCTCCACCTACACCAGGGAGCTCCCGCCCCGTATCCCCGCGCTTACAAGCGCAGAAGGTTAAACAGGAACGAAGTGGCAGTGTCCGAGCCAACGTTTCGCATCTGCTGCAGGAGTGGCAGCGCCTGATAGCTCAGATGAAGGGGCGGGTGAGAAAGCAGGGAAGGAGTCTAAGACGTCTGTAGATAAACATTCACCAAGGGCAACATGGAGGCTGGGATGCACTCACATATCACACGGAGAAGGAAGAGAGCTTGAGAAATGCTGCGTTTAACTGCTACAGTCTACTACGGTGGGCTACGGAGGTAAGAAAGGGGCGAGAGGGGGAGGGGAGGGAGAAAGGGAAAGTGATAAAAGATTCGTTTCTTCTTGCATGTAGCCGGGGAGGAGGGTAAACAAAATAGAAAAATATAGAAAATAGAAAAAATACACACGGCCTTCACTTCACCCCTATTTTTGGTGATGCAAAAAAAAAAGAGAAAAGTTTATAAGATGAATCTAAGCCTCTCGTGCTGAGTCACCCCCCCCCAAAAAAAAACCTCCCCTCAGGTTTTTCCTCTCAAAAAAGAAAGAAAAGCAACCAAAGGAAAAGGTTGGCTCAGATGCGACCAAAGCCTCTCTCGCTAATTTATTTTTTCAAAAAAAAAAAAAAAAAAATCTCGTTTATTTTTGTATGGATATTGCTGTAGTAAGAGAGCATAACATACACGAGACGTCGTCTGCGCCTATCTCCTCGCCTCCTTCCACCCCCCCCCTCCACAATAAGAATAAAACTCACGTTGGCTCGAAATCACTGTAGAATAAAACAGGCGGTCTCTGAACTCCTATCCTTTCTCCGTCATTCCCCCTTCCTCTCTCTCTCTCTCTCTCTCTCTCTCTTTCTCTTCTTCCCTTGGCACAGACACGACGTCTATGCGTGGGTCCACTTGGGCTCACGCTTCTCGACAAAGGCGGACATCCCCTCAATCTTGTCGGCAGTTCCGAAGGTGGACTGGAAAAGGCGCTTCTCGAAGTGAAGTCCGTCGCTGTAGATTTGAGATTATTTTTTTTTAGAACAGACGTTTGATACACCCCCCCCCCTTCTAGGCTCGCCTTGATTGAATGGTTTCTGGACAAAAACAAAACAAATTACCGACCACTACGCTCACTTTTTGTGCGATCAAAACCGGAAAACAAAAAGGTGGAAAAAAAAATGTGTTAAACTGAAGGTTGTTGTGGTTACTTTGAGTACTCAAAGAAACAAGCATTCTGTCTTTTTTTTCAATCCGTTTTGTATGGTATCACGTAAATGAGCCCACATCATTCCTCGACTCCCCATCTCCATACCTGATTCCGGTCTCAAGCGCCTGGTTCACAGCAACCTTCGCGAGCTCGGTGGTGACTGCAGAGTAGCCTGCGATGGTGGTGGCAGACTCGATGGCCTTGGGGAGGAGGTCCTCGGGTGCGTACACCTGCGCAACGAGCCCTGCCTTCTCTGCATCTGCTGCGGAGTAGACCTTGCCGGTGAGCACCCACTCCATGGCACGCGACTTCCCGATGAGCTTTGTGAGGTTCTGGGTACCTCCTATGCCGGGGATGGTTCCAAGCTTGATCTCGGGCTGGCCGAACTTAGCCTTCTCGGAGGCGTAGATGATGTCGCAGAGCATGGCCAGCTCGCATCCTCCTCCCAGGGCGAATCCGTTCACTGCTGCGATGATCGGAGTCTTGGCACGCTGCACCTTCACCATGTCGCCAAACAGGTTCGTCTTGTAGACGGTAGGGAAATCCATCGACGCCATCTCCTTGATATCGGCCCCCGCCGCAAAGGCCTTGCCCTCGCCAGTCAGCACAATGCAGCCAATGTCGCTGCTCTGGTCGAAGGCCTCCACCTGGTCGGCAAGGTCCTTCACGAGGGCGGTGCTCAGCGCGTTGAGTGCCTCAGGGCGGTTCAAGCTGATCACACCAACACGGCCCACCACCTTGGTGTTCACAAGAGACAGCATGCAGACGGAACGGCGGAACATCGTTGAAGTGAGTGTTTTTTCTATTTTTTTTTTTTCGATAAGTTGTGTCGGTGGTAGTGGTGCGGATAACGATGCGAAGGGGTCGAAAAAAAGGGGGGAGGGTCTATTTGTATTGTTCACTGTTCGCAACAGAAAGACGACGCATAAAAAAAATAAACTCGTTTTTCAAAACAAGTAGCAAAAACACAACACCTTCTTTTCATTACAGTTTTCTTTCATGGGTTTCTGTTCCTTTTTCTTTTGTTTTCTTTTTTGTATTGACAATCACTTTGTTCCTACCCCCGACTGGAAAAAAAAAGATCTTTTTTTTTTCTATACATTGTACCGACGGCCACCCCTGTCGACGTTTTGTACACAGATTTCGTACTTTACTTTCAACTCCTAAGAAAAAATATAATAACACCTCCTGTTTCCCTTTCTCAGTTTTTTTTCTTTCTTTTCTTTGTAGGCCACGCAAAAAAAAGCAAGATAGATACCAGGAGGCACAACGCAATTCTCAGTCCAGGTTCTTGGACGACAGGGGGGGGGAGGGAGGAGAGGGTTCCAGAGCACACAAAAAGAAAGCGTGCATTAGGAATACACGTACACATCCATATTTTGGGCCAGATTCCGACAGGAATTAGCCAAAAAAAAACAAACAAACCAACTCCTATTAAAACCTTCACACAGCGAACACTACTATGCCACAGCATGGGGGAAAGATGAGACAGCGTCTCTGGTGCATCTCTTTCAAAAACCAAACTTTTGCAAAAAGAAAATTGAATCCAGCCTCACTGTCCTTCGCAACACGGTTCAAAGGATGTAAGGAGACAAATTGGTGGCAAACACACAAAAAAACACACGGCGGCAGAAGGCTGAATAAAAGGGGCGAGGGATGGAAAGGGAAAAAAAACTCACCCCGCCTCTCCTGTTTGCCTCAAGCAGACATAAGAACGAAAAGTTTATAAGATGACTCTAAGCCTCTCGGACTGCTTAGTCTGATTAGATTACTTAATGTTTTGAACATTGGTTATTCATCAATCTTTTTTGTTGTATTTTTGGATCCTTTTTGTTTTGTTTTTGTTTTTTTGTAAATATGCATATTCAAAAGTTTTTGTAGGGTGGTACATCTGTACCACAAGTCCATGTTTCAGTCCTAAACGCATACATTAGTTGTAAACAGAGGTGGACTTCATCAGTGCATGACCCTCTGTGGACTTGTAGATAGTGTTCCGCTGTCGCTCAAGGCCCAGACAGTTTTCGAAACCTACATTGTAAAAGAATGAAAAAATCAAAATTGCAAAAATAAAAGTGGATCATGTTCAAAAAAAACTTGTTTTATATTTTCGGATGATCGTAGCTCACCTCATCCAAGGCAGTTACTCTGCATATAGCAGGGTACTTTGTTAAAAAAAGGTCAAATATAACGCCACTACTGACTCGCCACGTGGGTCGATAGTCAGCATAATAGTGACACAGGTGGTTTGCAGGTTGTTAGTAGATTTTAATCTTCAACCATTTTTTTAGCTTTTTTTATGAAGAAACTTTGTAACTCTGGTTGATCAAGTCTTTTCTGCTCGGCTCGGCTCGGCACACTCGCTCGGCTCGGCTCGGCTCGGCAGGGGGTTGGGGGTTGGGGGCAGGGTCGGCTCGGGTATATATCCCGGCTCGCCCTGTGGGTCTTAATGGGTTCATCGCCCAAGCTTGCCCTTGGTCGGAATGGGTTGGCTGCCCATACTCGCCATTGCTTGTCTATCAGGCACGAAGTAAAATATAAAAGTTAGCTATCGACATCGACTCTATCATTTGTTATGCAGAAGCGCTGTCTTGATTGCTTACATCTGTTTGTTTCTTTTGTTTTTTTTATCTTGGATGAACAAAGGTGCATGTTGGTGATATTTAATAGTCGCCAACTTGTTGCAATGTTTTCTTGTTTGCCACATGTCAGGCTAAGCTTAGAAAAATAAAATAAAATGGTGGTCGTTGATGCTGATGGCACACTGTACGACGCCAGCCATCCGAAAGAAGCCACAACTTCCCTGGTGGCCAACGACAGAAAAAAAAGAGAGAATTGAACGACGACAATGATGTGTCACATTTATTCAAGGGGGTGGGGTGGGGTGGGGGGGTTTTGACATTGTACACGGTGATGATGTTACTAGGGTTTTTGATGATATAACTGGAGCACGTCATGTAACATAATATATCGCCAAAAAACCTTAGTAACATCAACACCGTGTATTAGTGAAAAACTACTATGTGCGGCAGTTAACACTAATCTGACAAAGTTGACCTAATACTACTGCCCTCTTGGTTTCATGACCTGGAGCACCCGGGCGGACCCCAATCAGTCTCCCACATCCATTTTGAGATGAGATAAGAAAAAGTGGACCTGACTGGTGTGACCAGAAACACCAAGAGAGAAAAAGGGTTTGGTGTGGTGAACCTAAGTGGGGGTAATCTCTCTCTCTCTCCGCTTGGCCATCTTAAATAAAAAAAGCACAAAACGCCAACACGAATACATGAGAATCGGATAAAAGCAAAGCGACGCTACCTCCCCGAACAAAACAGCCTGCAAAAAAATTGTACAAAAAAATGCTTCCACAAAAACGGTATCCAATATATTGACCGAAGTCTTTGCACTTCGGAAGGTAGAGAGAGGCATCGGCCGTCCTCTTTTTTTTTTGGGACTCTTCACAAACAGATTTTTTTTTTTTTTTTTTTGTCACGTAAGACCTCGCTCTGTATTTTCAAAACAATGGGGAATGGGGAAAGGGGGAAAGGGGAGAGAAGGTGCTTGCCGCTTCCACACACTACCTCCACACCATAGTAGCGGTGGCATTGTTGGGGAGCGAACGACGTGCACAGACGCACCTTATCGAAATTGGCCTTAGGGGGTTTGCAGGTTTTGCGAATCCCCATACGAGGCGTGACCTGCCAGAATTGACACGTCATATGCCATATGGTGAAAACGATGACATGTCAAAAAAAAAAAAACCACATCTCATGTCCATTCTTCTGTCATGCCACGCTGACACCCTATTGTGTATGGCCCCCACAGAAAACCTTCAGGATTATTTGTGAATATTTGTGTATGGTTCCCTCCAGATTTTTTTGTGGTTTTTTTTCGGTGTCGTACAAGCCCCCCGTGCCACCCCCATTATTGAAACAAAAAATGGATAGCGCCTCCACTGCACATTGGAGGTTCGTAGCCATACACAAAGATAAAAAATGTAGTTTGAAGTTTGTACAAAAAAAGAAAAGAAAAGAAAAGTGGAGGTGGAAAAAAAATCATGAGAAGAAGAATTCAATGATGAATGCACTTTTTGTGCACACGCAAACAAAAAAGGGGGTGTTTTTAGCAGCTACAGGTTGGAGAAAGATTTCTAGGACATGTCAGGAGTGAGGGGGGGGACCAGACCAGCCCAGCTTCATTTATCCCGAATGAGAGGAAATACCACACAAAAACAAAACTTCACCTCCGATTCAAAAATGTTTTTTTTTGACTTCTATCACGTCAGGGGAGGCAAGGGGGCAGAGAGGCAGAGGGATATAAAAACCTCGGGCTCGTTGTGACAAAAAAAAAACTTGAAAGCGACTGTTCCTCAGGGCTCTCAAGATCCTCCACGAAAAAAGCAGAATTTTCGAAATGAGGAGGATTCGTTTTTGCAAAAAAAACCCCCCAAAAAAAAATTTTTCCCCCGCAACAAGCGGTCGTCGCGCGCTTCGCGCGCGCCTCCCTGACAGCCACAGAGCGGAGAGGCGGGTCAATTTTGCGAGATAACAAAAAACGGAAATCTAATCCTTTCTCTTGCACCGTACGCTCCACGAACCGTACAAAACCAATACGTCTTCCAGAAGCAGGGGCTGATGCAACGGCGGGTAATTTTTTTTAAATGGCAAAACTTTTGCAGCTTTGGTCACGTTGCATTTTTTGGCTGCAAAATACAAGGGTATCCAAAGACATTGCCAACTATTTTTTTGCGGAGCAAAAAAATAATATAAATGGCGCCGCAGGCGAAAAAAAATTGGGGTACGGTGTAAAAATGCTTCCTTTTACACTACAGAATCACTCAACGAACCCTTTTTTTGAGTAGCAAAAAATGAAAATGGCGCCGCAAGCAAATTTTTTTTAAGGTGCAGCCCTGGACGGTGCATACAGGCTCGGGAAAATATTGGCTCCCTCGGGGGAGACAAAGTGACCCCCCACTATAAAACCCCTAGGAGGATAATCCTCCACCCGAGCCCGCCAAAAAAAAAAAAAAAGTGGAGGAAATCCTCCACCAAAAAAGCCTGAAAAAAAAAAAAAAAAAGCCCCTGGAGGAAATATCCTCCCCTACGTGGAGGATCTTGAGAGCACTGCTGTTCCTTCTCGCGCGCACACATTGTACAAAAGAAAAGCAGCAACAAATATCGGACAAAAACCACCATGCATTTCACGTCTCAAAAAAAAACGTTTTGACAATCCGACAACCTTTTTTTGATAAATTGTTGGAGTAGTGTAGTTGCCTCGGTTGTGTTGCCACAGTTGTGCAAATCTCCACCTGTCGTTTTTTTTTCCCCCCCCTCCCCTCGACCGTCCCCACACCCACCTTCATCGAAATACGCATTTGACAAGCAATATCATTTGCTCCCTTTCACGAACTTGACAAACCACCCAGAGGCAAAAGAGGCGAGACAACCTCCAGCCAGCATCAGCACATAACCCCTGAATAGATACCTGTAGTTGTGTGAGGTGTTTTGATAACGAATAAGGGGGTATTTTTGTGAACATGGCCAATGAGGTTGCATTTTTTTTGTACGGTACACTGAGTCTGCGTCACAAAGAATATTTTCATAAAGATAAAACCCTTCGCCATTTGGCTGCTCAACCGCCGCAACCAAACCACATTCCCTCCAATTCACTGCCAGAACGTAAGCCTTCACTCTCACCCTTTTTAAAAAGGTGCCACCTGTCGTTCCCTCACCCCCCCCCCCCCCCCTTCTTCTTGTTTGATGCGTTGACGCTTCCACAAAAAAAAATTAGTAAACATGACAACAAAACACAAAAATGCCCCCCCTTTTCCACATACTCATCAAGCTGCCCCGACTTTCCTCCTGCCTTTAGCACAAACCCCCACACCATGGGGCCTAGACTTGATCCAATGAACGCTGCGATACCCCATACACCTAGGTCTTGCCCGCTTGTTGCTTTGGAGGGCATGACATCCAGGGCAAGCGCATAGTCCACTGCAAGATAACATCCGTTCCCCACACCATAGAACGCAGCTACCCCATAGATATAATAGATTACAGACTCTGCGGGGGCTATGAGAGGCACCACGACGAAGAGAACGTAAACGACCGTCATCACTGCGCACGCAAAGTATATCATCGACTTCCGCGACAGCCCTTGGGTATCCGAAACACGCCCTACCGGAAATGCGACAGACGCCGCAGTGATCTGACCGATCATCGCAATCGCTGCCATTTGCTCCCTCGCTTGACTCTCTGTTTTGGTCCCAACGACGTCTCGTATATAAAACATCATAAAAGCTTGGCAAGACACCGCAGCATAGAAAAACGTTCTGCTCACAAAAACCCAAAAAAAGTCCATATCCTTCGACGTATCAATGGAATAGCTCTTTATGATCTCCTTTGCTGTTGGTTGTGATACCTTTCCTTCCAATGGTGTTTCGTTTGCGGCCATGCAGACCACAAAGATCACTCCCGTTAATAAAACCTGGTAAAGGAAATATGCGAGGTGAATATCAGTACCCGCAGAATACATTACGATAACGAAACCACAGAATGACCCCATAAGCTGTTGTACAGCAACAATCCCTGAGGCAGCACCTTGTCTGCTTTCTGAAACCAAATCAGGAACTAGGGAGCATTGCGCGGAGTATATAACGTTTAAGGCAGTCATCGCAAAGAACAATGCGACACCGAACGCCCAACGGAACAAATGCAGCGACGCGTAATGCATCACCGAAACGCTCATCAACGCCAACGCGGTGCCTCCCAGGATATAGGGCCTCCGTCTTCCTAAACGTGAAGTGCATCGATCTGAGACCAACCCTGTGTAAGGGCAGATAAGTTGTGACACTCCAATGACCAAAAGAAAACAGCCTAAAGCCATGGATTCGTCTTCAGGGAAAAGGCGAACTGCTTCGGCTGGTAAAATGAACAGCCCCATTGTCGTTGATACGCACCCATAGGCGAAGTTGAAGATCGTCATGCAAAATATCGTGAAGGTCCCGGTCTCGAGCTTCTTCTTCTCCAGAAGCGGGTCGTCGTCTGCAGTGGAAGATCTGTTGTGGGGAGCAGGTGCGGAGGGAAGCAGTGACTCTTCATCCTCCTTCAACTCCGCCTTCTTCTTGTTGCTGATTTGAGAGACGGGGCTCAAAGGGGTGTTTGAAAACGCATCTTCAAATGCCATTCCTTTACGCTTTTCAACCATTTTGTGGGGAAGGAAGGGGGTAGGGGGGGAGAAGGGAGGGGAGGGGCGCTGTGAAAAGAAAAGAGTCGAAAGAGGAAGGTGAAGGTGAAGGTTTTGACTGTGTAAAAAGAAAACTGTAGTAGGGTGTGGAAAACTCGTCGTTTGGTGCATTTCATCTGGGGGAGAAAATTGAAATTTTGAAAATGATCAAGAACACCTTTTGGGCCCGCATGGTTTCCTTCTAATCAAAGGAGATGCTGGGAGGGGGAGAAGATGTCCACCTTTTGTACAACCAGCTTCCGCAAAGATTTTAAAGTTGACTTGAAATACAAAAGCCCTCTCGTGACAGTGTACCTTTAGAATACAACATAACATCGGCGTACAAACCCTCCTTACCTTAGTTTTTTTACCCCTCCGGTGTTTTTCCCTCCCCTATGTACATGTATTGTACCCCACCAATGCTTTGTCCATCATACTGTAATGAGCTCCTCCTCCTCATGTGATGTTCCTTCTTTTTTCGAATCTGAGATCAAGCCCCCCAATACATCTTCGCTGCGTTATTATACAGGAGTGTTTCCGCCTTGGTGACTTCGCTTGCATCGGTGACACCCTTCCACCCACACAGCACTTCAAAGACCTGAACGATGTGGCAGGGCTCTTGACGGTTCTTTACTGTCTTTCCAAGCTCAAACTTTTTTTCGTTTTTAACCTGCGGGAAGGTTGTTTTGACCAACGAATGCCCTGGGTGGGTCGCGCGGATGTCGCACCACGGAGCATCTGTCTCCAGAAGAATACGATCCATCGGAAGCGATGTGATCATTTCCTGTGAGTACTCCGCTCGAAGCGACGCACCGTTAATGCCAACTGCTACCCCTGTTGCGAGCAGACTCTGCAGTTCTGTTGCATCTCCCGTGAAGGAATGACTACAGCCTCTCGTAAAAATCGCTTTGTTTGCGTGAAGCACCTTTTCAAAATCCCCCTCGGTACTCCGATTATGAAGGAACAACGGAAGCTGAAAGCTGTGTGCCAGCTGAAGCTGCGCCTCAAACCACTTCTTCTGCACCTCGCGAGGACAGAACTCCTCGCGGTCGTAGTCTAGCCCGCATTCTCCTATCGCCGCGACCACCCCTTCAGCCAGACCAGACACGATCACCTCCTTCAACCCATCAATCGTTGTTTCCCCTGTTTCAAACTCAGAGCAGCGAGTAGGGTGGCAGCCCACTGTACAACGCATTTCAATGCCGTGGGGGTTGTGCTTGTAGTCCTTGCAGAGCTGCACTGCAGCACGGCTTTCTTCAAGGTTGCCTCCGGTAATGAGCCATTGTGTGCATCCAACGGAAGCAGCGCGGGCGAGGATGAGGTCACGGTCATCTGCGTGCGCCTGCTTGCCACGGTACTCCCCACGGAACATAGGGTCCGTGAAGTTGACAGCGATGTCAAGGAATTTGCGGGTAGATGTGGGTGTGGGTGTGGGTGGTGCGGGTGCGGGTGGCGTGGTTGCAAGTGAGGCAAGCCTCCTCCTCTGCCTCCCCAACTCCCCTTCAATCTCCAAGATAGCCTTCCTCACCTCATCCGCCTCCGAAACAAATGCACGATGAAGAGGCATATTTATGTTTTATTTTTCCTGATAAATTGTTGGAGTAGTGTAGTTGTCTCAGTTGTGTTGCCACAGTTGTGCAATCTCCACTTTCTGTCAAGAAATGTGAAGTTGATATAGTGCAAAATGCCTCTGAGACTCAGGCACTGACACTCCACGGGTTATCAAACCCCCCGGAGTGTCATAAGAAAAAGGGATTGGGGTTGGGTTACCAAAAGGAGAAAAAGAAAACGCCCTTTTTTTTTTTGAAATACTTTGGTTGTATTAGCGTCAGCCAAGAGAACGCTCCGCTATACTTTTTCTTTTTGCGTTACCCCAGCTGGGGATACCCCTCACCCCGTAAGAGGAAGGGGATAGGACCTGATGCACCATGCGTCAAAAAAACTTCAAAAATTTGGCCATTCAGTGTAACACTCGAGGCATGTGTCACACCATAATTTGTGTGTCTACTAGAACCCCACCTAAGGGGGTAAGACCTAGAGGGTTCCTTTGGCATGACACGGACCAGGTTAATAGAACAGCAAGGGCTCCGACTGACCTACGTGCGGTAAAAAAAGAAGAAAGGTTTATAAGATGATCCTAAGCCTCTCGTGCTTAGTCACCTTATCATATTCGTTATCGCACAGCTTCAGCTGCGCAAAAAATAGTAGGGTAGGTGACGTTGTTGCGTTGATTACACAATCCCTCCTGTTTGAGGAATGATTTGGCCGTACCCGGTAATACTATTTCTCCTTTTAAAACAAGCTTCGTAGGAATAATAGAAAAACAGAAAAAACTGTTGTTTGAAAGCACAATGAACATATTGCTTGTAAAAGCGCTGTTTTTGTTGACAGGGTTTTATCCAGGGGGGGTACAGGGGGTACATTGTACCCCCTGAGGATTTTTCCAGATTTTTTTTTGAAAAATGTACCCCCTGTCAGGGGGTACATTTTGTCTTTTGGGGGTACATAGGAGGGAGGTCCTATATCACATGTGACCCCACCGTGGAGAGCAATTGGCTCGCTCGGTCAAAAGAAGCCAAAAAAAAAAAAAAAGGTTAGACAGTGTCCCCATGCTACCCCTCCACGACAACAAACATGATGTCTAGTTGCTCAAAGTTTTTTGCGACTGGTACTCTAAGCAGACAATTGGTGTAATAGGTTTACCCGACAAAGTTACACCAAGGCTGTGGTCAGACGGTCTAAGAGCAAAGTGAACGTGCAGATACCTCAGCTCTTGTCTCTTATCAGCCAGGACTGCGAAAACAGCGATAACAAGTTGCAGCGATAATGATTTCTCTTCCGTACTGAAGTTTGCGTGTGAGAAACACTCCCGTACGTAGCCGTGGCAGTTGAAGTTATGCCAATGGTAGGATCGATAAGTTCATGAGACGGGCAAATCGGAGAACCAACTTCGGGACGGCTCATACGAAGCCGTGCGAGAACAATTTGAGAAGATCAGCGTAGTTTTTTCCCCGCAGGGGGAAAAAATTTTCTTCATTACATCAAGCACTAGTAAAAATTTCATTTTTTTTTGGGGGGGAAATGTACCCCCTGAGGCCCAAAAACCCAGAATCCTGGATAAAACCCTGTGTTGTGCAAAAAAAAAAAAAATATACAAAGTTGACTTGAAATACAAAAACCCTCTTGTGACAGTGCACCAAAAATAATGACAAGAGAAGGAAAAGGGTTAAAGTCGGTGTAGAAGCCTTCAAAACATAGACACAAGAAGGAGAAAAGAAAATAGAAGAAAAACTTGAGAAACGAATGTACGCAACATTCCACCATAACCAATTTCAAACACCACTTAGGGTACTCTCACTTTTTCTTTTGTTTCTTGTCCCCGCCCGCTCGGATTTTTCAGGGAGGGGAAAAAAAAAAAGTGGGCAAAAAAAAAAAATGTACAGGGTTTCCACCAAGGTGGACCGGGGTGGGACCATGTCCACCCCATTATTTTTTCCAGAAAACTCCGGATTTTCACAGGGTTCTACATGGTGACCCCCGAGAAAAATGGGGTTTGGAGGTTGATGACCCCCCGTGGTCATGCGACCAGAGCATTTGGCACGTTGTAGCCGGGCAAGTAGTGGAGTTCATCCTCGGGTGTCTACACTAATACAACCACACGGTGGCCCAGCGGACCCTTTTGGGGGTACCCCCGGGGGTACCCCCAAAAGGGGTACCCCGCAGGGTAGGGTACCACACAGGGTAGGGTCCGCGGGGGGTACCCCCTCGCGTGGGCTACCCCAGGGGGTACCCCACAGGGTTGGGTAGGGTCCGCGCGGGGTACCCTTTGGGGGGTTTGGGGTACCCCGAGGGGTACCCCCCAGGGTCCGCGGGGGTACCCCATGGGGTACCCCTCAGGGTCCGCGGGGGTACCCCATGGGGTACCCCCGCGGACCCTGGGGGGTACCCCCCGGGGTACCCCCTGCACACCCGGTGGCTATTGCCTCCCAGGGAAAGGGACTCTCAAAAATTTTTTTTTTGCCCTATATAGGCCTAATTTCGACGATTTGAGGCCATTAAAAGCAAAAATTGGCACTTTTGAGCATCTGTGGGGGTCTAAAACGTGGTTTTGCGCAGCCGATTTTTCGTGGTTTTTTTACCAAAGACAAGTCGATTTTTGACCAATTTTTCATGAAAAATGTGAAGGAAATCGCTTAGGAACTTAGCTGTGTACGTGTTCTAGCTACTGCATACACCGCGGGGTATAACCAAAATGACCGTATTTTGGCTGAAATTTCGACTTGACAATTTTTCCTCGATTTGGTCAATCTGAGGTTTTGTTTGGGGTTTTTGGGCCATTTTATGACCAACCACGCCCGCATACGTGGGAAATTACGCGCGCAATGACGACGTCACGGCGTGGGGAGCCCTCGTAATTACGAGGGGTGCTCCCGTGATCCTTTGAGGCCATTAAAAGCAAAATTTGGCACTTTTGAGCATCTGTGGGGGTCTAAAACGTGGTTTCGCGCCCGAAAAGTCGTGATTTTACCAAAGACGCGTCGATTTTTGACCCAAATTTTTTTTTCTTCTCGCCAAAATCGGGCGTGGTGGGTCATAAATGGCCCAAAAAATACAAAGCCTCAATGAGCAAATTGTGAAGAAAAAAAAAATTGGTCGAAGTTTTGGTCATTTTTACCATGTGGCAACAAATAGAATGCAGGTATCAGTATCAGTGGGATTGTTCGTGCAGTGATGTTCTCGTACCTGGAGAGTAGGCCGAGCGAGTGCTGCAAGGTATGTTTTTAAGCCCCGGTTTTTACACCCCCCCGCTCCCCCTTTTCGCCTTTGTCCCGCTCGGATGTAAATCGAAGCATATTTTTATTGTCAAAATTGTCACTTTTACTTTTTTATCATGGCATCTCGTAACCTCTACAACTCTTTTACGTCAGGGAACCGGATGAGGTGCTACTTCCGGACTGAGGAAGGGCAGTCTTTTACTTTCTTTTTTGCATGGAAGAGGTACGGAGCGGCTTCTTGTTTGTTTGTTTGATTTTTTTTGTTGTAGTCTCTACTTTTGCACTCAATTTCTCTCAACAGGTACCCGAACCGACGACCCTTCATCGTGACAGCGAAACAGTGCCGATGGAAGAGCTGGTGCAATTATTGCAAACCGGGTGGGGACCGCAAAAGTTGGGTTTTTAAACCAATTTTTCCATTAACCCACCCCATAGACCGCCCCAATTATTATGAAACTCTTAGTCAGTCACTGCTATAGCCATTTAACCCAGGGAGCATAGCTAGTGCAAAAAATTCGACTTCGGGATCCGGAAAGTCTGTCCTCTGCTCTTGCGGAGGACTACAGTAGGCACAAGAAAATATCGCGTTCCCCCAGAAAACCAATTTTTGTCACAGTAATTTTTGCCCAGGGCATGCTCTTGAAGCATGGCGGCTTGGTGTGAGAAGGGGCAGTGTATTGTTTTGTTCTAGATTTCAACGGTTGTTAGAACGAGTCAAGTGGATGCTTATCTAAACACTGACTTTAGTACAGACCCGAGAGATCAGATATGACTTTGAGGAAAGAACAAAGCAATGCATCTGTACCCGCACGCCAGGTTGTAGTGACTCCAGAATTTTCTTAAGTTTGCGCGAAAGAGAGCGGGGGCAACTCCTTTGTGTCATGAGTCCGCTGTGTAGCACAAAGCGAGGAACCTTAAAACACTACCTGCGTGGTGGCTGAATTCACATCCCTTAGAATTACCAGAATTCAGCCTTTGTTGAAGTAACGTACATACTTGTATGTGCGTGTCACGCTTCTCCACCCTTAAATGGGTGCACTGCTTCACTGCAGCGGGTAAGCCTCTCTCGACTAGTGCGAACTTAAGAATGTTCTGCTGCAACTTACCAAAATCGATTTTCTCACCCCAAACACCCGCAACACCCCACCTGCTACTTCGGTAGCCTGTGTTGTTGGGAGTTGGTTCTCATGTTGATCCCCAGTGACTGTCTTGCACTGCTTCTTCTGAGCCCAACGCTGTTTGGCCTGTCGACGGGGTAATAAATACGAAGACAGGGGGGCGGTGCCAACAATTTTCCGATGATGTAACGTTTATCTGATTGATTTATCGTTTGATATACCTTGTGTGTCCTTCTTCATGCACACCAAGCAACATATATTGAACGGTATTTTCAAGCGATACTTCGTTATGTCATCGGGGGGCGGACCCCGCGCGGACCCTTGACTCTGGCACTCTGGCTGTACCTGTGTACCTGTGTACCTGTGTACCTGTGTACCTGTGTACCTGTGTACCTGTGTACCTGTGTACCTGTGTACCTGTGTACCTGTGTACCTGTGTACCTGTGTACCTGTGTACCTGTGTACCTGTGTACCTGTGTACCTGTGTACCTGTGTACCTGTGTACCTGTGTACCTGTGTACCTGTGTACCTGTGTACCTGTGTACCTGTGTACCTGTGTACCTGTGTACCTGTGTACCTGTGTACCTGTGTACCTGTGTACCTGTGTACCTGTGTACCTGTGTACCTGTGTACCTGTGTACCTGTGTACCTGTGTACCTGTACCGGGGGTACCCCATGGGGTACCCCCGGGGGTAGTCTGGGGGGTACCCCATGGGGTACCCCTCAGATTTGGGGGGTACCCCATGGGGTACCCCATGGGGTAGTCTGGGGGGTACCCCATGGGGTACCCCCCGCGGACCCTACCCTAAGGGTAGGAATGGGCCACCGTGCAAGTTTTCAAAAAAGGAAAAAGTAGCGTACCGTGCGCCTGCGGCGCTGTGTTGCTGACTACTGCAACATCCCCACAAGGTAGAGAACTGCACGCTCCAATCTGAGCCCCACGGCGGAGAGCAATCGGCTCGTGCAATCAAAAGAAAATGGCACGAGTAAAAAAAGTTGGTAAAGTGCGCCTGCGGCGCTGCCTTTTTTCTATCAGTTCTACAGGCGAACACTCGGCTCCCCTTTACCTTACACTGACGGGTTTTGACCAAAACCAAAAACTTGTCCATTTTGGAAAATTGACCCCATCACACAACGGACGGATTCCGGAAATGCAAATGCCGGTGTTTTCGGGCACTTTCGTATTTTGACGCCGAGGATCAGGGAGAGAAAATCTGGATTTGGGATTTCCCTACATGGATTTTGACCAAAACCAAGAATTTGGCCATTTCGGTAAAGTGACCCCACCCTGGCCACCACAGCGCGGACGGGTTCCGGAAATGCCACCCGTGGTACGTTTTGGGGCTGAACACCCACTTTTTTCAGGGGAAAAAATTGCTTCCAAATGTCGGAATTTTCCGAATTTTCCGGAAAATTCCCAGAATTAGACTGAAAATGACCCTTGTTTACGAGTATGGGTTCATATTTTGCAAAAATTTAAGTCACTGAAATTTTGTCCATTTTTCCGAATATCCCCCACCACAAGCCGGGATTGACTCGGAACTGCAACAAAACGCCCTCTTGGGCGGAAAAATACCGCACAGGTTTTTTTTCCCCCTTCACTTTTTTTTTCCTCCACTTTTTTTTTTTTTTGCTTCACTTTTTTTTTCCCGCCCGCCCGCTCGGATTTTTGGGAAACCCAAGGACAAGAAACAAAAGAAAAAGTGTGAGTACCCTTACCAAAAAAAAAAAAAAAATAGCCAGACACAACACCGACCACACAACACCCATCCTTTTTAACAGAATAACATACAGTGCTACACCCCCTTTTTCTCCTCTTATCTTATACCTTCAGAGTGGAGGTCGCTGTTCGCCCATTTTATTGTGGTGTTTGCGTTTTTCCGGACGTCGCTTGGTTTGGATAGCCCTCGAGTACGGTCTAGCTTTTCCTCTGTTGTTTCCCAGTCGCGGCAGAGACGGCAGGAACGCCATTTTTTGGCGTCGGGGCGCGCTGAAGAGGCGTTGCTGTGGAAGGAGGGGGGCGGCTTGGCCTGCCCTGGTGAGAGGCATTGGAGGGTGTTCCAGACGCCACAGCGCATGACGTTGCCGTCTCGGCGGCGCTCGCTGGCAGACTCTTGGAGCTGTTTGTGCAGTGTCACCTCCTCTCGGCGCAGCCGTTTTGACCTATCCCGCACAACTCCCCCCTTCCGCACCCCGGTGCCCAGTTTCGCGATCTTCGCCTCCAGCTGCTCCGCAGTCAGCCCCACCTTCTTCGGTGTCGGCTCCTGTGGTGCCGAAACCACGCTCAAAACCCGCCGTGGCGATTCTGCCCGCAGCGAGTCGAAGGCATCGAACACGGTCGGCATCACGTCCTGCCGGGTGTCCACTGTTGGCGGGGCGCGGTTGTGCCGCTTCTTCCGCTCGTGTGCAGCGCTCCCAGGGCGGTGTGCGCGTACAAAGGAGGTGCGTGAGGCCCTCTGAAAGGAGATGTGAGGGCCAAGCACGCTTCGAGGGTCGAAGGCGTCGTCGCTACCGCAGAAGACAGAGACGGAGTCTGAAAAGGGGGGGGTTCCATGGGGAGGGGTAGGGCGTAAGGGGTAGGAGGGGAGGGGACCCAGACACTCATAACAAATACTGTTTTTTTCGGTTTTTGATTCTCAGAACCGCAGAAGCCCCCGAAAACAATACCACCTAGAGGACCTTAAAAAAACGCATTGACTGCATACCATTCTTGCGCGCTGTCTGTGGCGGCTGTGGTCCTGCCCTTCTTGCCTCTTGCACCATGCGCGCTGAGAGCGAGCCTTGCGTCTGCGCGCGACGTGGCGTCTCGGGTGGTGAGATGACGTTCTCCGGGAGCGCACCTAGGGAAGGGATCACAGGCACCTGCGTGGTGCCTGCTAGCGTGCCTACCTTGCCACTGGACGACGCAGCGTGGGCAAAGGTTGTCGTCTTCTGGTAGCATGCGGCCGTCGGGTACTTAAGGGGGAATGGAAGAAAGCCCTCTGACTGCTGCGACCGCCCCGTATGTGAAGATGACGCGTCATCCTCCCCAACCTCCGTCCCGCTCTCGGAATGATGTACATCGGGGACCTCGATGGGACTCTCCTCAACATCCACCGGAAGCACATCTACACTACACGGCGCAGCAGGCACCTTCGTTTGCCATGTGTCCATATCCTTGATCTTCCATTTGTGGACCCCAAAGAGGCCCACCAAAAGGCCGCTCTCATGATGCAGCTTCACACTGCAGTCTGCGGAGGAGGATGCGATGAGCCCGCCTCCTGCACTGAGCCATGCGAGGCTGGTGATGCTGTGGGTGTGCGCTTGGAAGCCGGTCCCATCGCGGATGGGGTTCCCTGTGGAGAGGGGGGTGAGGTTGAGGACGGCAATGGCACCGTGCTCGGTGCCGGCGATGAGCGTGCTGTGGGTGGTGTTGGTGGCGAGGTGTGTCACAGCTGCGTGGTCCTTCAGGAGAATGGAGACGGTGCTCTTCTTGCGCACGGGGCCTGCGCGTGGGGAACGTCGTGGTGACGTAGGGACAGGTGTATGCGGTCGAGGGGAAGGGGAAGGGGAAGGTGGTGCCTGCACGCTCCCAGCAGGCGCGCACCGTACCTGGCAGAGGTGTACCAGGCGCTTTGTCAGGACGTTCCAAAACTCAAGGAAGCCGTCGCTCGTGCTCACAGCAATCACATCGGGGATGAGGGAACTTAACGACACAATCGCGTCGACCCGATAAGGCTTCCGCCGCAGACGCTCCAGCTCCGCCCGTCTCCGAAGCTGTGGATGCTGAAGGACGCGAGAGAAGTGCAGTACACTTCCCTCTTGGTTCTGCGTCTGCACGTTGTATACAACGATCGCACCGTTGTTCAGACCCAGCGCGACGCGGCGGTCGAGCCTCCCTACGCACTGAATCGCAAGCGGGCTGGGCTCCCCGGCTTCGGTGTTCTGCGGTGAGTGCGGCTGTTTGTCTGTTGTGAAGGTGGACTGCTGTTTGACGGTGGGTTTTGGTTCGTCTGCAAAGCCGTTGAGTTTGTCACCCACTGCGGAGAGCACGAAGGCCGTTGCGAGGGTGCCCCTGTCGCTGCATTGGCAGAGGCATTTGACCTGCTCTGAGGAGGTCTTCTCGAAGTCACCCAGGGGCTGCCCGTTGATGTAGTTCCACTGCATGAGCGTGCCGTCGTGGGCACCGGTGAAGAGACGGCGTTTTGGCTCGTCTACTGCGACGGCTGTGATGCGTGTGGATGTGTCTGGCATCATGCGCACAGCGTTGAAGCCAAAGAGGCGCACACCCGTCCACGCCTCCCATACGACGACCATCTCGGCATCGACGCTGACGAGGAGGGGCTTGCTCTCGTGGGAGCCTGCCGCGAAGAGCCCCAGGCACTGTGCAGAGTGCCCCTCGAAGGTGGTCGTGGGTCGCAGGGCAGAGGTGGAGCGCATCGGGAAGGCAGAAGGATACGTCGTGCCCGTTACAATGGTGTGCCGCCCTGCATCGTACGACAGCGCCAGGTGGCGGTGCTCACCCTGCGTGCCCTGCCCCGTATCCCACAGCGTCTGCATGCATCGGAATGTCCGCACATCCCACACCTTGACACACCGGTCATACCCCGCCGTCACAATCTGGTTGTCCTGATCATGGAACTGAACATGCAACAAACTTGCCGTATGTCCCTGCAAAGAAAACACAGGTTTCTTGATGAATGGGTTCCATATCAAGACGTGGCGTTCTGTCCCGCAGGTGGCTATTACCTTTAGTGTTTCGGACCAATCCAAAGAGAAGACGGACTTCGCGTGGCCACAGAGCTCGCGCACTGCGGATCCTGTATCTAGGTTTGTGACGCGCACGGTACCATCCCAGGAGCCCGTGATGGCAGACTGGAGGTATTTGGAGAGGCGGATCTTTGTGATGGCGGCTGCAGAGGAGGGGGCGGCTTTGGAGCCGTGCGCCTGGTAGTCGTATGTGAGGTGCAGCACGGTGCGTGTGCCCGAGAGTGCGGAGGACAGGTTGTAGAGCTGCATGCGCCCGTTGCGGAGTCCTAGCAGTACACTCTCCTGCCCAGCCTCCGACACAAAGCAGTCCAGTGCCGTTGGCGGCTCTGTCAGGTCCTTCAGTGCAGTTACTTCGATCTTGCGCTTCTTGGTGCGGTCCTTATGGCTCTGCTCCATCTGCTGTTTGAAGTCCGCAAACGAAGTGGTCCTATCCGTCTTGCACTGTTTCGCAGCGGGTGCGCCGTCGCCCCACGCCTTCTCCATGTCCAGTGCCACGCCGTACTTCCGACGGTCCTGTAGATTGCGGAGGTGCATCGACTCTCGCACATCCTGCTTAGCATGGGCGCGCCCGACGAAGGCTCGCAGGATCTCCCCGCTGGTGGAGTCTAGCACACACAGCTTCCGGTCCGTAGAGCACAGAATGATACGGCTTGCGCCCTTCATGAAGCACGCATCCGAGATCCACGAGGTGCCGTTATATAGGACACGTTCGTGCTGCAGGTCGGCAGCACTCCACAGCTTCACTGTACCGTCCCGCGAGAAGGTGTAGTATCTGTGGAAATAGAATAGGGTGTTTTAAACCAAAACAACGGAAACAAAACAATGCCAACACCTTTCGCCTCAAAAGCGCACAAAGAAAAACATAACACTGAACGCATCTTGCTCAACGAAGAACAGTCTTAGATCCTCAATGCACAACAATGAAGTCAAATCCAGACAAAAAGACCCCATGACCCACAAAGCATACCTTCCGTTCCGTGGGTGCACCAGGATCAGCGTGATGATGTCGGAGTGGTGCACATCAACGTCCTTTGCAGTCGGGTTGCTCTGCCCGACGTATTCAGACTGAACAGAGTCTTTCAGAACACGCTGCTGCGCTTCGAGCAATATATAGGTACTGAACCCATTCCAGTCGACACGCTGCGTGCCTCGCGCATCGATGTACGAAAACCACTTGCGCAGCTTCCGCTTCGAGAGCATGCTGCCGAGCACATTCGAAAAGCCATGCACAAACTCATGCTCGCTGAGACACCGTTCCCTCCCATCATCAGTGATGAACACCCGTTGCAGTGCCTTCAGCTGCACCAGCGTTATCTTATCTTCATACCCTGCCGATGTGCAGCCCTGCGGCGAAGACGGCGCATCGCTCTCAGAAGAGCCGTCGGAGTCCTCCATCTCCCTCAAGTCCATCTCCTTCCTGTTCTCCTTCGACACCTTCCATAGCCCCTCCAGCACGTCACCTAAGCAAGCCTCTACTTGGTTCGTCCGCTTGCCGCCTGCAGTCCATTCTGCAACGATTTCGGGTGCGGCCATTTAGGATAGAAACACGCACTATCTCCGCATTGTGTCAGCACCCCGTTGGAGAGGTTGGGGATGGGGGTGGGGTGTGAGGGGTGGGGGGTTTTGCGCTTCTGTTCCTTTTGAGTCGAGAAATGGATTCGGTTCGGTTCGGTTCCCCAGGTGACAGGGTGCAAGTGAAGTGCGAAGCACGGCAAAAGAAAATAAAACCGTGGGGTAGGAGGAAAGGAGGGGAGAAAAAATACCCTGGAGTGGTGGGTGGTGGAAAGGCCGGCTGTACCGGGGATGGACACCCAACCATTCAGTCCTACATCCATTTTTGTGGTTTACATCTGATACTCACGGTCACGACGCTTCTCCGTCGTACGAGGACATTGGTATAAGAACCATTTTTTGCCATTTTACACACCTTCGCCGCTCCAACAAATTGGTATAAGAACCATTTGTTATTTGTTCACCTTCGTCACGCCGACAAATGGTATAAGAACCATTTTTTGCCCTTCTACACCTGCGCCACTCCAACAAATTGGTATAAGAACCATTTGTTGTTATTTGTTCACCTTCGTCGCGCCGACAAATTGGTATAAGAACCATATGTGCTACTCCCGCCACTCATCGGATGAACGGGGATCATTGCGAACACAGGGTGTTTAGGTGCCCAGTGTGAGGAACGACTTCCAGAACTCGATGTTTAAAGCGCAGCTCGCTGCAGTGACCGACGTCTTTGGGTACGTGTCTGTGGTGTCAAACCCGCAAACGTTGACATGCGCGGTGTTTGAGTTGGCGATGAAGACTGCACAGTACCACCTGAGGTGGTATGGAGGAAGCGAGAACAAGAGAAATAGTCCCCAGGATCAGCGTGAAGACGGTACGTCGAGATGGCGAAAGCGACTGCAGAAACCATGTAGGCATCTGAAGAGATGGGAAGGCCAAAATGACTCCTCCGAACACAGACTGCTTGCATCACTCCTGGCCTATTGTAAGACATGCCACATTGACAACGACCATCGCTTTGACTTGCTGCGCACGTGGAAAAGTTGCCTCTGCCCATTTCGCAGTATGGGAGAGGCAAAAATGGAGCTCTGAGTCGCTAATTTGAGCAGATAAATGAAGGGTTTGTAGATGACCGAAGCCTCTGGTTGTTAAGCAACCTTATACAAAAAGAACCGGGTGTTTGTTGTCATTCTGTCAAAACGGGAAGAACTTGTCTTATTTTCCATCTTTCACTTCTTCTTTTGAATACGTTCTTAGAGGAAAAAAGTGAACAACGTTGCAAAGTGTCGATTTTGTACCCAACAAGCATTGCACACGACATGCAGTGCCAAGAAGGGATGAGACAGATAAAAAAAGAAAAAATAAAATTCTGGAGTACACACCGTACTGGTTTATCCTGGATGGGGCTGTCCTAATGTCCACCCAGATCCTGGATTAAACCAAACCAACCCAAACCAAAGCAATTCCCCCGACAAAAAATTACTAAGATGAACCTAGGCCTCACGTGCTTAGTCACCTTTTTAAAAAAAGAAATGGACGATACGAGAGAACGTAAAGCTTGCATAATGAAAATGGCAAAACGCTCCTCTGTTCCAAATGTATCAACAAAAAAGGAGAATCAAAACCTAACTATGTTGGGGCTCTTCGAAGCCGCCTTTGGAAGGAGGGAAATAAAACAAAAGAAGGGGTTGCGAAGATGATCCTCAGCCTCCTTCTCAAGGTGCATCTGCAAAAAAAAAAAACAGGATTAAAAAAAAGAAAAGTTTATAAGATGATCCTAAGCCTCTCGTGCTTAGTCACCTTATGTAAAAAAAAACATATCCTGACTTCACTGAAAAATAGCATTTTTTTTGTTGAGGACAATCTCCTGCAGGATCTGTACTCAATGTCGCCCGATATAGACGCACGTCGTCCTTTTTTTTCGTTTTTTGAATGAAAGGAAGAAGGAAGAAGGAAGAGGCAGCTTAGAGGTACAGCCCCTGCGCTCCGCTGGCTTCACCGTCGCGTTCAAGCTGGGCTTGTTTTCGCTGAAGCAGAGCGTCGAACCAGGAGCTGAGCTGGTCAAAAAATTTGTCCGCAGTTTTGGGGAATTTTTTGATCCACTCGCAGTGGCTTGCGTCGAGACGGGCCTCGTCGAGGTCGAGACGGTCGAGGAGCTGTTCGAGCTCCTTTTGGTATTTCTTCGAGACAGCGCTGTGGTGCTTGCGGAGGGGGTGCTTGCCGGCTTCATCCTTTGACCCATCGTCCTCGGAGACTGGCGCTGCGGTCTTTGCCTTTTTCCCTTTCGCGACCTTCGCTGCTTTCACTGCCTTCGCGGGCTGCGGCTCTTCTGAAGGGTCCAACGCATCAACGCCTACCTTCGCCTTCCCTGATTTGAGTGGAATATCAACTTCCCCTTGAATGTTGAAGACAAGAACACCACGTTTGTCACGGCTGGTTGCGTCGCTGCTGGTTGCAACTTTGTTGTCTTTGTCTTGGGGGTACATATCAACGGCAAGGTGGTAAGTGAAGTCGAAGGCCTTCTCGGACAGCGCGGTGTGCAGCGAGGTGTCCTCTTTGTACTGCGCGTCGACGTTCTTCATGAGAAGGCGGATGTAGTCGGCAAGGCGCTTCTCGCCCTTCTCAGAGGCGGGGTCCTTCTCCTGCAGGTATTCGTCGAGGGTCTTGTTGGGGAGTGCGCTGGCGATGCTTGCCCAACGGAGTTGCTCCAATGTCTCGCCCTGTGGCACCATGTCGTCAGCGACGAGGTGCTCGCCGAGACGTCTGCGGATGTTCTGGATGTAGTTCGGCGTCGTGCTGCACAGCAGGTTCTCCCTGCTCCACGGCAGGAACGGATCGAACACCACCGTTGCAGTGACGAAGCCGGTCTCGGTGCGCCACTTCGTGGCGTCCCCGAAAGGCTTCGAGAAGACAAGGTCGCCTTTGCTAGTGCGGGACGACAATGCATCACCCAAGTCAGGTGCACCATCACCTCCTCCAAGAAGCGCGCTCAATTCCATTATGTGGGTTGTGTTATCTTTGAGGGGGAGGAGGAGGGGATTAAAATTGTGAGAGGCAGGGAGGCAGGGAGGCAGGGAGGCAGGGAGGGGGGAGAGAGGGGATGAAAATAATGAATATGGGTGTTTTTTTAACGTTTTCAGACAGAGAGTGTGTGGGTGTTTGACTGTTCGCAATCGAAGAACCTTGGGTGGAGGAGATGGAAATCTGCCTCCACCCGGAGAAAAGGGAAGAAAAAGTGTGGGGATAGAGAAATTGAAACCCAAACGCATCTCAGTCAAGCACATCCAAAGGGTGGGGAGGCGTGAATGGTCCGTACCGCACTTCAACATACAGAGGTTGAAGGAAGGTTTGTGGGAAAAAGAAGAGCACATTGAACGTACAAAGAACCTCCATCCTCAACACCTAACTTGGTGTCGCAGCCACACTACGCACTGCGACCCCAGCTGCCGCCGCCATACTGCGTACCTGCGCCACCTCTCCCCCAACCAGCGGCCTTGGCAACACTGTCTCTCTTCCTTTACCTTTACCTTTACCTTTACCCTTACCCCCCTGCACCGATGGTACACACACGAGGACACTACCTTCCGAGATAGTCAGCGTTGTGATGCGGGGCACCACAATGCTATCATCAACACACCACGCAAGCGACAGCACGCCCCTATGGGTGGCACCTTCTCTGAGCATAAGCCTTAACCCCACACTCCTTGACACATATGGTCGGGACAGATCGAACTCCAGTGGTATCATGTCCACATGCTCCTTTGTGGACACCTTCTCCCGCCCCCCACTGCAGAGTACTGGGCGCCACTCTTTGAGTGGTGTTGGGTGTCGCGCTTTGTAAACCAAAAATTTGTTTGTTTTTCGTTTCGTTTTCTTTGGTGGGTCATGAGGCAGCGGAGAGGATGGATGCCATATCAGCATTTCCCGAGGTATCTGTCTGTCTTTTCGAACAGCCTGCGGTGTATCCGGCTGAAGAATCTGATGCGACGAAGCCACCCTCCTTCCTAAATGCGCTCCTTGAAGACACCCCCACCGTGTTGCCGATTTCTTTCGGCTTCCTGCGAAGATACATAGTGTACTCCGCATCTTCCCTGCAGAGAGACTCATTTGAAAACACACAGCCCCCGCGATACATAGAATCGCGCTTGTCACCACCGTTCCCTTTCCCCTCACCTCTGCTCGATCAAGCACTCCAACTCCTTCTGATAATACCACCACCGCGCTTAACACCACGCCAATCAACCCAGTATAATGACATTCCAACAATCCTATGAACCTGCAGGCCTCGAAGAGTGCTCTATCTACGTCGATTATTGAGGGGTAGGGTGCGTAGAAGAAGTCTTCGGGATGTTCATCTGTCTCGTTGTCTGTGTTCGTGTCAGTGTTGTGTGAGAGGATGCGCTGCATGGTCAAGACTTCCGTAGGGGAGAGAATGTTCGCGGAGTGTCGGGGGGGTGAGTTTGGTGTTTTAGTTGCAGTGCCGAGGAGCTTGCAGGTTTGCGCCCTGATCGAAATGTTGTCGCTGAAATTTTGTGTATTGAATCCGTCAGCTCTGACGTGCCCTGCCGGGGAAAAGCGTTGCCGGTGTATCTCCCGCTCTGCTGGTGTCAGTTGTGTGAGATGTACGTCGGAGATGAAACGTTTTGTTCCTTTCTTCGCGGCCCTTCGAATGCCTGCGAGATGCTCCCATACCTGTAACGCAAGGTGTCGTAAATCTTCTTGTTCTGCATCATCGGCAGATAATAGCTCTGCTAAATGAGATAACGTTTCAAAAATTTGACTAAATTTTTGGGTCCATTCCCTCAGTGTCTCATCAAGCCGCTCTTTATGGAGGGAGATTTGCTCGAAAAACTGGAGTTTTAGGTGCAAAGAATCGGAGGGGAGGGGTCGTGTTGTCGATCGGGTTGAGGGGTCGGGTGGGCGCCGTTTTTTTGCCAGCCTTCGTTGCCGTTTGTGAAGCGCGTCCAGCTTGGTTTGGCGGGAGACTGCCTCCTCCTTTTTGCGAAGCTTATCTTGTTTGGCGGCCTGCATGCCTCGATGTATGCGTTCCTCTTCCACTGTTAGGAGCGGGTAGCGGTCGGCGAAGTCAGCGTCAAGAGTGGCTATCGCGCTTCGAACGTTGCGAGACCTCTCTTCGAGGACGTATACCTCAGCCTTCCGTTCCTGCAAACTGCAGTCGTACCCCCCAGAAGGGCAATGCCCTGCCACCACCGTCTTCGCCTCGGAGATGTCAGATTTCAATTTTGCCAGCTCTTTTTGAAGGCGTGATCGTTCCCCTTCCTTCTCGAGGTGGATGCGGTCGATCTCACGGAGCTTCTGTCGGAGGGACATTTGCGCGGCACGTTTCGCGACATTGCGGATGGCGAACTTCGTGCTTTCCTTGCCTCGAGTGAGGACAAAGGTTTGGAGTTTGTCGATCGGACGGAGTTCGGTCGTCTTCGTGGAGTGGAGGAACATCACCTTTGCAGTTCCGGTTAGGTTTGTACCGCAGGAGTCGATCTGGGAGGTGGTGGTTTGGATGCGTTCGGTAAGGGATGCGATCTTGGCTTCGAGGGGCGCGCTCTGTGCGGTGGGGGTGGCATGGAGTTGGTTCTGCAGTACCCGGAGCTCCTCTGTGTCATGTGCCACTTCATCGTGGAGGTTGCGTGCCCGGTTGCTCGCAACCAATGCGCGCACGGTGCCGGAGAAGCTGTTCCGCGACTGCAGTTTCTTCGTGATATTCGCCACGGCGCGCCGCAAAGGGTGTGACGACGGTGACACCCCATCCATTGGCGGGAGCAAAGGTGAGGAGGGGGAGGAAGAGGAGCAGGTGGTCTGTTGGTGTGGTGTTGGTGTGGATTCTTTGTGTTGTAAAGGAGGAGATGAGGTGTGGGGTTGGTTTTTGTGGTCCGTTTGTCTGCAATTTCCACCAAGAGGAGATGGGTTTTAACAAAGATGATTATGAAAAAGAGAGGGGAAAAGGAGAGGGTTAGTGAGTGTTGTGAAGAGTCTGTGAGACGCTACTGAGAGCTAGTGGAAAATATATCCGTTTCGCTTGATCAGATCTCGACCGTTTGTTGCATTGCACGCTTCCACCCGTTCATAGATCACCCAAAAATGAAATACCACCTTCTTTATATGTTGTATATTAATGGCATCCATCCTCGTCTGTACTTCAGGTAAATCACACAGTTTATTTTGTGGTTTGAAAACCCCTTGGTGAAAGCAGCCGCTTTTTTGATAAATTGTTGGAGTGGTGTAGTTGCCTCGGTAGTGTTGCCACAGTTGTGCAATCTCCACTTTTTGGGGTTTTTTTTTTCCAAACCCCAAAAGTCCCGAAAAACCCCCCGAAAACCCGCGTCCTGAAGTACGGGGGAGAGGTGGAGCACAAAGGGGGAGGGATTTTAGAATTAGTAAAGAAATAAATTTCTTTTTATATGAACAAAGTGGAGCACAAAGGGGGGAGAAAACGGTAAGACTCGGGGCGACCGAAGAACGCGTCTTTCATTTCCAGACGTATTGCATACTGCAAAATGGAATGCAAGAAAACAGAGGAGCAAATCATGGAGAAAATCAGAACTTTTGTAAACTAAAGTCGTCTTAAGTTTTTGGCATAATAACGTAAAAAAAAGAGTACCGAACTTTACAATCGGGAGAAGAAAAAAAGATAGGATCTTTGTTTGTGCGGTCAAAGCGGGGTCGCACACCACACGCGTGTGACCCCGAAATGCGACGTGGCTCCAAACCCGGTTTACATCTGAAAAAAACAGGGGTAGGAAAAATCGCGAATAGAAAAATGGAGGAGAGATTGAAAAGTTGGAACGCTTCCTCACCCAGATCACGGAGTAGGTCGAGGGTGCAACGCAAATACTGATGCAACACACGACAGCAACACACCGCAGTACTCAGTAGGGGTAGAGATGCCTCGTCCTAAGGGCACTTTCTCCTGACCCAAACATAACCACACGTGAACACGGTGATATCGTAAACGCATTGCAAGGTTCTGGTATCACACGCACACAGGACATGTTAGTCACATCATACTGGTGTAGCTCGAAGTGCCAGTCATCAACAGATATTTTGCAATGTCTTTGTATCACAAGGTACTTCCCACACGGTGTGAACTGCATCTCCCCGAAGCCCCCTACAGCAACACTGCGAAGAGCTTCACCACTCCAATCATAGAGCTGCACGGTGTTGTTTGCCCCCGCTGCAAAGACAGAGGCAGACCGTGAAAGCGCCACTGCACACCACGAACCCGCAGGCACACATGCCACAGCTTCACCTGTGTTCACATCCCACAGACGTGCGTTGCTATCGATTTCAGAGGAGGTGATCACCCACCCACCACAGTCCGACACTGCCGCATCCAGGCACGCTTCCTGCGAGAGAGAGCGGAGCAACGTCAGGTCTTCATCAAACACAGAGACGCCGTCTTTGCCCTTCGAGACAACAACATTGCCACACGCGAACACTGACTTCGAGATGCCGTCGACTTTGCGGAGCACCTCCCCACCTGGAAGCGCAACCTCAAGAAGGCCTTCCCTCTTGCCGCACGCCAGGTAGCAGCGTGTCTTGCACCGTGAGATGGCAGGTCCCGAGCCGAAGCCAGCACATTCTATGTCAAACGTGAAGGCAGTGTCGAAGGTTTCTGTGTCAAAGCCTACGCAGGCAATACGTGCAGCGCCAGTCTTGTGGAAAGAGAGACAAAGCGTTCCACAACGAGACAGCGAGAAGTTGTGCAACTTGCGCTGGATGTGCTCAGCAGGACACTTGATGTCGGCAAAGCGGCGGGCAAGCACAACCTGCACCCCTGCATCAAACGCAGTGTCCTGCAGACGGCACGTCCCCTCCAGCACCTGCGTGCCGATGCGCATCTCGACAGACGCAGGCGAGACAGCAAGCGCCGTGCACGCAACCTCCTTTGCCGCTGCAACGTCCGCCTCGCACGGCACCTCCACTGTCGCAGTCACGCCTGACTCTTCCAGCACAAAGGTCACATCCATCATATTGTTAAGGGGTCTGTTGTGTTTGATGTGATGGTTGGTGGTGTCACTTCGCAACGACAAATAAGAAGGTTGGTGGGTTAAATGCGTGTTTCAACAAACTCTGACAAAACAAGCAATTTGAAAATACCCTGCAAATACACAGGAGATGTGAAAAGAAACCTCAGCTTGCTCGCACTGTGGTGCGAAAGGGGAAGGTCGATTTTCTTTTTCTTCAAAAACAGGTAGAAAAAGGTAAAACAAATAAGAAGGTTGGTGGGTTAAATGCGTGTTTCAACAAACTCTGACAAAACAAGCAATTTGAAAATACCCTGCAAATACACAGGAGATGTGAAAAGAAACCTCAGCTTGCCCGTACGTGTGGTGTGAAGGGGGAAGGGACACAACTGCTCGGTGGCAGGTTTGTGTTTCCGACCCACAACGAACCCACGTGTGAGGTGGGCGACCTGACACCCGGCGACCTGTGGCAGGCAAACAAGAGAAAAGGGTCAAATGCATCACTACTTTCCCTCCCCTCCCTTGGCCAAACATCACTCACTGTTGTGTGGGTACAGATGTCTCGTCGCAATGAAATCAGGATATGACATAGTCACAACAACGTGTGAACACGGCGATATCGCAAAGGGCGCATCTGCGCTATACGATATCACATGCACACAGGACATGGTCGACACATCAAACTGGTGCAGCGTTTCGAACCTAACATAATCAAAAATTACCACCCCCACCACAAGGTACTTCCCACACGGGGTGAACTGCATTCCCGCTACAGCCTTATCCATATCAACACTGCGAAGAGCCGCACCACTCCAATCATAGAGGTGCACGCGGTGCACGGTGCCACAGCTCGCCACAGCAAATACAGAGGCACACTACGAAAGTGCCACTCGTAAGCTCCCGTACCCCTCCAATGGCACACATGCAACAGCTTCACCTGTGTTCACATCCCACAGACGTACGTTCCGCTCGAAGGAGGAGGTGATCACCCACCCACCACAGTCCGATACTGCCACCCCACTGCACCGCTTGTGCGAGAGAGAGCGGAGCAACGTCAGGTCTTCGTCATACACAGAGACGCCATCTTCTTCGCCTTGGTTTATGCCTTGGGAAACAATAACACCGCCAGAGGAGAACACTGCGTCTGAGATGCCCTTGACTTTGCGGACCACCTCCCCACCCGGAAGCGCAACCTCGAGAAGGTGATCCCCACACGGCAGGTAGCAGCGTGTCTTGCACTGCGAGATGGCAGGCGCACCGGATACTTTATTGTCCACTATGAACGAGAAGACAGTGTCGAAGGTTTCTGTGTCGAAGCCGCCAATATGACCAGTCTCGCAACTATGTACGCAGAGCGTTCCACAACGCGACAGCGCGAACGTTGTCGCTTGCGACTTTGCAGTGTACCCACCAGGACACTTGATGTCGGCAAAACGAGGGCGGGCAAGCACAACCTGCAACCCTGCACCAAACGCAGTGTCCTGCAGACGGCACGTCCCCTCCAGCACCTGCGTGCCGATGCGCATCTCGACAGACGCAGGCGAGACAGCAAGCGCCGCGCACGCAACCTCCTTTGCCGCTGCAACGTCCGCCTCGCACGGCACCTCCACTGTCGCAGTCACGCCTGACTCTTCCAGCACAAAGGTCACATCCATCATTCTTCTTTTTTGCCCCACTGCTAACGGGTAGTGATGAGGTGGGTGGTGGGGTTTGAGTTGTTCGGTGTTGAAACTGGTAAAAAATGGGTTGTGGGGTCACTTTAATCTCATAAGTACGTCAACCCTAAAAACTACCGCGTGCGTGAATATGATGGGAATGCAAAAAGGATGACAAAGTCTCAACATTAGAAAGCGCTCCACCCTCCACCCATTAAAAATAAGGTCACTTGAAATACACAACCCTGTACCAAGACCCCTACATCCGTATCAAAAGAACTGTTTGTATAGCCATGCACGAGACGCTTCGCTTAGGCTCATGTGGGCAGCTTTTCTCTTTGGAACCCACATTATAAATCCGCACTGCTTCGCACTTCCATCAACTCATACCATACCCGTCCTGGGCTGGACGTTAAATTGCATCGGGAGAAACTACACCGAGTGTGACGCCTCCTGACATTCTATGACGGTTTACCTGAGGATGTAAAGTAGGGGCGCACAGACGTTATTTTCCGAAAGTTGGAATCTCAGACAAAAAGTCGCCACACCACCATAAACACAGGCTTGGCAATATCTGACAGTAGGCAGGGGGGCGTAGTTTGTGGCTAAACTTTGTAACTGCGGCCTTGATTTGAATAGCATGAACTACCAAACACACCTCAGGCGTTCCGTCTTACCCGTGCACTCTCCGCATTGAGCGCACTTCCATTGTCAAAGTCGTGTGGACTAATGAACGCCCCTCGCCATCCACGATGCTCTGTCATCCATGCCAGTGACGACTCCTGGGTGTGGACGACTCTGGTGGCGCAGGGCTAGCTAGTCGTCACACGCAGGCACCAACTATTCTGGGTACAGGTGGCGTGTCACAATGCGGCTTTTGGATGGAAACACAACCATACGCGAACAGGGCGATATCACAAACGAGTGCATTGTCATTTCCGTGAATACACGCACACAGGAAAGGGTCGCCACATCGTACTGGTACAGCTCATAACCACTTGTGAGGCTCAACACATTGAGTACATTGACCACAAGGTACTTCCCACACAGGGTGAACTGCATGCCACAGACACGCCCATCCACATCAATGCTGCGAAGAGCCGCACCACTCCAATCATAGAGCTGCACGGTGTTCCTCTGCCCCACAGCAAAGACAGAAGCAGACCGTGAAAGCGCTACTTCGTGGCATTCCCACTCGATCGGCACACATGCCACAGCTTCACCTGTGTTCACATCCCACAGACGTGCGTTCTTTTCACCTAAGGAGGAGGTGATCACCCACCCACCACAGTGCGATACTGCCACATTCCTGCACCGCTTATGCGAGAGTGTGTGGAGCAACATCAGGTCTTCGTCATACACAGAGACGCCGTCTCCACTCTTTGAGACAACAACACCGCCACACGCGAACACTGCTCTCGAGATGCCATCGACTTTGCGGAGCACCTCCCCACCTGGAAGCGCAACCTCGTGCATGGCTTCCCTGCACGCCAGGTAGCAGCGTCTCTTGCACCGTGAGATGGCAGGTAGACCATACACCCCATTGTCTACTTTGAACTTGAAGGCAGGGCTGAAGGTGTCTGTATCGAGGCCGGTGATATAGCCTGCATTCTGTGCAAAGAGGCAGAGTGCTCCACAAGGAGATAGGGATAAATGCTTCGTAGTGGTCTCCTGCCCATCCGTTGGCGCCTCTACACTGTACTCAGCAGGACACTTGATGTCGGCAAAGCGAGGGCGGGCAAGCACAACCTGCACCCCTGAATCAAACGTAGTGTCCTGCAGACGGCACGTCCCCTCCAGCACCTGCGTGCCGATGCGCATCTCGACAGACGCAGGCGAGACAGCAAGTGCCGTGCACGCAACCTCCTTTGCCGCTGCAACGTCCGCCTCGCACGGCACCTCCACTGTCGCAGTCACGCCTGACTCTTCCAGCACAAAGGTCACATCCATTGTGTTGCGTTGCTTCGTGAGAAGGTGCAAATCAGCACGTTTGCTCCACCACAAACGGAGGGAGTGATGAGGTGGGTGGGGAGAGGTGTTGTTCTGTGTTGCATGTTTGTGGTGGTTCTCGTTGTGAGAGGTGACGAATGGAAAATGACACTAAGCATCGCGATCTGTCACCCACGAGACCGCCGCATGGGCAGCGTGTGAGGTGGGCAACCTGTGGAAGGCAAACAAGAGAAAACAGCAACAGAGCTAAACGGGGAGTTTCTTGGGGGTGCTTTGAGGGTCTTGGGTTATTTTGTTGGTACCCTGGGTCATATTCATCACCACCTCCCTCTCCTCCCCTGGTCACACATCACTCACTGTCGTGTGGGTACAGATGACGCGTCACAATGTCGCCATTTGGTTGCACAACCACAACAACACGTGAACACGGCGATATCGCAAAGTACCCACCCCAAATTTGCGGTATCACATCCACACAGGACATGGTCGCCACATCATACTGGTGCAGGTCCACATCGTACTCAAGTAAAGGTTCGTCATCATCAGATTCCGGAAACTGTACCCTCACCACGAGGTACTTCCCACACAGGGTGAACTGCATGCCCCAGACAACCCCATCCACATCAATACTGCCAAGGGCCGCACCACTCCAATCATAGAGCTGCACGGTGTCGTCCTCCCCCACCACAGCAAAGACAGAGGCAGATCGTGAAAGCGCCACGTGCATCCCATCCACAGGCACACATGCCACAGCTTCACCTGTGTTCACATCCCACAGACGTGCGTTGTTCTCGTTGTCGGAAGAGGTGATCACCCACCCACCACAGTCCGACACTGCCATGCCCCTGCATCCTTTGTGCGAGAGAGAGCGGAGCAATGCAAGGTCTTCGTCATACACAGAGACGCCATAGGGGTCGTGTGAGAGAACAACACCGCCACACGCGAACACTTCGTACGAGGGGTCGTCGACTTTGCGGACCACCTCCCCACCCGGAAGCGCAACCTCGAGAAGGCCTTCCTCACACGGCAGGTAGCAGCGTGTCTTGCACTGCGAGATGGCAGGCCGATCGCACACTTCGAATGCGGCTTCGAACGAGAAGACAGTGTCGAAGGTTTCTGTGTCGAAACCGCCAACACGCCTACCCCTGTGGGCTTGAGCATGGATGCAGAGCGCTCCACATCGCGACAGTGAAAAGTATTCTGCATCCCCACTGTATTCAGCAGGACACTTGATGTCGGCCAAGCGAGGGCAGGCAAGCACAACCTGCACCCCTGAATCAAACGCAGTGTCCTGCAGACGGCACGTCCCCTCCAGCACCTGCGTGCCGATGCGCATCTCGACAGACGCAGGCGAGACAGCAAGCGCCGTGCACGCAACCTCCTTTGCCGCTGCAACGTCCGCCTCGCACGGCACCTCCACTGTCGCAGTCACGCCTGACTCTTCCAGCACAAAGGTCACATCCATCATTGTTTTGTTTACTTCTTGCTCTACCTCTGAGGAGATGAAGTGTGGATGCTGTGTGGACGTACGCACATTCTTAGAATAGACACTAGACACCACAACATAGTGTGCACACGTTTAATGACCTGCTTCCAAGCATGCCATGGATACACGTTGATCTTTCGAACAGTCTGCCACAGCAAAGACTACGCTTATTGCACAGTAATAATAAAGCAGAACAACGCGAACAGACCTGAAGCACCTCATATCTGGGCTCCAAATCAAATGTTAGGAGGAAGACAACATCATAGGGGATGTGGTGTTGGTGGTGCTGTATTTTTGCAGGGCGGGGGGGGTGGACATTACGACACTATCTTTTACTAGATTGTAGACCACTATCACGGAGAAGAAAGACAATAAAAAAAAGGGTAATGAGAACTGAGAATCGGGGAGACAAGACAATGTAGCTGGGCCTGTGTGGGGCACAAACTTCCCAAGTGGAGTTAGCAGTCCCGCTTGAGCTAGATTCACGGTGTGGCCTATGCAGTTGATGGTATACCCTCTGCAGACACTTGCACTGTCCCCTTCTGTCAGAATACAGTCACCACCCTCCCACCCCTCGCGAAACATCACTCACTGTTGTGTGGGTACAGATGCCTTGTTGCAATGCCGCCTGTTCTGTCGATTTCGTTCTCACACCCGAACACAACCACACGTGAACACGGTGATATCGCAAAGGACCCAGAATGGGCTTGCCGGATCACACGCACACGGGACATGGTCGCCACATCGTACTGATGCAGGTGTACATCGTTATCATGATATTCTTCGTCATCATCTGTACCATCTGTGCATTCCTCGACATCCACCTTGACCACAAGGTACTTCCCACACGGGGTGAACTGCATGCCCCCGACGTACCCACCCACATCAACACTGCGAAGAGCCGCACCACTCCAATCGTAGAGCTGCACGGTGTTTCCCTCCCCCTCCACAGCAAAGACAGAGGCAGACCGTGAAAGAGTTACTCTAGACCACAACCCCGCAGACGTTGATACAGGCACACACGCCACAGCAACACCTGTGTTCACATCCCACAGACGTGCCTTCTTCTCCTTGTTGGAGGAGGTCATCACCCACCCACCACAGTCCGACACTGCCGTGTCCGTGCACCCTTCGTGCGAGAGAGAGCGGAGCAACGTCAGGTCTTCGTCATACACAGAGACGCCGTTTCCACTCTTTGAGACAACAACATTGCCACACGCGAACACTGACTCTGAGGTGTCGTCCACTTTGCGGACCACCTCCCCACCCGGAAGCGCAACTTCGAGAATGAGACCCCCACACGGCAGGTAGCAGCGTGTCTTGCACTGCGAGATGGCAGGCCGATCGTACACTTTAGTCCACATTTCGAACGAGAAGACAGTGTCGAAGGTTTCTGTGTCAAAGCCGCCAACATGCCCACTCCAGTCACCATAGACACAGAGCGTTCCACAACGCGATAGTGACATGTTTTTTGCTTCCTTCTGCAGACTATACTCAGCAGGACACTTGATGTCGGCAAAGCGAGGACAGGCAAGCACAACCTGCACCCCTGCATCAAACGCAGTGTCCTGCAGACGGCACGTCCCCTCCAGCACCTGCGTGCCGATGCGCATCTCGACAGACGCAGGCGAGACAGCAAGCGCCGTGCACGCAACCTCCTTTGCCGCTGCAACGTCCGCCTCGCACGGCACCTCCACTGTCGCAGTCACGCCTGACTCTTCCAGCACAAAGGTCACATCCATCATATTGTTAAGGGGTCTGTTGTGTTTGATGTGATGGTTGGTGGTGTCACTTCGCAACGACAAATAAGAAGGTTGGTGGGTTAAATATGTGTTTCAACAAACTCTGACAAAAGCAAGCAATTTGAAAATATCCAAACTGCCCAGAAATGTCAAAAAGGAAGAAACCCTTGTACAGAAACGAGTTGAGTGCACAATAAAGGGGCAGGGGAATAAACAGAAAGTCTCAATCATTTCCCACCACAAATTTGTCCTAATAAAAACAAAACTTGCCGGGGAGAGGAAATGCTACCACCACAACAACAACAACAACATTGCTAAAAATGAAGGGAAAAAAACTGGCAGATGCATGTCTTCTGGTACACATCCACTTTGAAACAAGAGAAGGCACAATGAAGAACACAACGTTTCTATCCTGCGGCTCAGGTTAGCAAGAGGGAGCCGGCAGACACCAAGGCAAAGTTACCAGGCTGCAGAACACAACAATATGTGTCTCGCATATGCTGCCAACTGAACAAGGTGTGGGCAGGATAGAGCGTGCGTTGGCATTGTGCACAGCGTGCGAAAGTGATCGTGACTTACACACTTTGCTGAATCTAAAAGTTGCCACGGAAGACACTGTTCACACGGCTTGCACCGATCACAGAGGGAGGGGCTGTGCTGTGCATGGTCAGACAGAAGCGCACGACACCGTCGTGCGTTGAGCTGCACCGCAAGGTCGAAGATGCGTTTCACGATACGTTCATCAGCACAGCGACCACTGAACGCAACATGCGACATCGTTCTGTACCACTGCGCATCTTCGTCACCATCGGGGTCAACACGTTTGCACCACGAGTCACGAAGGCTTCGCACAACGTCTAAGGTTTCGCCCATCCAGCAAGACCCCTGCTGGGGCCTGTAAGGAGAATGTGTGGAGCGATGTCGCAGGACTGAAGAAACGATAAATGCACGTCGTGTGCACAGAGAATGACATCGAGGGTGACTGCCGCACCCATGCGCATGAGAAGTTGGCAGAGCTTCGGGTGTGCTGCGCTGCTCGATATCAGGCCCTTGAATATGTCCTGCAGTATCTGGGGCGGATCCACCACCACACCCCGCTCCCTGCAGTGTCTTAAAATACGAAGCACGCATAGAACCTTCCCTGGTGTGTCCTCGTGGCCCCAACAGTGCGATGCAGAGCTACGCAATGCATGGGCAGTATCGTCTGGAGAATGTACAAACCCATCGAGCATCACATCGACGCAGCGATGTGACGCAGATATTTTTTGTTGTAAAGAGATGTCGTTGGCGGGAGGCGATGTGGTGTTCGGCTGCGACAACGTGGTCTGCGGTGTCTTGCTCGTGGGTGCAGATCTGCCATCACTGGATAGGTGTGTGGTGGCAAGACGCAGGCTTCTGTTGACGACACCAGTTACGCAGTGTCCTGTACGAGCTCGTTGTGGGGGTACAGATGTTTTGTCAGAACGCGGGCACGTTCGCGTGATACAAACACAACCACACGTGAACACGGTGATATCGCAAATGACAGACCGTTGACGTCCGGGATCGCAAGTACACAGGACATGGTCGCCACATCATACTGTCGCAGCTCTGCATGTAGTTCTCCATTGTCAGTAAACTTATGTACCACAAAGTATTTCCCACACGGGGTGAATTGCACGTCAAGGACATTTCCAGAGGTAGTGGTGTACTGAAAAGCTGCACCACTCCAGTCGTAGAGCTGCATTCTCTGTGCCCCGTCCACATAGAGCCCCACAGCAAAGACAGAGGCAGACCTTGAAAGCGCCACAAAAGACCGCGACCCATCCACAGGCACACATGCAACAGCTTCACCTGTGTTCACATCCCACAGACGTGCATTCTTCTCACTGAAGGAGGAGGTGAGCACCCACCCACCACAGTCCGACACTGCCACAGTCTTACACCCTTCATGTGAGAGAGAGCGGAGCAACGTCAGGTCTTCGTCATACACAGAGACGCCGTCTTCACACCATGAGACGACAACACTGCCACACGCATACAGTGACATCGAAGTGCCGTCGACTTTGCGGAGCACCTCCCCATTTGGAAGCGCAACCTCGCGTATGTCATCTACATTGCGAAAGTCTTCCCCACACGGCATGTAGAGGCGTGTCTTGCACCTCGATATGACAGGCGGACCGTACAGGAAACAGTCGTTGACCATATCAAAAGCGAAGGCAGTTTCGAAGGTTTCTGTGTCGAAGCCATGAATGTGCTTACTATCGCTATAGAGGCAGAGCGTGCCACAACGCGACAGCGACACGTGTGGCACAGCCCCCTCAAAACTGTACTCAGCAGGACACTTGATATCAGCAAAGCGGCGGGCAAGCACAACCTGCACCCCTGCACCAAACGCAGTGTCCTGCAGACGGCACGTCCCCTCCAGCACCTGCGTGCCGATGCGCATCTCGACAGACGCAGGCGAGACAGCAAGCGCCGTGCACGCAACCTCCTTTGCCGCTGCAACGTCCGCCTCGCACGGCACCTCCACTGTCGCAGTCACGCCTGACTCTTCCAGCACAAAGGTCACATCCATCATTGTTTTGTTTACTTCTTGCTCTACCCCTGTGGGGAGATGAGGTGTGGGTTGTCTTGTTTGCATGGATGCTGTGTGGACGTACGCACACTCTTAGAATAGACACTAGACACCACAACACAGTGTGCACACGTTTAATGACCTGCTTCCAAGCATGCCATGGATACACGTTGATCTTTCGAACAGTCTGCCACAGCAAAGACTGCGCTTATTGCACAGTAATAATAAAGCAGAACAACGCGAACAGACCTGAAGCACCTCATATCTGAGCTCCAAATCAAATGTTAGGGGGAAGACAATATCATAGGGGATGTGGTGTTGGTGGTGCTGTATTTTTGCAGGGCGGGGGGAGTGGACATTACGGCACTATCTTTTACTAGATTGTAGACTACTAGAGTAATAATGGAGAAAAGACTACGGAGAAAAAGACAAAAAAGAAAAAAAAAAAGGAGGGTAATGGGAGACAAGACAACGTAGCTGGGCCTGCGTGATGGGCACAAACTTCCCAAGTGGAGTTAGCAGTCCCGCTTGAGCTAGATTCACGGTGTGGCCTATGCAGTTGGTGGTATACCCTCTGCAGACACTTGCACTGTCCCCTTCTGTCAGAATACAGTCACCACCCTCCCACCCCTCGCGGAACATCACTCACTGTTGTGTGGGTACAGATGCCGTGTTACAATGCCGCTTGTTGGATCGCTGCTTTCGTTCTCACACCCGAACACAACCACACGGGAACACGGTGATATCGCAAAGGACCCACCGCTGGCTTGCGGGATCACATGTACACGGGACATGGTCGCCACATCATACTGGTGCAGTTGTGTGTGGTGAAGTGTGTTACCTTCGTCGTCATCTCTGGTAACAGCCACCTTGACCACAAGGTACTTCCCACATGGTGTGAACTGAATGCGCTCGACTTCCCCATCCACATCAACACTGCGAAGAGCCGCACCACTCCAATCATAGAGGCGCATGGTGTCGTCCTCCCCCACCGCAGCAAAGACGGAGGCAGACCGTGAAAGCGCCACTGCACACCACCACCCCACCGGCACACATGCCACAGCAACTCCTGTGTTCACATCCCACAGACGTGCCTCTTCCCCTTCGGAGGAGGTGATCACCCACCCACCACAGTCCGATACTGCCACAGTCTTACACCCTTCGTGCGAGAGAGAGCGGAGCAACGTCAGGTCTTCGTCATACACAGAGACGCCGTCTATGCTCCCGGAGACGACAACATTGCCACAGGAGGACACTGCGGAGGAGGGGTCGACTTTGCGGAGCACCTCCCCACCCGGAAGCGCAACCTTGCGTAAGTGATTCCCGCACGCCAGGTAGCAGTGTGTCTTGCACCGTGAGATGGCAGGCGCGCACATCACATTAGCATCCACTTTGAATGAGAAGACAGTGTCGAAGGTTTCTGTGTCGAAGCCGCCAACATGCCCAGTCCAGTCCACAAAAGCGCAGATCGTTCCACAACGCGACAGCGAGAAGGATTGTGTAATCTCACTGTGCTCAGCAGGACACTTGATGTCGGCAAAGCGAGGACAGGCAAGCACAACCTGCATCCCTGCACGAAACGCAGTGTCCTGCAGACGACACGTCCCCTCCAGCACCTGCGTGCCGATGCGCATCTCGACAGACGCAGGCGAGACAGCAAGCGCCGTGCACGCAACCTCCTTTGCCGCTGCAACGTCCGCCTCGCACGGCACCTCCACTGTCGCAGTCACGCCTGACTCTTCCAGCACAAAGGTCACATCCATCATTGTTTTGTTTACTTTTTGCTCTACCCCTGTGGGGAGATGAGGTGTGGGTTGTTTTGTTTTGCATGGATGCTGTGTGGACGTACGCACATTCTTAGAATAGACACCAGACACCACAACACAGTGTGCACACATTTAATGACATGCTTCCAAGCATGCCATGGATACACGTTGATCTTTCGAACAGTCTGCCACAGCAAAGACTGTGCTTATTGCACAGTAATAATAAAGCAGAACAACGCGAACAGACCTGAAGCGCCTCATATGTGGGCTCCAAATGAAAGTTGACTTGAAATATAAAGCCCTCTCGTGACAGTGTACCTTGGTACAATGACCGGCTGAACGGGGGGACACCCAACCATACAGTCCTACGTCCATTTCGTGGTTTCCATCTGTTGTTTATTGTTCCTTTGTCAAATCTCTTTGTTTTTCTCTTTGTCTATTTTTCCTGCATTTTTTATTCTCTTCTTTGTACTTTCTTTTGTTTTGGTTGTTGTTAGATACGCTCAATCGCCTATCGAGTTCTGTGAATAGCACGGAACTCCTTTCCAGGTGTATCCATGGAAAGACAGTATCATACGTGATACCGGGGGTGTGAAAAAAACGAGTGTTTCTCTGCGCGTCATATTTTGTGGGGAAGAATAAAACATTATGAAAAAAGCTCGTTGCGTTCCCACTATCGTTTCCGCTGCGCTCTCACTAACGTTCCCACTCCATTCGGTTTTCTCTTACTTAAGAAAAAAAAAGGGGGGGAAGTTTATAAGATGATCCTAAGCCTCTCGTCCTTAGTCACCCAAAAAAAAAAAAAAAAAATGTGTTAAACTGAAGTATGGTTGTTGTGGTTAATTGAGTACTCAAAGAAACAAACAAGCTTCTGTCTTTTTCAATCCGTTTTGTTTGCCCGCAGCGCTGCCTCCAATCTTTTTAGTATTGACAACAAGTTGTTTTTTTATCAAAGGTTTGAACAAAGGGTACCGTAACAATATTTATTCTGGGCTGTAACTATTCTGAGACAGAAGTATACTGGACCGGAACAAAACTGGAACACTTGGGGTTTTTGGGGGTGTCCCAGTTTTGTTCCGGCCCAGAACAGTTCTGTTGGGGTAGAATTTTTATCCCCATTCCCACCCCACCCAGGTGCATAGTGCATCTTTGGGCAAAAAAAATTCGTCGCACTCCTCGTTTTTTTTGACAAGGCACGGATACCCCCCCAAAACAATGCTGATACGGAACAAAACTGGAACAATCGACGATTTTTTGGGGTGTTCCAGTTTTGTTCCGGCCCAGAATAAATATTTTTACGGTATCTCAAAATGTCTGAAAATGAATTCCCTCACAGGCTTGTTTGGACGCGACACGCAGGCGCAGGGCCAGGTCTTTCGAGATGCTGCGTGCAGAGGCGTCCATCTGTGTCAGCACCACTGCCGTCACCACCACAAGTGACGCAGCCGTCACAAACCCAAGCATGGCTGCCGGTATCTTGAAGCCAACCTTGCGCAGCTTACACTGCAATCAGCACCAGCAGCACAGCACTCACAGAGGCAACAACAATCAGCGCAATCCTGATCCATTCAGCCTTCTCCGATGCTGCGGTGTCCTCACCACCAAGCAGCTTTGCAAGCCCCGTCTGCAGGTCTGTCACTGCAGTCTCCAGGTCCGTGCCGCCGTGCACATAGCCGCTCATCAGGTGCTGTGCAATGAGCTGCACACACTCGCTGTACAGCGCACCACATCCCTTCGAGGGACGGTACGACAGCTTCGTGTGGTAGTCTGTGTGGGTCTCGTACGACCTGCAGTACATCGGCACCTGCGCACACCACGCAGCCTTGCGCACAGGGTCGTCCAGCACGCCGGACCAGGCAGGCACGTAGTTCGGGATGTTCATCGTCACGTTGTGCAGATGTGGGATCAGCTCCTTCACAAGGTTGACACCAAGGTCCTTGTGGCGCATAGCCTTGTTGATCGCAAGGTGCCAGCTCCCGTCCACACCGTACTCACCACCAAGACTGCCTCCAATCTTCATTTTGAAGCTCACAACTCGCTGAAACCTTTGATACTTTGCGATCTTTTGGGACCATGCTCCCAGGATGAGGACGTTTTGCCTGGTAAAGCTGACGGGACCAGAAGCGGCAGCACGCGAGGCCTTACTGGCGGTCATCACGTCTGAGTTGAGCCAGCGCTTCATCGTTACCAACGCCTTGCGCAGCTGTGGGGTGTTCACGTTCACAATGCCACCAGGCAGGATCAGGTCACCACCACCATCAACACTTGCCATCATTGAAAGGTAGGACGCAAAGCGGTTTGCGTCTTGTGTGTCGAGGTTCCAGTTGAGACACCAAAAGTCTCGTCCCAATGCACGTTCACCCAGCGTAACCTTTTGGCACACAGCCTCAAGCTCGTCCCACGTCTTCGGCCAGTTAAGATTGTACTTCACAAAGAGGTCGTGGTTGTAGAAGTTGATACGGTAGTTCGACATGATTGGGATTGTGACCAAGTCGCCGGCATCGTTCTCGTGCACAGTCTTTGGGAAGAAGGCTGCCTTCTCTGCAGGCAGAAGTGGGATGGGCTCAAGGTAGTCCTTGATGCTCTGTATCCAGGGTGCGTCCAGCCACATGAGCTCAATGTCTGTCTCATTGGAGTGAAGCATCTGTGCGTACAGCCGCAGCTTGTCGGCACCACTGGGAAGACTGAGGGAATCATTCCCGCCAACAAGAGCGGTGTGCGACGTGGTCGTGACGTTCACCTCGGGGTGGCGCACCAGTGCACCCTGGTACTCTTGGCAAATAGGCACAACGAAGTTTTCGTGCACCAGTTTATCTACGTTCAAAGGTGTTGTCCCACGTGACCCTGTTAACAGTGAGTCGCACGGCGTGCTTTTTGCCTCGTTTGCATTCGCAAACGAGGCAAAAAGCACTACCTGTACCACCTTCAGCATCGCAGCAGCGAGGGTGTGCATTTGTTCTGAAGCAACAGAATGGGCACGGGTAGAATGGAAAGACTGGACTGTGTATCAGTGTTGTGTGTAGGTATGTGTCTGGCATGGGCATTGCAGAAGGGGAGGGGAATAAACAAAAAGTCTCACACGTCTGAATCATTTCCCACCACAAAGGATTTGTCCTCATAGAAAATAAAATATCACTCACGGTTGTATGGGTACAGATGGCTTGTTTCAATGCTCTTTGTTTCATAGAAGAAGCTCTCACTCGTTAACACAACCACACGTGAACATGGTGATATCGCAAATGTCGGACCAGCGGTTTGCGGTATCTCATCCACACAGGACATGGTCGCCACATCATACTGGCGTAGTTCTCGGTCGGGATTGCCATCTTCATCGTCAGGTGCGTCCCGCACCGAAACCAGAAGGTACTTCCCACACGGGGTGAACTGCATGCCCTTAACATCCCCATCCACATCAACACTGCGAAGAGCCGCACCACTCCAATCATAGAGCTGCACGGTGTTTCCCTCCCCCTCCACAGCAAAGACAGAGCCAGACCGTGAAAGCGTTACTCTATACAATACCACAGGCACACATGCCACAGCTTCACCTGTGTTCACATCCCACAGACGTGCGTTGTTCTCCTTTCTGGAGGAGGTGATCACCCACCCACCACAGTCCGACACTGCCATATCCCAGCACCCTTCGTGCGAGAGAGAGCGGAGCAATGTCAGGTCTTTGTCATACACAGAGACGCCGTCTTTGCCTTGGGAGACAACAACATTGCCACACGCGAACACTGAGTGCGAGAGGCCGTCGACTTTGCGGAGCACCTCCCCACCTGGAAGCGCAACCTCGAGGAAGTAATACCCACACGCCAGGTAGCAGCGTGTCTTGCACTGCGAGATGGCAGGCGCGCACATCACATTGTCCACTATGAACGAGAAGACAGTGTCGAAGGTTTCTGTGTCAAAGCCGATGACAAACCTAGTCCTAGGCCTGTAACTCCGCTTCACAAAAGCGCAGATCGTTCCACAACGCGACAGCGACCAATATGACACGCCTTCTTTAGACAAACTGTACTCAGCAGGACACTTGATGTCGGCAAAGCGAGGACAGGCAAGCACAACCTGCACCCCTGAATCAAACGCAGTGTCCTGCAGACGGCACGTCCCCTCCAGCACCTGCGTGCCGATGCGCATCTCGACAGACGCAGGCGAGACAGCAAGCGCCGTGCACGCAACCTCCTTTGCCGCTGCAACGTCCGCCTCGCACGGCACCTCCACTGTCGCAGTCACGCCTGACTCTTCCAGCACAAAGGTCACATCCATCATTGTTTCTTCTTCTTCTTTGCACCACCTCTGTTGGGAGATGAGGAAGGGCTTTGGGGGAGGGGTGGGGCAGCGACGCCGGTCGGCATTGCCTCCGGGAACTTACCCCGCTGTGGGAAATGTTAATTGGCGACTCTATCTGCTGATCATTGGGATGTGTCCTGCAAATCGCTTACGTTGAACAGTATGCAACGATGGTGTAGTTTATATTATTGTTCACAACTCTTTTAATCAACGGTAACAGCACCACCTTCACAGTGTATGACAACGGTCGGGGGTGGTGCTTGACAAAAAGCTGGTGGGACAAAAATAAATTTTTTTGGGCTTTTTTTATTGCTTGTTTTTTTTGTTGCATTCCGCTCCCTCCACCCCCCCCCCCCCCCCTAGGGGAGGGTCACTGTACTCGATAAATGCGATTTTTCCGATTTTGATCCTCAGAACCGCAGAAGTCCCCGAAAACTATACCAAACCACCTAGGGGACCCAAAAAACGCACCAGCGCCCCAGTTTTGACACAGAAACACTCAGATGATGTCTGAAATGCAATTTTTAAAAAATGCCTACAGAACTTGTACCTGCCCACCCCCCGTAGATAGAGCAAATCACACATCCATCACGCCTCAGTGTGGGCCAGGGCCAGAAAAGCCCCCAAAGCCACATATTTTCACCCCAGAACCTATCCCGAGGGGTACCCAGGCTGTTTCGGGGTGTTTAGAGGGACTTGGTGGAACTTAGAACCATGTTTCAAAAAGGGTACAAGTACTGTGCCAAGGGTTTTCCCACCCTAAGGTATCTGAAGCCGTCAAAAAACGTGAAGTAGGCAATAAATCAAAAAATACCCCCTGAGGTCAAAAAAACCACACCATAGGCCCATTTGGACCCCAAAAATCGAATTCCGCCCGGTTTTGGGCACTTTTGACCACTTCTGAGCGACTTTTTTGCGTTTTTTAAAAGTGACCACCAACTTGTACCTGCCCACCCCCCCTGTAGATAGAGCAACTCACACATCCATCACGCCTCAGTGTGAGCCAGGGGCCAGAAAAGCCCCCAAAGCCACATATTTTCACCCCAGAACCTATCCCGAGGGGTACCCAGGCTGTTTCGGGGTATTTAGAGGGACTTGGTGGAACTTAGAACCATGTTTCAAAAAGGGTACAAGTACTTGGTCCCTTGAGAGGGCAAACCCTTGGCACAGTACTTGTACCCTTTTTGAAACATGGTTCTAAGTTCCACCAAGTCCCTCTAAACACCCCGAAACAGCCTGGGTACCCCTCGGGATAGGTTCTGGGGTGAAAATATGTGGCTTTGGGGGCTTTTCTGGCCCCTGGCTCACACTGAGGCGTGATGGATGTGTGAGTTGCTCTATCTACAGGGGTGGGCAGGTACAAGTTCTGTAGGCATTTTTTAAAAATTGCATTTCAGACATCATCTGAGTGTTTCTGTGTCAAAACTGGGGCGCTGGTGCGTTTTTTGGGTCCCCTAGGTGGTTTGGTATAGTTTTCGGGGACTTCTGCGGTTCTGAGGATCAAAATCGGAAAAATCGCATTTATCGAGAGATTTAACGTGCAGTGACCCTCCCCTACCCCCCCCCCCCCCACCACCCTTCCCATGCATTGCCATCAAACCATTCATCAAGGCAAATACTTTTTTGTTGAAAATTTATTTTCTTAGTACAGTTGGCACTTTTTTTTGGAAAATCCTCATGTTGCGTCGCAGAGGAATCATCCAATTTTTCTTCGTTTTCAAGCATAGTATTTCTGGGTAACCTTCCCACCTGATTTGAACGAATGCCTGTGTTTTTTTTCTAACTCTTTCACACAGAGACCATTCAAAGCAAAATAGTAGGATCGGTAAGTAAAGTTGTTTCGTTGATTACACAATCCTCCTGTTTGAGCGATGATTTGGCAACCTCACCCGGTAATAACTATTTCTCAAAACAGAGCTTCGTGAGGAATATAGTTATAAAAAAAAAAATCCCCGCCTCCCATTCCCTTTCACCTCGAAACCTCCCTCCCCAAACTACTGTGTTTGGTTGCGTGGGGGAGGAATGAGGTGAAAGAAAGTAGTTCATCATATGCAATCAAATAAATTGGTAGCATCAGGTAAACGGGTATGCTTTGGTATGTCTTATGTACCCCCCTCCGGCGGGGGTACATTTGAATCGGGGGGGGGGGAGAGGGGGAGAAACACAACGGCTAAACAAACATAAACATTTTTTGGGAGGGCTAGCAAAATAACCTCTTTTGTAAAAAAAAAAGAGAGAAGCAACACAAAAAAAAAATTAGTAATAAGAAAAATCGTTCTTCACCTTTTTGCAAAAAGGGGAAGAAGGATAAAGAGGGGGTGGTGGGAAGGTCGGAAAAAGTTACTTCATATCCCTTCTGTTTTGCAAAATGAAAAAAAAGGGGGGTTTTTTGTTGTTGTTTGCATTTACACAGTACCGTAACATTTTCCGACCGTAAAAATGTTCAACCTTTTCCGTATTCTTGGAGGCGTTTGGCCTTTTTAACGGTCAGTTTTTGTTACCGGTACGGTAAACGGGTTTCACGTGCTCAGTCACCTTAAAAACAAAGGGAAATACACCCGAATCAGAGAACAAAGCGAAATGTGAGCGAATCAAATAAGGTAACTTTTTTTTTTTTACTGTTGCACTATTTTCATTTTTTATTGTATTGCTGTTGTGTATGGAAAAACACCCAGGACAGCAACTGCTTTTTCTCCCCCCCTCCCACGTTTCTTCTCTGCAAATAAATAAATAAAAAAGTCTCCATTTTAGCTAGTTTCAGTTGGGGAAATCTGAGGGGTGGGGGGTGTGCACTGGAATGCCTTTCCCCCCTTTTCGTTGTGCTTTTGTTTTTTGTTTTTGTTTGTTGAAACGAGATCCGAGTATGGCTCTCTCGTTCTTACTTTACTTTACCTTTTTTTTTGCGGGAAACGTTGCAGTACAACCCAACTTACTACAGCGTTTGCTTGGGTTCAATACCTTTGGAGCATTTTTTTATTTTACTGAGCTTTTTTTTGTTGTCTCTTTTACTTTTTTAAAGCACATCAAATCGCACAACACTCACTGCCTCACAGCCTCTTGAGAGCGGCCAAACGTGCCTGTGAAATTTTTTTTTTAAAAGGGGAGTTTGAAAATATTTTTGGGGTAAGGACATTCTGGTACCCCCAAGTTTGACTTTTGGACAATTCAGACCCACAAGGTTTCGATAAAGACAATTCAGACCCACAAGGTTTACGATAAAGACACTTCAGAACCACAAGGTTTGCATTTTGGACAGTTCAACCCCACAAGGTTTGCACTTTGGACAGTTCAGACCTTGTGGGTCTGAACTGTCCAAAATGCAAACCTTGTGGTCTGAAGTGTCCAAAATACAAACCTTGTGGTTCTGAACTGTCCAAAAGTCAAACCTTGTACGTGTTTTCTTCTTCTAAGGTGCTTGCTCTCCATACCTAGACCCCCGAATTTTTTTTCTTGACCCCATACATATGGGTGCATTTCGACGATTTGAGGCCATTCAAAGCAAAAGTTGGCACTTTTGAGCATCTGCGGGGGTCTAAAACACGGTTTTGCGTACACCACGCTGAATAATAGGGGTCACATGATAGGTCACATCATGTGGCCATATATCAAGTTACACCGCAAAAATCTACCAGACCCTGTCTTCGTGCACCTTTTTTCACCCACCCACACCCACACCTCCCCACCCATCCCTCACAGGATTACACCAAAATAATGAAAATTGGGTTTCAAGTACCCTGTTTCTCTCAGAAGTCAGTCACTGCTATTGCCATTTAACCCAGGGAGCATGGCTAGTGCAAGAAATTCGACCTTTGGAAACTTTCCGGAAAGTCTGTCCTCTGCTCGCGGAGGACGAGGCACAATAAAATATTGCGAATTCTCTAGTTATCATCTAAGTCAATCGCGGGTGGTGGTTTGTGTAGCGTGAGGCACTCTTTTTAACAAACTTCCTGCAGTTGATAATAACCTTTAAGGGGGGGTGGTTTGCGGACGCTGCCATATGCACTGTTGTTATTTCTTCGGATTTAACAACGTACAGCGTAACATAGTGGATTCGCCTGGTCGACACAACCTTTGATAGATATGGGATAACCAACCCCCTTCGACCCCTCGTGGGTTCACTGAACAAGCCCTAGACTAGTGGTAGTTAAACGCGATTGAACATTTAACTTCCTAGAGATGAAAGAACAAGACAACGCTTCTGTACCCGCGCATCAAAATTGTGGAAAACTTTGCACCCCAAACACCCTCAACAACGCCTGCCAAAAGGCGCCCCTTGTTGCTGGGAGTTGGTTCTCATGTTTGATACCTGCACAGCAGGCATTCCTCTGAGTCCAACGCATGTTTGGCCTGTCTGCGGCGTTGTACGAAGACAGGGTCTGGTAGATTTTTGCGGTGTAACTTGATATATGGCCACATGATGTGACCTATCATGTGACCCCTATTATTCAGCGTGGTGTACGCAAAACCGTGTTTTAGACCCCCGCAGATGCTCAAAAGTGCCAACTTTTGCTTTGAATGGCCTCAAATCGTCGAAATGCACCCATGTGTATGGGGTCAAGAAAAAAAATTCGAGGGTCTAGGTATGGAGAGCAAGCACCTTAGAAGAAGAAAACACGTACAAGGTTTGACTTTTGGACAGTTCAGAACCACAAGGTTTGTATTTTGGACACTTCAGACCACAAGGTTTGAATTTTGGACACTTCAGACCCACAAGGTTTGCATTTTGGACAGTTCAGACCCACAAGGTCTGAACTGTCCAAAGTGCAAACCTTGTGGGGTTGAACTGTCCAAAATGCAAACCTTGTGGTTCTGAAGTGTCTTTATCGTAAACCTTGTGGGTTTGAACTGTCTTTATCGAAACCTTGTGGGTCTGAATTGTCCAAAAGTCAAACTTGGGGGTACCAGAATGTCCTTACCCCAATATTTTTTGTATGTTTTGAAAATGCTTAGCGCTCTGTTTAATTTTGCTTGATAGTTTTGTAGACGTGGGGTTTTTAAAGGGGAATGCGAAGAAAGAGCAGTTGACCATGTGTTATTTCCCACCCAACAATGATAAAGCGTGAAGACAATAAATAAGAGCCAAGTCACAAAAAAACGCCTCACCACACACTGCTAGCTCCTCTGCGGGACTATCGAAAACCCCCCTTGAAAGAGAACTAGAAATAGGATCCGTATTTTGAGTATTATTTTTCGAAAAAGGCGTCGACCATCTTCGCCTATTTTAAAAACGTAGTTGTATGAGTGTACACACCCCGAGGATGAACTCCACTAAGCGCGTTGTGGGCAGAGTTGGTTGGAGCTAGAAAACAAAAAAGGCTTACATTTAGTTGCAAGGAAAACAATCCTTCCTTTTATTTTTCCCCCCCCATACCTCCAACGCTGAGTCATCGTCTCCTTCTGGTGCTGAGGGGGGCTGCTGGTACTGCTGTGGGGGTGGGTAATCCTGTAGAAAAGAAATGTTTTTGTTTTACATTGTTATGCTGAATCTAGACAAGAAGTAGTCGGTAAATACAACTTCGAGGTTATTTTTTGTAGACTATTTTTTTTTATTTTTGAAAACTTGGTTGTATTAGTGTAGACACCCGAGGATGAACTCCACTATTTTTTTTACTTTTTTGAAAACTTTTTCATTATACCCTTCCCTCACATACTCCTGGGGCTGGGTATCCTTGCCCTGGTGCACCTGGTGCTACTGGCGGTCCTGGTGGTCCCGGCGGACCCGGAGCTGGTTCTCCACCACCACCACAGAACGGCATGGTTGGTGGGGGTGGTGGCGGGCCTGGGTGGAACGCTGCAGACGCTCCTTGCGAGGGGGGTACCAGGTCTGTTGATGCTAACGCCGCCTCCACAGTTTCCCAATCAAGGTCGAATTCGTCAGAGATGCCTTTCATATAGTCCAGGCAGCGGTGGGGTTCGGGGACCATGATGCTGAGTTTTTCGTACACCTTTTGGTTGACTGCACGCTCGGAGTTTTGTGTCGCAGTTTCCACGAATTCTTTGCCAAGCTTAAGGTAGATTTGATGACGGAGGTTTGTCAATTCTGTGATCCCTTCTGTTCTTGGGCAGGCCCAGACGACGGTGCTTACGGCTTCTTTTAAGTCAGGTGGGCATGTTGTGCATTCTGTGAAAAGCATTTGGCGGGAGGTCAGGAGGTCGCAAAAGAGCGCGACCATTTCAATTGCCTCTCCATAGTATTCGTCGCGCATGACCTGCTCCACCTTGATCCGCGCGCTTTCGTACTTTCCAATCGAAATGAGTTGGGCAATCTCGCGTCGCTGGTTGGTCACACCGTTCCCCTTCTTGTTCTGCTGCATCTTAATCCGCGACCCAGCCATCTTCAAAGCAGCCTTAAATTTGTTCTTGTCAAAACGTTCTTTGCCCCATCCGAACATTTTAAAAAGGAAAAGAAGAAGAAGAAGGGACAGAAGGAGAAAGAAAAAAGGGGAAGGAAATGAAGTTAGAAAAGGTTAGCGGGGGGAGGGGGGTGTGTTGTGTACAATGGTATGCTGGAGGAGGGATGAAAAAAGTGTTGAAAAATCAAAAACCAGGGGGAGGGAGAGTTTGCACGGGGTTGTTCACGGCGGCATAATCAGGCCTCTGATTCTCGGCTAACACTGCCCTGGGCGCGTCTACAATGAAGTACCAACTTGGAACTGTTACGAACAAGAGGAATCCAACTCCAGCAGTCCTATTAGTCCCAACGACCAGTGTTTTACGACTACTTTTTACGGAATAGGTCATTTTTGGTAGAGTTTAGCAACCCAGTCGGAACACAGTAGTACCACTATGTAGCGCCCACTGGCTGGTCTGTTGTTGTGTTGATAGGTTGGCAAAAAAAAAAGTAGCCGTTTTTATTTCTTCTATTTTTGGTTGCTTACAGTACTCTAGGGGACGGGGGGTTGGTCTAAAGGGGGAAAGAGGAGAAAAAAATTGTTTTTGCAGCGACTATGTCAAAGAAAGAGAACTGCAAGATGGCTGCACCTCTCGTGAAATAAACATATATGACTAAGACGGATGGTGTCTCGCAGTGCACATATCTACACCTATAAACAAACTTTGAATTTATATCATCTGAGGGGGGTTGTCAAGGGGGTAAAATATTTTGCAACATTTTTTTTTTCCTTTTTTATTTTGGCACTCAAAAATAACACCCAGGGCTAGGAACTCACAAACCCGTTGAACCTCGCACACTTCTCCCAGACGGATTTTCATCTATAACTATTCAACAAAATTCAACATATCTCCGTTTCGCTTGATCAGATCTCGACCGTTTGTTGCATTGTACGCGTCCACAAACGCCTCCACGAAACCACTGAGAAAAAAATAAAGGCGTTTTTTCCCTTCTTTTTAAATTTTTGTGCAGATCAATGCCTCTCGTACCATATACCTTTTGTTTTTGCAACTTTCCCCCCTTTTTTCCCCCTTTTTCAATGCATCTGCAGCTGATGGAGACCTTGCATCTGCGCGCTAATTTGCTGTGACAGTTCTGCGAGGCGGTGGAGATGGTCTGAGGAGAGGGTCAGCGCGTCCACAAGCTCTTCGTCGTTCAGTGTTCCATAGCACGCGGGCACATCATCCACACCCACTCCTTCGGGGACGTCTTGCAATGCATCAGGGATCCAGCTTGCAATCATATCCAACACCTTATTTTGCCCTGCAGCTGGCTGGCCGTGAACTACTGTATGCAATTCCTGCATATCGAGCAGCAGTGTACGACAGTAATTCGCGCTTTTCCGAACCTCAACATCCTTCGCAAAAAGCTCCTGAGGGGAGCAGAGGAAGAGTTGCGAGGAGGTCACGCTGGTGGTGCTTTGCAAGCTCGTATTAGATGCGATGGTGTCATGAAGCGCTGTATGTGGCGTAGCCCTACCAGGCAGGTCATCATGATCTACAAAAAGCGACGTTCTCGCTGCCGAATGCAACCTCTTCATCGAAACCTGGTCGGTCGTCGCAAAGGACAACTGCTTGTGATTGTCCTCTAACTCCTCCACCCTCGACTCTGCTCTGTCCAAACGTTCTTCCAACTCTTTTCGTTCTTCTCTGAGCATTATCAGGTCCTCTTCAGACGACGTCGACGCTCTTTGCATTGATTCCTTCAACGCAACGTTCTCTCTTTCTAGCAAACGAATCTGCGTCAACAATTCTGTATTCTTAAAATGCGCCTCCAAATCAGGGCTAGGCAAAATAGGTGGGGTAGCAGGCTTCCGTTTTGCCTCCGTCTCTAAACGCTCGGCACGCCCTTCTGCAGCCTCTGCTCGGTCCTTTAAAATCGCGTTAGATTTTTCTAAGGAAGAAATCATGGAAGGATCGTCATCCTTCTTTGCGGCATCCATAGCGTCGAGGAGCTCTTCATTGTCTTGCGCAAGCTGGAGGATTTGGGCCTGAAGTGCGTCGTTTTTAGTACGCAGTGCATCAGAATGTGCCGCGTTTTCTCGAAGAGTGTCAATCAGGGTTGTGTTGTTTAGGTGCTGGTCCTCAAGGGAGGTGATACTGGACTGTGCTGTGTTGTGTTGCGTCTCTGCGTCTGCAAGGCGTTCGGTGAGGTTTGCGACCTGAATAGCAAGCTCCACCTCTGCGGTATTGTCGTGCTGTGAGGCACGCAATCGGGTGTTTTCTTCTTTTAGTTCTGCAATGTGTTCTGTCAAAGCGGAATTCGTGGCTTCTGCCGCATCCTGTTCTGTGATTTCTTCTGTGGCGACATCCTTCTTTCGTTGAAGCTCTGATTGAAGTTCGGTAATAAGCCGTTCAAGTCTACGGTGTTCAAGCACATCAGCCTCTGTTGTTTCAAAGAGTTGTTTGCATTCAGCCTCAAGCCTGTTGATGTTTTGTTGTGCATTCTGCTCTGCAGAACGAACAGATTCTATAGTTTCGAGAAGCTCTTTGTTATCGGCACCAAGCTGCTGGAGATTGGTGGATAGTGTGTCATTCGTTTGCAGAAGGCTTTCTACTTCGCCTGCAGTCGCCTTTTTGAGGGCCAGCTGGTCGCTGAGGGTGTTGACTTCATGGCGTAGACTTTGCAGTGTTTCTGCGTCCTTCTGATGCGCGGCGATGGCAGTGGAGGCCCGCTCCTCAGCCGCAGCCAGACCCTCCTCAAGCTCCTCGGTGTGTTGTTCGAGGCGTTGGAGCTCGTCCAGGATGACCTCGTTGTCCTTCCCTGCTTGGGTTGATTGGGTGAGGAGACGTTCGTTTTCGGTGCGAAGGTTTTCGACGGTGCCAGGAGGGGGGCAGTCAGCCTCCAGGACGCGTACGGTGTTGACGAGCTCAAGGTTTTCTATGCCGAGCTGTGCGAGTTTCGCCTTCAGGGAAGTGGTGAGTTTGTCGTGTTTGAGTGTGGCGTTGGCAGCCTCTTCTAAGGCTTTGCCTGTGCTCAGTGTTTCTGCGTCTGCCTGGTCGCGTTCGGTTTGAAGGGTTTGCAGTTTGCGCATGAGGTCTTCGTTGTTGCTTTCGGTTCTGTCGGCGTGCTCGCGGAGCTGGTGGAGCTGTTCTTCGTATTTCGTGATTGAATCTAATTCTTGTGTGAGGCTGCGGTTGACAGATTGTAGGTCCTGCAATTTGGTCGAAAATATTGCGATTTCGCTGGCATGTGTAGCCTCCATCTGTTCAAGGCGCGCCGACAGCTCCCGATTCATTTCGTCCAGAACTGTGGTCTCGTTGCCAGGGGACGGTGCTGTTGGGGAGGCCGGCTCGGGGACACGGTCTGCTGTGATTGCCTCGAGCTTTGTGAGGAGCTCGTCGTTCATGGCTTCGAGCTCTGCGTTGGCCTCTTGGAGGTCGCCTACGTGGGTGTGGAGGGTGTCACGCTCTGTTGCGAGGCTGTGCTCCTTTGCGGTGGTTGCGGCGAGACGTTCCTGCATCTCTGCCACCTGCGCTTCGAGGGTCGTGAGCTCGTCTGTGTGCGCAGCGTCGCCCAACGCAGCAAGATTGTTTGCCATGGTCGCATTGTCCATGGTGAGCTGCAGGCGTTGCTCTTCTGAGGCACGCAGGCGGGCACCGAGCTGTGCTGCTACCAGCTCCGCATCAGCCCTGGCAGAGGCGTCGCGTTGCGCAGTGTCGTGCATCTCCTTACGCAGCGCAGTCCGCTCCGCTGTCCCCGCATCAGCGTGCTCCAACCGCTCTGCAAGCCCTGCGTTCAGCATCTCCACCTCCCTCAACGATTCATGCAACGCCGCAATCTCCTTCGCAGCCTTGTTCCCACCTCCCGCCAAAGCGCTCGACAACGCGGCCACTTCCTCCCGCTTCCCCGCAAGCTGTCCTTCCGCATCCTCCAGACGCGACGCAAGCTCGTTGTTCATAGATGAAACAAGCTCTAATTCTGCCTCTGCGTCGCTTGACCTACCACGGAGCTCCTCGCGCGCTGCCTCCAGCTCCCTTTGTGTGGATGTGAGACGGTCGGTAAGGGTTTGGTGTAGTGTTGCTGCACGGTGTGCTTCATCATCTGCATGTGTGCTGCGTTGGGCGCTGATGCGATGTGATACGGAAAGTGCGTTGGCGACCTCGCAGAGTTCAGCCTTGAGGGTGTCGACAGTCTGTGTGTGTTCCAAGGATGCTGTGCGGTGGGTGTGCTCCAAGGTGGAGATCTGGGTGAGCAGTGCTGCGGTTGCGTCGTTGTGTGCTGTGTTCGTGTCGGCCTGTCGCTGCCGCTCGCTTTCCACCTCGCGTCGTATAGCTGCCGTTGCATCTGCGTCTGCCTGCAAGCGGGCCACCTCCGCCTCCAGTTCCGCTATCCTCGCTTCTGCGGTTGACCTCTCCCGTACCCTTTCCCGCAAGGCGTCGTCCAGCTGGCCCTCCAGCACACTCCCGCCTGAGGCTAGGCGGGTGCACTCTGCGTTCAGCTTTGCACAGCGTTCGCGGAGTCTGTAGGGTTGGTGGTGTGGCTTTATGGATGGGGTGTGAAGTTGCGCAGAAGGAGTGATTGCGGCTTTTAACAAACGGAGTAAAGTGGGGGCGTAAAGCAGAAAGGGTTTGCAGTGGTGGGATTTCAATTCATGTAAAAGGGGTGGGCTTAACTGAATGTGCCTCTCGTGAGGACAGCTGAAAAAGGGGGTATACCTGACGATGACCTCTGGTTCGGTGGCAGGGCTGCGCTGGGGTGATGGTGGTGCGGATGCTGCTGCGAGCGCGGTGCTTGCGCTCTGCAGACGCGACAGACGGGACTCGTAGTCTGCCACACGCGCCTCCACGTGGCGGGGGTGTGCGATCTGCTGCTGCTGCAGCTGTTGTTGTTGTTGTTGTTGCTGCTGCTGCTGCAACCGCACCGTCCGCCGCACATCCCTGACCGTCTCCTCTGTCTCCTGCAGGTACGCCCGCAGGCGGTGGTTCTCTTCCAGCAACGAGCCTGCCTCTGACACTTGCACCACCGCACTGCGCTCAGGTGCACCACGCCCTGCCTGCGGGGTGAACACCTCCTGCCCTGCATCACTCGTCACACACGACACTGCCGGTGTCGCTAGAGAGTACACATCGTGACCATGCCGTACATGCGTCTCCTGCACACGCCGCACCCCAACCCTCTGCCCCGGTATCGGTGTAGATGGGAGCTGCACACTACTCACACTCGTCGGCACGAAGACTCCTCCATAGTCCCCCATGTGTACACCACCATACCTTCCTGGACAAATGGACTGTGGTTGTTGCCAGCCAAAAAAAAATACCTTTGTTTTTGTCATCAAAATTCCATATTTTTGGGGAAGGGGGGAGGAATGCATGGTAGTCCCCCTTGCGGGGATGGTTGGAGAGGTTGCATGGACACACACGATGACAGGCAGTTCCATGGGTCAATGTGATGTGACTCTGGGCATTTGCCGTACGCAGTGTGTCCTCTTTTGTATCGCGAACCTCTCTCTTTCTATTGCATTCTGATAGCATCCATCCCCAGGGGGAAGAAAAATAATATTTTTTTTTTTCGAAAAAACGGGAAAGAAAAGGGCTTGCCTCCATGGAAGCAGAAATCAGAAAGAGTGGTTGAAACGTGCTTTTAAAAAAAAAAAAAAACGCAGCTCGGTCGTGCTCATGCGAAAGGTCAGACGTGAGTGATCCGCACCGTAAGAGAACGGCGGTTCAACCGCTCGTCAGGCCACATAACCTCTTTATATCAGGAAGAAAAGAGGGGGCGGATGGGGGGTTGAAAAAGTGCGAAAACGTCCCACCGGTTCTTCGGAGGACGCAGGGCACTGCTGTATCCGCGGGGAGGGTTATCGAACCCCCCAGAGAGCACTTCATTGGCATAGTAGATGCAAGAAAGGAAGGGGAAAAAAAAACGAAAAAAATAAAAGACTAGATGACCCCAAGGCACTGCTAAGTCATTAAAAAAATAGCAAAAAAAAAAAAAAAAAAAGGGAAAAAAAAGAAGAGAAAAAAACAGAAAAAGGGGGGGGAAGATTGAACAGAGCTGTGTACAGCAAACGTCGTAAAGGAGAGGAAGAGGTGGATACTTCGGGCGTCCAGCAGCCCTCTTCCCTGATGTGTGATGTATTTGCGTATTTTTGTCGTATTTTCTAATGTATTTTAACGATCAGAAAAAAAAGGTCAGAAAAAACACCAAAATACTGTCAAAACATTATTGACTCAAATCTCCGTTCAGGGTATCGAATTTTTTTTACGAATAGCGCACAGTGCAAGCAGGTTTAGTGCATACACCTTGACCCTGGTACTGCCTCTGACCACGTTTTCTTGTTGGCCTACGTGGCGGGGTTCCACACCACTCAAGGCAGTGGGGGACAGTTTCCCTGTTCTTGTTTCGAGCTTTGTTTTAAAGGGCTTGTAAGAGCACAGCCACAAAAGCAGTTATGTTGTCACAAAAAAAAAAAACTTCAAAAAAAAAAATATTGCGCCTCCCTGTGTGCACACATTTCTATAAAAAAAAGGGGGTTTGGTAAAAGATGGCCACAACACATTTTTGAGTCGTTGAGTAATCTGTGAAATGTGTTAAAGTGGAGCTGCCAGTCAATCTTCTCACTATCATGTTTTTTTTTTTTGATAAATTGTTGGAGTAGGTGTAGTTGCCTCGGTTGTGTTGCCACAGTTTGTGCAATCTCCACTGTCTGTTTTTTTTCTTACTCCGATCAACCAATCACACACATACACAACCTGTTCTTGCCTTTTTTTTCTCTTTCTTATTTTATTTTTTTTTTGCTGGTTTGTCCCCAGATATTTACCCCAATATTTAGGATATGTTACTATTTGAGTGGGACCCATCCCCAATTTGTTTTTTTGGAAAATGGATGTGTCACTTGCACATATTTCTCCACCACAAAAAGAAGAACAAAACGCAGCCCAATAAAGGAGCAAACGACCGAAGCTAAAAGGAGAGCAGTACTGAGAGGGAAGGGGGGTTGTTGTGAGGGAAAAGGGGAGGGAACAGGACACCGTCGCTTGGCACGGTTGTCATCATGTATCTTTCGCTGGCATGTGGGGGGGGGGGGGGGGTCGGGGCGGGTCCCGGGGGGGAGGGACAGTGAGGTTTTTTTTCCTTAGGGGTGCGTTTCAATGTGAGCACGATGGTTTTTGTTATATCATCGAGGGAAGTAAAAACACACAAATACAACAGCAACCAAAGAAAGGGTGAAAAGACGAATGTGCCTCATGGCGGGCTAGTCAAGGGGGTCACTAATATGTGCTACCAGTCCAAATGACAAAATAGAGAGTAGTGCTTTACGACTACCAGTGAAATGCTACAGTTTTAGCAGTCGTTACGACTAGGTAACACTAGTAGTACCCCTGATTAATCCGTCGTGTCTCGTGCACAGATAGGGGTGCAAGAGGGGGGGGAGTGAAACCTTGAAAAATAGTGTGGGAAAAAGGAGAAGGGGGAAAAAAAAAAAAATGCAGCCACCTTCTGACTGACCCACTGTACGATACCGGCTCCCGGATGAATGCACCAAAAAAATAAAATAAAAAAAAAGATGATGGTTTTTTGTCACTCCCGACAATGAACGCATCACCCTATTCCAATGGCGAACAAGAAGGACGTTTCCGTTCTGGTATTGCTCTTAACAAAAAGTGGTGCTCTCCCAAAGGTAATAGCCGGAACACATCATCAGTGTCAACACTAGTAAAATGAAGGGGGGTTTTCCAAAAAAAAAAAAAAAAAAAAAAAAACCTCACTGCACTAATTTCCGAACATAGTGAACAAGTGGGTGTACCGAGTTACGCATAAAAAAAGCGTTGATCCCATTCGAACTCTTGTTCCGAGCCAATACAGTGTGACACAGAATTAATGGCCGATGACGACATTTTGTAAAAATTGTTATATTATTCTAAAAAATAGGCAAAATTTGACTCATTTCATTGCATTTTCAACTGGCCGTGTATGAAAAGTGTGTGTGTGGGGAAAATATTAACATGGAAATATCCCTTTTTGGTAAAAAAGGGTGTATGTGTAAAAAAAAAAAATACAGTGTAGCAGTACAAACGAGTGGGTGCACAAAAATAAATAGAGCATGCATTAGTATTTTGTGTGCATTCCGTTGGAATTGCGAACTGCGTCTAGGCGTCGTGGCATTGACATGATGTAACGTGCAACGAAGCTATTGTCCATCTTGGACCATTCCTTGTTGATGGCACGTTTAAGTGCTGACACGTCTTTGGGCTCCCGTTCGTTGACTGCAGTCTGCAGCTTGGCCCACAGGTTCTCAATAGGATTGAGATCAGGGGAGTTGCCTGGCCAGTCAGCTTTAGGGAGGAACGAGAAAGGTTGGGAGGAGAGGAATGCTTGAGTAACGTTCGCAGTGTGGCAGGGTGCCCCATCCTGCTGAAACGTGTAGCTACTGTCAGGCAGGAGTTCTTTTATTTCTTTGAGCGCTTTCTGTAAGACGAGCGTACGGTACTTCTCTGCATTGAGAGCACCGTCATAGAAATAGAGCTTCGTCTTACCTCTGGTGGTGATTCCTCCCCAGACGAACCTTCTGCGTAGCCCTGACCTTATCAACGGTTGGGGGCGGCTCATCACCATCTGCAACCCAGACAACATCGTTCTTCTTGCTCACCCGAGAAAAAAGCCAAAAGTCTTTTTCATCGGTGAACATCACCTTTGACCAGTCGGTGTTTCGATGCGTTTCAGCAAACTCTATCCGGGCAGTGATGTTCTTTTCCGAGAGCTTTGGTTTGCTCTTCGTTTGAACGGGCTTCAGCCCCTTCTCCTTCAGGCACCTGCGGACACTCTCCCTCGAAATCTGTAGTCGCGACGCTACTTTCTTGCAAGACTGAAACCGCTTGCCCCGCATGTGTCTAACCACCCTATTCTTAACGGTGTCGGTGGTGGCCGATCTCTTGCGTCCCCTCCCTGGCTTGTCCGAAAAATTCCGCTCTCCAGCGCGGTACTCCTTCACCCACCTACCCAAACTCCTCTTCGCAACGTTCAGCAACTCCGCCACCTCATCATGGCTCTTACCGCCAACAACGACTAGCGACGCTGCCTGTAGGCGCAACCCTTCCCTCGTGGCCTCAGTGTTCACTTTACCCTTAACCATTATATTTTTGCTTTTATTGTGTTCCTGGGCGTAAATATTTTATGTTTTGGGGGTGTTTTGAATATGTCCTTGTCAAAATTTGCCGTTTTTTTATAAAATGTCTTCATCGGCCATTAATTCTGTGTCACACTGTAGATGTAAAATCTGCTTTTTCTTGTGCTCAAAAAAAAATACGCCCTACCCTTTCACCAAATTTCCAACAAAAATAAAAAATAAAAATAAACGAATCTGCGTCAAATGAAAAATGAAAAAAGAAAAAAAATATAACAATGGAAGTTGTATCATCCACTTATTTTGTGTACAACATCCCTACCTCCATACACGGTGGAGTCTACCCGGGGGGGAGTTACTCTTTGGGGGGGACTTAAAGGGGGACTCAAAGAGTCCCCCTAGGGGGACTATGTAGTCCCCCTAGGTGGACTCTTTTGGTGGGTTCTTGTGGGTTGTGGGGGCTGGTGCTGGCAGGTATGTACACACCAGGGGGGTGGTGAGGGTCCCAGATGGGGCCCGGGGAGGTAAAAGGTCATGTTGTGCATATCATTGCACAGTTTATACAGTGCAAACTGTTGTTTGCCATTAGATGCGATACAATGACAGAGTCTTGTTGCTTATTTCCTTTCAGTCCTCAGTTGTTAACGCCTGATGTGGTTTGCATGTTTGAAATGTATAGCTATGAGAGCAGCTGCGCACGGGAGACGTGCCGAGAGAAGGAGCCGTCGCCATACTGGATAAGGCGACGGCCTACAACCATCCAGACCCACCCCAACTCCAGGGATAGACCCTCGGTCGCTGTCGTGATGATGGAGTCCCTCTACGGCAGCAGCCCCTCCTGGGCCTCCCCCCACCAGCACCTTCATCATGTGCGCCAGGCAGGCACCTACATCGCCATATATACAGTCGCTCTCCGCACTCCACTCCAACATACTCAGGTCGATGCACCTGGGTGGCTACACCACAGATGATGCGAGCGGTGTTAAAGGACGCTAGCGACCACCCCGCCTGGCAGAAGACCCCCGAGAAGACCGCACGCAAATGGCTTGCGAAAGCACATCGTGGATACCTCCGTGACTGCAGCACGCGATTGCAAGAACACCCGCCTGCTGATGCGACTGCTCGTGGAGGTGCACCCCGACACCGACCTCCGTCGCGTATCGGGCTTCGACGGCGTGCTGAGGATGAGGCCGCAGACAGCCTCACGCGAGAGGGTGGTGTGGCTGAGCCGGAGCACAGCCTCAAGGCTCGTGAAGCAGCATTGCTGCATCACGGGAGGGTGATGATCGCCTCACCCAAATATTTTGGGCTTGTCGTACGCCCCGTCCAGGAACGCAGCGCATGCGCTGCCAGAAGTCGCTCCTCATGCGGGCCCAAAGACCACCCAACCGCGGACTTTGTCGCCGCACTTAACAACAGCGGCCTCGCGTGCGCAACGCAGACCGTGCCGAGCACTGGGAAGACCTGGTGCGTTAAGTTAACATCATGACACCCGTCCCCAAAGACGCATGTGTCATCAAGGGAAGCCGGTGATGGCTTGCCAGGCCCAGCCTGGTCACCGATTCAGAAGCAGGAAGAGGGCGGGCCCGGCCACACCCGACAGCGCCAAGCCTGAGGCGAAACGGCAATGCAAGCCGGAAAAAAGGGGGCAAAAGAAATAGTAGGATCGGTAGGTAAGTAAAGTTGCTTCGTTCATTGCACAAACAAAATAGCAGCAACACGACCACTGCAGCCGAGGGAGAGGAGTCGAGGGAGGAGCTGCAGAGGCAGAACCTCGACCTTCTGCGACAGCTGGTGGAACTGAAGCAGCAGATAGCGTGACGGCACAGCTCACCGTCACCACCAACCAAGACACTGTGATGACAGCAAAGACCCCTTCTCAAGAGGTCTCTGCCACCTCCACAACTGGGATACACTCCACGCTCCCTAACCCCGGACCCAAACCCCTCAAGTGTCTCTCCGACAACATCAACGGATTGACACAAACGACACGAGCAGAAGCTGACGTGCCGTCTGCAGGACACGGCGTTTGATGCAGGGGTGCAGGTTGTGCTTGCCCGCCCTCGCTTGGCCGACATCAAGTGTCCTGCTCAGTACAGTGTAACGCATACGGGAGACAACGGGTTACTGTCGCGTTGTGGAACGCTCTGCATCTATAGTAGCAGGCGTGGGCATGTTGGCGGCTTCGACACAGAAACCTACGAGCCTGTCTTCTCATTTGATTGATGCGGACAATTATGTGTACGGTGCGCCTGCCATCTCTCAGTGCAAGACACGCTGCTACCTGCCTTGTGGGGATTGCCTTCTCAAGGTTGCACTTCCGGGTGGGGAGGTGGTCCGCAAAGTCGACTGCGCTTCGTGGACCTTGTTCTCCTGTGGCAGTGTTGTTGTCTCGTATGGCAAAGACGGCGTCTCTGTGTATGACGAAGACCTGACGTTGCTCTGCTCTCTCTCGCACGAAGAGTGTGTTACTCTACTGCTCGCCCAAAAAGAGTACGACGTTGTCTGCCTTAAGGAACTCAAAGCGAGCCAGACAGGCGACATTGGCTTCGACGTTTACATTATGTATGATACAAACGCATGCGTATCCAAAAGCGTGCGAAGGGGGCGACGGCATCGGGAGGCGGCATCCACGTCTGCACCACACGCACATACAAACACATCTTCACTTCTCCAGAGAGCAGCGTGACGGAGACTCGCCTTCGAAGTGGAAGGTGTGCGATTCTGCAATATGCACAGGCCAAGTGCGGCAGGCCTGCACAAAAATGACACACTACGTGCCGACGGCAACGTTTCAGAACTGCCCACACACAAGGGAAGGTGGTGGTTGCGGGGACGTGAACGCGCACCACCGATCCTGGGCACACTGCACTACACGACGCTATGCCACTGCACAAAAAAGGGAAAGACATGACTGACCCTCGTCGTACCGCCCGATCTCCCTTACCGGCAGTGTGTCGAAGGTGATGGAGAAACTGGTGGGGCGACGCATGCACCAACTGATGAGCCAGCCAGACTCTTCAGTGAACAACCTCCACTCAGCTTAGGACGAGCCACCCTCTTGCTCCACCGGAAGGCAGCAAAGGTGATCACCGGTGCGACTACATGTCGCACGGTCAGGACGTGTTGTGGGAGGCACCGCAGATCACAGCGTACCACCAACGACTACGAGAAGTTTGTAGGACTGCCCGGCTCGCTTGGGCATGCTGTGTTTAACAAACTAAACCAGGCATTTTCATAGTTCATGAAATGCTGGAGACATACATCTTAGGTACGTACGTAATACGCGGCAAATAGGTAGCAAAAATAATAAAATACATAGTGAACTGAGGACTGAAAGGAAATAAGCAACAAGACTCTGTCATTGTATCGCATCTAATGACAAACAACAGTTTGCACTGTATAAACTGTGCAATGATATGCATACCATGACCTTTTACCTCCCCGGGCCCCATCTGGGACCCTCACCACCCCCCTGGTGTGTACATACCTGTCAGCACCAGCCCCCACAACCCACAAGAACCCACCAAAAGAGTCCACCTAGGGGGACTATAGTCCCCCTAGGTGGACTACATAGTCCCCCTAGGCATAGTGTGCAGACGAACAAAATGTTCGTCGATGTTCGTCGTGGGGGGAAAAAAAATTTTTGTTCGTCGATGTTCGTCGTTGTTCGTCGTGGGTTGCCCTTGTGGCAGGGACCTGTTCGTCGATGTTCGTCGACGAACATCGACGAACAAAACCGACGAACATTTTGTTCGTCGACGAACCAAAAATGTTCGTCTGCACACTATGCCTAGGGGGACTCTATAGTCCCCCTAGGGGGACTATGGAGTCCCCCTAATCCGACACCCCAAAAGAGTAACTCCCCCCCGGGTAGACTCCACCGTGTACTCCTTTTTTCCCCCTATTTTGTTTTTTGTCAACAATCTTTTTTGCTTCATCGTCGACATTTTTTGTTTTTGTTTTTGTTTGATATTTTTTTCTTCTTTTTTTTGAAAACTTGTTTGGAGTAACACCGCATCGTACAGTAATCATTTTTTTTGTTTTTCCATAAAAAAATAACACAAAGTTGACCAAAACTCCATTCACACCCTCACTTTTTTTTCAAATTTTCTAATCATCGAGGGTAACAGAGTCAGCACAGATCGAGCAGTCGGGTCTCTTTCCTGGCTTGGGGGCGGGACACCAGTTGCTCTTGCACTCAGTGTCAGCAGCGGACCAGTAACACTCACCGTCTGTCTGTCCAAGCGAGCACTCCCCAGCTGTCAGGTCTCCACAGTCGATGGCGCCCTGGCGGAGCGTGGCGAAGGTGTGGAGGAGAGGCTTGTCTGTGAGAGGTGTCGAGACGGTTTCACCTGCGGCCAGCAGCATGCGGTAGCCAACCATGAAGAAGCTGTTTCCGACGAAGTTGAACTTGGGCACACAGTGTCCAGGCTTGTAGATGCCCTCAAGAGGAAGCGACTTCGGGAAGCCTCCGTTCGACGACGCAGAGCACGGGTAGCAGTGGTAGTTGGCAATGATCACCTCGCAGGGCTTGCCGCTGCAGCTGGTCGGGCAGTGGAAGGTGTACTGTGTGTCCTTCTGCAGCACAGCGCGGTTGTTCTGGAAAGGGAAAAACGCCTTCGTCTGCGGGCGGAGCTGCACCCCGTGGAATTCATTCAGAATAGGCTGGACGTCGTCCACCTCCCAACCCAGCATACGGTTCGAGACATCCTCGGGTGTCAAAGAAACCGGAGGGTCCGCAGAGTTCTTGAACTTCACCACATCCGAGAAGTCATCACACATCGCTGCAGCAGAAGCGGCGCAAGCGAACAGAACAGATACGCGGTGCATTGTGAAAGAGTGGTCCTTTTTTGTGTATTTTTCTATTTTTTTTGGAGGAATTTTTAGAGGGGTTTGAGTGTTAAAAAAAAGGCTACCGTTTGGTGAAAGGGCGATGGTAAAAGTAAAGAACTGCGGGACCTTCATGAACACCTCGACTCCCTGCCACCTCTGACAGTTGTGGATGTGGATCCCTTCACCCCAAGTGACAGGCACAAGAGGTTCAATTTTCCGAAAGACTTGTGGCATTCTTGTAAACTGGGAATGCACGAGACTGCTGTGGGGGACCAGTTGTGAAACTGACAATTGTATTTTTCATACCGGAGAATACTCCCGACGCTGAGCAAGATCGTACACTTCGGAAATGTATTGGGAAAGGGAAGGAGTTCCATTCTTCGAAAAGGAAAAACGACTTAAAAAACGACTCGTAGCCAGCGTTTCAAGGTCAACAAACATCCCAAAAAAAGTTCTCTCAGCGGTGTACATAGCGTTTACAGGCGATGCAATGGCACCACGCACCAAAATACAGGAAAAGGTGATATGTGGCTCGAGGGTTGACTTCAGCGAAGAAGAACTGAAAACAATTTTCAGTTCAGAAGACTTCCTGGAGGAGAATGTGCCCCCCCCCGCTTCCAACTCTGTGGTACCAAGAAAAAGTACAAAAACAAAATTTGAGGTTTACTTTCAACACGTGTGGTCTGTGCTCGATAAGAGGGGCTTGGCAGTGGACGAACGTCGCCACGGTGATATCACAAGGCCTTCAGTACCGTTTGCCTCCTTGAAACTCCTGATGGAGGAAGTGAAAAGGGAGCTCCCCCCAGACACGCCTGTCCCGTGTGAAACCTACTTGCGCTATCAGTTTTGGCCCAGAAACCCCCACCACGCCAGCACGTCCCGCTACGTATCGCGGTTTCCCATCACCCTCTCCACCCAGAGCAGAACCAACCGCAAGCCCCACATTGACGGTGCATACGGTGTGCAACTCCAACGATTCGTGAAGGAATGGTCATCACTGACGAGAGATGGGATACGATGTGGTTGTTTTTTGCGCAGATGACAAAGCCGTTGTTCCATTCGGATCCCCAGAAGCACCACTTGCAGCTACCACAAGACAGAAGGCTTGCCTCCAATCTGAGAGGCTTTGCGCAGTCAAATACCCGTCGAAGCCTCCACCACATCCCGCACAAAGAGCTGCAGGCAAAAGGGCAGTGCACCGCTTGGGACAACACCTTCTGAGGAGAAGATGCACACACCGCTGCTGTGTGTATCATCGCCACCGCTAGCCCCATTCCCACCCCTTACCCACCCCCACCGCGTGTCGCGAAGGATGAAGGGAGTGTCGGTGCTGAGTTCGATGTGCCAATCTTGTGTGTCGCTGTCGTGCGCAGTGTGCAGGGTGGTGTCATTGAAGGAGAGACAGGAAGCTAGCGCGGGTACAGCAAGGCGTGTCTGCGCGCTGCTGACAGTGTCGGTGTTGCTGCCATACAGCATCAGCACCACAGCACGCCCGCCTGCGACAACCGATACAGATGTGGCCAGACCCGCCCCCAACAGCTCTGATGCGCTGGCAGCATGCTCCCGCAGATAGCTCCGCAGCACTGTATGCCGTGCTGTCCACGCCTCAGCCCCCCCAAACACTGCCCTTCCCCATACCGACACCGGATAGACCCCTAAGGCCCGCACAACCTTGCTCAGAAGCGCCTCCAAAAATGAAGTGAAAACGCCTTCAAGAGATGCACAGAAAAGGCGTGTGCAGGGATCAGGCATAGGGCATGGGGCATGGATGTCCTGGTGGTGGGGTGGGGTGGGGGGGTGGGGATCGGTAGATGTAAAAAGATGGGGAGGGGAGGTTGTGAAGTATGGGATTTAGGTGTGGACACCCCGAGAAAGTGCCATATCTCTTTTAATTTGATTTTTTTTTTTTGTTTTCCTTTTAGAAAGTGAATACGCATTTTGTGCATACAATCTAAAGGAAATATTTCGAACGTTTTGAACGTTGTTTTATGGTAAAAAAAAAGGGGGGGATCTAATGATATTTTTCGCGCGCAAAGTTTTGTAAAGGGGGGTGTTTGAAAGAGGAAAAAAAAAATGCAGAAAATTCATTTTCTGGTAAAAAAAAAAATGATGGAAAAGTTACTTTGTGTCTCTTTGTCTTTAAGTCACCCCAAATGACATAAGTATCGCTTCAAAGTACCGTTCAAACCTTGCATAAGGGCTGGGGGTTGATGTAAGTAGAAATTAAATTCTGGTATTTTTCAGACCTTTGCAAAAAGGGGCCGGGGGCAAATAACATTAGCACCGTAGTCTTACGCAACGTCCTCCTGAGCAGCAAACACGGAGGACATTACAGGGTAAGACTGAGGCACGGTATGGGGGGCCGGACATGAGAATAAGGCTTGGGGGTGCGGGGTCCGGGGTGCGGGGCTTGTTCTCATGCCTGAGGGGGCCACTAGACTGCTACTACTACGTATGCTGTTGTGGCATTGGCATTGTGTTAGGGAATTCTTACGCGTCCACTCGACGTTTGGATAAAGAAAACTGAGATGAAAATGAAAAGGGGGTTTGGGGGGAAAGAGTTTCATTCTTGAACGCATCCTCCCACACTCAGTCACACAATATACAGACTGATACAACGGGTGCATATAGTGGTGGTTATAGTATTCCACCTAACCTAGGTGTGCAATAGTCAACCCAGGCTGTGCCCAAAAACAGCTAGGTAACATCATCCGGCAACTGATCTTGATAACAGCGTGGTTTTATGTGCCGCAGCCAAATAGGGGTAAAAAAAAAATCTTGGCGCAAAAGGTGAAAAGGTGAAAAGGATTCAAGGGGAAATACTGTTATGCACGATCTGAACGTTGGATTTCTTTTAGTTTCTTAGTAATGCGCTATGTGTTAGGGAATAAATACACAAAAATAAAAGAAGGGTTTATAAGATGACTCTAAGCCTCTCGTGCTTAGTCATCTGTATAAAAAGAAATACCGTCAACGTAAAAATGCTGGACCGTAAAAATATTGATGAAACCAAAAACCGCTAAGTACTCGGCAGGTAAAAATCACATCTGGACCGTAGTATATCTGGACCGTAACAATGTTCCAACTCTTGGAAAAATCGAAAAAGTTCCAGAATTTTTGCGGTCCATGTATTTTACGGTCCAGAATTTTTACGATTACGGTAATTGAAAGATGACTGATGATAATGCATGCGTCAAAAATAGACAAAAGAAAAAACTTAAAAAAACAAACGAGCATTTCACACATTTATACATCCGTATGGTCAACAGACACATACACGCACAGGTACTAAGGTACGATGCGCGAGCATGACACCAAAAAAAAACGTTTTTTTTTCACCCCTTCTTTTTTCCCCCACTTTTTTCCGTTTTTTTTCTTCTTTCTTTTCTTTTCTTTTGCGGGTAGAGAACAACTGCAGCAGGAGGGTAATTGGATGGGACAAGAGGCCCACTCCCCCGACTCGCCTATAGAGATTTTAGACCGGGTGAATTGACCACCCTCCTTTACACACTATTCTCTCATAATTATCAGTAGCAAATTCGAAACGAGCACCGCAGCGATGCGGCCCTGAAAAATCAGCTACTCATATGCAGCTGGTGGGAAGGTTGGGGTGAGAGGGAAGGGGAAGGGGAAGGAGGGGGGGAGAAGCGTACAGTGCGGGTTCATTTTTGTTTACAGCTTAAACAAACACCAGGCACTCCGCTAGGTACTAAAGTTCTGTTGATTGTCAACAGAACTTTTTGAAAATGGGGAAAAAAAGAAAAAAAAAAAAAAGTTCTGCTAAGTGGTTCAGACCCGTTCTACCTGTCAAAAAAGCTCAGGAGAAGAAGATATGGAGAGGTGAGTGCTCAAACGTCCCAAAAAAGTCAAAATCGGGCGTTGGTAAAAAAAAAAAGTTGCGTACCGTGCGCCTGCGGCGCAAGCATGTACCCCACCAACGTGGACCATCAACAGAATATTTTCAAAATCGGAAATCCTAGCGGAGAGCCTGACAAACACCCACAAAAAAAAAAAAAAAAACGCTTTTAAAAGGTGAACAAACACCCGTAGAGCAATATCTCACGAAGGAATTACCAAAAAAAACGAAAGTAATCACGACACACTTTTTTTTTTTTCGTTTAAACTTGGAGACTTTCCTCGCGTTGTTGAGGGGTAGCTAAGAGAAAAAGCTAAGAATATCTGTGGTATCTTGTGGCGCTGTTTCTCCTTTTAGGAGTAGCTTTTGCTATCACGGAGACACCTAACCATTTTTCTCACAGCCTTTTTTCACACTCTGTGAGAAGCCATCCCCAGCACCTTTTTCACTCTCAGGTAGACCTTTATTAGAGAGTTTCAGGAGGGTGCAACAAAGTGAAGTTGATAGTGCAAAACGCCTCTGGGACGCAGGCACTGACACTCCGCGGGCTATCGCACTCCGGAGCAGAGATAACAAAAGGGCCCCCACGGATACAATGTTACGTCCTTGGTAACGGGGAAATCATTTTTTTATTTTTGCCCCTAAAAAAAAAATCGCTAGCTTTGACGAGAATGAGTCTTTTTATATATTTTCCTTTTCCTCTTTTCATACGTAGGGAGATCAAATGTCACAACGTTATGGTTTTAAAAACGGTATAACGTTATACAGAACATTTTAATGAGGGGAAGTGTTATAACGGTGTAACGTTACATCAAACCTCCAACGTTGTAACGTTTGATAACGCCCGGTGTATGTCGTTTCTTTTTTTCTCTTTTTTTTCACACATTCGCTGACCACAAAAACTCCCCTCCCCCTCTTCTCCCTTCCCCCCTTTAGAATTACTGTACCAGTGCTAGCCAGCTTTTGACTTCTTTGAGTTCTGCTTCGAGACCTTCCCTTTCTGCTGCGAAGTATTGCTTCCACCATTGGTGACGCAAGAGACGTGCACTCGAAAAGCAGCAGCGCCCCGCATCGAGGAGATACACCAAGGTCGTCTTTTTGTGGCTTGCTGCTGACACCGCGCTGGTGAGGAACTCACGTTGGTAGGTGTCCTCGTTTTTGATGTGCTTTTTGTTTTCGTCGAGACGCTCTTTCAGGGATGCGGCTGTGTTTGCGAGACGGGTGCGCACTTCGGGAAGTGCATCGGATTTGCTGTGCTGTCTGCGGGCCTTCAATCGCTCAGCAACAGAGATGAACCGTTTGCGGTAGCAGCCTGCCTGCGCTGTGGTCTGCTCTGGGAAGGCTTGCGAGATAAGCTCGCGTGCAGCTCGCGAAGCGCCATCTTCAGGCGAGTGCAGCCAAAAGGCGGTCAGGTCGGTGTGTGCAGTGCCTTTGCAGGCGTGCTCGATGGGGATCTGTTCGTTGGCGTCCTCGACAGAGAGAAGCTCCTGTGCAACCTCCTTTGTGAAGTATTCCAGGTCAGCGTCTGGCGTGCGTGCGGCAACGTGGAGGTAGGTTTCGCCCGCATGGTTTGTCTTCTCGGTGTGGAGCTTTCGAAGGATCTCGCAGTCGTACCCTTTGACAGCGGCAACGCAATGCGCCGGTGTGTTTCCGTCCAGGTCCTCCAGATGGATCACCTGCTCCATCCCTTGAGGGAGTAATTCTGCAATTTTCTTCAACAACGCCATCTTGTTTGCGCAGAAGTGCGCGGCGCTCTTCCCGTCGTCCAAAACATCGTCAGCCGCACCCCAGCCCCGCTCCAAACAGTACAGCGCCATCTCCTCGCCGTTCTCCTGCTGCGCTGCATACGGGACCAATTTGTGTCCCCCAGCAGCGGCGTCGTAGTCGAAATCTTTGAATATGTCTGACTTCATCGCGTTTAAATGCCCTCCCTCAACGAGCCGTGGGAGCAGGCGGTTCAAATCTGGGGTGCGGCGCCATGCGGCTGAGAGGAATGTCTTCAAGACTGCGGTCGGGTCAGCGCCGTTCGCGCCGTGGGAAGCAACAAGCATGTCTAGTGGTGTTTCGTCTGTGAGTGATTTCGCGTTCGGGTCCAGTCCTTTGCAAAGGCGCTTCCCAACGAGCTTGTCAACGAAGCCGTGTTTGCACGCCGCGTGTAGGAGCGTGCACGCCGTTTTCTCGTCTTTGTGCTGGCAGACTGTGTCACAGTCTTCCGCCCGGCGTGCCGCGCACTGTAGTATACTGTGGGAAAGGTTTTCCGATTTTTCGTCGTGTGTCGCATCGCAGTACTTCGCAAGGAGCATCTTGAACTCATGCACGTAGTAGTCCTCGTCCTCGTCCTCGTCATTGATGTACCGAAGCATCTCGACGTCGTGTGGGTTCTGGTGTTCTTTCGGTTCAAACAACGGAGCCGTGTGGAAGTCGTACTTCCCGCCACGGTGGATGGCGTGGATGTGCGCAAGGGACGCTACTGCAACGACGCCGACAACGACAAAGGAGAAGGGCGTCCATCCGCTGTGGTAGCAGCTCAGCCCCGCCAGCGCCACGTTGCTGGAGATCTTGAGCAGGACGAGCAGTGGGTTTGAGAAGTCCGTCAGCAGCATATGCGACTCCGTCTTCGCAGGCGACTTTGTGTGTGCCAGGGCTATCACCACCTCCACAGGCAGTGCGAAGAGTGGGTACGACACAGTGTGCACTGCCGCACCCAACGCTATAACGCGGGCAGCACTGTCGATGGGGAAGCCAAAGATATGGCAGGACATGTCATGCCGCCACATGCCCCGAAAGGATGACACAAGCATGGCACACGCAAATACAGTCCCAGTCACGCTCTGGTCTGATGAGTGGAACCGCGACACCAGCTGCGACACACTCACGACCATCTCTGGCAGGACCTTCGTGTTGACCTGGAACTTCTCAACCTCGTGGCCAGCAGAGTCAGACAGGCCCACAGCCTTGCTGTACTCGAATATGTCTGAAATACACAACATCAGGATGCGGCCCAGATGCAAGCCGCGCACACGCCTCATCTGCAGTGTGACAAGGAGACGCCCTCGCATCCACAGCTCAATGCCAACGTACGCCATTGCGTAGTACTGTTTGATGCCGTGCGTCAGCAGCAGTTCAGACACGTTCCCCACGACCGTCGCAAACGGCAGCACAGAGTGGAACATCTTGAACAGGCGCTTGGCCACCGACCTCTCTCCGACTGTCTCGGGCTCGTCCAAGTCGTCCAAGTTCTGAATCTCTTCATAGCCCCCTCTCCTGGCACGGAGCTCCTGCGGGTCACTACGTTTGTACAGCACTGCATCGACCACTAGGCAGAGCATCACAAGGAGAAACAGGGAAACGGGGATCAGGATCTTGGCAAGGTCTCCCAGGACAGGGGAGTCTGGCGCGTTTGTGCTTGGCTCTGCTGTGGGCGGTGAGGGTGTCACGGGTCCAGGTGTAGGTGTAACAGGAGCAGGTGTAGGCGTCACGGGAGCAGGTGTGGGCGTAACAGGAGCAGGTGTGGGTGCGACGTACGGGTAGTTCTTCCCCGCTGCCCCGTCGCAGTGTGCGTAGCTCGGGCTGGCGGCGCAGCTTGCGGCAGAAACCTCTTTGCCGCAAATGCCACTTGCGTCAGCACACTTCCCGGAGACGGACATGCCTGCACAGCTTGAGTCGGTGTCGCAGTACACATCGACGTCGAAGACATTGGCAAGGTGGATCTCTGTGTCTGCACACGCAGTCGTTCCATTGCAGGTCAACGAAAAGGAATCGCCGCTGCGTGGGTTTGCGATGCTGATATTGTTGTTCGTGCAGGCTTTGTCGGTGCAGGTCAGTGGGAGGAACGGTGCGTTCGCAAGCGAGATTGTGTTGTACGCGAAGGCAGCTTCGCCGTCGACGTCAAGAACTGCTACGCGGTCGATATCCTGTGCAGACAGCGTCCAGTTGCTGCAGCTCATTGACGAGGAGCACGTCAACTCGACCGCACCAAGATGCGACAGCGAGAGTCTCGAGAGCATGCAGCTTCCGTAGTGTTTGCAGGACAGTGCGACCATCTGGTACCACTCCACGCTGATATCCATATGCGTCTGTTCGTGCACTGCTGTCAAGGAAAAGGACTTACCTTGCGTATCCGCTGTCCCAGATGCATTGATGACTATCGAATTGCAGGCAGACTGCGTCGCGCAGTGCACATTCAGCGCCGCCGCAGAGACTGCTTGGACAACAAGCCCGTTGCAAGACACGGAAGTCTCGCAAAAGACGTTGCATTCCTTCGAGAGGGGGGTACACGTGATCTCTGTCTCATTGCCATCAGGGGTAAAGCTCTGTGCATCCACACAACACAGCAGTGCTGCGAACACTGCATATCGTGGCGGCATTAAAGAAAGCGTGAACAGGAAAGGATCTGGTTAGGGGGTAAAGTGGTGGGTGGGTTTCTAAGGTGGAGAAAAGCAAAAAAAAATAGAAAACGACTTCAGGATATGACAGTTAAATGAAATAAAGAAAACACTTTTTCGTTTATCGCACCGCAAAAGGTTTGTGTTTTTCACTGATGAATGTGAGTGATGTTAGTGGAAAAACAATACGCTAAAGCGGGCACGCACCATCCGTCGTTTTCCATTTCTATTCGTCAATGCTTGATAACACAAAAAAAAAAAAAAAAACAAGTAATTGCTATCGGAAAAAAAACGGGGTGTGCTGTGGAACTCCACCCTATAGAAATAATCTACAACACACCCAGCACTCTGCTCTTCTGCAGATGTTAACGCTCTTCGTACACTGCCAGACCCACTGGGATGCCTGCAGCTGATGAAACGTTCAAGAAGGGGGGCTGTCCTCTTCATCCAGCCCCATCTGATCGATAGCGTTGTTGGAAGTAGGCTCGGCAGGCTCGGCGTGTTCCAGCTCGTTATACAGGGTCCCACGCAGTGTCGTCGTCGTTGGAGCAGTGCGGAAGAAGCACAGAATGCGCAGACGACAACACGTCGATCACACCAGGCACATCAGCACCTCCAGCAAATCGCTAGGAATGCTATGGTGGTTTCGAAAATCACGCGGGGTTTTCCACAGCACACCCCGTTTTTTTTCTTAGCAATTACTTGTTCTTGTTGTTATTGTAATTTTCAACCACCTTCCTTCAACCCTTGTAGGATCAGTCATATTTTTTTTCGCGAAAATATGAAATTACATATTTCAAGAGAACAAATTAAAAAGGGTCCTTATTTGCATTTTTGGGCTCCGCCCGTGCAGTGGTGGGGTCAATCTCGAAAATTGGACAATTTTTTCACTACTTAAATTTTGAGAAATATGAGCCCGGTTGCTTATACGTGGGGCCCATTTTTGGCCAAAATTTTCCTCAAAATCTGGTTTTGTAAAATTGACCCTTTCCCCCCCCCCACATCGATTTCAATACTATACCTTACTTCACCTACGGTTGCCCTACAGGGGGGTGAAGGAAGGTAGGTTGAAAAATGGGGAAAGAGGGGGGTATCATCGTCTTCGTTCGGCCACTTGCTTTGGGAAAATATTCTTCCCGTTCCCCCCCGTCCCCCCTCCCTCAAATGGTCTGTGTTATGTGGGTTTAGGGGGTTTTGAAAGTGCAGAGAGTATTGTGAAGTATTGCCAAATACATTCAACGAACTGAAAGTATGGGTATAGGGGAATCAACAGAACTGCAAATTAAAAAGGGAAAAAAAAACCCCCCAAACCCCCGCCCACAGACGCATCTGACCCGTATCTCGTACTACAAGTACTGCAGAGGACAGTGCTCGTTCAGTGTGTAGTCGTCAAGTCCGTGGCGCTTCACCTGTGTTTCAGAAAGAATGTTACATTATTGTGGGGTTTTTGTTATAGTCTAATGATAAAAGACTGAAGAGGAAACCTCTTTTGAGGTCAAAAAAAAAAAAGAACGTGAAACATGAAATGTACCTCTCGTGCACATCTTATTATCACTGTTGGTATAGGGTTTGAAGATGGGCTGGCACAAAAAAAAAAAAAAATGTGGGTTGTCATCTAATAATGAAGGGTGGGTGATTGATGCAAGGCACGTCCGACTGCTATGTACGATGTCAGCTCCTAATGAGATTAGGAAAAAGTTTGTACCACCTCGAAAATCTGAAGTGCATCTTACCCCGTCGTTTTTTTCTTTCATCTCACTATTGTGAGCGACAGGAAAAAAGGTTTGGAGCGTCATCCAAGAGAAACTGCCAACGTCCTTCAAGAGACACTGCCTGCAGCACCTTGGCTGAGAGTGTCAAGGCAACCTGGTGGTGGGAGACAAAGCTGCTGCTCAACTGCGTTTTCTTGTCAAACTGCAGGAGAGTGATGAGCCGGCTGAATTCATGGATGAATTTCAGTAGTAGAATGATTCCCTCGTTGATTACTCGCAAGATGTTGGGGATTACTCACTCTGGAACATGCGCACGCAGTTGGTCCCCTACGGGCACCTGAGGTCAAATGCTATAAGATGGATGTGGGTTGCTGTCACCTTTGTCATCTAATAATGAAGGGTGGTGATTGATGCAAGGCACTTCCGACTGCCATGTACGATGCCAGCCCCAGATGAAATTAAGAAAAAGTTTATAAGATGAGGTCCCACGTACTTAGTCTAGCTAATGCTAGTTTGTCGCTGTCATCGGAAAACCTAAAGACCCAGAGGGCCAGACCAATAAATTGGCAGGTTCCGTCTCCCCATCATTGGATAAGTAAAGCGACGATAAGAGTAGTGGTATTTCATTGTTGAAGCCTCCCACCTATAACTACACCTCTCATGTCACTGCACAAAGTCAGACTAGAGTCAAACTCAACAGGGTCTTCTTTGACTAAGTAATGAAGCTTGGGTAATGTCAATGGCAATGGCAATGGCAATGAAGTCTTTTCAATAGCATCGTAGACATACTCTGATCCATCCGTTTTTATCAGGGACATTAGCGATGCTGCCCATCCAGAGGTTCCGATCTATGGTGTCGAGTCGTGCCAATTCTTCCTGTTGGGGTTTGGTGGTGGTGGTGGTGGTGGTGGTGGTGGGGTAGGGTGTTTTGGTCAAAAAAAGAAGAAAAAAACTAAATCCAGTGCAAAGAGAAAGGTGATATGGGGCAAAATGTTAGGCTCCAAAACTCTATAAATAAATTGGGCGTAAATAAGTTTGATTTGGAGAATTTTTTCGGGAAATTTGGCAACCCGCAAACCCGCAAACCCTTTGCCTTTCAGAAAGTTGGGCGCCACCGTTGATGGCAATCGCTATTGTACTGCATCTGTACGGCGAACGTCAAAACGGTGGGCGAAATAGTAGAATGACACAAAATGCTGTCGGGTTTGGCACCCAATTGAGGGGCGAGGAAGTGCCGTGGTGCTGTGGTGCTGTGCATTGTGGAGAGAGCCATACCTGCATCATGTACACTACTTCCTGCTTGCTTGTCGCGTTGTCCGGGAATTTGATGATATGTGTGGTTCCGTCCACAAACTGCAGGATCCAGTACGGCTTCACATTGTCCGGCAGCGGCACTGTGTGTGTTTTGTTTGATACTCTGTTGGTTAACTGACGCATGCCATTCAGACTCCACTATAATTTTTTTTTGCAGATCTTGATTACAACCGTACGGTTGTCATAACGTCTCCAAAATAAGGGAGAAAAAATTGGCCATACCACTCAAACCAGGAATGGTCTTAGGTCGCACTTCGGTCTTAGGGTTCCAGTATTGCATGGGTACGAGACACTGGTCCCTCACCTCCCTGTTGTGTTGAAATGTGGTGAGGATGGCTAGGGGAGCTTTTGGTGGGATATTTGCCACACAGCTTGGGCTTTCTGTGCAGAGCAAATGGTCTCTTCTCTGCTGGGGGTTAGTGAACCGACTTCCAAATAAAGACAAGCAGAGAGTGCAAAACCGCCTCAGACATCAATGACCAATGCAGGCATTGTCGCTGACAACCTTCTACAAGGTATTAGATAAGGTACCATGAGCGAACACAAACGGGACGTGATTCGGACGAAGGTGATGCAGTGCTTGACGTGTGACAGGCATCGCTTCAGAAGGGAACCCAACACTTCGATGGTACTGCTCTTTCTGCCAGAGACCACTACTGACATCTCAGGTTTTTCGTGGACTTTGTATTCTCTGCTCGACTCGGCTGAGGTCACCAAGTCCCTCTAAACACCCCATAACCACCTGGGTACCCCTCGGGATAACAGCTATGAACCAAAGAGGTTCCCAGTGTCGTCGGCCAAGCCCCTTCACCAAAAAAGACTACAACAAGAAAACAAACACACAGAAAAAAAAAAAGTAAAAGAATGCCCTTCCTCAGTCCGGAAGTATCACCTCAACCGGTCACACCTGCCGTAAAATAGAGAGAGGTTACAGAATACAAAAAAGAAAAAGTAGAAGTCGAGTTTTTGAAATTCCACAAAATTCCACAAAATTCCACAAAAGTGCCGTGCCTCCACTCTGTTGTATTATAAAAACGGGGTAAAATCGCGAATTGAAAAAATGGGGGTGGTTGAAATGATGAACGCTTCCCCAGATCACACTAAAAAACTGAACATACACTGCCAGATGGTTTAATGCGGACCCCGGGACGAGAACGAGGGTCAGCTTCTCAAGAAACACCGAGACATAGATGACATTTCGTTGCAGCATCGCCACAGGCCATATCCTGTCCCCCATGTACCAGTTCGGGTGTCCGAGCGGCTTCTGCTTGAAGCAGGGCTCGTCCTTTTCCATTTCGTGGCGTCCTTCACCCCAGTTCTCTTGACTGATTTTGCCTGCGTGGAGGTGGGTTTGGATGAAACGTTCGCGCCATTTGGAGCTGTTCAGTTCTGTCAAATGCTTTTCACGTTGCAGGTCTACTATGCTGTTCCACTTGGGCGCAACCTTTCTGACACGCGTAGACGTCTTCTTCTGCATCCACATCGGCGTCTCCTCTCCCGTCGCATACAGATTCTGCTTGCGCACAGCCCCCAGCCACCTCCGTGCACCCCCTAAGCACGAAAACTTCCCTACACTCATTGCAGAAGAAACCTGCATTTTTCTTTTTTCCTTGGCGCTATCGCCCTCTGTATGAATTGATGAGATGGGGGGAGGGGAGGAGGGGAGGGGAGAGGAGAGAAAAAAGTTAAAAGAAGAACCATAAGAGGTTCACAGAGCAGAGTACGATGAATGTATCATAAATTTTTTTGGGTAGTTTGGAAAAAGTGCAATCGCCTCTGCAGGTGGCGGATCTATTAAAAGAGAAGTTGAAAGTGGAAACGCCTCGCAGGGCACTAAAAAAAAGCCTCAGATCAGAGGTTTTTTTGTGCGAGCCCTCACCGCACCATGTGTGCGAACGCGGAGTGGTATGTTCGTGTCTCTCTCTGAGGAAGACGAAGGGAAAAAAAAAAAAAAAAAAGAAAACTAGAAAGATGAATGTGCCTCTTGTGCACACACAGACACACATATCTTAAGCGTCAGCTTTAGTTATTGTACTGTTTTTTTGCAAATGAATACCCACAGCAGTCTGTCTTTTTTGTAAAAAAAAGAAAGCTGCCAGAGTTTGCTTGGGGTTTTTGCTTTTACGAAAGGTTTCGTTGGTAAGAAAGTGAAGTTGATAGTGCAAAACGCCTCTGGGACGCAGGCACTGACACTCCGCGGGTTATCGAACCCCCCCCCGGAGTGTTGCGCTTGGGAGTGATAAGATAAGCTAGGATAAACGCGACATCTCTCACCTTGATCAAAGAAAAGTTTATAAGATGATCCTAAGCCTCTCGTGCTTAGTCACCTTAATAGATTTGCGGAAGAGATCACAAGAAGAGACGTTGACTAAGACAAACCCAAATCTTGCGCGCTGAACAACAAAACAGAACATTGCTCTCAAAGAAAAAAAAAGAAGGGGGGAAAAAAAAAAAAGAGCCAGTGCCATTCAGGGCTGTTCCTAAGTGAGAATGAGAATAAGGAACAGCCCTGGTGCCATTATCAGGACGCGTCTTTCAATATCAGATGCTCACATTTTTGAATCCACCCTTTTTTAGGTCTGATCTAGGGTGTGCCATTCACATAACACAGCTTCGATTGGGCAGAAGACAGCCTCGGCCGACAAAGAGCTGACCGGAGGTTTTTATATTTCTTTGATAAATTGCTGTAGTAGTGTAGTTGCCTCGGTTTGTGTTGCCACAGTTTGTGCAAATCTCCACTGTAATTCTTTGTCTCCTTCCCCACCACCCTAGAACCTCAATTTTTTTTTTTTTTTTTTGGGTTGTTCAATCTGCCGCATTGTGATTCGAATATTCACGTTTCACTGCATGGATGCATAATACCCTATGTGTCATAAAAGACATCAAAAGTGAAGTTATTAATGCAGGCACCTCCGACTGACCCACGTACGATGCCAGCCCCGGATGAGGGCGTTACAACACCACGATGCTGCCTCAGTACTACCTGACACCACAGCAAAAGAAGAAGAAGAAGAAGAGAGGAGTTACTCTTTCAAAGTAAACGCCTCACCAGGCAAATAATCTTCGGGAGAAAAAAAAAGAACTTGAAAACCACTTGCCCTACAATGTTCACACAACCACGGCCACCATCCATATGGCCAACACGATGCCACTGAGCTGCGTGATGCTCGCGTCGCTTGCTTTGAGACAAAGCTCCCCTGAACGGACGTGGTTGGGGCTGCACTCTATCGGTGCACAGACGCCGCTTGCATCCTTCGCCGCTACGGAAGCACCGGGAGATGCACAGAGCGCTTTGCTGGATATCTCGGATCTGACGGGGCTGCCTATGGCATCGCGCATGGCTGCGAAGCGTGGGTCGGTGCTTTGTCTGTCGGTAACGGCCTGCGCAATGTCTGCTGAAACTATTGCTTCAGGTGACACCCCTTCGAGCACGGCAAGCACCGCGACCGACCCGCACAACGCACGCAGGCTGAGGATACGTCCACCCAACGATGCGGTGATCACGTCGCTTATCAACGCAGCAAACGCAGGGGCAAACTGCACACACTCCACCTCCCATACGACACGCACCTCGGGTGACACCACCACTGTGGCATTCCCTGCGCACACCTTCGCCAGCCCCACTGCACCAAACCCATCACCGCAATGACACCCCCCCTCCCTACACTGCGCGATGCTGTCACCATGCGCACGGCAGACGCTGTCCTCGGTACACCACCTCAAAGCTAACCGGGGGAGTTCCGGAATGACTATTGGTGCCTTGGTGGAGGGTTGAGGTGTTTCTGGTGGATGTGTCTCGCCAGGTACGAGGGTGGGCATGATTGGGCACCCGGCAGTCCAGGGGGGGATCCGTTCGGTGGGGCGGACGGTGCAGAAGCCGCGCGCATCGGCGGTGCAGTCTGCGACGACGAGGATGTCCCACAGATTGATGTTGTCGTAGACGCTAGCCCCACCTCGCGTGAACTTCAGTGCCCCCCACCCCCCGTTGTCCGCAACCATCCTGTCCGGGAGCATCGGCTGCAGGTACAGATGCTCGCCATCAAAATGGTACGTCGTCTGCGGGCTTGCCCACACCTCCTCCCTCGATGCGGCTGGTGTGAACGTTGTGTTGTAGCGGCCTGCATAGCGGTTGAAGCCTGTCACGGTGAAGGAAGTTCCCGGCGGGTAGCTTGTTGCAAAGCGAAGGACCGTCCCGTTGACGACCTGCTCGGGGCGGATTCTGAGTGTCTTAGGAGCACCTCCGTCGAGCCAGAAGTACCATCCCGTACCGCCGAGGCCGGTGATGCCTTCGTTGGATGTGATGGTGGTCTTGCGGATGGTGTCGCCGTGGCCGGGGCCGTGTCCCCAGAGGGCTACGTAGCCGACGTCGCAGGTACTCCAGTCGTGGGAGGTCGTCCTGCATGACCCTGCATCGCGCACGCCACCGTCGCTGGCGGTGATGTGCGGTGTCTGTACGCGGATGTGCGCAACGTGGCGTTCGGGGAGACCCGCAGGCAGCTTCGGACACAGCCACGTTGCCCAGCGAGGTTCGTACCGGCAGTCCCCACACAGCTGCCACCACGCAAGGTTCGACCCGACTATCATCGGCACACCATCCCCCGTCGTCGATCCATCAAAATCCACAAAATTGAAAAACCTTGACGCTCCGTTCTTCGCAATTTTGAGGGAAACCCTCAGTGCGAAGTCGACATTCGTGAAGGTAATGCGCCTTACCGCACTTATTTGCTGTGGCTTGAACTCATCAGAGTGGTAGAGTGCAGAGAACACCACGTTGTAGTGGTTGAACATGCTGGCACCTTGCGCTGCGTCACGCCCGCAGCTGGCCTCTGCAGGGGGCCACTGCGCACCGGGCAGGGGGATGGTGCGACACACATCTTTGTTGAAGTTTCTGAACTCCACATCTGTCACGACCGACTTCACATAAATATCATAAAATTGAAAGCCATCATGATGACGGTGCACGAAACCACCTGCCTCATTCTGTGAAACACCGTTCACCACACCCTGCGCCAGCCACGCCTCCCCAAACAGCGTGCAGGCACGACTGACATCCGTAAACTCAAAGTACGTCACCTCTACACGACTGCCCCAATGCAGCAGACCACGGTTGCTGAGAAACACACGGGTATTGTTAAATGTCATCCAGACGTGCGTTCCGGCCCACCCGGGGAGGCTCTTTTGAGGCTCTAGGCGGGTCCCTCGCGAGACCCTTCCACTTCCCCATTGAAGGCGGGTCCTCGCAGTGTCCATATAGCGTAGGACACCCCCTACGTAGATAGCGCCAGCATCGCTCCAGTACCATCCTGTCGAGTGTGCGGTGTTGCCGGAAAATTCGAGGAGCGGGCGGGAGCTGGGTGAGAGGTCAAGGTCTTTCGCGCCGCCAATGCCCTCGGGGAGACCTGGGAAGCCAAACCCGGTCCATCCGCCGGAGGCTACGTTCCCTATGATACGATTGTAGGAGTTGGAGAAGTAGAACCCAGCGGCAGATGCGTCGGCGGGTTGAAGGCGCTGTCCAGAGAGGAGTCCTCCAGGGTTTATATCTTGGTCGAAGGATTCCCCAACCTGCGCGCTACCCGACGCAGGGGTGCCGATGGTCTTGACATATGCCGCCATGTTGTGGCTGAAGGTGTTATTTTCTTCGACCCCATCCTCCACGTAGAAGCAGCTCCCGGTTGCGTTGAAGGCAATGTTCTCTGTGACTAGGGTGTCATGAGTGCCGTGGACCGTGAAGCAGCGGAAGTAAGTATCGCGTGCCACGTTGTCAGAGAGATAGGACCCACTTGCAGGGCCGAGGAGGTGTAGATGGAAGGGGTACTTTGCGAGAACGTTGGTTTGCCCCATATAGCGGGAGGCCACCCCCGCAATGCGTCCCCGCTTGCCTGCGACAACGAGGTGACCGCCATAGCCGTCCAAATTAGGTTCACCCTCAATCATGATGTGCCTGCTGAGCAGCGCCACCTCCCCTTGGTACTCGGTGCCCGCGTAATGCGCGAATCGCAGCTCTGATGTAAACTGCACAACACCCTCCCCCACAGCACGCACCGTCATCACCTCATTCTGACTGGGCGTTCCAATATCGGTGTCATCGTGTATCGTTGTCAAGACCACCACTTCCTGTCCAGGATACCAATTGACATTCTCTTGTAGATATATACGATCATCCCCTGCGCGCGCGGTGCGTGACAGACGTGTCCACGTTGGGGAAAATCTGCGGCCAAAGATATCAATCTCGCCTTGGCCTAACACCGCGACCCCTTTTGATCCGTGGCCCTCAAGGTCGTCCCTCCCTTTGTCTCCCCAGAAGATGATGCGAATGGGTCCCTGCAGTCGGCAGGTTGGTGAGCCGATGCGGAGCTTGCCGTGTACTACGAGGGCACGGAGGTGGAGGGTAATGTTCGCATCGTGGAAGATCAGCTCAGAGCTGGCTGGGACAACGATTTTGTCATAGCGTGCCCCCGGTGTGAGGGAGGACGCACCGATGGCCACTTTTGTGTTTTGTGGTATCGTTAGCGTTCCGGAGTTTGTGGTGAAGATGGTGCCCCAATCACGTAGGTCCGGCTCCGCAAAAGGGCAGGCAGATTGCATAGTGAGTTCCTCATTGCTAGGAGCAGTGGGTCGGAGGAAATCAAATTTCTCAGAAAAATGAGTAGGCAACTCCGCAGGGCGGCGTACCACAGCGCGCTTGCGGACGCAAAATTTGCGGAACACAACAACAATCGGAATCCCCTTGGAGCTTTGGTTGAATTCAAAGTGTATCCACAGCAGGCCCTGTGGAAGCGGGACAAACCCCGCCGGGGTGAACGACGCTGCGTACTGTGTGTACCCTTCCCCGACGGCGGTGCCGTGCATTGCAATCTCCACTCCTCCCTCGATGGCTTCGGGGGTTTCTGCTGTGAAGTTCTGAGGCCAGACGTAGGTCCTTTTATAGTAACGGTCTGCTGTCGCTTTGTATACCATGAGGCCTGGTGCAGTGAGGAGGGGGAGGGGTGCACTGCCACGTTTGATGGAGACTTCGATAACGACGTCGTAACGGTGTCCAGGAACGAGGTCCGGCAGAACCGGGTCGATTCGTGCGTAGAAGAACTGTGGTCCATATGCGGCTCCCGTTGCGGTCATGTGTGTCGTGTTCGTGTCGATGCTGCCGCCCGCCTGCGCAAACGACTCTCCCCAGATGATTGGCGTGACTGCGCCCCCCGAGCAGACCTCACGCTCACGCACCGTAATACTCTGGGGGATGCTCGGACTCTTGGGAGTGATGAACTGCGCAAAAACACAACCAAACAGAAGTATCATTTTTTTCAAGGGAGAAGAAGGGAAAGGAGAAGAGGGGAGGGGGGAGGGGGAGGGGTAGGCTAGTTTCAAAGAAAAAAGAGCGGGATTTTCGGCGGGACCGGGGATAGGGGAGAACGTAACGCACTCATTATTGACCGGGAAGGTCGGGGTGTTTTTCCGTTTTTTGTGCATATGGGTGTCAGAACGTGGTGGGGGGCATGCGGGGTGGGAAGCAGTATTGTTTTTTTTTTTGGCCACTTTCAAAAATCATGAAAAACGCGTGAAAAAAACGCCATTGTACCGGCCCCTATATAACCATGTTTGTTGTGTCGACAACTACTTGGCTGCAAAAACGGAACAAAATTCTGTACTCAAACTCGGCCGAAGCCTTTGTACTACAGAAGGTATAGACGTCAGTCGTCCTGAACCCTTTGTGTTTTATCCCCCCACAAAATGCGAAAAATGGCGGGACACTGGAAAAAAAGTGTTATGGGGCACATTCATGTGTCTTTCTGAGTGCACAGAGATTTTTCAAGAAAAAATAATGGGTTGTTAGTAGCTCGCGACCACTACTCAGTAGGGGTACAGATGTCTCGTCACAATGGTGTCTCGTCGCGAGTTCGCAAATAGTATCACACGGGAACACGGCGATATCGCAAAGGAAGAGTAGAAAGCTACTACAGGGAACACACGCACACAGGACATGGTCGCCACATCATACTGGTGCAGTGAATATTCATGGTACTCGTCCACAAACTCAAGTACGAGATACTTCCCACACGGGGCGAACTGCATGTAACAGATATGAAAACGCCCCGCCTTACCAAAGCTTCCCAGAGCCGCACCACTCCAATCATAGAGTCGCACTTCGTTATGCCTACCGCTGCCACAGCCCGCCACAGCAAAGACAGAGGCAGACCGTGAAAGCGCTACTTTGCGTTCGCCCGTCATATCGACACATGCCACAGCAACACCTGTGTTCACATCCCACAGATATACATTCAGCTCTACGTGGGAAGAGCTGATCACCCACCCACCACAGTCCGACACTGCCACGTACCTGCAGCTCTTGTGTGAGAGAAAGCGGACCAACGTCAGGTCTTCGTCATACACAGAGACGACGTCTTTGCCCTTCGAGACAACAACATTGCCACACGCGAACACTGAGTGCGAGATGCTGTCCACTGAGTACGAGGTGCCGTCAACTTTGCGGAGCACCTCCCCACCCGGAAGCGCAACCTCGTGCATACCTTCCCTGCACGCCAGGTAGCAGCGTGTCTTGCACCGTGAGATGGCAGGCACACCGTACACATCAATGTCTACTTTGAACTTGAAGGCAGGGCTGAAGGTTTCGGTATTGAGGCCCGTGACATAGCCTGCCTTCTGTGTAAAGAGGCAGAGTGCTCCACAAGGAGACAGCGAAAACAGATTTACATTCATGTCCTGCCCACCAGTGGGCACCTCTACACTGTACTCAGCAGGACACTTGATGTCGGCCAAGCGAGGGCGGGCAAGCACAACCTGCACCCCTGCATCAAACGCAGTGTCCTGCAGACGGCACGTCCCCTCCAGCACCTGCGTGCCGATGCGCATCTCGACAGACGCAGGCGAGACAGCAAGCGCCGTGCACGCAACCTCCTTTGCCGCTGCAATGTCCGCCTCGCACGGCACCTCCACTGTCGCAGTCACGCCTGACTCTTCCAGCACAAAGGTCACATCCATCATTGTTTTGCGTTGCTCCGTGAGAAGGTGCAAATCAGCACGGTTGCTCCACCACAAACGGAGGGAGTGATGAGGTGGGTGGGGGAGAGGTGTTGTTCTGTGTGTGGTGGTTCTCGTTGTGACATGAAAGGAAAATGATACTCAGCATCGCGATCTGTCACCCACACGAGAGCGCCGCATGGGCAGCGTGTGAGGTGGGCGACCTGTGGCAGGCATACAAGAGAAAAACAGCAACAGGGCTGAAAGGGGAGTTTCTTGGGTGTTTTGAGGTCTTGGGTTTTTTCCCCTGGGACTCTGGGTTATATTCATCACCACCCTCCCCCTCCCCTCCCTTGGCCACACATCACTCACTGTTGTGTGGGTACAGATGCTTTATCGCAATGACACCGTTTGATTGCATATCCACAACAACACGTGAACACGGTGATATCGCAAAGACGCCTGGCACTTGCGACATCACATGCACACAGGACATGGTCGACACATCATACTGGTGCAGTTGTGAACTGTACTCAACAATGTCACCTTCGTCATCACCCGAGTCAGCAACATGAACCCCCACCACAAGGTACTTCCCACATGGTGTGAGCTGCATGCCCCAGAGATTCTCACCCACATCAACGCTGCGAAGGGCCGCACCACTCCAGTCATAGAGCTGCATGGTGTTTTTCCCTTCCACAGCAAAGACGGAGGCAGACCTTGAAAGCGCCACTCTACAACAAGACGTCGCCCCACCCAGCGCCATGCCCCGCCCCTTCGTAGGTACACATGCCACAGCTTCACCTGTGTTCACATCCCACAGACGTACGTTCTTCTCCTTGTAGGAGGAGGTGATCACCCACCCACCACAGTCCGACACTGCAACTTCACTGCACATCTCATGCAAGAGAGAGCGGAGCAACGTCAGGTCTTCGTCGTACACAGAAACGCCATCTCTGCCCTTCGAGACAACAACACTGCCACACGCGTACACTGACTTCGAGACGCCGTCGACTTTGCGGACCACCTCCCCACCCGGAAGCGCAACCTCGAGAAGGCCTTGCTCGCTTGCCAGGTAGCAGCGTGTCTTGCACTGCGAGATCGCAGCTTGGCCAAAGCATCGAAAATCTGTGTCAAACGTGAAGGCAGTGTCGAAGGTTTCTGTGTCAAAGCCTACGCAGGCAATACGTGCATCGTCAGTCTTGTGGAAAGAGAGACAAAGCGTTCCACAACGAGACAGCGAGAAGCTCTGCACGTTGCCCTGGGTACTGTACTGAGCAGGACACTTGATGTTGGCAAAACGAGGACAGGCAAGCACAACCTGCACCCCTGCATCAAACGCAGTGTCCTGCAGACGGCACGTCCCCTCCAGCACCTGCGTGCCGATGCGCATCTCGACAGACGCAGGCGAGACAGCAAGCGCCGTGCACGCAACCTCCTTTGCCGCTGCAACGTCCGCCTCGCACGGCACCTCCACTGTCGCAGTCACGCCTGACTCTTCCAGCACAAAGGTCACATCCATTGTTTTGCGTTGCTCCGTGAGAAGGTGCAAATCAGCACGTTTGCTCCACCACAAACGGAGGGAGTGATGAGGTGGGTGGGGGAGAGGTGTTGGTCTGTGTTGCATGTTTGTGGTGGTTCTCGTTGTGAGAGGTGACGAATGGAAAATGATACTCAGCATCGCGATCTGTCACCCACACGAGAGCGCCGCATGGGCAGCGTGTGAGCTGTGGCAGGCAAACGAGAGAAAAACAGCAACAGGGCTGAAAGGGGAGTTTCTTGGGTGTTTTGAGGTCTTGGGTTTTTCCCCTGGGACTCTGGGTTATATTCATCACCACCCTCCCCCTCCCCTCCCTTGGCCACACATCACTCACTGTTGTGTGGGTACAGATGCTTTATCGCAATGACGCCATCTAATTGCAAAACCACAACCACACGTGAACACGGCGATATCGCAAAGGACACACCTGAGTTTTGCGGTATCACATGCACACAGGACATGGTCGCCACATCATACTGGTGCAGTTGTGAACTGTACTCAAAACTGTCGTCTTCGTCATCATCAGACTCAACAACATGAACCCCCACCACAAGGTACTTCCCACATGGTGTGAACTGCATGCCCCAGAGATCCTCACCTACATTAACACTGTGAAGAGCCGCGCCACTCCAATCACAGAGCTGCACGGTGTTTCTCCCGTCCACAGCAAAGACGGAGGCAGACCGTGAAAGCGCCACTCTATAACAAAACGTCGGCGGGCCGTGGCGCTGGGTGGGGCCCTTCGTAGGCACACATGCCACAGCTTCACCTGTGTTCACATCCCACAGACGTACGTTCTTCTCACTGTAGGAGGAGGTGATCACCCACCCACCACAGTTCGACACTGCAACTTCACTGCACCCTTCGTGCGAGAGAGAGCGGAGCAACGTCAGGTTTTCGTCATACACAGAGACGCCGTCCATGCCCTTCGAGACAACAACACCGCCATACGCGTACACTGACTTCCAGATGCCGTCGACTTTGCGGAGCACCTCCCCACCCGGAAGCGCAACCTCGAGAAGGCCTTCCTGCAAACACGCCAGGTAGCAGCGTGTCTTGCACTGCGAGATCGCAGCTTGGCCATAGCATCGAAAATCTGTGTCAAACGTGAAGGCAGTGTCGAAGGTTTCTGTGTCAAAGCCTACGCAGGCAATACGTGCATCGTCAGTCTTGTGGAAAGAGAGACAAAGCGTTCCACAACGAGACAGCGAGAAGCTCTGCACGTTGCCCTGGATACTGCACTCAGCAGGACACTTGATGTCGGCAAAGCGGCGGGCAAGCACAACCTGCACCCCTGCATCAAACGCAGTGTCCTGCAGACGGCACGTCCCCTCCAGCACCTGCGTGCCGATGCGCATCTCGACAGACGCAGGCGAGACAGCAAGCGCCGTGCACGCAACCTCCTTTGCCGCTGCAACGTCTGCCTCGCACGGCACCTCCACTGTCGCAGTCACGCCTGACTCTTCCAGCACAAAGGTCACATCCATTGTTTTGTCTTCTTCTTGTTCCACCTCTGTTAGGAAGGAGATGAGGTGTGGGTTGTCTTGCGTGTTTGTGTGTCTGTAGTTTCCACCAACAGAAGAGGGTTTTAACAAAGCAAAAGTGAAAAATAAAGGTAAAGGGTGGTGTGGTTGTTATCCTCAAAATGTCTCAAAATGAATTCCCTCACAGGCTAGCAGGTCGAGGGTGCAACGCAAATACTGATGCAACGCACGATAGCAACACACCGCAGTACTCAGCGACAGCGAGGAGGTACTTCCCACACAGGGTCTCCAGGGACTGCACGCCTCTGACCTGCCAAGAGACTCTCTGCTGCGCGCTGTCCCGCTCATGAGGGCTACTCTGGTTTTCATCACACAAAAAACATCACTCAGTAGGGGTACAGATGTCTCGTAACAAGGGCATCACCTTCTGATGGCTCAAACATAACCACACGTGAACACGGTGATATCGCAAATGCACCTTTGCTGTCCGGTATCACACGCACACAGGACATGGTCGCCACATCATACTGGTGGAGTGGACATGTGTCGGGATATACATCCGCCTCATCGACAAACGCAACTACGACGTACTTCCCACACGGAGTGAAATGCACGCCACAGACTAGATAATCCTCCTTTTCAAAGCTGCCAAGGGCAACACCACGCCAGTCATAGAGGTGTACTTTGCTAGAGCACGCATCATCCACAGTGTCAGAGCCAGCCACAGCAAAGACAGAGGCAACCTGTGAGATCGCCATATGCCACCCATGCATAGGCACACATGCCACAGCTTCTCCTGTGTTGACATCCCACAGACGTGTGTTCTTCTCGCTGAAAGAGGAGGTGATCACCCACCCACCACAGTTCGACACTGCAACTTCACTGCACCACTCGTGCCAAAGGGTGCGGAGCAACATCAGGTCTTCGTCATACACAGAGACGCCGTCTTTGCCCTTTGAGACAACAACATTGCCACACGCAAACACTGACGTACAGGTGCCGTCGACTTTGCGGAGCACCTCCCCACCCGGAAGCGCAACCTCGAGGAAGTGATACCCACACACCAGGTAGCAGCGTGTCTTGCACCGTGAGATATCAGCTAGGCCATAGCATCGAAAATCTGTGTCAAACGTGAAGGCGGTGTCGAAGGTTTCTGTGTCAAAGCCTACGCAGGCAATACGTGCATCGTCAGTCCTGTGGAAAGAGAGACAAAGCGTTCCACAACGAGACAGCGAGAAGCTCTGCACGTTGCCCTGGGTACTGCACTGAGCAGGACACTTGATGTCAGCAAAGCGGCGGGCAAGTACAACCTGCACCCCTGCATCAAACGCAGTGTCCTGCAGACGGCACGTCCCCTCCAGCACCTGCGTGCCGATGCGCATCTCGACAGACGCAGGCGAGACAGCAAGCGCCGTGCACGCAACCTGCTTTGCCGCTGCAACCTTCGCCTCGCACGGCACCTCCACTGTCGCAGTCACGCCTGACTCTTCCAGCACAAAGGTCACATCCATCATTGTTTCTTCTTCTGTTTTGCTCCACTGCTCACGGGGTGGGTGGGTGGGGAGAGGTGTTGTTGTGTGTTGCATGTCTGTGGTGGTTATCGTTGTGAGAGGTGACGAATGGAAAACAACACTCAACATCGCGATGTGTCACCCACACGAGAGCGCCGCATGGGCAGCGTGTAAGGTGGGCGGCCTGTGGCAGGTAAACAAAAAAGAGAAAAGTAGTAACAGGGCTAAAAGGGAGCTTCTTGGGGGTGTTTTGAGGTCTTGGGTTTTTTCGCTGGTACTCTTGGATATTTTGATCACCACTCTCCCTCCCCTCCCCTGGTCACACATCACTCACTGTTGTGTGGGTACAGATGCTTTGTCACAATGACGCCATGTGATTTCCCAACCACAACAACACGTGAACACGGCGATATCTCAAAGTACACACCTGAGTTTTGCGGTATCACATGCACACAAGACATGGTCGCCACATCATACTGGTGCAGTTGTGAACTGTACTCAGAACTGTCGTCTTCGTCATCATCAGACTCAGCAACATGAACCCCCACCACAAGGTACTTCCCACATGGTGTGAACTGCATGCCCCAGAGATTCTCACCCACATCAACACTGTGAAGAGCCGCACCACTCCAATCATAGAGCTGCATGGTGTTTTTCCCTTCCACAGCAAACACAGAGGCGGACCGTGAAAGCTCCAGTCGACCCCAGCAATCCGCAGGTACACATGCAACAGCAACACCTGTGTTTACATCCCACAGACGTATGTTGTACTCCTTGTCGGAAGAGGACAGCACCCATCCACCACAGTCCGACACTGCCGCTCGCTTACAGCTTTCGTGCGAGAGAGAGCGGAGCAACGTCAGGTCTTCGTCATACACAGAGACGCCTTCGTCGCCCTTCGAGACAACAACACCGCCACACGCCCGTAATAAAATGGAGAGGCCGTTGACTTTGTGGACCACCTCCCCACCCGGAAGCGCAACCCCGAGAAGGTAATACTTAAACGGCAGGTAGCAGCGTGTCTTGCACCGAGAGATGGCAGGCGCACCGCGCACAACATCGTCCACTTTGAACCAGAAGACAGTGTCGAAGGTTTCTGTGTCGAAGCCGCCAACATGCCCCATCCAGTCACCATAGACGCAGAGCGTTCCACAACGCGACAGCGACAACAGCAGGTTCCTATGTGACATCTTTGAATTGTACTGAGCAGGACACTTGATGTCAGCAAAGTGAGGACAGGCAAGCACAACCTGCACCCCTGAATCAAACGCAGTGTCCTGCAGACGGCACGTCCCCTCCAGCACCTGCGTGCCGATGCGCATCTCGACAGACGCAGGCGAGACAGCAAGCGCCGTGCACGCAACCTCCTTTGCCGCTGCAACGTCCGCCTCGCACGGCACCTCCACTGTCGCAGTCACGCCTGACTCTTCCAGCACAAAGGTCACATCTGGTGCTATCCGGGGGGCGGCGTTTCACAAAGTTTCACAAAATTTCAATCAAAATCACAACTTTTCACAACTATTCACAACTTTTCACAACTTTCACAACTTTTCACAATTTTCAATCAAAATCACAACTTTTCACAACTATTCACAACTTTTCACAAAATTCCACAAAATTCCACAAAATTTCAATCAAAATCACAACTTTTCACAACGTTTCACAACTCTTCACAACTTTTCACACGTAAAGGCTCAAGAGGGTTGTGAAAACTTGTGAAAACTTGTGAAGAGTTGTGAAGAGTTGTGAAGAGTTGTGAAGACATGAGGGTTTTTTTAGCTTGCATCTCGGTCTTATGAGCTGTAACGATGGTGCAGAGTGTGTAGCCCGTCCATCAGCAGCAGGGGAGACAGCAAACGTCTACTAGGACGCCAGGGCAAACGACCCTTCGTCGTCAATGCTTGAACATCAGCTCTGTGCAGGTGCTGTGCATCTCCTACTTCCAGCGAGTCCGCCGGCTCCATCGCCTCCAGCAGCTTCAGTCTCTGCATCTTCTTCTGGTACATCCAAAAGAACAGTAGGCAGATTCGCGGACACGAAACCTGTAAGAGGTGGTGGTTGTTTAAAAGATTATCCAAATAATGTAATCAATTGGTGTGCAATTCCCCGTGGTTCTACCGTGTTTCTACCAGTTGTTGTCACTCCGTAAAGGGGGGGTAGAGATGCTGGAATTTTAATTCTGCTACTTGAGTTAAATAAATTTGTACACAGTGACCCTACCCGTAAACCCGAAAAACTTCCCAAAAAACTCGCCTACTCGCCCAAAACCAGGGATATTGCTAACTTTCGGGATTTCGTGGGGCGATGGTCGAAAAAAGGGGGGGGAGTGCGGACTTTTTTTTCCAGTCGATCCCGGGGCGCGCTTCGCGCGCCCGGGTCCCCACCTTAGCTCAAGTTGGGGGCCTCCGGCGGAATGTATGAATTCCGTGGTTGTCCAACTGCGGAGTTCGGCACTTCAATGATATTTACACCAGGCAGACGGGGCACACGAATTATCAGTAACCTCAGTACATTTACAAGAGAAACGGCGGTCGTGGTACCCAAAGGTTCCTGGCGAAGCCACGGTACGCAACATTCCTAAAATTTGGCTAAAATTTGCACATTTTTACTGCCAAACTCTGTCATGGGAAGGGTGGGTTGCAAGCTTGCGCCGCAGGCGCACGGTACGCTACTTTTTGTCTTTCGCCATGCTGCATGCTTCCTTTTCCTTCGGCGCTTGACCAATTGCATAGTACCATAGTACACTAGTTACCGTGGGGCGATGGTGCGATGGTTTATGGAAAGGGGGGGAACCCCAAATTCAGTGGGGCGATGGTCGATGGTTTTTAGCAATATCCCTGGCCCAAAACTCGCCCATTTTTGGGGGGCGAGTTTTGGCGAGTTTTTTTTTTTTGGTAGGGATTTTACCTTGGGAAAAGTGTACAAACAAAACTATGAGGGAAATTTGAGTTTTGAAGAGAGAATTTTTTTCGTTCCGCTTGAACAAGACCTCTACAGTTTGCTTTGTAGGCTTCCACAACCCGTAAACCCGTCCAGCTGTAGGTTCTGCAGATCCATGAAGCTTGCACAGATGGGTGCGATGTAGTCGTGGGGGAATACCGCCAAGGGGTGGCCTGCAGTGTTGCCATTTACCGGCATGGCGAGGGCATTGTTGTATAGCGAGTGTAGCCTCGGTTCATCCATGTCTTCGTCATCCTCCGGATTGTAGCACGTCTTGTCCCCCGGTATCTGTATGGCACAGCCACTGTTACATTCCTAGAGATGAAAGAACAAGACAACACTTCTGTACCCACGCATCAAAATTGTGGAAAACTTTGCACCCCAAAACACCTCAACAACGCCCGCCAAAAGGCGCCCCTTGTTGCTGGGAGTTGGTTTTCATGTTTGATACCTGCATAGCGGGCATTCCTCTGAGTCCAATGCTGTTGGCCTGTCTGCGGCGTTGCACCGAAGGTGCAGGAAGACAGGGTCTGTGGTAATTTTTGCGGTGTCGCATTCCCTCATGCGTGGGTCACTCACACTTGAGGTCATGTGACACTGCGTGGGTCTGGGTACCTGGGTACGTGGGTACATGTGACCACGTGTGACTTGTCACACCTGTGCGCAAAAAATCGCAAAAACCCGAAACGCGAATCGCAAAAAATCGCATTGCGAATTTTTCGCATTTTTTTTCCGATTTTTCCTGGTTTGCGAATTTCGTAGCAGAATACAACCCGGATCACCCCACTTTCAGGTGATTTCTGCACTTTTGGGGTCAATGCGTGCACAAACTGGCTTCTGGAACCCTAAAACCAAAAATCCCCAAAAAATACCCACAAAGTAAAAATGAAGCCCACCCCATTTTGCGTACTTGTTGCGCAGTTGTTGCGTACTTGGTATTCTTTATTTCTGGGGTACCAATATTAATAAGGCACGGTATAGATTTGATGAGGTTGGCGCTTTGATAGCCATTTGAGTTGTTTTGGGGAAGTACATACCATAAATCACACATTGTCGCGGAAGGGCTCAGCCGTGTTCAGTCAAAATCGGCGCGTCCTGTGGTTACAATAAGCTCTGTCGTGTTCCCACCGTGACCACTACCCATGCCAACCCCCCTTCAGAAAGCCCCTATAAAAATCAAAAAACGGGCTCACAAAATTTCAATCAAAATCACAACTTTTCACAACTATTCACAACTTTTCACAACTTTTCACAACTTTTCACAAAGTTTCGCAAAATGTCAATCAAAATCACAACTTTTCACAACTATTCACAACTTTTCACAACTATTCACAACTTTCACAACTTTTCACAATTTTCAAACAAAATCACAACTTTTCACAACTTTTCACAAAATTTCAAACAAAATCACAACTTTTCACAACGTTTCACAACTTTTCACAACATATAGTTGTGAAAAGTTGTGAAAAGTTGTGAAAAGTTGTGAAAAGTTGTGAAACGTTGTGAAAAGTTGTGCAAAGTTGTGAAATGTTGCGAAACGTTGTGACACGTTGTGCATAGGATTGAAATTGTGTGATATTTTGTGAAAAATTGTGAAACTTTGTGAAACGCCGCCCCCCGGATAGCACCAACATCCATCATTGTTTCTTCTTCTTCTTTGCTCCACCTCTGTTAGGTGGAGATGAGGTAGGGCTTTGGGGGAGGGGTGGGGCAGTTTTTGCTCCACTGTTAACGGGGTAGTGATGAGGTGGGTGGGGTTTGAGTTGTTCGGTGTTGAAACTGGAAAAAATGGGTTGTGGGGTCACTTTAATTGCATAAATACGTCAAGCTTTAAACTCCCGTGTGCGTGACTATGTTGGGAACTTTTATTGTCCCTTTTGTCAAAAATCTCTTTGTTTTCTCTTTGTCTATTTTTTCTGCATTACTTCTTCTTCATCGTATGCGTTCTTTGTTTTGGTTGTTGCTAGATGCTCTCAATTGTCTGTTGGGTTCTGTGAATAGCACGGAACTCCTTTTCAATGCGAATGCACGGAAACAGTATCATACGTGATACCGGGGGGCTAAATTTGAAGAAAAGAAAATGTGTCGTCGAGTAAAACAAACAACGCAGGTGTGGGAAGAAGAAGTGTTTCTCTGCGCGTGATATTTAGTGGGAAGAACAAAACAATAACGAAAAAAAAGCTCGTTGCATTCCCACTGCGTTCCCACTCCGTTCCGTTTTCTCTTACTGAGCAAAAAAGATGACCAAATTCCTAACATTGGAAGAGTGGAGCTCCGCCCTACACCCATTTAAAAAATGGCGACAAACTCTTGAAAAACAAACGGGTGGGATGTTGCGTAAAACAGAAGTTGATCGAAACAAGCAAAGAGTTAACACGAAACCATACCGAAATAAAAGTGAAGTTGACAGTGCAAACGTCCTCTGGTACGGTGGCACTGCCACTCCATAGGCAAGCAATTCACGACAGTGAGTGACACGTCACTCACTGTTGTATGGGTACAGATGCCTTGTGAGTATGACTCTTCTGGTGTCGACTTGATCCTCGCTCCCTAACACAACCATACGCGAACACGGTGATATATCAAATGACCAACTCTTTGTCATTTGCGGGATCACACGCACACAGGACATGGTCGCCACATCATACTGGTGCAGGAGGTGTGCATTGTAATCAGCATCTCCTCCGCCATCTCTGCTTTCCGCAGCATCCATCTTCACTACAAGGTACTTCCCACACGGGGTGAACTGCATGTCCCTGTCGATCCCATCCCGAAGAACTTCGTGCACATCAATACTGCCAAGAGCCGCACCACTCCAATCATAGAGCTGTACGGTGTTGGAGCCTGCCACAGCAAAGACGGAGGCGGACCGTGAAAGCGCCACCCCTTCGCTCCACCCCGCAGGAACACATGGCACACATGCCACAGCTTCTCCTGTGTTCACATCCCACAGACGTGCATTCTGCTCTTTTTCGGAAGAGGTGATCACCCACCCACCACAGTCCGACACTGCCGCTCCCATAGACTCTTCGTGCGAGAGAAAGCGGAGCAACGTCAGGTCTTCGTCATACACAGAGACGCCGTCGTCACCCTTCGAGACAACAACACCACCACACGCGAACACTGACTCTGAGATGCCGTCGACTTCGCGGAGCACCTCCCCACCCGGAAGCGCAACCTCGTGCATACCTTCCCTGCACGGCAGGTAGCAGCGTGTCTTGCACCGTGAGATGGCTGGCGGACCGCACAACATATTGTCTATCTCAAACGAGAAGACCGTGTCGAAGGTTTCTGTGTCAAAGCCAACAGCATGCCCAAACCAGTTCCAAAAAACGCAGAGCGTTCCACAACGCGACAGCTTCAAGTAATCTGCGTGGTCACTTTTCTCAGCAGGACACTTGATGTCGGCAAAGCGGCGGGCAAGCACAACCTGCACCCCTGAATCAAACGCAGTGTCCTGCAGACGGCACGTCCCCTCCAGCACCTGCGTGCCGATGCGCATCTCGACAGACGCAGGCGAAACAGCAAGCGCCGTGCACGCAACCTCCTTTGCCGCTGCAACATCCGCCTCGCACGGCACCTCCACTGTCGCAGTCACGCCTGACTCTTCCAGCACAAAGGTCACATCCATCATATTGTTAAGGGGTCTGTTGTGTTTGATGTGATGGTTGGTGGTGTCACTTCGCAACGACAAATAAGAAGGTCATGTCTGGTACCTGGAGACTTTCTTCTTTCTTGTATGCTACAGACGAACGTCAACGATAACGACTGCCCAGGCAGTGCAGGGTCACAAACGGTTCACTGGGGGATCCTCATGGATAATGAAGACAAACAAATAGTCAACAATAAACGATACCAACATGAACGTGAAGTTGATCGAAAGAAGCAAAGAGTTAACACGAAACGATACCGAAATAAAAGTGAAGTTCATAGTGCAAACGCCTCTGGCACGCAGGCATTGCAACTGCACAAGAAAAGAATACGCAACAACAAAGTCTTTGTGTGTTGTGTGTGAAAAGCCGTCCGCTTGAGTTAGATTCACGGTGCGGCCTATGCAGTTGATGGTATACCCTCTGCAGACACTTGCACTGTCCTCTTCTGTCAGAATACAGTCACCACCCTCCCACCCCTCGCGAAACATCACTCACTGTTGTGTGGGTACAGATGCCTTGTTACAATGCTGCTTGTTGTATCGCCCTGGGCCTGACTCCCGAACACAACCACACGTGAACACGGTGATATCGCAAATGCACCTGAGCTGTCCGGTATCACACGCACACAGGACATGGTCGCCACATCATACTGGTGGAGTGGACATGTGTAGGTAGATACCACCGACTCCACAAACGCAACTACGACGTACTTCCCACACGGAGTGAAATGCACGCCACAGACTAGATAATCCTCCTTTTCAAAGCTGCCAAGGGCAACACCACGCCAGTCATAGAGGTGGACTTTGCTAGAGCACGCATCGTCCACAGTGTCAGAGCCAGCCACAGCAAAGACAGAGGCAGACCGCGAAAGTGCCATGTTCCACCCATACGTAGGAACACACGCCACACCTTCACCTGTGTTCACATCCCACAGACGTACCTTCATCTCCTTGTAGGAGGAGGTGATCACCCACCCACCACAGTCCGACACTGCCGCTCCCATACACCCTTCATGCGAGAGAGAGCGGAGCAACGTCAGGTTTTCGTCATACACAGAGACGCCGTCTGTGCCCTTCGAGACAACAACATTGCCACACGCGAACACTGAGTGCGAGGCGCCGTCGACTTTGCGGAGCACCTCCCAACCCGGAAGCGCAACCTCGTGCATACCTTCCCTGCACGCCACGTAGCAGCGTTTTTTGCACCGTGAGATGGCAGCTAGGCCATAGCATCGAACATCTATGTCAAACGTGAAGGCAGTGTCGAAGGTTTCTGTGTCAAAGCCTACGCAGGCAATACGTGCATCGTCAGTCCTGTGGAAAGAGAGACAAAGCGTTCCACAACGAGACAGCGAGAAGTTCTGCACGTTGCCCTGGATACTGCACTGAGCAGGACACTTGATGTCGGCAAAGTGAGGACAGGCAAGCACAACCTGCACCCCTGCATCAAACGCAGTGTCCTGCAGACGGCACGTCCCCTCCAGCACCTGCGTGCCGATGCGCATCTCGACAGACGCAGGCGAGACAGCAAGCGCCGTGCACGCAACCTCCTTTGCCGCTGCAACGTCCGCCTCGCACGGCACCTCCACTGTCGCAGTCACGCCTGACTCTTCCAGCACAAAGGTCACATCCATCATATTGTTAAGGGCTCTGTTGTGTTTGATGTGATGGTTGGTGGTGTCACTTCGCAACGACAAATAAGAAGGTTGGTGGGTTAAATACGTGTTTCAACAAACTCTGACAAAACAAGCAATTTGAAAATACCCTGCAAATACACAGGAGATGTGAAAAGAAACCTCATGGCTTGCCCGTACGTGTGGTGAAGGGGGAAGGGACACAACTGCTCGGTGTCAGGTTTGTGTTTCCGACCCACAACGAACCCCACGTGTGAGGTGGGCGACCTGACACCCGGCAACCTGTGGCAGGCAAACAAGAGAAAAGGGTCAAATGCATCACTACTTTCCCTCCCCTCCCTTGGCCAAACATCACTCACTGTTGTGTGGGTACAGATGTCTCGTCGCAATGTAGCCAGGATTTGGCATAGTCACAACAACGCGTGAACACGGCGATATCGCAAAGGGCGCATCTGCGCTATACGATATCACATGCACACAGGACATGTTCGACACATCAAACTGGTGCAGCGTTTCGAACCTAACATAATCAAAAATTACCACCCCCACCACAAGGTACTTCCCACACGGGGTGAACTGCATTCCCGCTACAGCCTTATCCATATCAACACTGCGAAGAGCCGCACCACTCCAATCATAGAGGTGCACGCGGCTCACGGTGCCACAGCTCGCCACAGCAAATACAGAGGCACATTGCGAAAGTGCCACTCGTAAGCTCCCGTACCCCTCCAATGGCACACATGCAACAGCTTCACCTGTGTTCACATCCCACAGACGTACGTTCCGCTCCACCCAGGAGCAGGTGATCACCCACCCACCACAGTCCGATACTGCCACCCCACTGCACTGCTTGTGCGAGAGAGTGCGGAGCAACCTCAGGCCTTCGTCATACACAGAGACGCCTTGGTTTATGCCTTGGGAAACAATAACACCGCCAGAGGAGAACACTGCGTCTGAGATGCCCTTGACTTTGCGGACCACCTCCCCACCCGGAAGCGCAACCTCGAGAAGGTGATCCCCACACGGCAGGTAGCAGCGTGTCTTGCACTGCGAGATGGCAGGCGCACCGGATACTTTATTGTCCACTATGAACGAGAAGACAGTGTCGAAGGTTTCTGTGTCGAAGCCGCCAATATGACCAGTCTCGCAACTATGTACGCAGAGCGTTCCACAACGAGACAGCGTGAACGTTGTCGCTTGCGACTTTGCAGTGTACCCACCAGGACACTTGATGTCGGCAAAACGAGGGCGGGCAAGCACAACCTGCACCCCTGCACCAAACGCAGTGTCCTGCAGACGACACGTCCCCTCCAGCACCTGCGTGCCGATGCGCATCTCGACAGACGCAGGCGAGACAGCAAGCGCCGTGCACGCAACCTCCTTTGCCGCTGCAACGTCCGCCTCGCACGGCACCTCCACTGTCGCAGTCACGCCTGACTCTTCCAGCACAAAGGTCACATCCATCATATTGTTAAGGGGTCTGTTGTGGTTGATGTGATGGTTGGTGGTGTCACTTCGCAACGACAAATAAGAAGGTTGGTGGGTTGAATACGTGTTTCAACAAACTCTGACAAAACAAGCAATTTGAAGATACCCTGCAAACACACAGGAGATGTGAAAAGAAACCTCAGCTTGCCCTTACTGTGGTGTGAAGGGGGAAGGTCCACAACCACTCGTCAGCAGGTTGTGTTTCCGTTTAACGGATTGGATCCTCATGGAAAAGTAAGCAAAATAGAAACTTAACATTAATCGCACGACAAAACCAGGGTGTTTAGGGGAGGAAAACTCTTTGATGATGTTTCATCTTTGACATTTCGCCTTTGCGCAAATGAAGAAGCTATTAGGCAAGAAAGAGGGACGCACCTCAGACCCTAGTAGGGGTGCAGGTGTCTTGTTAGTATAGTGTTGCCAGACTGGTTTTCAAACACAACCACACGCGAACATGGCGATATCGTAAAGGGCGAACCTTTGGTGTTCGGTATCTCACGTACGCAGGACATGCTCGACAGATCATACTGAAGCAGGGACCAGGCAGCGCACTGTGCAACATCCATACTGTTAATCACAAGGTACTTCCCACACGGGGTGAACTGCATGCCGCAGAAGTAAGTGCCTGTGTCCTGTGCAAAGCTGCCCATAGCCACACCACTCCAATCATAGAGGTGCACGTTGTCAGAGCCCTCCACAGCAAAGACAGAGGCAGACCGTGAAAGCGCCACATTGCCCCTTGCCACGGGCACACATGCCACAGCTTCACCTGTGTTCACATCCCATAGACGTGCCTTCTTTTCAAGGAAGGATGAGGCTATCACCCACCCACCACAGTCCGACACTGCGACATTTCTGCACCGTTCATGCGAGAGAGAGCGGAGCAACGTCAGGTCTTCGTCATACACAGAGACGCCGTCTGTGCTCTTTGAGATAACAACACCGCCACACGCGAACGCTGCGTTGGAGGTGCCGTCGACTTTGCGGAGCACCTCCCCACCCGGAAGCGCAAGCTCGAGAAGGCCTCGCTCACACGCCAGGTAGCAGCGTGTCTTGCACTGCGAGATGGCAGGCCGATCGTACACTTTAGTCCACATTTCGAACGAGAAGACAGTGTCGAAGGTTTCTGTGTCGAAGCCAGCTACATTCCTATCACAAACATAGACACAGAGCGTGCCACAACGCGACAGCGACAATCCTTCTACACGGGCATTGTACTGAGCAGGACACTTGATGTCGGCAAAGCGAGGGAGGGCAAGCACAACCTGCACCCCTGCACCAAACGCAGTGTCCTGCAGACGGCACGTCCCCTCCAGCACCTGCGTGCCGATGCGCATCTCGACAGACGCAGGCGAGACAGCAAGCGCCGTGCACGCAACCTTCTTTGCCGCTGCAACGTCCGCCTCGCACGGCACCTCCACTGTCGCAGTCACGCCTGACTCTTCCAACACAAAGGTCACATCCATCATTGTTCTTTTTTGCTCCACTGTTCACGGGGTGGATGGGTGGGGTTTGAGTTGTTCGGTGTTAAAACTGGTAAAAAATTGGTTGTGGGGTCACTTTAATTGCATAAATACGTCAGCTTTAAACTCCCGTGTGCGTGACTATGTTGGGAACTTTTATTGTCCCTTTTGTCAAAAATCTCTTTGTTTTCTCTTTGTCTATTTTTTCTGCATTACTTCTTCTTCATCGTATGCGTTCTTTGTTTTGGTTGTTGCTAGATACTCTCAATTGTCTATAGGGTTCTGTGAATAGCACGGAACTCCTTTTCAATGTGAATGCACGGAAACAGTGTCATACGTGATACCGGGGGGCTAAATTTGAAGAAAAGAAAATGTGTCGTTGAGAAAAACAAACAACGGAGGTGTGCGAAGAAGAAGTGTTTCTCTGCGCGCGATATTACCGTAAAAAGATATATTCTGGGCCGGAATAAAACTGGAACACCCCAAAAAATCCTCGATCGTTGTTCCAGTTTTGTTCCGCACCAGCATTGTTTTGGGGGGGTTTCCGTGCCTTGTCAAAAAAACGAGGAGTGCGACTCCTTGTAGTTTCGACAATCACCTGTCCGAGGACGGGTTCGGTACACTTTTTTTTGCCCAAAGATGCACTATGTACCTGGGTGGGGTGGGAACGGGGATAAAAATTCTACCCCAACTAGAACTATTCTGGGCCGGAACAAAACTGGGACACCCCCAAAAAACCCAAGTGTTCCAGTTTTGTTCCGGCCCAGAATACTTCTGTCTCAGAATAGTTACAGCCCAGAATAGTTCCGTTTACGGTATTTAGTGGGGAGAACAAAATATTACGAAAAAAAAAGCTCGTTGCATTCCCACTCTGTTCCATTTTCTCTTACTGAGCAAAAAAGATGACCAAATTCCCAACATTGGAAGAGTGGAGCTCCGCCCTACACCCATTTAAAAAAATGGCGACTGCCCTCACGTGACAGTGCATCTTCGTACTGCAGTGAACCCAACCATGTAAAAAAAACTGTTCGCCTTTGGCTCATGCGAGCAGCTTTTCTCTTTGTGTGCCACAGTTGTGAATTCGCACTGCTTCACACTTCCATCAACCCACCCCACAGACACACATGTGGCCATATTCTGTGCAAGAATTACCCGTAATTGTTATCAAACACACCCCAGCCTTTCCGTCAACCCGTGCACTCTCCGCATTGAGCGCACTTCCATTGTCAAAGTCGTGTGGACTAATGAACGCCCCTCGCCATCCACGATGCTCTGTCATCCATGCCAGTGACGACTCCTGGGTGTGGACGACTCTGGTGGCGCAGGGCTAGCGTCACACGCAGGCACCAACTATTCTGGGTACAGGTGGCGTGTCAGAAGGCGGCCTTCGGATGGAAACACAACTATACGCGAACAGGGCGATATCACAAACCTGTTACGTCCTATTTCCGTGAATACACGCACACAGGAAAGGGTCGCAACATCATACTGGTGCAGCTCCAAACCATGCGTGACACTCAACACATTGAGTACAATGTACTTCCCACACGGGGTGAACTGCATGTGCTCGATATTGCCATCCACATCAATGCTGCCAAGAGCCGCACCACTCCAATCAAAGAGGCGCACGCGGTTTACTACCCCCACAGCAAAGACAGAGGCCGACCGTGAAAGTGCTACTTCGTGGTGTTCCCCTCCGATCAGCACACATGCCACTTCTTCACCTGTGTTCACATCCCACAGACGTGCCTTCTTATCACTGCGTGAGAAGGTGATCACCCACCCACCACAGTGCGACACAGCCACACGCCTGCACCCTTCGTGCGAAAGAGAGCGGAGCAACGTCAGGTCAGCACCTCCCCACCCGGAAGCGCAACCTCGTGCATACCTTCCCTGCACGCCAGGTAGCAGCGTGTCTTGCACCGTGAGATGGCAGGCACACCGTACACCACAATGTCTACTTTGAACCTGAAGGCAGGGCTGAGGGTTTCTGTATCGAGGCCAGTGACGTAGCCTGCATTCTGTGCAAAGAGGCAGAGTGCTCCACAAGGAGACAGCGAAAAACGCTTGATAGTCCTCTCCTGCCCACCAGTTGGCGCCTCTACACTGTACTGAGCAGGACACTTGATGTCGGCAAAGCGAGGGCAGGCCAGCACAACCTGCACCCCTGGGTCAAACGCAGTGTCCTGCAGACGGCACGTCCCCTCCAGCACCTGCGTGCCGATGCGCATCTCGACAGACGCAGGCGAGACAGCAAGCGCCGTGCACGCAACCTCCTTTGCCGCTGCAACGTCCGCCTCGCACGGCACCTCCACTGTCGCAGTCACGCCTGACTCTTCCAGCACAAAGGTCACATCCATCATATTGTTAAGGGGTCTGTTGTGTTTGATATGATGGTTGGTGGTGTCACTTCGCAACGACAAATAAGAAGGTTGGTGGGTTAAATGCGTGTTTCAACAAACTCTGACAAAACAAGCAATTTGAAGATACCCTGCAAATACACAGGAGATGTGAAAAGAAACCTCATGGCTTGCCCGTACTGTGGGGTGAAGGGGGAAGGGACACAACTGCTCGGTGTCAGGTTTGTGTTTCCGACCCACAACGAACCCACGTGTGAGGTGGGCGACCTGACACCCGGCAACCTGTGGCAGGCAAACAAGAGAAAAGGGTCAAATGCATCACTACTTTCCCTCCCCTCCCTTGGCCAAACATCACTCACTGTTGTGTGGGTACAGATGTCTCGTCGCAATGTAGCCAGGATTTGGCATAGTCACAACAACGCGTGAACACGGCGATATCGCAAAGGGCGCATCTGCGCTATACGATATCACATTCACACAGGACATGTTCGACACATCAAACTGGTGCAGCGTTTCAAACCTATAATAATCAAAAATTACCACCCCCACCACAAGGTACTTCCCACACGGGGTGAACTGCATTCCCGCTACAGCCTTATCCATATCAACACTGCGAAGAGCCGCACCACTCCAATCATAGAGGTGCACGCGGCTCACGGTGCCACAGCTCGCCACAGCAAATACAGAGGCACATTGCGAAAGTGCTACTTGTAAGCTCCCGTACCCCTCCAATGGCACACACGCCACAGCTTCGCCTGTATTCACATCCCACAGACGTACGTTCTGCTCCCAGGAGGAGGTGATCACCCACCCACCACAGTGCGATACTGCCACCCCACTGCACTGCTTGTGCGAGAGAGTGCGGAGCAACCTCAGGCCTTCGTCATACACAGAGACGCCATCTTTTTTGGCTTGGTTTATGCCTTGGGAAACAATAACACCGCCAGAGGAGAACACTGCGTCTGAGTAGCCGTCGACTTTGCGGATCACCTCCCCACCCGGAAGCGCAACCTCGAGAAGGTGATCCCCACACGGCACGTAGCAGCGTGTCTTGCACTGCGAGATGGCAGGCGCACCGGATACTTTATTGTCCACTCTGAACGAGAAGACAGTGTCGAAGGTTTCTGTGTCGAAACCGCCAACATGACCAGTCTCGTAACTATGTACGCAGAGCGTTCCACAACGCGACAGCGCGAACGTTGTCGCTTGCGACTTTGCAGTGTACTGAGCAGGACACTTGATGTCGGCAAAGCGGCGGGCAAGCACAACCTGCACCCCTGCACGAAACGCAGTGTCCTGCAGACGGCACGTCCCCTCCAGCACCTGCGTGCCGATGCGCATCTCGACAGACGCAGGCGAGACAGCAAGCGCCGTGCACGCAACCTCCTTTGCCGCTGCAACGTCCGCCTCGCACGGCACCTCCACTGTCGCAGTCACGCCCGACTCTTCCAGCACAAAGGTCACATCCATCATATTGTTAAGGGGTCTGTTGTGTTTGATGTGATGGTTGGTGGACCCACTGGTGTCACTTCGCAACGACAAATAAGAAGGTTGGTGGGTTGAATGCTTGTTTCAACAAACTCTGACAAAGCAAGCAATTTGCAGATACCCTGCGGCAAACACACAGGAGATGTGAAAAGAAACCTCATGGCTTGCCCGTACTGTGGTGTGAAGGGGGAAGGTCCACAACCCACAAGAACAGAACAACACACAAACTCTTGAGAAACAAACGCCAATGAGACCTGGAGTCTTTCTTCTTTCTTGTGTGCAACAGACGGGAGATTATTTTTTTTTTGTGCGTCTTGGCTTTGTTTTGCTGGTACCCTGAGCTATATTCATCACCACCCTCCCCTCCCCTCCCCTGGTCACACATCACTCACTGTTGTGTGGGTACAGATGCCTCGTCACAACGACGCCATTTGATTGCATAACCATGACAACACGTGAACACGGCGATATCACAAAGGACTCATTTGACTCTTGCGGTATCACACGCACACAGGACCTGGTCGCCACATCATACTGGTGCAGGTTGTTGATGCATATAATATCGCTGTCGCCGTATTCCACATCAAATGTCCTTACCACAAGGTACTTCCCACACAAGGTGAACTGCATTCCCTCTACATCCTCAACCACATCAATGCTGCTCAGAGCCGCACCACTCCAGTTATAGAGCTGTACGCTGCCACAGCTCACCACAGCAAAGACAGAAGCAGATCTTGAAAGTGCCATCACTCCACATAACACTTCCTCCAGCGGCACACATGCCACAACTTCACCTGTGTTCACATCCCACAGACGTGCGTTCCACTCCTTCTCGGAGTGAGTGATCACCCACCCACCACAGTCCGACACTGCCACACGCCTGCACTCTTCGTGTGAGAGAGAGCGGAGCAACGTCAGGTCTTCGTCATGCACAGAGACGCCGTCTGTGCCCTTTGAGATAACAACACCGCCACACGCGAACACTGCGTTGGAGGTGCCGTCGACTTTGCGGAGCACCTCCCCACCCGGAAGCGCAAGCTCGAGAAGGCCTTTACTCCAACACGGCAGGTAGCAGCGTGTCTTGCACTGCGAGATGGCAGGCCGACCGCGAACATCATTGTCCACTTTGAACGAGAAGACCGTGTCGAAGGTTTCTGTGTCGAAGCCAACAACATTTCCACGATCACTAACGATGCACAGCGCTCCACAACGCGACAGCGATAACAGCAGGTAGCTCGATGACATCTTTGACTTGTACTCAGCAGGACACTTGATGTCAGCAAAGCGAGGGCGGGCAAGCACAACCTGCACCCCTGCATCAAACGCAGTGTCCTGCAGACGGCACGTCCCCTCCAGCACCTGCGTGCCGATGCGCATCTCGACAGACGCAGGCGAGACAGCAAGCGCCGTGCACGCAACCTCCTTTGCCGCTGCAACGTCCGCCTCGCACGGCACCTCCACTGTCGCAGTCACGCCTGACTCTTCCAGCACAAAGGTCACATCCATCATTGTTTCAAGAGCTGTGTTGGTGTGCTGCAATTGAATGTTCTGTTGGGTGGACAGTTGAAGGAGCTGAGAGGGTGGACACGTGGAAAGAAGGGCTGGGGCTGAGGGTCGTTGTTTTAAGTTAGGGTAAAGGCTCTGCGGTACAGGAAAAAAACAAATGGTGGTGCGCACATGAATAGGTCTCACCATGGCGCACATCTCTGTGTGGAGGGCGACGAGGGCGGCCTGGCGGGAGGCGATGTGGTGTTCGGCTGCGACAAGGTGGTCTGCGGTGTCTTGCTCGTGGATGCAGATCTGCCATCACTGGATAGGTGTGTGGTGGCAAGACGCAGGCTTCTGTTGACGACACCAGTTCTTCCGCCTCCACGGAATACAAGGGGGCAAGTCATCACACCCATTTCACATGGTACTAAAGCATAAACATCACTCGTTGTGGGGGTGCAGATGTATGGTCACAACGCTGTTATTTGTGGATAATAGCAACACAACCACACGTGAACACGGTGATATCGCAAATGACGTACCCTTGACGTATGGAATGACCAGCACACGGGACATAGTCATCACATCATACTGTTGCAGCTCTGCGTTCTGTAGGTGACTATCGTCAGCGCGCTTTTGTACATGGACCACAAGGTACTTCCCACACAGGGTGAATTGAACGCCAACTACACGTCCAGAGATAGTGGCGTTCTGAAGAGCCGCACCACTCCAGTCGTAGAGCTGCACACTCGCTGCCTCATCCACACAGCCCCCCACAGCAAAGACAGAGGCAGACCGTGAAAGCGCCACGCCCCACCCATTCGCGGGCACACATGCCACAGCAACTCCTGTGTTCACATCCCACAGACGTACGTTCTTCTCACGGTAGGAGGAGGTGATCACCCATCCACCACAGCGCGATACTGCCGCTCCATTACACCCTTCGTGCGAGAGAAAGCGGAGCAACGTCAGGTCTTCGTCATACACAGAGACGCCGTCTTTGACGCTCTTGGAGACAACAACACCGCCACACGCGGACACCGAGTACGAGGCGCCGTCGACTTTGCGGAGCACCTCCCCACCCGGAAGCGCAACCTCGAGAAGGTGACCCCCACACGCCAGGTAGCAGCGTGTCTTGCACCGTGAGATGGCTGGTGGACCAAACATGAGGCCCACACGGAACGAGAAGAGAGTGTCAAAGGTTTCTGTGTTGAAAGCACCAACATACTCGTCATGCCGATAGAGACACAGCGCGCCACAACGGGACAGCGACAAATCACCCAGCGACGCGACCCCCTGCGCACAGTACGCAGGACACTTGATGTCGGCAAAGCGAGGGCAGGCAAGCACAACCTGCACCCCTGCATCAAACGCAGTGTCCTGCAGACGGCACGTCCCCTCCAGCACCTGCGTGCCGATGCGCATCTCGACAGACGCAGGCGAGACAGCAAGCGCCGTGCACGCAACCTCCTTTGCCGCTGCAACGTCCGCCTCGCACGGCACCTCCACTGTCGCAGTCACACCTGACTCTTCCAGCACAAAGGTCACATCCATCATTGTTTCAAGAGCTGTGTTGGTGTGATGTGATGGTTGGTGTCATTTAGGGGTGTAATTTCTGAGGTAGAGAATAATATGAACGGACAGTGAGGGTCTGAAGGGTCTCATGGCGTCGACACAAAACAATAGTAACAAACACGAATACATCTGAACCTGAAGATCTTTTCCACAAGCATTGCAGAGAAAAAGAGGAACGAAAAGTTATAAGATGAACCTAAGCCGCTCGTACTTCATCACCTTGAGCACAAGCGTTATCGCACGTTTGTGGTGCTTCTCGTTGTGACGTTACGAAAGGAATGACACTAAGCATGGTGATCTGTCACCCACACGAGAGCGCCGCAGCGTGTGAGGTGGGCGACCTGTGTCAGGCAAACAAGAGAAAAACAGCAACAGGGCTGAAAGGGGAGTTTCTTGGGGGTGTTTTGAGGTCTGGGTTTTTTGCTCGGACCCTGGCGTATATTGATCACCGCCTCTCCCTCCCCTGCCTGGTCGGACATCACTCACTGTTGTGTGGGTAAAGATGTCTTGTTACAATGACGCTATCTTTTTGCATAACCACAGCAACACGTGAACACGGCGATATCGCAAAGGACACAACAAACCTTTGCGGCATCACACGCACACAGGACATGGTCGCCACATCATACTGGTGCAGCACGTCTATAATCTTTACCACAAGGTACTTCCCACACGGGGTGAACTGCATGCCCTTGATATCCTTACCCACATCAACACTGCGAAAAGCCGCACCACTCCAATCATAGAGCTGCACGGTGTTGTGCATCCCCACAGCAAAGACAGAGGCAGACCGTGAAAGCGCCACGCAACACCACGCCCCCGCAGGCACACATGCCACAGCAACACCTGTGTTCACATCCCACAGACGTGCGTTGTTCTCATTCAAGGAGGAGGTGATCACCCACCCACCACAGTCCGACACTGCCACGCTCCAACACGTTTCGTGTGCGAGAGAGCGGAGCAACGTCAGGTCTTCGTCATACACAGAGACGCCGTCTTCGCCCTTCGAGACAACAACACCACCACACGCGAACACTGACTGTGGAATGACGTCTGGTACTTTGCGGACCACCTCCCCACCTGGAAGCGCAACCTCAAGAACGTAGTTCCTACATGGCATGTAGCAGCGTGTCTTGCACTGCGAGAGGGCAGGCGGACCGACCACTTTAGTGTCCACTTCAAAAGAGCAGCACGTGTCGAAGGTTTCTGTGTCAAAGCCACTAACATGCTTACTCATTCTATCACCATAGACGCAGAGCGTGCCACATCGCGACAGTGACAAGCCTCCCACATACGTCGTAGTGTGCTCAGCAGGACACTTGATGTCAGCAAAGCGGCGGGCAAGCACAACCTGCACCCCTGCACCAAACGCAGTGTCCTGCAGACGGCACGTCCCCTCCAGCACCTGCGTGCCGATGCGCATCTCGACAGACGCAGGCGAGACAGCAAGCGCCGTGCACGCAACCTCCTTTGCCGCTGCAACGTCCGCCTCGCACGGCACCTCCACTGTCGCAGTCACGCCTGACTCTTCCAGCACAAAGGTCACATCCATCATATTGTTAAGGGGTCTGTTGTGTTTGATGTGATGGTTGGTGGTGTCACTTCGCAACGACAAATAAGAAGGTTGGTGGGTTAAATGCGTGTTTCAACAAACTCTGATAAAAGCAAGCAATTTGAAGATACCCTGCAAACACACAGGAGATGTGAAAAAGAAAACATCACTCACTGTTGTGTGGGTACAGATGCCTTGTTACAATGCTGCTTGTTGCATCGATGCTTTCGTTCTCACACCCGAACACAACCACACGTGAACACGGTGATATCGCAAATGACCCAGCAAAGGTTTGCGGTATAAAACGTACACAAGACATGGTCGCCACATCATACTGGCGTAGGTGTACCCAGGGAATTGAGTAGCCTATTTCATCTTCATAACTGGCATCCACCTTGACCACAAGGTACTTCCCACACGGGGTGAACTGCATGCTCTCGACATCCCCATCCACATCAACACTGCAAAGAAACTCACCACTCCAATCATAGAGGTGCACGGTGCCTCCCACCCCCTCCACAGCAAAGACAGAGGCAGACCGTGAAAGAGCCACTCCACACCGCCTACGACTCCACCAACCTGTAGGCACACATGCCACCACTTCACCTGTGTTCACATCCCACAGACGCGCGTCGTCCCCTACTGAGGAAGTGATCACCCACCCACCACAGTCCGACACTGCCGCTCCCATACACTCTTCGTGCGAGAGAGAGCGGAGCAACGTCAGGTCTTCGTCATACACAGAGACGCCGTCTGTGCCCTGGGAGACAACAACACTGCCACACGCGAACACTGACTCTGCGATGCCGTCGACTTTGCGGAGCGCCTCCCCACCCGGAAGCGCAACCTCGAGAAGGTGATCCCCACACGGCAGGTAGCAGCGTGTCTCGCACTGCGAGATGGCAGGCGGAGCCGTGTTCGCGTTCGTGTCCACTTCGAACCAGAAGAGAGTGTCGAAGGTTTCCGTGTCGAAACCGCCAACATGCCCACTCCAGTCACCATAGATGCAGAGCGCTCCAAAACGCGACAGTAACAACTCCCCCATGTGCGTTGCAGTGTACTCAGCAGGACACTTGATGTCGGCAAATCGGCGGGAAAGCACAACCTGCACCCCTGCATCAAACGCAGTGTCCTGCAGACGGCACGTCCCCTCCAGCACCTGCGTGCCGATGCGCATCTCGACAGACGCAGGCGAGACAGCAAGCGCCGTGCACGCAACCTCCTTTGCCGCTGCAACGTCCGCCTCGCACGGCACCTCCACTGTCGCAGTCACGCCTGACTCTTCCAGCACAAAGGTCACATCCATCATTGTTTATTCCTCTTTTTTGCTCCACTGCTCACGGGGGTAGTGAAAATGGGTGGGGGAGAGGTGTTGTTCTGTGTTGCATGTTTGTCGTGGTTTAGATGTCTGTTGTTGCACGCAGACACAATGTGTGTGGAGGCTGTTATGGTAGCAACCTCATGCCACATCTCTACTCATGGAGTCCTCCCTACTGAGCATGCTCCGGATTCCGGTTTAGACGTTCCAAATCCAAGCAATATTTTTCAGCTAAGGGAAGCAAAAGTCGTAACAAGGTTGCTGTAGGTGAACCTGCAGCAGGATCATTCCCAAAGTCGGCTCTGTGTTTACACACGGCGACACTTGTCATGGCATGACAAGCAGTTACGCATAGCGGTTTGCTTGTTATTGTGCGTGTAACATATGTTTGCCATGCCATCAGTGTCGTGAATAAGAAGTAGCTCTCATAGGAACTATTGTTGCGAAGAAGTGTTCCGAGGTTTTGTTTGTGAAAATTTATGAGTTTTTTTTTTTTTTTTGTGTGTTTCTTTTTTTTTTTTTGTATGGGTTGGTGAGCGCTTTGATAACATGAAAAGGTCGTCAAACACTCAGCCGGAGGATTGATGAAAACATTTTGGTTTTAAAAAAATGGTTGGTTCTCTCTGTATTGCTTTTGGCTTTATGTTAAGCTTTTTTTTCCTCCAAAAAAGGCTGCAGAGAATAGAAATAGAAATTACATTCCACCCAAAAGAGTGAAGTTAGAGTGAAGCATGGTACAAAACGCCTCTGGTACAGGCATTCCCATTCCGTTATCGAACCCCCCATTGAACAGAACGACTACAATTACAGTACCACCAAAAAAAGATCCTGGCGTCCAAATCAGGCATATTTCTGTTTTCTCTTTTTTGAAAACTTTTTTATTTTTCCTTCCTTCAAAACTTCACACACAACGCTTTTGGTTTTTCGGAGACACACGAGGTGCCAGGTTCTATGATAAGCACGGAACCACCCTGCACCTGTTTGTCATATTGTTTCCCGTGCAATACATGGAGAAACGTTTCGCACTCGAAACAAGGCTTTTTGATAAAAATTAGCGAAATACAAAAACCAGCGCGTGTGGAAGAAAAAAGGAGAAAATATTTTTTCTGATTCAAAGTGGTGTTTACGTTTTGGGTACGGGGCGGAGAATAAAATCTGTTCGATAAAAGAAACGCGAGCTTATTGTTTTATCTTGTTCAGGAAAAATCACGTGTCGCAACAGAATATATCCACGCCACGCCCACCCTCCGCCCAGCTTACTTCCATTTCGCGGTCTACGTCAGCCATATTTTTGTTTTCTCTTTTTTCTTTGCTCTCTCTCTCTCTCGCTCTCTTCTTCCTGGTAATTTGGCTGCCTTGCTATTTTTTTGGAGGTGAAAACTCTGCGAACCGTTCTCTCCTCCCGCTTCAGTTCATACCGTGTATGCGCTTGACAAACTCAGGGTTTGGCTGCCACCTCTCAAGATCATATTGCGCAGTGCCGTGCGAATAGGTACTCTGCAACGCAAGCTCCGTTGCGTGCTGAAGGAAGCGGGATATCGCGAGGCTGGGGGTGGGTGCTTGGCGTGCGGCCATGTACACTGCACGCACTGCAGGGTACTTTAGAGGGTCGAGGATGAGCGATCGGATGGCCTCCCCGTCGCCAGGTCGGACAACTACTTCCCCAGATGCCGCATCCTGTAGAACCGAGCTTGGTGTAAGCCTCCCTGTCTCTGCAAGGTCATCGACGAACATAAGCAGCTCAACAATCTCATCCTCACGCCCACCTACCACAGACGCATCGCCCTCCTCTGTCAGATCATCCTCCTCAGACTCACTCATTTCCTCCAAATGTCGTGTTTCTCTCGCTTTTTTCAATCGTTTCGACTTAATTTTGTCCTCACTCTGGCCTCTTTTATATAATTCCAAAAACTTCGCCCCAATTATCGAGGTAGGAAGTGCCAGAACGAACACCGCTGATATCATGGAGGCTGAGGCGCAAAGCTTTCCTGCCCAGGTACGCGGCACGACATCCCCATACCCTACCGTCGTCAGCGTCGCGATGCCCCACCAAAAGGAGTGCGGGATGCTTTGGAAGAGAAGTTCTTTTGGGACCCCTTCGTCAAGCACCACCCACCTTCCGTGCTCCTCATCGAACGATGCGGCAGAACGCTCCAAAAAGAAGAGCAACGAGCCCCAAAAGTAGAGAGAAACGAGGATGAGCAGGAATCCCATATACAGTTGCCCCATTGTTTCGTACAGCACCTTCGCGAGAATGACAAGACCACGAACGCGGCGACTCATCTTTATCACCCTAATGACTCGAAGAATGCGGAGCACGGATATGTTAACGTTAATCCTGGAGGTAGCAACGAGCTCGACATAGAATGGAAGCACTGCAAGAATGTCGATCACATTCAGAAGGTTAAAGAAGAACACCCGCAGGTACCGTTCATGATGCGTTACCACTGCGAACCGCGCTGCCAGCTCTACCGTAAAAAACGACACCACCGCAACTTCAAGCGAAAACCAAGGTTGCTCCTTGTCAAGCGAGGCCTGGTAGTACTGTGGCAATGTTTCCAGGCAGAGAATGATCTGTGACGCAAGAATGACAAGAATGGTGGCACCGTTGACAAGGCGGGCTGCGGTGGTATTGAATCGAGCGTCAAAGGCCTCTGCATCCTCAAAGAGAAGCTCTCCTACCTCACGCCAGCCCTCCTCTGCGGCAGGCTCCTGCATGCCATCGCGTCCGTCGTCGCTTTCCTCAGACAGATACACCGATGAGCAGTCCGTAAACGCAGCATCAGAACATTCATAACTCCCTCCATCGCTCGTCACATAGTCAGGCGCAGTCCCTCTCCTCGGTGACGACGCAATTTTGGAAGAAGAAAAAACCCCCCTGGAAAGGGGAGGAGGGTGAGGGGAGAAAGAGGAGGAGGAAGAGGGGATTTTTTGAAAAAAAAATTAGTAAGAATAGAGCAAGATTGAGATGGAAAAAAAATGCTTTTTTTTGTGTAAGGGGGGAGGTAGAAGGGGTAGGGTTCTGTTGTGTGTTTGATAACTAATAGGGGTAATTCTTGCGCAGAATATGGCCCCAATGTGTGAGTGTTTTGATAACGGATGTAGAGTTGGTAATGCCTGAACGGAGTATAGCCCACTATGTGTGTGTGTGTGTGTTTGAGAACAGCCGTGGGTTATCCCTAGCAATCGGATGGAGGAAGGGGGGCGTTCACGTCACAGCTGAACGACCCCGAGGGGGTCGTTTCTGTGATGCTGGAGAGAAGAGATACACAGCAAGTTTTACTGTTATGCTGTTCTGTGTGTGTGCAATTGCCTGCTTCTCTCTCCTCTCGGTCGGTACCACCATGTGTATGTGCTGCGACTGAGGGATGACGTAGGGTACGTCTGCACAAAAGACATCAGAGATGTTACAAAGTTTTTTAAAAAGCCATTTTTCTTCCCTCTCCTCCTTCCTTGGAAATTTAAAAGAACGTTTGTGAGTAAACGACGCGGGGGGGGAACCCCCGAAGGGGGGGGAGGGAAAAAGTTGGGATGGACTTAAGACTCATGTCTTTGGTCACCTTAAAAGCAATAAGGAGGGGGGGGGGCATCTCTTGAGAGAGATAAAAAATGCGAACGGAGAAGAGAAGATTCAAAAAAAAAAAAAAGGAAAAAAAAAAAAAAAAATAAGAGAAAAGTTTATAAGATGACCCTAAGCCTCTCTGCTGCATAGTCACTCTGGAGGAAAAAATACGGGGCTGAGTAGAAAAAACTAACAGGCTCATTGTGACTCAACGACAGCGCAGGCCAAATTTTTCTACCCTCCCGCAAACTGGAGGAAACAGAAAAAAAAAGGGTGAAGGGGGGGAGTAGGGGGCACAGCCCTTAAGGAAATCCTTAAGGACCCTCTGTAACGCTCGTGTTTTTTCAAGAATTTTTTGAAAAAAAGTCATAAAACCCGCCAAGGTGGGTCTACCTGGTCCCAAAGTGGCCTAAAATTCGTCGATTCTGCCCAATGAACCACCAAACAACCAAAACTGAGCGTTTATTTTCGAAAAAAAATCACTTTTTTTCGAAAAAACGGCTTCGAAAATAGTAAGATTTTAGTAAGATTTCCTTCAGGAATGTAATGCTTTCAAAAAAATGGATCCGGGAGCACAGTTTTTCTTCTAAGGTGCCGAAAACCACCCCACGTCCCCTCCGGTGAGGTCCGGCAGTGGAAATATGTAGGTTTCGAAGCTTTTGGGCGTCCAGATTGGGGCCCGAGCGTGTATTTGAGTGGATGAGACAGAAAAGGGGGCAGTTTTTACCTCGTTTTTTAGGCCTTTTCGTCACCCCAAAACCCAAAAATCGCCCACAAAACGTCCATAGAAGGCACCAATACCCCCGGGGTTGATCTTAGATACCTTATGGGGGTTGAAAAATCGTATTTACAACCATTTTCTGGTCGATTTTGGTGCCCGGAGGTCCAAATAGAAAGTGTGTAATGGTTTTGTAATGGTTTGCTCCTCCCGGCTAAAATGTGGTTTTTGTGTATAAAAAAAAATCAATATTTTCGGCGAAGACATTGAAAAAACTGGATTTTTGGCCCCAAAACCCCACGGAAATCACTCTGTGCACACATCTGACTGGTAAAAACCACTTTTCCTCTTGTTTTGGACTATTTTAAATTTTTGAATTTCTTTATAAATCGCCCTGTTATCAAATACCCTCAGAGAAGGGGGAAATTGGGTGAAAACGTGTCAAAAAGTGTCAAAAAATCGGGGGGGAAAGTGCCAAAAGGCATCAAAAAGTAAGAAATAGTCCCACAAATGTGTTTTCTGGGGTGGTTTTGTGTTTTCGGATATTTTTTTTACATTTTTTCATGATTTTTTGTTGAGTGTTACAGAAAAAAGGGCCTCGCCGCGCTCCCTAAAGGGGGGGAGGGGGAAATTAACTGAACGGATGGGAGATCACGGCTGTACAGACACGACTTGCGTGGCTGGCTGTCATCAGGTTTTTGGAGAGAGAAAAAAAAAATCCCAATCTTGAAAAAATAAATGAGGATCGAAAAAAGAAAAAAAAAAGAAAAAGGTTTATAAGATGATCCTAAGCCTCTCTGTGCTTAGTCACCTTGATCATTCGTTATCAAAAAAGAAAAAAAATAGCGCACCCAAATTTGTGACAAAACATAGGTTATGAACGTTCGAGGGGGGGGGAAAATGCCCAAACTGGACCGCCTATGATACGAAAAAAATTGAAAAAGAAAAAAATAGGGGGAGTGATATTTCTTTTTACACTTCAAGTTTGACACATTCATAAATTGGCCTGGGCCCTAATGTGCAAAAAATAGAATGGCGTTAAAAAAAAAATCTCCCTATAAAAAATAAAATGGATTCAGATTTAAAAAACAATTCGTTTCTTCGATTCTGGGGATTTCAACAAAAGTGAAGTTGATAGTGCAAAACGCCTCTGGGACGCAGGCACTCACACTCCGCCGGGGTATCGAACCCCCCCGGAGTGTTGCGCTTGGGAGTCACAAAAAGATCACCCCCTTTTGAAAACTTGGTTTGTATTAGTGTAGACTGATTGAGGGGTTTACTGATGGGGAGAGAGGTTTTTTTATATATTGTACATAACACTGATGTAACCAATTATGGTAAGTATGTTCTGTTCATCTCCCACCTTGGCACCAACAAAAGGTTTGTTACATGAACCTACGCACCTTTCAAAACAAAAAAGTGAAGTTATTAATGCAGGCACCTCCGACTGACCCACGTACGATGCCAGCCATCCGGATGAAAGCACAAAGTACCCTGCGGCCAACAACAGAAGATATACGCACCTTTTAAAACAAAAAAAGAAACTAAAAATAGAAATACAGAAAACGATTGTACAACGTAGATGAGGCTATCGGAAGCGCCATGCAACTTTCCTTGCGTGGTAACAGGGAACCAGCTGCTCTAAGTGAATTATTTATTTTTTGTGATACATTGTTGGAGCAGTGCAGTTGCCTCGGTTGTGTTGCCACAGTTTGTGCAATCTCCGTTTTTTTCTTCTCCACCCCCCCGCCCCGTGTATAGTTCAAGAAATACAAAAAACCCACCATTGCACAACGTTGTTTAGCCCTTCTTTTCTTTTCCCACTCCAGTCAAATAATTTGATGCGCAAATAAAAAAAAAGAGAAAAAAAGAAGAAGACATAAAAGAAAGAAACGTAACAAACCCTGCGTTGCGTTTCGGGGAGTGGTGTGCACATATGATTAATTATTAAATTATGGTTGACCACAATGCCGGACCCCGTCTTACCTGTGTGTCCCTCGAGCGATAAGACACAACAAACAAAAAAGGGACAAAAAGCCAGGACAACATGTGTGTGAACTCCCAAACGCTTTGCAGTTTGTTACTTATTTTTTTCCCTTTTTTCTCTCCTTTTTTTCCTCCAAAAAAAAATTATTTTAAATTTAAAACTGTACGGTATTAGTGTAGCCACCCAAGGGCCCCGCTCCACGACACATTTCTATACGAGGCTATTTTTCCCTTGATTGGTGGCCCAAGATTTTGGCCACAATGGGGAACGTGCTTGATCTGTTTGCTATGAAGCTACCACGCAATCACACTGTCCAGATTCTGGAAACTGTGGTTGCGCGTCGCTCTGCAAACTCCGTTTTTCATTCTCACACACACAAAAAGAAAAAAAAATCTAAAAATATCTTTACGCATTGTCGTTAAAGACACCAAAGGAAGGGAACAGAAGAGAAAGCTCGTAACATGGTGTAGACCCCCTCATGCAAACGCATGACATACATATGACTTATGCATCATAGCTCGGAACATGCGTGTAGAGGTGGGGTGATTACAAGCCACAAAAAATGGTGCGTTCAGAAATCGGTCAGCAACCTGTCAATAATATTATCGACCCCTCCCGGAGCACCAACAAACGTTTATCAAAACAAAAAACAAAAAGAAAAACAGAAATAATGGTTCTGTAAAGGTCCCTGATTGATCTTCCCAGTAACCAGCGCTGACCGAGTTTAAAAAAAGAATGAATGATAAAAACATCACGTCAATTAATTGGCATAACCCTGTCTTCGTGCAACAATTGTAGTCGCTAGCAGGATTGGGGGTCCATGAAAAAAAAAACAAAACACAACAATAAAAACTGTTGAAAAGGCTAGGGAATTTTCTTTTCTTTTATTTTCTCTTCTTTTTGAAGCAATGGTGGAGTGACGGCACTCCCCTAAGAAGCTCTGCTAGAGACGATACAAGAAGACCCCGTAAAGGTAAATGTGTGTCTTTGTGATGGACACAAACACACAAAATCTGAAGACATAAAACTCTAGACTCTGAGCTCCATTTTTTCCCCCTTTTAATAAATTGTTGGAGTAGTGTAGTTGCCTCGGTTGTGTTGCCACAGTTTGTGCAAATCTCCACTTTTTTTTTTTTTTTTTTTTTTGTAGTTTTCGACAATCACCTATCAGATGAGGTTCTGTACAACAAAAGTCGCCCGAAGGCTAATGAATTTCAGGTATAGATGCAGTTCATCCTCCTATCAACCCATTAAAATTTCAATGGAGCGGGGGGGGAAAAAAGAAAAGTTTACAAGATGGCCCTAAGCCTCTCGTGCTTAGCCACCTTATCATATTCTAGACTATGCGTGGTATGAGAAATAAAAATTGTCAGCTGTGGAAATGAGAACCAAAAAAAAAAAGAAAAAAAAACAGCTTTCGTAAACACCAACAGACCCAACAGAACGGAGATTAAAGAAAGGCTCCAGGCGTGCAGCCGGGAAGAGAGCCAAAAAAAAAAAAAAAAAAAAAAAAATGTTCCGAGTTGAAGTTGACAACCATTGGGAAATGAAACAAAACAAAAAAAAACGATATGTGTGGGAAGAGATAAAAAAACATCTCAAGAAAACACAAATAAAGGAGGTTAGATCATGTAAACGCCATTCCGGCGATATTTGAATGAGCTTGCCCTTGGCAACGCTCATATCATGAAAAGGGGGAGGGATAAATTTTTTTTAAAAAAAATGGTTTGTAAGATGAACCTAGACTCAACCTCACGTTTCCTTAGCTATCTTGAAAAATCAAAATAAGAGGTACTTATACAGCCCTCAGAGAGGGCACGTTTGTTTGTTTTTTTTTTTGTTTTTTTTTTTGTTGATTTTTTTGACTTTTCCAAACTGGGAAAGAGCAGGACCCGATGTAACACAAAAAAAAAGAGAAGTTGAAAGTACAAACGCCTCACCGTTCATCGGCGGACGCAGGCACTGAAAAAAAAATCATGTTTGATAAAACTGAGGTATAACAGAATAAAACCTTCCGCTGTTTTGGGACTACCCCCATTTTTTCTTACAACACATTTCTTTCGCGGCGTGGGGAAAACTTTCCCCCCTTTTTCTCTTTTCGTTATGATCTTTTGTACAAAACTAACACCCACTCAGTGGGGCTCTCTGCACCTTAGTGGCATCCAAATGGGCTTTTTTTTTTGCCTCTTTTGGATTCGTTTTCATTTATGCTGTCGACATACCACACCACCCAAGCACGTACCTCAGTGATGTGGAGACGTGTTTTGACGTGGCGTAGCGCACCAACCAAAAAAAAGAGAATTTTTATTTTATTTTTTTGGGTTCGGTTTTAATGTTTGCGTGTTCACAAATCAGCACTCATTGTCATGTAGAATACTTAGGTGCTATTTGATGTGTTGGCCGAAGCCTTTGTACTGCGCAAAAAAGAATTGTGGTGTTTTTTGTTTTGTTTGCTCTTTTCTTTGATAAAGGGGCACTGTGCCATACCAAAAAGAGAAGAGAAACAGAACACAAATGTACTTTCGTTCATCAGAAAGTTAAATAATCATAGTGTGAGAACGATCGTGACGGTTTTTTTCAAGATCTTGAACTTTTTTTCAAGATCTTGACATTTTTTTTTTTTTTTTCACGATCGTTTTTTTTTTTTTCACGATCGTTTTTTTTTTTTTCCCCTAGTAGTACAAGGGGCATGGGCGTGAAATGGGTGGCAAGGGAGAGTTTCTGGGTTCTACTTGGAATTTTTGACCGACTCTTTTCCTTGAAACGATTTTGTGGCGAATCTTTCAAATAAAGCAAAAATCGAGAACATTCTCACACCAGAATCCCCCCCAACGGATGTCGCCAGCGAGGCACTAAAACCAGAAAACCGTTTTTACCCATGGCAAGTGCCACTATAGTGGCGCACGAATGCCACACGTTGGTAGGGGTAATGGGGTTCTACTCATTTTCGTAAAAACATTTTTTTTCTGTGTGACAATAATAAGGCAAGAATCGACAACTTTCGTGAAAATGTCATATCGTTGGATGCTGGAGGGAGGTGGGTCAACCCTAGGAAAAGGACTTTTTTTGGCGCTCACCCCCAAAATCACCCCCTGCCTCGTGACTTCGCCCTGCAAACAGAATTCTACTCAAAATCGTAAAATAAATTATATTTCGTAAGAATTGATGTCGATCTTTTAGATAAAGCCAAAATCGAGCAGTTTTGATGATTAGGTTAGTGCAGCCGTAACAAGGAGAACACAGGGTAAAATCCCTTGGTTTTCCCTTGCTGTACTGTATGTGTTAAAAAGTGTATATTGGTGTACGGGAGAGACGCGCGTTTAAAGTTGCAACATTTTTAGGCTGATTGACGTGGGCCTGGCATGCCCCATTTTTCACTTTTTACCACCGATTTAATTCGATCACCATCGAACACTGGGAAAATTTCTTGGTCAGTTTGGGGTATAACACGTGTATGACCTAATTTTAAGTGGTCAGAAGTGGAGTCTGACCCCCGTGCCCATCATTTTTGAGCATGTTTTTTGGTTTTCCTTAGCACAACGTAGGAGAAGGCGAACTGTTTACAAGGAGGGACAGGGTCGAGCGTGAGTGGGTCACTGCAGTGGCTCACGATACACTGAACGGGTTTGCGGCTGGGAGGGAAACGTTTCCACTGTTACAGGCAAGTCACAAGGGGGTGGTGACTTGTGTGGGAGAAATGGGTACGGACAAGACTGTATGCGTTTAGTCCCAAGAGCCTTCACTGATGTCAGAGTCGTGATGCTCAGCATCATCATCAACCTTGGGGTCCTCAGCTGTCGCGTCGCAGTCAATATAGCTCCCGCACGCTCCTTCTCCTCCTGCACCAGCTTCTCCTCATCCCACCAACCATTCTCTTGTGGCGGCTTGCTCTCGCGCAAACTGCGTGCTACGACCACAAGCTTGTGCAGCTTTGGTGCAACTAGCCAGTTGCGCCTCTTCTCGCTCATCCACCCATCGTACTGAAGATGCGCTCAGCATGTTGAGGCACAAATGGAACTCAGGGGAAGAGCTGTGTGCTGTGGACAGAGAGGCCAGGGTTTGGGGTGCTGTGTGAGCTACAAACGCTCCCCTTCCCTCCTTAGAGCTAACAAACATTACCCGTTGTCTTGCAAGAACTTGCCCAATTCTGCAAATTGACCCCACCACTGCACGGGCGGCTTCCAAAAATGCAAATAAGGACCCTTTTCCACAACCTTCCTTCACAGAAGGGTCAATTTTACAAACCCGGATTTTGAGGAAAATTTTAGCCGAAAATGGGCCCACGTATAAGTGACCGGGCTCATATTTCTCAAAATTTAAGTGGTCAAAAATCCAATTTTCGAGATTGACCCCACCACTGCACGGGCGAATCCCAAAAATGTAAATAAAGACGTTTTTGGCCCAAAATAAATCTGCCAAAATTGTGTCCCGGATTGGATTTTGGACTCCGGACCCCATATTTAGAAATAGCCCTGTGTTCTAAACAATGAGCATCACAGCGGTTGACCCTGGTATTTTTGGTATTTTTTGAAAATCTCAGCTCAAAAAATACCAAAAAAAAAAAATACAGGGTTTTGGATTGAGGCTGGGGTGGAGGAGTGGGGGCTCCGCCCACCTCTCACCTACCCCCCACAGAATTCTATTTTTAGAAGACAATTTTCTTCTATTTTACCGGAAAAGGAAGATGCACTGCGGCGCGAGCTTTCAACCCACCCTTCCCGCGACATAGTAGGCAATTTTAAGCGCAATTTTTAGAAATGTTGCGTACCGTGGCTTCGCCACGAGTTTAACACTGAAAAGATGGGGAATATGCTTGAACGCGCTGTTGCCCTGTTTCTCAGCAACAAGCGTCCCAGATTCAAGAGAAAACGGAGGTGTTCCTGCTGATGGCGGAGGAGTTGGAAAACGTCGCTCCCCCCGTATTTGTTTCCGGAATTGAGCTTCTGAGGACCTTTTTCGCGCGAAGCGCGAAAAATTTTTTTTTGCCAAAAAGAAAGAAATTGGGCGTGGAATTCTAAAATTTTTCGGGGAAAACGGCATATTTAGCGATAAGTATGGGGAGCTGCGTAATCCCTGTTGCGTGACCCCCCCAAATTCTAAAATCTGTGGGACAGCGTGCTCTGACATAGGTTGTACTCATTAAAAAACCGGTAAAAATACAAGTAATGTGTGATGGTCAAAAGTGCAAAATTCCTTCGCCAATGCATTATTTGGGCATTTGTTATACCTGGAGAATATGGTCAGATCACTCTTCAGACCACCAGCCAACGAAATATACCGTAATTGTACAGAGGTTGGACAGTACAAAAGTTGGGCTTTTGGCCAACTTGGCCTGGTGTTGAACGCCGCATCCCCCGCCACAATGGGCATAAATGTCCTCTTGGTCCGTAAAGGGTTAAAAAGAGTGTCTCACGATACACATACAACCACTCGCGATTGGATAGATATTGTAACAAAGGGAATTCAGAACAAAACAACACCCTGCCCCATACACACTAAATTGCCATGCTTCAAGAGCATGCCTGCCGGGCCAAAAATTACTGTGGCAAAAAGGCAGCAAGACCACCCACAAAGAGTGTGAATTGTATTGGATGGACAGGGGTTTGCACAGTGATGATGTTACTACGACTAGGTTTTTGGCGATATTACATGTGCATGTTACATGCCATGCCGTGACGTGCTGCTTCATGGTATACGCATGTCATAGAATGTCGCGATTTTTTACGATTCGTATTTCGGGTTTTGCGAATTTTGTTCCAGAAAAGTACACCCCAAAAATGGCAAAAAAGGTGACATTTTACGTCAAAACACCGCTAAAAGTTACTCTCGGCCGATTTCAGGGGGGTTGTGGGCACCTGTGGGGGCTCCCTCCCTGGTGTGGGCCAGCGATCAACGACATAATATGGGAAAAAAAAAACGATCGTTTTTTTTTTCCTTCACGATCGTGAAGAAAAAGGTGCTTTTTTTTCACGATCGTGAAGAAAAAAAAAAAAAAAAAACGATCGTTTTTTTTTTCTTCACGATCGTGAAAAAAAAAAAAAAAAAAAAGACCGATCACTTTTTCCCAGATTCGTAAAAAAAAAAAAAAAAAAAAAAACGATCGTTTTCACCCTATGAATAATGCGCAAAAAAAAAAAAAAAAAAAAAAAAAAAAAAAAAAAAACGGGTTTTCTGTTCTTTTTAATATAATTCACAAGAAAAGGGGTGAGGATAAGACACCCAACAATGTGACACAGAAAATTCTGTGTCAAAATAAAACAAAAAGAAAAAAATGCAATTCTGTCTCACACGAGACGGCTTCATTGTACACAATCACCCGGACAAAAGGTAGTGTTATTACCTGCTGTAAATGGCATCCACACCCAAAATTATTTTCGCGTCCACTCGACGTTCGGATAAAGAAAAACCAGAGACGGGGCTTTTTTGGGGGGAAAGAGTTTCATTCTTGGACACATCCTCCACACTCAGTCACACCCCCCAAAAAAAAACCCCCCCTTCACCTCTCTCGGACATCTTAAGATTGTTTGGATGGGTGCATACTTACAGACACAACAAAATGTTTAAGATATTCTTTTCAATCGAAAGATAAACAAAAAAAAAAGACTATGGCAAAACACAAGCCTGTCTCAACAAAAGACGCAAGCAAGCTCGGAAAAACATGAATGGGGATGGGGGGGTACAAAAAAAATCCAAAACACCTCATTTTTTTTTTTTTGGATCTTTTTTTTTGACAAAATTCTTGGAGTAGTGTAGCACCTAAAGAAGCGAAAAAGCACTCCGAAAGACAAAACGTATCTTTCACAGATCCTTAAAGGAGGGGTGAGGAGACAAGGCTGGAAAAAACAACAACCTACACGTGACACATATTACCTTTTTCTTTTTTTTTTCCTGCAACAATATCAGGCTCTCCGCTAGGATTTCCGATTTTGAAAATATTCTGTTGATGGTCCACGTTGGTGGGGTACATGCTTGCGCCGCAGGCGCACGGTACGCAACTTTTTTTTTTTACCAACGCCCGATTTTGACTTTTTTGGGACGTTTGAGCACTCACCTCTCCATATCTTCTTCTCCTGAGCTTTTTTGACAGGTAGAACGGGTCTGAACCACTTAGCAGAACTTTTTTTTTTTTTCTTTTTTTCCCCATTTTCAAAAAGTTCTGTTGACAATCAACAGAACTTTAGTACCTAGCGGAGTGCCTGAACAATATTGTCTAAGTACGGACCCACCTTTTTGCTGAAACCAGGGATGTGTACCCAATATTGGCCCACAGCGATGGGTACCACCACTAGACGGAATATTTAAATAAAAAGACTTTCAAATTTCAAGAAAACGAAGAAAAAGGGGTCGTGCAACGTGTTTGCACGGTCTCTCTATTAACCTCTTTGGAACGAAACGAAGTCATAAGTACTAAAATGAAGTGGCCGGCTTGAGCCACAGACCTTGGCAGCATAATGGAAAGTTTACGAATAAAAACTGTGGTTGTTGATGCAATATCAATGCAGGCACACCTCCGACTGACCCACGGTACGATGCCAGCCATCCGGATGAAAACACAACCTACCCTGTGGCCTACAACAGTAGAGAGACGCCCATGAATAAGAGAAAAGTTTATAAGATGATCCTAAGCCTCTCGTTGCTTAGTCACCTTGAGTAAAAAGTATTTCAACAGATGCAATCAAATTGATAGCATATGAGGGATCAATAAAAATAGTCCCATCTTTTCTTTTAACGCGGGTTGTTTTGCACAACTTTCTACGAATAAAAATAAAAAAAGTGTTTTCTTATTCATACTCAGCTCAGGAGGGATCGGGTGGGAGAGAGAGAGAGGGAGGGGGAAATACCCAGCAAAGGACAAAGGGTATAAAGAGGAGAAGGAATGTACCCAACATTAAAAGAGAGAGAAAGAGAGAGAAAAACTAAAAATATGAATGTGCCTCGTGTGTAGACCAAAAAAATTTTTTTTTGATAAATTGTTGGAGTAGTGTAGTTGCCTCGGTTGTGTTGCTACAGTCGTGCAATCTCCACTGTCCTGTTTTTTTTTTTTTTTGATGAAATGCGCGTGTGCTTCCATTTTTTCCAAAATAAAAAAAAAAAAAAATGATAAAATCTCCAAAAATAATGACATTTTTGTCAGCCAAAAAAAGGTTTTGGTTTTGATACTCCCATGAATAGAGAAGCCTTTCTGGTGATCAGAGCGCAACTCTTTGCAAAGTGTTCACAGAGTAAAAAGGGGGCCGTCAAAAAAAGAGGTGAACAGAACTCCAAACAAAATTTTGTTTACAAAGTCTTCACGGAGCACCATAAAACACTTTTTTTGACCACACCATTTTCTCTGAAGATGGGGTGGAGGCGGGAGACTCGTCAGTGACACACATAGCGAGCCCTCGCCGAGCGAATCACCTGCACACTCCTCACAGGAGAACGAAAAACAAGAAAAGAGCAGCTGAAAATATGTATGTGCCCCTCTCTCTCGTGCACACACACACACACACACACACATCAACACTATCGTTCTCGTGGGGGGGGGGATATGCTTGGTTTTAAAGAAAACTTGAAAGATGAATGTGTTTGTGCACAGACACCGAAGTGGGTCGGAGATAAGTTAAAAAAGAAAATTTGGAAAGATGACTCTAAGCCTCGTCTTGCTTTAGTCGTCAAAAAAAAGGAAGAAAAATAGAACCTTAACACTTATCACACAATAAAAACCCATGGGAGACAGGTTGTGGTGAAACGCGCACACAACATCGACCTGTTTTGGTGAGGAGTGGCTCTGCAGGCGCGGTTCGTCCCTAGAACCGCAACGTGTGTTCAAAACGACTTTGTTTCTATTTCCTCCTTTCATGAGGTGACAAAAAGAAAATAGAAACAGTTTTATGAGATGAACCTGAGCCTCTCATTTGCTCAGTGCACCTTATAATAAGTGCTTCTAATCTGAGCCATGTACCACCTTTTTTATTTTATTTGTTAAATTGTTGGAGGTAGTGTAGTTGCCTCGGTTGTGTTGCCACAGTTGTGCAATCTCCACTGTTACTTTTTCCTCCTGAAAATTTGGCAGAGTTTGTTTGGTGGTGCTAAAAGTGGTTCAATTACCAAAACTCCACCAAAAAAAAAGACTACCAAATTTCAGGCGAAAACAGGTGGATGGGATACGCGGTATTGTAAAAATTCACAACAGTATACCTACTTCATGATATTTGCCCCTTTTTTTGGATGTGGTGTACTGCAAACGCCAGGCGAAGGCAACTGACACGCCCAAAAAATAGGGGGCAGAGAAAAAGAAAAAAGAAAAAAAAAGAAGCACACGAAAGAAAAAGGGGGAGAGGGGGTAATAAAAATAAATAAAAATGTTCGCTTTTTTATTCCTTGAGTTTTGTTCTCATTTCTTTTTTTTATTTTGACAAAATCAAACCCAAAAATAAAGGTAGGTTTACGTACATCTGGCATTATATCAAAATTTTGTAATGATATACCGCCCTTTTTGTATTTTTCTTTTTTTTTTGTGTACCATTCTCGAGAATTTTATTACCCATTTGAATTTACCTTTACCTTAACTCCATATTTTATTTTATCTTTTTCACAAAATCTTTGCAACACCTTCGACTGGAGCTCTCCCTGCCGCGTTGCGCTTCCATATGACAAGCAGAAGCCACCCAATCGCAGCTGAGAGCAGGTTCACCCCGAGGGCTGTCGCAAGCATGATTGCGAGAAGTGCGTGGTGCGTCTCGGACTGCGTCTGCACCAACTCTGAGAGCTCCGCGTGGGTTGCGATGGGCGTTTCCGAGCACCCCCATGCCATGTCCAACACCACCGTCTCTTTCGAAACATGAATCTCAAATGCCCCATCAACTGACTGATACTGCTTTGGCCCCGCTACCACTGCTCCGCTCGGCGCTACCACCGACCCCCGAGCCACCACCTGCACTCCCTCCGTCATATTCACCCCAACCGCAAGGCCTGCCCCTTTTCCGCATTGCACAAAAAAGCAGTTCTCCATCACCACGCGTCTCACACTCCCTGCGGTAACACCAAACCAGGGGCGGGTCAGGTGTGTGCAGTGCTGCTCATTGTGGAAGTCCGAGGAAGGGGGTGTGGGAGATGGCGGGGAGGGTGCGGAAGTTGACTCCAAGGGGGTGCTGAGGACAGTCGGAACAGTCAAGACAAGCAGAACGGCAAGGATGTGGTGTGTCATTGGTGTGTTCTTGTGAAATATATGAGTAAGGTAATACACGCTTGGGTAGGTTGTGTTGTGTTGTGTTGTGTTGTGTGTTTGCAACTATCTGAAAAGGGGGTATTTGAGGGGAGGGAAGAGGGAAGAGGGAGAGGAAAAAAAAAGGTGGATTTGAAATACAAAGCCCTCTCGTGAAACAGTGTACCTTGGTACAAAATGACCGGCTATATAGGGGTGGACACCCCAACCATGCAGTCCTACAATCCATTTTACGTGGTTTACATCTGAAAAAAAAAGTTGATGCAGGCACCTCCGACCCACAAAAAGGTGTCTTGAAAATACAAAAACCCCTCGACGCACCCTTTTGCGTAGCCAGAACACCGGGAAAAAGGGGGGAACCGCGGACAATGATTTCCATGCATCCATGTTGAGGTTATTACTTCATATCTTCGCCCCCCGCTTCCTCTCATCACTCAGACGGAGAGCATTGGAGACGAGGCTAATTAGGCCTGTGTGATGTAGATCCCGGATGGGGGGTTTGAAAATGTTTTTTGTTATAGCTTGTACTCTTTGTTTTTTGCTATGTTGTGTTTGTGTTTGTTTAGCTTTTTAGATCCTTAACCAAAGCGATGTTCGAACTTTAATGTAGTTTCCGGCTTACTCTGTTGCGCGGTGGTTGTAAGGGAACTTTTAGTGATTTTTCAAAAAAAAAATGTAGATCCCGGATGGGGGGGAACAAACAGGAAGAGTTTTCTCAGATTGGTCACCTAAAGAAAGAGATGTAATTTTTTTTTCTCCTTTTTTTCTTTTTGTGGCTGTTGTTGCCATTCTACAAATCACTCCATCAGAGCTGCTTCTATATGCTCCATTGCCACCTGAGGGGGGGGCTGCTTGTACACCAACTTTTTGTTTTGTAGTTTCGACAATCACCTGTCCGAGAAACTGGTTCTGTACACAGTTTTTTTTTGAAAACTTGGTTGTTTTAGTACACCCGAAGATGAACACCACTATACTACACACTTCTAAGGGGGTTTTTTTTTGGGAGGGTAATGGTCACGTTAACGTTAAAAAGCAAAAACTAATTTTGTTCGGTAACATTTTGCAAACCAGGGAATTGCTGATTGGAGAAGAAGCTAGTGTGTGTGTACCAGCTACAACAGGTACAACAGGTACACAGGCCACCCTCTTGAGAAAAACAATCAACTTTGGAGAGGGGGGTAAAAAAAACACACAAAATGAAGTTGGCAGTGCAAAACGCCTCTGGGACGCAGGCACTGACACCCCCCTCGGCGGGTTATCGAACCCCTGGAGCTGTTGCATTTTGGGAGGAAACAAAACTACCACGCACAGAGTCTCAATGTGGTTCGTTCACAACTATAAAAAAGGGGGGGATGATGAACTGAAGCCTTCACGGCTTTACCGACCACGCATATTACTGTGACGCCTAATTAAGCCCGCTTTGTCAAAACGCAGCATCAATTAGGTCACCGTAAATAAAAAGTTGACCTGAAATACAAAGCCCTCTCGTGGCAGGTGTCTCTGTGATACAATGATGCACTAAAAATGGCCTAATATGTGGCGTAATATGCGTGGCCTGAAGGGCGCCTTGTCTAAAAAGGGGGGTTGAGGATAACGCAGAAACCCCTCTGGGATGCAGACACAGTTCCATGTCAACCACGGAAAGCGTGAAATGTGTGCCTCGCTCATACAAGAAAGGGGCGGGGAGGGGGGGAAGAAATGACCCTTATGCAAAAGAAGTCCAACCGGTCGTGTGTTGCGTTACTGTGCAGTGGTCTGAGAAATAGGTATTTTTTTTTGTTTGCAATATTTGATTCTGCACCAGACGCCGAGGTGCATAATTTGCGCTACGATTTTTTTAGTTTTTGAAGCAATCTTTATTTTTTGGTGCGCACAACTCGCTTCTGGGGTTTAGTCGCTGTCACAGTCGTCATCGTCGTCATCATCGTCACAGTCATCGTCACAATCATCGTCATCGCCACCGTCGTCATCGTCATCGTCACCACCATCACTGTCATCACCGCCGTCCTCAGTAATATCCCCTCCACACTCCTCACATTTCTCATCACTGTCCGCCTTCTCACCCTCATTCTCATTTGCGTCCTCTTTTGTAAAACCAGGTGGCACGATGGCCACCGTCATAGTTGTTGTTGTTGTCACAGTCTGCACCTGCATGACCACGGCATTGGAAGCTGGCGTGGAGAAGTCGATCCCCGTGTACGACACGGGCACACACTCATCGCTTGCGGGCGGAGAGCTCGTCCTTTGTCTCGTAGCATCGGGTGACCCTGTCGCGTCTTCAGACCTGCTTCTCTTGCCCATTTTTTTGTGTGTGCGTTCTGGTGGGTGGTGGTGAAGAGAGAAAGAGAATATGGGAACCTCTTAAGTAAGAGAAAACCGAATGGAGTGGGAACGTTAGTGAGAGCGCAGCGGAAACGATAGTGGGGAACGCAACGAGCTTTTTTTCATAATGTTTTATTCTTCCCCACAAAAGCTATTTGGAAGCGTAATTGGGTGATGATCGTCTCCGTGAGAACACACAACAGGCTGTGAGAGCCTGTGAGATGCTACTGAAGAGTGAGAAACATCTCTCCCCGTTCATATCACCCAATGCGATCATATACCAGTATGCAAATGCAATACACCCCCCTTCTTTCTGTATTCGTTGTTTGGTGTTTGTTGATCCACCCGGGGGGGTTGGGTGACTTCTCTTTTTTATTACTGGTGTTACCGATCTGCTGTCGGGGACATGTCAACGACATGTCAAGGACATGTCAATATAGGGGGGGTGTGTCATTTTCCCCTGTAAACCTTGTGTCAAGGACATGTCAAGGACCTGTCAATATGGGCCCTTTCGGGAACACCAATTACTAGTAATTTTACCTTAGGGTCTGGGAGGGTCAAAACCACCTAAAGTGGGCATATTTGCAGTTTTAGGTGATTCAACAATCCACAGTGGGGTCACTGCCGTTCCTATGTAGGTGGGTTTTCATCCGCGAGAGAAAGAGCAGTTGAAAGTGCAAACGCCTCACCGTTCATCGGTCAGCAGGACACTGAGAGAAATGTTCACAAATGATGCGTGCGCGTTGCTAGCAGCGTCGGCGTACCAAGTCTTGGGTACCAGGTGTGTGTAATCAGCATCTCCTGATTCAGACATCCAATCCTGAGCCCTCGGTGACAAATTGTCCGCGCGCCCACAATGAAAGGTACTGTTCGCGCACACCGAGGGGGCCACAAGGACCGTCTCAAGCCCCATCAGTCCGACGATTGCAACTGACGGTGCAATGCCTGCCGCCCCAAAACCCGATCGCACTTCGTTTGCAGTGGTAATGCAAACGGCAAAGAGTTTTTTTTTTTGGGGGGGTCTAATTTTTCCCCCGTGTACCATGTACAGGGAAAATGTACTACCCGGTTTCGAAATTGGACTGGAGCAATAGCCCTGTTCATTCGGGACGAAGTCGCTTTTGGATGATACAAACACAACCGCACGCGAACACGGTGATATCGCAAATGACCGACCGTTGACGTCTGGGATCACAAGTACACAGGTCATGGTCGCCACTTCGTACTGGTGCAGCTTTTCATGTACTTCACCTTCGTCAGCATGCACATTGACCACCAAGTACTTCCCACACTGGGTGAATTGCACGCCACAGACATCTCCAGAGATACTGGCGTTCTGAAGTGCCGTACCACTCCAGTCGTAGAGCTGCACGCTCTTTGGATCGTCCATATTACCCCCCACAGCAAAGACAGAGGCAGACCGTGAGAGAGCTACCTTGGACCGCCCCTCCGCAGGCACACATGCCAGAACAACACCTGTGTTCACATCCCACAGACGTGCGTTGTTCTCGCTGAAGGAGCCGGTGACCACCCACCCACCACAGTGCGAGACTGCCAAGTTCCCGTACCCCTGGTCGCACCCCTTGTGTGAGAGAGAGCGGAGCAACGTCAGGTCTTCGTCATACACAGAGACACCGTCTTCACAAAACGAGACAACAACACTACCACACGCGGACACTGCTCTCGAGGTGCCGTCGACCTTGCGGACCACCTCCCCACCCGGAAGTGCAAGCTCGAGAAGGTAATCCTCACACGGCACGTAGCAGCGTGTCTTGCACTGCGACAGGGCAAAAGGATAGAACACAACGTCACTGCCCTCAGCAAATGCGAAGACAGTGTCGAAGGTTTCTGTGTCAAATCCACCAACATGCCCAGTCAAGTTCGAAAAAACACAGAGCGTTCCACAACGCGACAGCAACAAGTAATTCACATACACCCGGGTACTGCACTCAGCAGGACACTTGATGTCGGCAAAGCGAGGACAGGCAAGCACAACCTGCACCCCTGCATCAAACGCAGTGTCCTGCAGACGGCACGTCCCCTCCAGCACCTGCGTGCCGATGCGCATCTCGACAGACGCAGGCGAGACAGCAAGCGCCGTGCACGCAACCTCCTTTGCCGCTGCAACGTCCGCCTCGCACGGCACCTCCACTGTCGCAGTCACGCCTGACTCTTCCAGCACAAAGGTCACATCCATCATATTGTTAAGGGGTGTGTTGTGTTTGATGTGATGGTTGGTGGTGTCACTTGCAACAAATAAGAAGGTTGAGTACGTGTTCCTGCAACATGGCTAGAAGGGGAGTCTCTTGGGGGTGTTTTGGGGGTCTTGGGTTTTTTTTGTTGGGACCCTGGGTTATATTGCTCACCAGCCTCCCCTCCCCTGGTCACACATCACTCACTGTTGTGTGGGTACAGATGCTTTGTCACAATAATGCCATTTGTTTGCAAAACCACAACAACACGTGAACACGGCGATATCGCAAATGCACCTGAGCATTGCGGTATCACATGCACACAGGACATGGTCGTCACATCATACTGGTGCAGGGGTGTATTGTGATCGTCATCTGTGTCATCATCAGAACCCGCACCCTCTACCCTGACCACAAGGTACTTCCCACACAAGGTGAACTGCATTCCCTCTACATCCCCACCCACATCAATAGTGCCAAGAGCCACACCACTCCAATCATAGAGCTGCACGTTGCCAGAGCCCTCCACTGCAAATACAGAGGCAGACCGTGAAAGCGCCACTCCACACCACCACCCCTCTGCAGGCACACATGTCACAGCTTCACCTGTGTTCACATCCCACAGACGCGCGTTCTCCTCCCAGGAGGAGGTGATCACCCACCCACCACAGTCCGACACCGACGCACGCCAGCACCCTTCGTGCGAGAGAGTGCGGAGCAATGTCAGGTCTTCGTCATACACAGAGACGCCGTCTCTGACCTGGGAGACAACAACACCGCCACACGCGAACACTAAGCGCCAGGAGCCGTCGACTTTGCGGACCACCTCCCCACCCGGAAGCGCAACCTCGAGAAGGTGATCCCCACACGCCAGGTAGCAGCGTGTCTTGCACTGCGAGATGGCAGGCCGACCGCGCACGTCACCGTCCACTTCAAACGAGAAGACAGTGTCGAAGGTTTCTGTGTCGAAACCGCCAACATCCCCACTCCTGTTACTGTAGACGCAGAGAGTTCCACAACGCGACAGCGACAATCCTTCTACACGGGCATTGTACTCAGCAGGACACTTGATGTCGGCAAAGCGAGGGCAGGCAAGCACAACCTGCACCCCTGCATCAAACGCAGTGTCCTGCAGACGACACGTCCCCTCCAGCACCTGCGTGCCGATGCGCATCTCGACAGACGCAGGCGAGACAGCAAGCGCCGTGCACGCAACCTCCTTTGCCGCTGCAACCTTCGCCTCGCACGGCACCTCCACTGTCGCAGTCACGCCTGACTCTTCCAGCACAAAGGTCACATCCATCATATTGTTAAGGGCTCTGTTGTGTTTGATGTGATGGTTGGTGGTGTCACTTCGCAACGACAAACATGAAGGTTGGTGGGTTGAATACGTGTTTCAACAAACTCTGACAAAACAAGCAATTTGAAGATACCCTGCAAACACACAGGAGATGTGAAAAGAAACCTCGTGGCTTGCCCGTACTGTTGTGTGAACGGGGAGGATTGTCAGCAGGTTTGTGTTTCCGTTTAACGGCAACCCACAAGAGCAGAACACACAAACTCTTGAAAAACAAACACCAATGAGACTGGGATCTTTCTTCTTTCTTGTATGCTACAGACGAACGTCAACGCTAACGACTGCCCAGGCAGAGCAAGGTCACAAACGGTTCACTGGGGGATCCTCGAACAAAGAGTCAACAGTAAACGATACCAAGATAAACAAAACAAAAAAAAAAAAACACAACAACAACAAAGTTTTTGTGTGGTATAAATAAAAGTGAAGTTATTACTACAGGCACCTCCGACTGACCCACTGTACGATGCCAGCCATCCGGATGAAAGTACCCTGCGGCCAACAACAGAAGATGTAAAAAGGAAACCTAAGCGGACGTACCCGTACCGTAAGAGGACGAGGGCTGCTCGTCAGCCGGCGGCCCACCTTCCGTTGAAGAGTTGTGAGCTTACAGGTACTGCAGTTGGTGCACGATAGTCTACACAAGAGAGCAGAAACCCAAAAACACAAAAAGGGGTGGGCGAGGGGGGTCACAACATCTCTCTTGGCGCCCCATGCTGTACCGACAGTTGGGCCTCACCCTTGCTCTTAGGGATATACATGGACGTCCTTACAGGCAGCACACCGTAACCCAAAGGCGTGGCAGAGAGACTCCGCAGAGCGACTCCGGCCTGACCGCTGACCATTAATGCTCTGGGTACGAGCACCCATCATAGCATAGGGGGGCCACCTGACCCGCATTTATATACCGTAACTGTAAATATGTTGGGCCGTAATAATGTTGGGACAGCTGGGGCAAAAAATTGCCGTCCCAACATTATCACGGTCCAACACATTTAAGTTAGGGAATATTGACGTAGATTTTCGTTGGGGAAGATTTGTCTTAGCTTTTTTTGAAAACTTGGTTGTTTTAGTGTAGACACCCGAAGATGAACTCCACTATAGCTTTTTTTTCCCCCACCCCGTCACCCCAAAAATCGAGGAAAACGTCCCTGTAGCCCGACCCCCAAAAAAAAACGCACCCCCAAAAAAGATCGGGTCTTTTGTTTGTGCGCTCAAAGCCGGGAAAACAAAAAGGTGAAAAAATGTGTTAAACTGAAGTACGGTTGTTGTGGTTAAGTACTCAAAGAAAACAAGCAAGCTTCTGTTTTTTTTCAATCCGTTTTGTTTGCCCTGCAGCGCTGCCTCCAATCTTTTTAGAATTGACAACAAGTTGTTTTATCAAAAAAAATAAACGCTAAGACAAATAGACTCAAGCCAAAGTGGCCCAAAAAATGTTGGGCCGTAATAATGTTGGGACGAGCAAGCCTTTTTGGGCTGTCCCAACATTTTTACGGACCAACATATTTACAGTTACGGTACCCTGCCAGGGTGAACTTGCATAAAAGAGGGCAGGGGCGTTTAGACCCTGAGGACTAGGGGAAGTCCCGCATACCCCAACAAAAAGACAGGGGCTATGCACTGGTGATAAAGGAGAGGCAGGGTTGCTGAAAAACAAAAAGACCCTGAAGGCACAAAAACGCCCCGCATACCCCTCCTCGCCTCCTGTTTTGTAATCTCTCAGGTAGGAGGCATCGGTTCGAGCGGTCAACACCTTCATAGAGTTTCTGGAGGAACGGACCCCCGGATGCAATTTAAGGTCCAGCCCAGGACGTCAACAGTAAACGATACCAAGATGAAACAAAAACACAACAACAACAAAGTCTTTGTGGTATGAATGAAAAGACGTACTATGTTGATGGTATACCCTCTGCAGACACTTGCACTGTCCCCTTCTGTCAGAATACAGTCACCACCCTCCCACCCCTCGCGAAACATCACTCACTGTTGTGTGGGTACAGATGCCTTGTTGCAATGCCGCTTTGTTCGTCACACGCAAACACAACCACACGCGAACACGGCGATATATCAAAATACTCAATATAGGCGTGCGATATCACATGCACACAGGACATGGTCGCCACATCGTACTGGTGCAGTTTTGCACCGTAACAAGAACCTTCCCCGTCATGTAACGCGTGCACCACAAGGTACTCCCCACACGGGGTGAACTGTATGCCCCAGAGACTCCCATCCCCACCCACATCAACACTGCGAAGAGCCGCACCACTCCAATCATAGAGATCCACGGTGCGAGAGACTGCCACAGCAAAGATAGAGGCAGACCGTGAAAGCGCCTCTCTACTGAACAAAACGCGGTTCCACCCCAGGTGCACACATGCCACAGCAACACCTGTGTTCACATCCCACAGACGTACATTGTTCTGCTCCTCGGAGGTGGTGATCACCCACCCACCACAGTGCGACACTGCCATACCCCAGCACCCTTCGTGCGAGAGAGAGCGGAGCAACGTCAGGTCTTCGTCATACACAGAGACGCCGTCTGTGCCCTTTGAGACAACAACACTGCCACACGCGAACACTGACTCTGAGATGCTGTCGACTTTGCGGAGCATTTTTTTGATAAATTTTTGGACTGGTCCAGTTGCCACCTTTTTTCTTCTTCTGCGGAGCACCTCCCCACCCGGAAGCGCAACCTTGTATAAGTCTCCCCCACACGACAAGTAGAGGCGTGTCTTGCACTGTGAGATGGCAGGCGCAGCCAATGCGTCCATTTCGAACGAGAAGACGGTGTCGAAGGTTTCTGTGTCGAAGCCGCCAACATGCCCATCCCTGCTACTATAGACGCAGAGAGTTCCACAACGCGACAGTGATAAGTAGTCGCGGCGTTGCACTCCCTCCCGCACATAGCACTCAGCAGGGCACTTGATGCCCGTCAAGCGAGGGCGGGCAAGCACAACCTGCACCCCTGCATCAAACGCAGTGTCCTGCAGACGGCACGTCCCCTCCAGCACCTGCGTGCCGATGCGCATCTCGACAGACGCAGGCGAGACAGCAAGCGCCGTGCACGCAACCTCCTTTGCCGCTGCAACGTCCGCCTCGCACGGCACCTCCACTGTCGCAGTCACGCCCGACTCTTCCAGCACAAAGGTCACATCCATAATTGTTTCTTCTTCTTTACTCCACTGCTCACGAGGTGGGTGGGTGGGGGAGAGGTGTTGTTCTGTGTTGCATATCTGTCGTGGTTCTCGTTGTGAGAGGTGACGAATGGAAAACAACACTCGTCATCGGGATCTGTCACCCACACGAGAGCGCCACATGGGCAGCGTGTGAGGTGTGCGACCTGTGGCAAGCAAACAAGAGAAAAGCAGCAACAGGGCTGAAAGGGGGGTTTCTTGGGGGTGTTTTGAGGGTCTTGGGTTTTTTTTGCTAGTACCCTGGGTTATATTGATCACCACCATCCCCTCCCCTCCCCTGGTCACACATCACTCACTGTTGTGTGGGTACAGATGCTTTGTCACAATGACGCCATCTGATTGCAAAACCACAACAACGCGTGAACACGGCGATATCGCAAAGGATACACCTGAGTTTTGCGGTAGCACACGCACACAGGACATGGTCGCTACATCATACTGCTGCAGGTGCACACGGTACCTAGAACGGTCGTCTTCATCTTCGACGTAGTCCCCCACCACAAGGTACTTCCCACACGGGGTGAACTGCATGCCCCAGAGACCCCCACCCCCACCCACATCAACACTGCGAAGAGCCGCACCACTCCAATTATAGAGCTGTACGGTGCTTACCACCCCCACAGCAAAGACAGAGGCAGACCGTGAAAGCGCCACTCTAGGCAACCACCCCGAAGGCACACTTGCCACAGCTTCACCTGTGTTCACATCCCACAGACGTGCCTGCAACTCTGTTGAGGAGGCGGTGAGCACCCACCCACCACAGTCCGATACTGTCATATCCCTGCACCCTTTGTGCGAGAGAGAGCGGAGCAACGTCAGGTCTTCGTCATACACAGAGACGCCGTCTGTGCCCTTTGAGACAACAACACCGCCACAGGCGGACACTGAGTCTGAGGTGCCGTCTACTTTGCGGACCACCTCCCCACCCGGAAGCGCAACCTCGAAAAGGCCTTGCTTCCTGCATGCCAGGTAGAAGCGTGTCTTGCACTGCGAGATGGCAGGTGCAACGAGTGTGACGTTCACCTTTAACGAGAAGACAGTGTCGAAGGTTTCTGTGTCGAAGCCACCTAACTCCCCAGTCAAGTCCGAAAAAACGCAGAGAGTTCCACAACGCGACAGCGACATCCTTGCTGTTTGCTCCTGTCCCTTGTACTGAGCAGGACACTTGATGTCGGCAAAGCGGCGGGCAAGCACAACCTGCACCCCTGCATCAAACGCAGTGTCCTGCAGACGGCACGTCCCCTCCAGCACCTGCGTGCCGATGCGCATCTCGACAGACGCAGGCGAGACAGCAAGCGCCGTGCACGCAACCTCCTTTGCCGCTGCAACGTCCGCCTCGCACGGCACCTCCACTGTCGCAGTCACGCCTGACTCTTCCAGCACAAAGGTCACATCCATCATTGTTTTGTCTTCTTCTTGTTCCACCTCTGTAAGGAGGAGATGAGGTGTGGGTTGTTTTGTTTTGGGTATTTGTACATTTTCGTTGTGTCTGCAGGAGAGGGTTTTAACGAAGCAAAAGTGAAAAAGAAAGGTAAAGGGTGGTGTGGTAGTTTCCTCAAGACATCTTAAAATGAATTCCCTCACAGGCTAGTAGGTCGAGGGTGCAACGCAAATACTGATGCAACACACGATAGCAACACACCGCAGTACTCAGCGACAGCGAGGAGGTACTTCCCACACAGGGTGGATCGCTCAGTAGGGGTACAGATGCCTTGTGACAATGACGTTACTTCCTGCATCACCCCCTGCCTTGAACACAACCACACGTGAGCACGGCGATATCGCAAATACACCTTTGGTGTCCTGTATCACACGCACACAGGACATGGTCGCCACATCATACTGGTGTAGAGTGTACTCTTCACAAAATAGTGCACCGCTCCCAAACCCAATAACGACGTACTTCCCACACGGAGTGAACTGCACGACACCGACGTGACACTTCTCCTTTTCAAAGCTGCCAAGAGCCGCACCACTCCAGTCGTAGAGCTGCACTTTATCATAGAACCCCACAGCAAAGACAGAGGCACACCGTGAAAGCGCCACGTGATTCCCATCCGTAGGCACACATGCCACAGCTTCACCTGTGTTCACATCTCACAGACGTGCGCTCATCTCACTGAAGGAGGAGGTGATCACCCACCCACCACAGTCCGACACTGCCACACTGCTGCACCACTGCAAGGAGATAGAGCGGAGCAACGTCAGGTCTTCGTCATACACAGAGACGCCGTCTGTGCTTTGGGAGACAACAACACCACCACACGCGAACACTGAATTCAAGGAGCCGTCGACTTTGCGGAGCACCTCCCCACCCGGAAGCGATAACTCGAGAAGGCCTTCCCCACGCGCCATGTAGCAGCGTGTCTTGCACCGTGAGATGGCAGGTGCACTGTACACCTCAATGTCTACTTTGAAACTGAAGGCAGGGCTGAAGGTTTCTGTATCGAGGCCGGTGACGCAGCGCGCATTCTGTATCAAGAGGCAGAGTGCTCCACAAGGAGACAACGAAAAGCGACTCATATCCACCACCTTCCCAGCACGTGGCACCTCTACACTGTACTCAGCAGGACACTTGATGTCAGCAAAGCGAGGACAGGCAAGCACAACCTGCACCCCTGCATCAAACGCAGTGTCCTGCAGACGGCACGTCCCCTCCAGCACCTGCGTGCCGATGCGCATCTCGACAGACGCAGGCGAGACAGCAAGCGCCGTGCACGCAACCTCCTTTGCCGCTGCAACGTCCGCCTCGCACGGCACCTCCACTGTCGCAGTCACACCTGACTCTTCCAGCACAAAGGTCACATCCATCATATTGTTAAGGGGTCTGTTGTGTTTGATGTGATGGTTGGTGGTGTCACTTCGCAACGACAAATAAGAAGGTTTGCGGGTTTGCGGGTTTACGGGTTGGTGGGGTAAATACGTGTTTCACAAAAAAGTCTGACAAAGCAAACAATTTGAAGATACCCTGCGGCAAACATACAGTCGTTGTCGTTTGCCAAAGATTGTGGTGTGGAATGCTTCTTTCCTGGAGTTGTCGAGGATTGATTTACATTTTTTTGACACGATTGTGGCCAAAGTATACATGATGACATGATCGTGTTGTTGTTTGGCTAAGTGGTGTAGAAGGAACAGGATGAGGATGTCAGGCAGTGCAGCTACCTCAGATGCTGTGCGTTTGGCAAGTTGCAGCGTCTGTGCATAACGTCCAGCTCAGGCGAAAAGAAGAGAAAGTGCAAAAAGAAGTGACTCGAAACACAATGCCTTGCCCTGGCAGTGTACCTTTTGGTGCGTGACCAGAACACCGTGGGTGGACCCGCAGCTGATCCCCCTAGACATAGATGGCGTGCGAAGAGTTTTCTTTGCATTCTTCTTCGCATTCGGGGGAAAGCTGAAAGGGGTTTCTTGGGGGTGTTTTGAGGGTCTTGGGTTGTTTTGCTGGGTCCCTGGGGTATATTCATCACCACCCTCCCCCTCCCCTGGTCACACATCACTCACTGTTGTGTGGGTACAGATGCCTTGTCACAATATCGCCATTTGTTTGCATGACCACAAGAATACGTGAACACGGTGATATCGCAAATGACCCGCCAGAGAGTAGCGGTATCACATGCACACAGGACATGGTCTCCACATCATACTGGTGCAGCTGTACATCGTAATCAAAACAATCTTCGACATCATCATTATAATCCTCTACACCTACCGCCACCACAAAGTACTTCCCACACGGGGTGAACTGCATGCCCTCGACAATCCCACCCACATCAACACTGCGAAGAGCCGCACCACTCCAATCAAAGACGTGCACGCTCTTTCCCATATGACCCCCCACAGCAACGACAGAGGCAGACCGTGAAAGCGCCACGAGACATTGCCACCCGTCCTCAGGCACACATGCCACGGTAACACCTGTGTTCACATCCCACAGACGTGCGTTGTTCTCCTTCCTGGAGGAGGTGATCACCCACCCACCACAGTCCGACACTGCCATGTCCCTGCACCGCTTATGCGAGAGAGAGCGGAGCAACGTCAGGTCTTCGTCATACACAGAGACACCGTCTCTGCCCTTTGAGACAACAACACTGCCACACGTTCGTACTGAAACCGAGGTGCCGTCGACTTTGCGGATCACCTCCCCACCCGGAAGCGCAACCTCGAGAAGGCAATCCTCACACGGCAGGTAGCAGCGTGTCTTGCACTGCGAGATGGCAGGCGCAGCGGACACTTTAGTGTCCACTTTGAACGAGAAGACAGTGTCGAAGGTTTCTGTGTCGAAGACACCGACATCCCCACTCCTGTTATAATATATGCACAGCGTTCCACAACGCGACAGTGACAAGTTGTCCACATGAGTTGCACTATACTCAGCAGGACACTTGATGTCGGCAAAGCGAGGACAGGCAAGCACAACCTGCACCCCTGCATCAAACGCAGTGTCCTGCAGACGGCACGTCCCCTCCAGCACCTGCGTGCCGATGCGCATCTCGACAGACGCAGGCGAGACAGCAAGCGCCGTGCACGCAACCTCCTTTGCCGCTGCAACGTCCGCCTCGCACGGCACCTCCACTGTCGCAGTCACACCTGACTCTTCCAGCACAAAGGTCACATCCATCATTGTTTCAAGAGCTGTGTTAGTGATGCAATTTAATGTTCTGTTGGGTGGACAGTTGAAGGAGCTGAGAGGGTGGACACGTGGAAAGAGGGTAGCTGTTTTGGGCGGGGTATTTATTTATATCGACAGGATAAAACCAACGGCAGTGAGCACATGAATAGGTCTCACCATGGCGCACATCTCTGTATAGAGGGCGACGAGGGCGGCCTGGCGGGAGGCGATGTGGTGTTCGGCTGCGACAAGGTGGTCTGCGGTGTCTTGCTCGTGGATGCAGATCTGCCATCACTGGATAGGTGTGTGGTGGCAAGACGCAGGCTTCTGTCGACCACACCAGTTCTTCCGCCTCCACGGAATACAAGGCCACACCCACTTCATGGGGCAAGCTGGAAAGTGAAGCCGCAGTTGCAGAAATATCTTTGCGGGTGAAACGCGAGGACATGAAAAAAGGGGGTGGGAAAAGAAAGGCAATGGGAAGGGGCTTCCAGTTGGTTCGTAACGTTTATTTTGTTTTTGTCCGATCTTGTTTTGTTTTATTTTGGTTTGTTATGTTTTGTTATGTCACATTTCAGATCAGTGTGCGCGTTGTGCTCATACCTTAGTCACCGTGAATACCTGGACAGAATGTCTCTCTCCTGCACACACACACACTTGTTTGACTTTGGTTATCGTACAGGAACACTATGGGTTTGAAACTTGGCCGGTCTCTTTGTCGTGTAAAAACAGGGTTGTTCGGGTGGGGGTGACGCTGCCCAGATTTTTCTGTTGCAGGACACAAAAAGTTTTGTTTGATAAAAGACCTCTATCACTGGATGGCATCCACGATTTTTTTTCTCCACAGCTGTTTGTTGCAGGACAAAAAGGGAAGTTGAAAGTACACAAAAACAACAAAACAAGAACCCAATATCACAAGTAGAGAACCTGTGCATGGCAGTTGAGGTAAAGAGAAGCTGAACATTGCAAACGCTTCACCAGACACTCACACATGATTTGCGATGGGTTACGGGGGGGGAATTGCTAGATCAAGAGGTCCACAGTGCACATACAGATGTAAGACATCAGTCCAACAACACCCAAAAAAACTAGAACCACACAAAGGAGTAAAAAAAAGGCGTCGAAAAAGGCCTTCCTTAGGAATGGCTTTCTCACCCCACCCCCAAAAGCTTCGGAAGTCACCTATAAAAAAATTTTCCCCAAAAAAAGAAACACGCCTAAAATTAAGGCAATTTTATGGACTTCGTATTAAAATGCACACCAAAAGCTTCTGAACGTGCCACAATAGACGCCCGAACACAAAACAATTTCTGTTTGATCTTAGACTACTATCACTAGATAGCAGCCACGATTTTATTTTCTTCACAGGACCCCCCAACCACAAATAAAGTTCACCGCTATTAAATGAATACATAGGGCGGGTAGGTGGTACCCGTGGAGCTCGGCCGTCTTATCTCTCAACTGTGCGTTAACGTCTGCTCTTTGCCTTTGAGGCGCCGTCGTACATTTCATTCTGTAAGAAGGTAGAAGGTAGGGGCTTTGAAAGTTTGTTTGTTTTGTTTGATAAATTGTTGGAGTAGTGTAGTTGCCTCGGTTGTGTTGCCACAATTGTCCATAAGTTCACTCACGAAAAAGGCCTCTTTTATTTTTTTTGCTACTCTGTTTGTTTTGTATTGTATTTCACTGTAGTAACTTTGTAAGTTAAGAGGTGACACCTAAATATAACAAAAAGGGGGGAGGTGGGGGAAAGCAGTGTTTTTCTCTGAACCTCGTTGTTGCGAAGTTTTGATCACAAATCGCTTGTTTGTTTTGTTTTTTTTTTATCGTATCCCCAACATCACAACTTTTACAAAAAAGAATACCCCCTTTTTTTCCATACCTTTTCTTCCTCTGTGGACAAACAGAGCGGCGTGCTTGAGTTCGCGAGGTGGTACTCAATCAACGCATCCCCGCTGACTGCCGCAAAATTGTACCCTTTCTCCACAAGGAACATGCGGCGTCTGTTGCCGTACTTCACTTCGTCCGTACCGCTGGTCAACATACTGTAGAAGAAGGCCTGCGGGCCTAGTGGGTCCGCTTGGGGGTGGGTGACTTTTGGACGGGAGACACGACCAAACCGTTGCGTTTCTTGACAACGTGATCCGAAGTGCGCGCCAACCTCGATAATAACGTTGGCCTCGGGCAGATCAATCGAGGTGTCCCCCACACGCGAGAAGAGGATGGTGGCACCACCTTGCTTGACGCGAAAGGCGTTGAGGATGTCAATCTTGGCGTCGTCCTTTGTAGCACCTTGGATGACCGGGCGGTCTAGCGCTGTGCCGAGGAAGTTAAGAACGTATATGGAGTCGCAGAAGATGAGCACTTTGTCACCTTGGTTTTCGTGGAAGAGCATCAGGGTGTGGCAGCATCGTAGTTTGGAAGGGTTCGCGGTTGTGATAAGCTCGCGTTTGACGGCCCCTTGGCGAGCGTCGCGTACAGCTTGGATCCGTGCAGTGCAGGTCTCGTCTTGAGAGCACATCACCTCAACACACTGTACCCTAGCAAGAAAGCCTGCATTCGTGAGCCGCTCCCAGGACGCCTCTTCAAAGAAGGTGACAGGGGAGATCAAAAACGGCAGGTCCCCCAGCTTCGTATCCTCACGCAGCGGTGTCGCTGTTAACCCAACAATGCACTTTGCGCGAAGCTTCCCTAGAGACTTCTGAAACGTTGCTGTAGGCACGCAATGCACTTCGTCAAGGAGAATGAGGCCCCAGGTCTTGGTTTCAAGCGTGAGGCGGCCGAAATTGCTCTTTTGCGCCATCCCTCGGTCCGCGGCCATGATGCTGTACGTAGTGAGAATCATGTTACAGTCAGTTGGGGTTTTGTGTTTGAGAGAAAAAATCCCAAGATTAAAACCCGGCCGCGTTTCGCAGAACTGCTCAAACGCGGCTTGCCACTGCGCAACAGAGGTCAGGGAGTTGCACACCACCAGCGTGCTTTTGTTTACCTTACAAGCAAGAGCGATGCCGGTCAGCGTCTTCCCGGAACCACAAGGAAGCACAATACATCCAGATCCAGCAAACCCGTGCCGGACCACACGGCCCAGGGCTTCTTCCTGGTGGGAATGGAGGGAAACTGTCCTGCGGAGGGCAAGATGGAGGGACGGTGTTTTGGTGTCATGCCGTGGGGAGTACCAGACGTTGTAGGGCGCCTGCGTCTGGAGCTGCTGGTTGCGGAAGAGCTTGTGTGTGTTGTCGTTGAGGCGCAGGCGCACGACGAAGGAGGGTGCCACCTCGCATCCAGGCACGCCCTCCTCTTCGCACAGTGCTGTCACCAGCGGGTCCCATGCCTCGTACGTCTCTGCAACGTGGCGGTGGCGGTTCAGGTGTGTGAACATCCCGCTCAGTGCGGTGGGGTTCTGTGGAGATGCGGCCAGAAAGATCTCATCGCCTCTGTGGATCAGAAAGGGGTGGCCGTTCATGGACTTTGTGATGGCCTGGGTGGCTTCGTTTTCCGCTGCTGCCGTTGCTGTTGGCGCTGCTGCTGTTTCTGTTGTTGCTGTTGTCGCTGTTGTTGCCGCTGCGGGTGTTGCTTTATCCGAGACTGTCCGAGCCCGTTTCGATGGGCGAGGAAGAGCCGCGTTCGGTGTTGTTGTTGTTGGGGGTGCGTTGTTGTTCTCTGCAGCTGCGGGAGGGGCGGGAGGGGCGGGGGCAGAAGCAGAAGGAGGAGGAGCAGTAGTAGTCGTGGTGGTGGTGCCTTCGAACTCAGACCTTCCCCGCCGTCGTGCCCCAGTTGGCTTCTTTCCTAGACTTTGTGTCTCCCCTGTTCGCCCTGCAGAAGAGGGGAGAGGGACCGCATGTGGCGGAAGTGGAATCATGCCCTCAGACGTACTGTCATCATCGTCGCAGTTGATCGCTGCTTCTGGGGGGACCCCCCCGAGCGGCTGGCCCCCGTCAGGCATCGGGTGGGGAGGGGGGTGTGTGTGGTGTGTTGGGGAGGCGCGTCTCTTCTCGTGTGTTAGGTTTGCGTTTTTTTCGTTCCTGGTTGTTGTTGGTGGGAGGGAGGTGATGGAGGTGATGGAGGTGGAGAAAAATACAAAGGTAATATTTCTTTGTTTGGACTGCGAAAAAAAAAACTTTTATATTTTTCCTAGCGCGCCCCCCCTCCTTTCCCCCCCACTACCCCTCACCCCCCAGCCCTACGGCAAACCTCGGCTAGATTGCGCCAAAGGAGAAACACACAAACGGCTGGAATGCCGTTTTCTCAGAAGCGTTTGTTTCCGCTGAACGTTGCCTATCCCTTGGGTCTGAGGACAGACAAGGATGACCTCTTTCCATAGGAAGCAACAGCAGGCATGACAGCAAAAGGACCTAAAAATATTGAGGTCTATAGTGCGTCTGTTCAGCCGCGTGCCCAGAGAAGCTCGGGGTCGCACTGCTTGAAGTACTCGTGGACAATGGTGACAACCACAGCAATGCCTCCTTCAAGTGCTTCCGCATCCAGCCCTTCAGGCACAGGGATGTGCTCCGCTGTGCTCTCGGTGTACGAAGACCATCTGCTGATCCATCCCCAAGACTCAATCTGTGTAAAAGAGATATTGTGTGGTTTCTACGCAAAAAAAAGGGGGTGCTGTAATAGTAACCCCGTTCGTCCTCTTGTTTAGTTGGTACGCTGTGTCCACGTCATACGCGCGGCATTGCGCAGAAAATTGCGGAAAAGCGAGTTCCCACGCCGTCAGAAACCTGTCAGAGAACCCACCACGCACGTCAACGCGCGTTCTATATCTATATTTTTTTTTGTAGATTTGGGTAATCACTACTTGGTTGCATACTGTCAGGAGAATTAGCAGAGCGGTTACCACTCACATCCTCTCCTAATCCTTTACGCTTTATCGTTGTTGGGTTAGGAAATGAAATACGATCGTACCATATCGTACTTGATCGTTCCCTAAACCACGTTTTCCAAAAAATGCACGAGGGTTACTCTAAAAAAGACTACAAAAAAAGTTATGCAAAACGACCTTATTTCCCTTTAAGCCTCTTTTTAAGTCACCTAAAAAAATAGCATACCTGCTTCCACAACTGACAGAGTGTTTGGAGAAGCTCAGCGAGGGCCGTCTGGTCTGCAGGAACGAGGGGTTCGACAATGCTAGTGAGGATGGCATATATCCACGACAGCGACCCTGCGCGCCCAGCCCCTTTCCCCACTGCCTGGCAGGCCATATTGTAGAGATGGCTGCTCTTCGCCGTCAACCCTGCAGGCGCATTTTCTGCACTGTTCGGCGAGTTGCACAACCAATTCTTATGGCACACCACCAGCCACGACAATGTGACCTGGTCCAACGCCTGGAGCACCCCTAGGGTAGGCTCTACCCCTTCCCCCGCAAAGGTGAACTTCTTCCATTCGTGCGTAACGCGACCCTTCGGTGGCATAACAGAGGACACCCCTACCTTCACGCTTTCTCTATAATCTTTCCGAAGCGAGATGAACTGCTGCACAACCTGCTGCCGCCAGCACCGTTTTGGCACCATATACTCATTGATAAGAGGTTCACGTGTCTCAAGTGTTTCCATGGGTGCCTGCATGACCTCGTCACGATTCGCTGCGACGACTGTCCCATTGAGTCTCTTGGCTTCCTTTCTCACGTTCCTGATGTACGCGAAGGCGTCCATCTGCGGGCCGTCCTCATCGTCACTCTCACCAGAATCTGATGCTATCGGAAGGCACGCCACCTCTACAGGCGTCTCCTCATCCCTACCACGCTTCCCCATTGAATGAAGAGGGGGAGCTCTGAAAGGGGGGGGAGATGGGGGTTGGGGGTTGGGGATGGGGATGGATTACACAAAAAGGTTCGTTTTCCGTGAAGGAAAAAAGGGGGCAGCAAGCGGTTTTGTGTGTTTAGTGTTAGGTGTAGGTGGTGACACCCGAGGATGCGCTCCACTCTTTTTGCAGGCATATCTCCCCCTCCTTCGATGCAGTGCGGAAGAAGACAGCATCGTCGTTTTTTGACCTAGGAAAATGCAAAAAAAAAGAGAAAGTCTGTCAAATGGATGAGAGCTTCTTATCTCGAAAGGCTCAGATCAAAGCGTTGGCTGGACTAGAAAGTTGTGTGTAAAATGCATCTGCAGTGCAGACACAGAACGCACAACACCCCCAAAAGAATGAGCAAAGCAGACACTGCCAACCCCCTGGTGTGCCATGTGGATCGCACAGAGCTTGGCACAGTCTGTCATCCTTTCGACGTGCCCTGACTCACCCTCTCTACGAAAGGGAGATCGAAGACAACCCAAATCGAAAACTCTTCTTTGTGGACATAAGCGCCAACCAGACACAGACCGCACACACACAGAGCACGGAGTAGCGGTGCGCCGCATCAAGGAGAGAAGGCGACCACCATGACGAAGGAGCCCAGTGGTCTCCTCACCGAGCTTGATGAGGCTGCCTTCCATGCTGACGGCAGAAGATGTACATCACACACTATGATGGACGTCATACGCCTAGCAGCATCGTAATGATGACTGTCCACCACAACCCCCATCCCAAGCGCCCATCCGAGGAGAGCGGGCACCTCAAGCATGGAGTGTGAAGTGCATCCCCGAAAGCAATGTCACAAGAAGAAGAGAAAAAATCAGCCTCCGCCCCCCTCCACCCTTTGCCGGTCCTCCTTGCGCAACGTCTCCATCTACACCATGGATTCGTCATGACATTACGCACGTCGTGACAAAAGGTAATTCCGAGTGCTTTATAAGGATCAGTACACCCTCAATAAACCTCAAAAACTCCAATAACCCTGAAGCTTGCGGAGGGAAACGAGGTATACCTTGATTGTCCGGGGGAAAAAATCATCGATGTGGGGGTATGTCATGTGATCCTGTGTGATGCGCGGATGGCAACCACTGGAAGAGAGAACACAAAACACTCATAGGGAAGCATTGCATCTGTGGTGCATATCGTTGCATGAGTTCGCGTATGCTGACCAACAGATGGCACTATGCTGCGACATTGCCCCACCTCCACCCCTCCTCGTGGACCCCACAGCCGTGTCTCCTCTGTTGAGATAGAACCCCGGGTCTATCGACGGAGAAAGATACACCCACAACAACCGCCTTCCCCACCCCACCCAACAGCTCGGCGGAAAGGCTTTTGATATTGCACCCAAGCATGCCATAGATGAGCAGGCACAACCTATCAGCATCGTAGGTACATCGCCCCACCCCTTTTCCCCCCCTCCCCCTCCCCTCCCACAGAATCCCACACAGACGATGCACCACCTGCATCATCTCCCCACCTTCCTCAGTTCATCTACCCCTCCGAGAGACCAAAGATTGACTAAAAATACAAAGCCCTCCAGTAGTGTACCTTTTTGACCGATGCACCATGCAGTCCTACCTTCACTACGAGGTCTCCATCTTTGACCTACCCCCCCTGAGTAAAACCCCTTGCCCCAATACAACAAACCCCCTCACCCCCACAGCTGAGAATAAGCTGGGGTCCTCCCTGGCCCAGTCCGGCTGACAATAACCTCCTCGGTTCCGGGTCCCCCGAGTCTTATTCTCAGCTGCGCTGCGCCTCCCACTCCCAACACAAACCCCTCACCTCAACCCCGCCCCTGTACCCCCCCTAGGCATTTGTAGCAGAGAAAGCCTGGAAATACCAGCTATCTTCGGTTGGCACGTCTTTCCCACAAAGGAGGTTTGCACCGTGTGTGTACGGGAGCGTCCGGCAGAGTGTGTCCTGGCTGTGAAAGGGCTCGCCGGTGTAGAGGTTTAGTGTGCTCTTTGGGGTGCTTTTATTGGGATGCATGGTGGTGAGAAGCAGCAGGTCCACCAGGCCTGCGGAGTACAGCCCAGAGGAGGTGCTCGGACCTGCCTCAATGAGAATACGTCGAAACCCCATTTGCCGCAGCCCCGCCACCACTGCGGCCACATCCAGCTTCTCCTTCCCCACCACCTCCGCGTCTGGCAACTCCACCGCCACCTTTGCTGCAGCCTCCTCAGGGCAAAACACTATTACTTTCTGTTGAAACACCTTATGATCCACCGGGAGGTCCTCTCCTGACGTTAACACACATAACACGGGGTCCCCTAGGCCAAGGGATGCCCGCCATTTGGCGAGAAGGGCGTCGAGGCGTGGGGTATTGCTGAGAGGGCTGTCGGCGCAGTGTGGTTCGTTGCGGAGAATGCGGCCGGTGGTGACGATGACGTCAGAGGCTGCGCGGGCTGCCGCTAGGGCAAAAGAATCGTAGGGGTTGTGGGGGGTGTGTTCGTTGATGAGGAGGTTGTGACGGAGGGGGGAGAAGCGGGTGTGGGTTTTGTCCAAAGGGGTGGTGGGGGTGGTGGTTGCGTGGTCGAAGGATAACGTTGCGGCGATGTGCACAACACCAGGTTGCCGCCCCCATCGGTATGTACCGTATAGTAAATCCAGCGTGGCAGTTACGTCTGCGGTGCGTGCAATACTGCGAATGCCATTGTGGTATCGTAGCATTGTGGGGCGCACCTAAAAAAAAAGGTTTTGTTTGATTACAGACTGTAAGACAACAAACGGTGAGATAAAAGAAAGGTTTATAAGATGACCCTAAGCCTCTCGTGATTAGTCACCTTATCATATTCGATATCGCACAGCATCAGCTGCGCTGGCTTCTCCAAGTTTGTTGTCAGGATGATGTCATTTCCCCAGCCGGAGTTCGTAATTTTGGCACGTACGACGACGTGTTCGAGCATGTGCATAGTGTAGGCGAGTACGTAAAAACTGGGCGACGGATAAAAACATAGGTGGGGTAAAAAAAAAAAAACACCGGGGTAAAAACTAAGGTGTATTTTTGGAATTTCCAAGCTCTAAGGAGGGTGTTTAACCCGATGTTTGGTGTCTTACTGTAGATTGCAGCCACGATTGAGAAGGATGTTTTGTTAAGAGCTGTGGGGTGCGCCTTAAAGAGAAGGCTTTGGGACAGTACACATGGATAGGTAGCGATGGAGTGTAGACAGGGGAATATGATGAAATGTATTTCACCATATGCATCCAACAACTGATAGCAGAGGAAGAGGAGATATTCGATGAAGTTGACAAAAAAAAAAAATTTTTTTTTTTGGTGCTCCTGACGACCCCATATTGCGCACTTCTTGCGTACTTAGTGCGTAGTTGTTGCGTTGGTATTTTGGATTTCTGGGGTACCAGAAATGTAATTAGGTTGTAGGAGAATGGAAGAAAAATTTTGTTTGATTTTAGACTACTATCACTAGATAGCAACCACGGTTTTTTCTTCACAGGATCCTTAAAAGAGAGCAAATAGAAGGAGTACGCTTTGCAGTAGGTGGCAGAATCCTTTTTCTATTTTATTTTGTTTGGGGGGGGAGGGGGAGTTGTTTGTAGGAAGGATGGAAGAAAGAAAAAAATCTGTCTTTTTATTTTTCAGAAATCGTTTCGCCAAGAAAGATGGTCAAAAAACCATCATGATTCTATTCTTTTCGCGAACTCCGCAGGTTCGAGCGCCATTTTTTTTTACCCCCCCCTGGCGGTTCAGAGAAAAGTGGGAGACGTTAACGCGAAATTAACTCTAAGTCGTACAGTACCAAAAAATGTTTGGGGAAAAAAAAGGACGCCAAATCACTCTCAAAATCCTCAAACCTACTTGAACACCAAGTTTTTTTTTTTTCCTCTTGAAAACATGGTTGTATTTAGTGTAGACACCCGAGGATGAACTCCACTACGGTCATCCAACAAAGGTTGGTGGGGGTAAAAATATTGGTGGATTTGGGGGCTCGAAAAAATTTGGTGGGTTTTTACCCCCCCACCAACCTTTGTTGGATGACTGTATTTCCTTTTTCTTTTTGGAGTACTGTAATGTGCAAAAGAAGAAGCAGAGTGGCGTCTGCGTTTTGAACAAAAACACATTTGCCATTAATTGAAAGCTGGATAGTCATACAGATACTGGCAAAAAAGTGTCACGTGTCGTTCCCTCACCCCCCCTTCTTGTAGTTGTTTGATGCGTTGACGCTTCAACACTAATCTCACCTGTTGCGGAGCACGGTTGGGTGGCTAAACGACGTGGCACTTTCCGCTCAAAAAAAAAAAAAGAGAGAAAAAACAGAAACAGCTTTTGTCAGACGACTCCAAGCCCCTCTAAGCGTTTTCGTTATAAGGGGGCGGTCTGAGAACATCAACCTCAATCATGCTGCTGATGCTAGTGCTTTAGACCGCTTTGCTTTGTCTTTGCTTTTGTCTTTATCTTTGTCACTGTCTTTGTCTTTGTTTTTGCCTCTGCGTCTCTTGTTCTTCCTCTTCTCCTGTGGGAAAGGGTGGGTGGGTTGTGTGTGTCTGATAACCAATAAGGGGTAATTCTTGCGCAGAATATGGACCCAATGTGTGGAAATTTTTCCCCACGTAGGTGGAGAAAAAAAATTTTACCCCCCCCTTTTTTTACAATACATTTTAACTACTTTTTTTTACACTCCTTTTTTGGACGCCTACTACCCCACAAACAGAGGGCTAGAGCGTGGTACTTTTTCGTGGTCTGGGGGCCGGTCGGGCGGACCCCTGAGTCCGTCTGGCCGGATCCTGAGTCGAGTCCGGATTGTACTCAATCCAAGCTGGTCAGACTCCACCGTGGGGGGGGAGAAAAAAAATATCCGTTTCGCTTGATGAGATCTCGACCGTTTGTTGCATTGCACGCTTCCACAATGAAAAACATATCGGGTGGGGTCTCTGATCTATCTGTGCGACGAATATATTTCCCCTAACACTCCATGTTTGGCCAGGGCCTCTCCAGTGTGTCAGTTGCAAAAAAAAAAAAATCTGAAATCTGGGGTGATCAGGGGCAGTATTCTGCCAGCAGAGCACAGGATGAGGCACTACACTGACATAATGTCTGCAACACACTCTTTTACACAACTTTTACAACAACAAGAAAAATGCTCGAGAGACTCGTTACTCTTTGCTTGTTGCTCAAAAGGATAAAAACGGGAAGAGGAAAAATTTAGGTTGTTTGTTGTTCGCTTCCACATTTTTTTCTTTCTTTTCTTTTCGACTTGATAACGGTAAATACCACGTATGGCAAATGATAATATATTATGCGCTATTATGAGATCTCATAATACATGTGATATTATGCGCTATTATGTGCTATTATGTGCTATTATGTGCTATTATGCGCTATTATGCGCCAATTATGCGGCGTTATGCGCTCATTATGTGCCGTACCCCCCACCCCCCCACCCAAAAAAAGTCGCTCAGAAGTGGTCAAAAGTGCCCAAAACCGGGCGGAATTCGATTTTTGGGGTACAAATGGGCCTATGGTGTGGTTTTTATTGACTTCAGGGGGGTTTCTTTGATTTATTACCTACTTCACGTTTTTTGACGGCTTAAGATACCTTGGGTGGGAAAACCTTTGGTACCAGGTGCTTGACACTTTTTGAAACATGGTTCTAAGTTCCACCAAGTCCCTCTAAACACCCCGAAACCGCCTGGGTACCCCTCGGGATAGGTTCTGGGGTGAAAATATGTGGCTTTGGGGGCTTTTCTGGCCCCTGGCTCACACTGAGGCGTGATGGATGTGTGAGTTGCTCTATCTACGAGGGGTGGGCAGGTACAAGTTGTATGTACATTTTTGAAAAAAGCAGATACGGGGCTTCTTGAGGCTCAAAACTGCTCAAAACCGGGCGCAGATGGATTTTTGGACATCTGAGGGTGGTATTTTCTGGTTTGGGGCATTGGGGTAGGGCACATAATGAGCACATAATGAGCACATAATAGCGCATAATCATTATGCGCTATTATGTGCTATTATGTGCTATTATGCGCTATTATGCATTATGCGATTATTATGAGCGCGCATAATAGCGCATAATGATCTCATAATTTATTATGAGATCTCATAATAAATTATCATTTGCCATACGTGAAATACGCAGATTTACGGTTTGAATGTGTTTTTCCTGAAGTACAGAAAATGTTGTGGAGCACAGGGGGGAAAGAGAGGGGGAAAACAAGCGGGGAGGTGGATACGCCGAACGCGCGACTTTTCACGAGGGTCTCGAGCATTTTGTCAAATACTACGTGTTTACTAAAAGAAAAAAACGACAATTTTACACCCCCCCCCCGGTAAGGCAACATACCCTGACACTATCGGCGTACACGTAGTGCTCAATGAGTTCAAATTTGTACCCCTCAAGCGTTCTGTCGAGGTCGCGAATGTGCACTTCGTGCTCCGTAATGAGGTTGCGCAGCTCCCTAGAGGCCGGCCTGGTCAGCGTGGATACCCTCATTGCTGTGTACAGCAGCAATTGATGGTCCGCCTTGACCTTCAGGTATGCGGTCGATGACACTAGCTTCTCTAGTACCTCCACGGTGCGCCTCGCTGCCATTGTTAGTGTGTCCTTCTCGGAGGGAGGGGAGAAAAAAATCCCCTTTTCTGTGTCAAATGGAAAGGATGATGAGGAGGACACGACGGACCCAGTGACAAGTGACAAGTGAAATCACATGTCATTTCACTTGTCACTTGTCACTCAAAAAAGTCACTTGTCATGACAAGTGATTTATTTGTCATTTCACTTGTCACTTGTCACTGGGTCCCGTTGTGGAGGAGGAGGAGGGAACAAGAAGAAAAATCTGAACGTAAGGTCCCCTTTGGGTAGAATTGATGAAGGAGAAAGGGGGAGGGGGGGGGGAAGTAGAGTTGAAATACAAAGCCCTCTCGTGGACAGTGTACCTCGGTGCATGACCGGCTGTACCGAAAAAAGGGGGGGGGGGGGGGGTTAGGGGGGTCCGTCCGGCCGTTTTTGCTGTCCAAAACCGCTTTTTTTGAAGAAAACCCCCGAAAAAACACTCAAAACCACCCAAAACCCCCCCGAAACCACCCGAAAACCACCCAAAATTACGAAAAATGCACTTCTGAGCACCAATTTTTATTTTTTTCTGACTTTTTGGGCTTTAGAGTGCGAAAATGTCAAAAAGGGGGGTATACGGGTAGTTTAAGCGTTGCAGACACATACACATCCCCAAAAATACACCCAAGGACCCCAAAAAGCTGCAAAAACCACACATTTCCACCTCGGGACCCCAGCGGAGGTGGGCTGAGGTGGTTTTTGGGTGTTTTGAATTTACATCAGTTTTTTTTGATGAAAAAATCGTGTTTTCTAACCGTTTTTAGCCGGGAGTAAGTGTTGCAAAGTGTTGCATAGCCGGCTCATACCCGTTGCATGCCATTTCATGGCCCAAAAAAGCCTACCGAGTGTCCCAAATGCTATTTTTCACCCCACATGAGGTCTGGGAGTCATTTCCTGGGGTATTTTGACACTATGACGACTGTCATATTACTTTTTTTGGGGTTTTCAGGACGGGCTATGTTTGAAGGAGGGGCTATGTTTAAGCTTTCGAGGCACACACGCACACTGAAAAATGCATCTGGGACCCACACAGGACCCCCAAAAAGCTGTAAAACTATATATTACCACCTCGGGAACCCAGAGGAGGTGGACCGAGGTGTTTTTCGGGTCTTTAGATGGAGTTTTATATGATCGGAGAATTTTTTTGTCAAGTGTTGCATTTTGCCACAAAGTGTGACGCGAGCGTGACGGTATTTTGAGGGGTTTTTCACAAAAAAATCAATTTTTTTTAGTCGGGAAAGTCTCTGTAGAGGTTGTCAGGTGGTTTATTGGGATATTTGGGTGATCCCCAGGGCGATTTGCGCCCAGGTACGACCTTTTTAGTGGATTTCTTCACCTAAATTTCAAAAAAATGGTTTTGGACAGCAAATCCTTAAGGAATTCCTTCTACGTGGACCCCCCTAGGCATACTGTGCGGGCGAGTAAAAAAAACTCGCCTACTCGCCAAAAACTCGCCTAAAACTCGCCTATTTTTGGGGGGCGAGTTTTGGCGAGTTTTTTTTTTTGGTAGGGATTTTACCTTGGGAAAAGTGTACACACGAAAATATGAGGGAAATTTGAGTTTTGAAGAGAAAATTTTTTTCGTTCCACTTGAACAAGACCTCTACAGTTTGCTTTGTAGGCTTCCACAACCAGTACCACCAGTCCAGCTGTAGCTTCTGCGGATCCATGAAGCTTGCACAGATGGGTGCGATGTAGTCGTGGGGGAGTACCGCCAAGGGGTGGCCTGCAGGGTTGCCATTTACCGGCATGGCGAGGACATTGTTGTATAGCGAGTGTAGCCCCGGCTCATGTCTTCGTCATCCTCCGGATTGTAGCACGTCTTGTCCCCCGGGATCTATGGCACGCCTGGATCTTCCCCTGGAGCAAATGTTTACATACATGCCTGTCAGCCACTGCCGTGACATGGTTGCCTTTAGACGTACAAGTGACACAATTTCAATTTTTTTGTGTGTTTTCGAGTGGCATGTTGTCATCAGTCACCCCCGCCCTCCATTTTCACATCCTGGTGCACATTTTCACCCCCAAGGTGCGTATGTGCACCAGGATTTGCACCCAAATTGGGGCGAGTTTAGGCGAGTTTAGGCGAGTTTTTGGCGAGTTTAGGCGAGTTTTGGCGAGTTTTTGGCGAGTTTTGGCGAGTAATGGGCGAGTAGGGCGAGTTTTTGGCGAGTTTTTCCTGAAAATCAGGAAAACGAAAAACTCGCCTAAAAACGGCTCGCCTGCACAGTATGCCTAGGGGGGGGGGTAGATTGTTTATAGTGTGGAGAAAAATTTTTTAAATAGAGGTTTTATTTGAAAAATACCCCCCTGGTCTCTGTTTTTTTTTGATAACTTGTTGGAGTAGTGTAGTTGCCTCGGTTGTGTTGCCACAGTTTGTGCAATCTCCACTGTCCAGTGGTCGCGCTAATTATGGGGAAAAATGGGGAAAAAATGGATTTCGGGTACGGAAAAACGTTCCTCGAAAAGGTTAGCTGGGGAGGCCCGGAAACCCCGTTTTGTGGCATTTCCGGGCCAATCCCGGCTTGTGGTGGGGTATATACGGAAAAATGGACAAAATTTTAGTGACTTAAATTTTCGCAAAATATGAACCCATACTCATAAACAAGGGTCATTTTCAGGAAAATTCGGAAAATTCCGAGATTTGGAAGCAATTTTTCTCCTGAAAATCAGTGGGTTTTCAGCCCCAAAACATACCGCGATTGGAATTTCCGGAATCCGTCCGCGCTGTGGTGGGGTCACTTTGCCGAAATGGCCAATTTTTTGGTTTTGGTCAAAATCCATGTAGGGTAAAGAGGGCCAATGTAAATCCCACAACCAGATTTTCTCTCCCTGATCCTGACGTCTTGCAACATGAAAATGCGCGAAAACACCGGCATTTTGCATTTCCGGAATTCGTCCGTTCTGTGGTGGGGTCAATTTGCCGAAATGGACAAGTTCTTGGTTTTGGTCAAAACCCGTCAGTGTAAGGTAAAGGGGGCAAGTGTTTGCCTGTAGAAACTGGAAGGGAACAGGCAGCGCCGCAGGCGCACGGTAACCAACTTTTTTTTTTTTTTTTTCCTTTTCTTTTTTTCTCCTCTTTCTTTTGGCTTTCCGAGCCAATTGCGTTCCACGGCGGGGTCACATGTATATGCAAGTCCACTATGTGGTGGTCTTACTCAACAATATTAGAACTTCTGGTTTCTTAATGAAATCCCCGTACTGCAAAAAAAAAACGTTCCTACCAAAACCCCCAAAAATCCCGGGATGAGGGATGGACTTTAGCGCGAGCTCTGCCACTGTCTGTTTTTTTTTTTTTTTTTTTTTTGGTGGTACAGAAAGACCCCCTCGTAGTTAGTCACCACACCTCCTTTTGCCCCCCCGTATCTGGCAAGACATCTCGCAACGGGAGGAGTTTTTATTTCTTTATTTTACGTTGCTAGGCAAGGCAGGAGATCGGATGAAATATGGTCCACAATCGATGGTCGGGGAAGAAAGGCGGGAATAAAGGCCACAGAACCAGAAGTATGGTTTTAAACCCAGACGTGCTAACACAATACACCTTGATTTTGCCTGGCATCTTAGAGGAGTTTTGGTGGTATTTAAACACCACTAAACTCCATCACATTTTCCAGGCAAAATCAGGTGGACAATTGCAAATAAAAATAAAGAATGAGCAATATTCTAAGGAATCGCCCAATAAACTGTTTTTTTTGAAAACTTGGTTGCATTAGTGTAGCCGCCCTAGAGTGTGTGCTCCACTATAGTTTTTTTTATTTCAAAAACACACGTATCCACATGAGAAAAGGTTCCTCTCGTATTCTATACCTTGTTTTCAAAGAAAAGTTTATAAGATGACTCTAAGCTTCTCGTGCTCAGTCACCTTTTTAAATACACACCGTAATGGGAGACAAGGAAATGAAAACGCAGGTCTAAGCCCTTCTCGGCAAGCAGAGGACTTCACAAAAGCAGCGGGGAAGGATGGAAAATGGGTACGGGGAATGTATTATCACACTTCAGAAGAGAAGAGAAAAAAGGTACAAAAATTGAGCCTGCTTTTGGCCACATTAAAACAAAAAAAAAAACCCCCCCCTACACAAAGTTGCTGATTATAAACTGTTATGGTAAATTTAAAAAAAAAATGGGGGATTACTGCACAGCATGCATACAGATCGGTTTACTTGATATTTATTGGGAAGGTTGGGGGGGAGGCAATTATTTGGGGAAATGAATATTTTGTGTTGATTCTAGACTTCCATCATCTAGATAGTAGCCACGATTTTCTTCTTCACAGGTATTTGAGAAACGAATCGTAATTGGAGGAAATGGCTTTTGGGGAAGGACGTTATCTTAGTTTTTTTTTTGAGGCCGTTTTGGGGTCCAGGAAATTTTGGTGAGAAAAAAAACCCCAAAACACCAAGAACACCCAACCAGAGGCGAATCCTACGGTTCAGTACAATACAATACTGGGAACAAAACAACAAAAGAAAAAAAAAAATATGGGAATGCACAGTTTGCCCAAATAGTTAAAAATGTATGTATTTGACACCACGGTATACATTCTGTGGGTGGTAATGAAAGAATTCTGTGTTCTTCTGACACAAGGTTAGAGGGAAAAGTTTGTTTCTTTATTGGGTTTAATGTAAAAGGCAGTTCACCTCCACGCGGGTTTATTTTAAAAAAAGAGTAGTTGAAACGTGCTAAAACGCATCTCGGTCGAGCTCATGCAAAGGGGGCGGGATGTGGGTGTTACTGTAAGAGAACAAAGAAAACAAATATGCAGCGTTGCCAGGATGTGATCCATTAAGTCCAGGGGAGGAGTTTGGGGGTTAAATCGGGTCAGATTGACCCGATTTCCTTAGGCCCCATAGAAAAAAACGGGTCAGGGCAAAAAAAAAAAAAAAAAAACTATAGATTTTTGAGGGAAAAAATCAAAAAAATAGGGTACTCTACTTGTCGCATGAGGGGGTCTGAGAAGGATGAGGAACTGCTATGTGACCCAGCGCGACGAGCACGAAGCTCAATGAAGCCAGAATGCCCTCAAACGCGCGTTCCACCCCGATCAAACCCGAACCCAAGAGGGATGCCGAACTCGACCTAGCCGTTGGTTACTGGCGCGAGCTGACGATCCAGATATTGGATCAACTCGCTGGGTGACACACCAAAGAGGGGCTCAGACAGTGACAAGTCTTGCCGGGGATACGGAACGCCCTCCGACGTTTGCTCGAAGGGGACACCTGCCCAGAGAGAGTACCTGAACTGGCGAGGGCCTACACACACATTCCACACCTCCATTGCGCAACCCTACCTTGATGACCTCATCGCCAGTGTCAAGGGCAACATGCATTCCGCGGGGGTGGTGCAACACTTGTGTATCATCAACGTGTACCATTTTGTGAAACGCGCCTTCTCATTCTGCATGTGTTTGTCTTCACAAGCTCGGGACCTGACCCGATTTAACAGAATTTGACCCGATTTTCCCCCAAACCCATATTCCAAGCTCCTGCCCTGATTACTGGGGGGGGTCGAATAAAGCACGTACGTGTTTTATTAGGCGTCCCTACACTTCAGATCCTGAGGTTTTTTAAAAAAAAAAAAGTTCGAAAAGGCGAATAAAGCACGTACGTGCTTTATTCGCCTTTTTGAACTTTTTGGAAAGTTTTTCCAGTCGCAATTTTTTTTTCGATTTTTTTTCGCCCAAGAGGTGATTTTGCTGCATTTCCGAGCCAATCCCGGCTTGTGGTGGGGCATATTCGGAAAAATGGACAAAATTTCAGCGACTTAAATTTTCACAAAATACGAACTACCTTGTCACAACACAGGAAAAGTTCAAAAAGTCGAATAAAGCACGTACGTGCTTTATTCGACGCAAAAAAAAGCAAAAATCCCATTTTTCAAATGCGTGCTTTATTCGACGTACGTGCTTTATTCGAATTACCTCGTTTATTCGGCCCCCCCCAGTAAGTCTTTTCAAAAAAAAATAAAGAGACGTTGAAACTGCAAGCGCCCCACCGGTTCATCGGCGGACGCAGGCATTGGTTCTCCGCGGATTATCGAACCCCCAGAGAGCACTTCATTGGTCTACACACGATTGCCAATAAACGATTCAAAATACAAAGCCCTCTCACGACTGCGTACTTCATTGCGTTACCAGAACACAAGGAGGGGGAAAGTGCCGGATTCTCTCTCAGACACAAAACGCCCCTCCTCCTCCTCTTCGTTCCCCGCAAAAAAAGCACACACTACATACATTTTACATAAGAAGAGCACGCTCCCGCAACACACATGGACACATGGACACATGGACTCTATATCCCCTCCCTCCCTCCCCCCCCCCTAGGGGCCGCAGTCCCCTAAGGAAATTATGTAACAATAATTATTTCGTCATTTTTTGGGCATCTAGTGGGCACCTCAGGGTGTGTCTGACACCCAAAATAGGTTTCCGGGGCAGTGTGACCCAGAATTTCATGGTTTGGCACCTCAGAAAGTGAAAAAAGTGTGAAAAAATAGGATTTTCAGCCTTTTTGGCCATTTGGGGCAAAATGGCCAATTTTGGCACATTTTTTGCTTTGTGGGGGTATTTGGGGCTATTTCACCCCCAAAACCACTCAGAACATATTCTAGGCACCTATTTTCAACCACAATTACCCATACAGGGGGGTATTCCGCTCAAGAAATGGTTTTGTTGGGGGTTTTTCCAGCAAATTTTCACTAAGTTTCACTAAGTTTTGGTCAAAAAAAATGCAAAAAAAAATGCAAAAAACACGAAAAATTGCACAAAAAATGGGAGGAACCGAACAAATATGTATGGTATGGCAAAAATGTGTCCTTTTTTTTGGGTGACTGATTACCAGAAACACAAAAAAAATGGAAAATAAAGCACAAAACGGCCATTTGGGCCATTTTGGGACAAATGACCATTTTTGACCAAATTTTCAAAAAAATTGTAAAATTTCGACATCATGACAGCTGCTTGGACACAAAACTACCCCAGGGATGTCCCGTGAGTCTATTCCGACCTGTTTTGGACACTTTAGGTACTTTTTTTGGCCGCTTTTTGGTGTTTTGAGGTCAAAATGACCCCTGTCTACCCCCTGTCCAGGGGTCATATTCGACTCAATATTTCAAACCAAGATCGGTTCGGGGGGCCCAAAAGGGTGCAGCTCGTCGAAATCAGGCCCACAGGACCCCTAGGAGTACGATTTCCACAGGAGAGTGACCCCAAGAGGCCTCTGGCGGCCCTAATTTGGCATTTTTTAGCCCAAAAACCGCCCCTACCCCCCTCTCTGGGGGGGAGGGCAATTTTTCACTCATTTTCCCCATTTCTAGTGCTTCTGAGTCCTCCAAAGGGTAAAAAAACGGTTCCGTTGGGTCCGCAGACCATTTTTTGGGGGGGTATGTACCAAAATTTGCACCATACCCTACTTTATGTGATGGCCAGGGGAAAAATCCTGGCCTTGGACAGGGGGTAGACAGGGGGTGGACAGGGGGTCATTTTGACCAAATTTTGGCCAAATTCACCAAAGAAAAGGCGTAAAAATGTGAAAAACAGGCGAGAATGGACTCCAAGCACGTTTTTGGGGCAAAATAGGTCTCAAATGACTCTCTGAAACATCGAATTTGGTGTTTTTTTCATGTTTTTTCATGAAAAATCGGGGTTTTGGCCGAAATGGCCAAAACCCCCAAAAAGCCAGTTTTTTGCTATTTTTTCCCATTTTTTCACATTCTGGAGTCGAATTTTCACCCAATTTTGCCTCACAGGGTGTTTCTGACCTATTCTGGGGTGGTTCTCTGCAGGTTGTGGCCACTATACGCCAAAAAGTGGCAAAATGAATTATTGTTACATAATTTCCTTAGGGGACTGCGGCCCCTATCCCCCCCCCCGAGAGTCCAACGAACAGCCTAAAAAATTAATGAGGTTAGACCCCATAAGCTCCCCCCTTCCTCCCCCCCCTCCCATCCTCACATAACACACGACATTGTTTTATCTAGCCCTATCTATCTCTCCGCTGTTTTTTTTTTTTTTTGTGAAAAATTTGCCCCATCACAATACATACACATATACAGCTCTGTATGGTGCATTATTGTATTATGATAGGAATTTTGAAAACTTGGTTGTATTAGTGTAGACACCCGAGGATGAACTCCACTATAACAAAGAATTTTTTTCACAACCACCCACTACGCTCTCTCTCTCTCTCCCTCCCTCCCTCCCTCCGGAGTTTGATCACCACATTGCGATATTCATTGTACACGAGGTGCCATTGCGCCTGCCCGGCGTCGGGTTGAAACCTCATCCGAGGAGACACCTAGAAGCATGAGGGTTTCTTGATTCGCTATGGCTTCGAGAAGTGCGTTTAGCTCTAGCCGCCACTCCTCAAGAACGCACCAGGCACCGAGACGCGCGCTGTACGGTGCCGTCGCTTCCCGCAACGCCTGGCTCGCACGGACCCCACCCTCACCCAACCCCAGCTGTCCTCGCACCGTTTTGATCACCCCGCGGACGTCCGCGAGACCCCCCAGGGTTGCCGAAATATCCTTCTTCACTTCAGCAAGGCTTGCAAGAAGCGCGGAGTCCGGCGCAAACCAGCGGTACGTCAACATCGGGGAGAACATAACAGAAAGGGAGATAATCGACAGGGCAGCAACAAGACCGTCAAGAGGTACCTCTGCAGCTTCTCGCAGAAGCGTTCCGCAGGTGAACACCAGATCATCTGTAACAAGAAAGGTGCAGCCATTCCGCGAGGCCACCGCAACGGCAGCATCCTTCCGCGCAAGGGAACGTACATTTGGAAGCAGATCTAATGTCCACATCAGTTCATGGTGAAACAGATGGTCCACATTCTGAATCACATTGGCGTGAAGCACTCTATTCGGCCGCGTCCGCAGCTGGCGGAGACTGTTCACCACCTCTCCTGCAGCAACCCCTGCACCACCACCCAACGCAAGCAGCACGCAATACACAGAGGCAAGCAACCTCGGCCTGCACAACGCATCGCAGTACAACGCAAGAAAGCCTCTGTCCTTCCACCCACCTGGCTGGATATGACGTAGTAGCTCGATGAGAAATGCATCTAGATCGTCGGGGGTGACACAGTTCTTTTCGGGCACCACATACCGATCCAGGATCCCAACCTCTGCGTACACGGACCCACTGTCCGATGAAAAAATATCATCTGCAAAAGAGTCGGACAACGGCGCCATCGACACCGTATGCGGCCCTGGTGCTACCTCATGGTATTTTGCTGCAGCCTTCTGTAAATCTGCATGAACCCCTAATGCACGGAACACACGTAACGCACCTCCATTTGATCCTAATACTGGAGCGCATCTTGCCTGGGCAACAAGCCTCTCATCCGTCCTGGAGTGATTTCCCTCATCGCTTTCGTCATCTGATGATATTGTGTCGTCTCTCGTGTATTTCGTTATCGCCGCACCCCTGGAAAGGCCATTCATATAGAGAAGCGAAAAGCTAAGCGGGATTCGCACCGGGTTGCAGCAGGAGATGAGGTGCGATGGGTTGCTCTCATCCACCTTAAGCACGACCGCGTCGTTGCCAGCCTCTGCAGGTAGGATGTCGGAGGCATCTACACTATCGCCAAGGGATCCTTCTGCTGTTTTGAGCAACACTGCTTCGAGCAATCTCAGGCAGGTCTGTCCAAACGAATTCCGATCCCCCCTTGCGGTACTAATAAGGGAACGTTGGATAGGCTTTTGGCAGGCCCAAATCAGCACCTCTCTCGCAAGCGCCTGGGCAGGTTTCAATACGGAAAGGAAAAACCCGGCGAAATTCGCTTCCTCTTCATTTACCACACTAAGGAAGGGGGTGCAGTCTGAAAAGGGGTCGGTGGTGCCCAACAGCCTGCCAGCAATTCCGTGGAGAAGGATGTTAGAAAAACGCTGAGAGCTGCACCCTTCGCAGATGCTGTCAAGCTGTCTCGCTACCACACCGATTCTGTCGTATATCACCACCAACGACATCGCCTCGGATGATCCGAGAGAAGGGGTCTTTGCGATCCCCCTGGCCACACCACGGAGGCGAACGATCTCTGTTAGGAGGCGTTCCGCGATTTTTTCTGCTCGAACCTCAAAAAATGCGTGACTCGCCTCATCCATGCATGCAGCAAGACAGCACAGCACTTCCACTGCGAGATCTGAAAGATACAGACGTTTTCCTGCAACTTCATCGTGCAGATGGGTTTCATGTGTCGGCGACCTTCCTACCCGCTGTGGCGAAGGGGGTGACACACCAAGAGCAGCGCCGTGCGAATAAGAGGCAGACCGCTTCAAACCTTCTCCCATTGGAGACGCCGATCGCATGCTACTGCTAAGCGGGTCTGCACCCCGCGGTGGCTTTGTACGTTGCGAGCTTGCAAGACGGTCTGCGGTGTTCCGTTTGTCTCGCGTTATCAAATCGTAGTTGGGGTTGGCCCGCTGCTCCTCCGCAAAAAATATTTCTGCAAACACATAATCATCACTCCCGATATACCCTTGGCAAAGCTTCGCCAAGAGCAACCCTGATGTCCCCTTCGCACCAGGAGACTGTGGTTCCTCTAAAAAGAATATCAAGCAATGCGGAAATTTTTGCAGTTGATGTGCAATACCGTACATTATGTATAGCAACGAATACCTCACCTTCAACATCTGCGGGGCGGCGACTGGATTTTCTGATGGAGGCGCATCCGCAAATTCTGATAACGCATTTAACAATCGAACCAAGGGGGAAATAATCTGTTTGTGCTGTCCCAACAAAGGTCGTTCTTCGGACCCACCAGCAAATATTACGATATCAGAAATAAAGGCAAGGAGCTGAACGTAGATTGGAGATGCGGTTACTCGAGGATCTGAAGAAGGGTTGCAGTATTCGCACATAAGTTTGACGACGTCGCGGTTGAGGAGAAGTTCGTAGCATGGGGGTGCTTCCCCGCAGAGGGTGTCTCTGGCTTCATTGTGGAGGATGGTGCAGAGTTCGCTTAATCCTTTTGAGATGTATGAAAGGGCGCCGGCGTTGTATCGGAGGGCGGCCCCGCCACCTACCTTCAAATCTTCTCTATTATTCATAAGCAAAGCCCAGACACTGCTCCACAACTCCCCAAAACGGAGTTTTCTCGCCAGCCGGATGGACTCCTCCTGCGGGGTGATGCGCCGCCCCGCAATCACCGACCCCCTTCTCTGCAGCCCCCCAGTACCCCCAGGACGTGGCGGAGGGGACGGTGTATGCCCTGCATTCTCCTTATACTTCTTCTTTGGGAGAAGGAAATTTAAGAATTTTTTTGACATTTTTTTTGGGGGGGAAATATGGGGAATGAGGGGAATGAGGGGGGAAGACCCCCAAAAAAAAAAAGACCCCCCTGGAAGGTAGTGGAAGAGGGGAGGAGGGGAGGAGGGTAGGAGGGGGATTTGAAAAAAAAAAATGTATATTTTGAAAGCGCTTTGTGCTCTGTTTAATTTTGCTTTGATAGTTTTGTAGACGTGGGGGTTGGAGAGGAAGGGCGCGTTACTTTGTATTGAGATTACGACTTATCCTCTTTCTCAGCCACTGTCAAATGTCCTTGTTATTTGAAAACTTGGTTGTATTAATGTAGCCACCTAGAGTGTGCTCCACTATATGTTACCGTGGTGTCTCTTATTTTCGAGCAATGAATGTTCGTCTAATAATGAACTTTCGTCTGAAAGCTTATTTTCGTTTAAGGTTTTGGTTAATAAAGTAAAATGTCCGTACAGTATTATAACTTTCGTTCTCGAATTTGGGTCGTTTTTTTTGTTCGAAAATAAGAGACACCACGGTATTTGTTTGTTTATAGGTAGTGGAAGAAGAGGGGAGGAGGGGAAGGGGGAGAAGAGAGGAGAGGCTCAGGGGGGAGGGGGAGGGGGAGAAAAAAAAAAGTAGGAGTCTTGGTGTGACCACCCAAACCGATTCTCCGAGGTTCTTCCGTGGTTCTTCCGTAGGTACTCCGGTAAGGGGGGTATACTTTTTTTTTGTTGTTTTCGGTTTTCGCCACCCGGGGGGCTTCGAGACCACCATCTGCACGCGGGTGCCACAAACATCCAGACTGGGAAAGCCTCCAAGGCGGTCATGGCATATATAGTTGCGTATTACACACAGTACAGTACAGTACAGTACAGTACAGTACAGTACAGTACAGTACAGTACAGTACAGTACAGTACAGTACAGTACAGTACAGTACAGTACAGTACAGTACAGTACAGTACAGTACAGTACAGTACAGTACAGTACAGTACAGTACAGTACAGTACAGTACAGTACAGTACAGTACAGTACAGTACAGTACAGTACAGTACAGTACAGTACAGTACAGTACAGTACAGTACAGTACAGTACAGTACAGTACAGTACAGTACAGTACAGTACAGTACAGTACAGTACAGTACAGTACAGTACAGTACAGTACAGTACAGTACAGTACAGTACAGTACAGTACAGTACAGTACAGTACAGTACAGTACAGTACAGTACAGTACAGTACAGTACAGTACAGTACAGTACAGTACAGTACAGTACAGTACAGTACAGTACAGTACAGTACAGTACAGTACAGTACAGTACAGTACAGTACAGTACAGTACAGTACAGTACAGTACAGTACAGTACAGTACAGTACAGTACAGTACAGTACAGTACAGTACAGTACAGTACAGTACAGTACAGTACAGTACAGTACAGTACAGTACAGTACAGTACAGTACAGTACAGTACAGTACAGTACAGTACAGTACAGTACAGTACAGTACAGTACAGTACAGTACAGTACAGTACAGTACAGTACAGTACAGTACAGTACAGTACAGTACAGTACAGTACAGTACAGTACAGTACAGTACAGTACGGTACAGTACACACTACACACGGGCGGTTCATTTTTTTTCAAGGGATTTTTTCCTCGCCGTTATTTTTTCGCGCGAATGCCATTTTTGGCACGTTTCAACCAATACAAACCCGTGGTGACCTCTCTCAGTCAAATTTGTGGTCATTTTCTCCTTGTGACAGAAACTGAGAACAACAAAAAAAAAGTATACCCCCTAGCAGTTCTCCGAGGTTCCTCCGTGGTTCTTCCGTGGGTTCTCCGCACCCCCTGAATCACACCAAGGAGGTTTTGCTTTGTTTTTTTTTGTTTTGTTTTGTTGTGTTTGTTTAACCAGCAGGGCGTTTTTTTTGTTTTTTTGTTTTTTTTGTTGAAAAATTTGGTTTGATATTTAGTGTAGACACCCGAGGATGAGATTCACTATACATTTTTATGGTGTTGAAAGGAAACAGAATTTTCTTTTTAAAACTTTTTCAAAAGGGAAGAGGGAGGGGGAGAGGGGGAGAGGGAGGGGAAATGGGGGGTGGTAAGATTTTACTTTGCTTTTCGCTTTTCTTTCAGGGCGGGTGATTCTCTTCTGGACCCTAACAGTGTCCTCCCTCTATCTCTTGTTATCGCCGAAATAGAAACTTAACACTCATCACACGATAAAACCCATGGGAGAGGTTGTGGTGAAACGCACACAACCTCGACCTGTTTGGTGAGGAGTGTCTCTGCAGCGCGGTTCGTCCCTAGAACCGCAAAAGTGTGTTCAAAGTGCGTTGTTTCTATTTCCTCCTTCATGAGGTGACAAAAATAAAACTTGACTTGAAATACAACAGCCCTCTCGTGAAACAGTGTACCTTGGTACAAATGACCGGCTGTACAGGGGTGGATACCCCAACCATGCAGTCCTACAATCCATTTTCGTGGTTTACAGCTGATATGCGCTACTCCCGCTTCCATTTACCGTACCTGTAAATATGTTGGACCGTAAAAATTTTGGGACAGCCCAAAAAAAGGCTCGCTCGTCCCAACATTATTACGGTCTAACATATGGCAGCGTCCGCGAAAGACCCCCCCCTAAAGCTAACATCCATGCTTATTGGTATTTCACTAATTAAAATTTTGGTATTTTATAAGATTTTTTTTTACAATGAACTCAGAGTTAAGTTTCTGAGTTCATTAAAAAAAAAATCGGTGAAAAATTCCGAGTAGGTATTAATTTAGATAGGAAAAGCTATGTCAACAGCTATGTGTCCCCTTATTTTACCTGTAAATACTAAGGATATACAAGGAAATCCTCACAAACACCCATATAACCACCCATAGAACAACACAACAGGGGGAAATGTAATCAGCAGCCAAAGCATTCGCTCAGGAGCTGAAAACCCGGCCTTTCCGAGGCCTAAAAAACTTCGCCGAGCTGCAGGTGTATGCAGGGGTTCACTGGCAGGGGGGCAAAGGGTGGGGCGCGAGGAGCTGGATGCGCGAGGTGTGTAGCTCGAAGCATATGTCCCTCCATATGCAGAAGACAACCACCAGGAGAAAAGGGGCGTCCGCCGTTTACTACTCCTGTAGTTGCATCAGCGACACCCTCAGGAGGACAGTGACAGCGAGACGGAGGAGGAAGAGGAGGAACAGGCGGACAATTGTCTGTAACTCTTGGAGAGACTCATCACTGAGGTCAATAGGGTCACTCAAAAAAGGGGGTTTTCTGCGAGAAAGTCGACGTCGCCGCAGACGACCCGGAGCGTGAAGCTCTTTCGCGCTCTATTTAGAGTGTTCGGAGGGGACGACAAGCCTCCACCCCCCTTTCCTACCCCCTTTTTGATAATGGGTTTAGAGACAGATATTAGTGAATTCCTTCCTATATCCTTAGTATTTACAGGTAAAATAAGGGGACACATAGCTGTTGACATAGCTTTTCCTATCTAAATTAATACCTACTCGGAATTTTTCACCGATTTTTTTTTTAATGAACTCAGAAACTTAACTCTGAGTTCATTTAAAAAAAAAATCTTATAAAATACCAAAATTTTAATTAGTGAAATACCAATAAGCATGGATGTTAGCTTTAGGGGGGGGTCTTTCGCGGACGCTCCCATATTTACGTTTCACCTTTTTTACGGCCCAACATCTTTACACGGTATCAGATGAACGGAAATTATTGCAAACACAGGGACAATCCTGTGTGATGTAGGGTCCGGTTGGGGGGGGGTCCTCTGCTCTCTGCAGTGTGGGAGAAAAATAAAATAAAAGGGAAAGAAAAGGAAGCTTGGTACATGAATGAGGCACACATAATCATTAAAAAAGGGGGGGAGCAAAAGACTCAGGATTCTGGAAAAATTCCTGCGGCTCTGTTTTTATGTGCTCAACCCCTGCAAAAACTTTGCTGTTTGATGTTACTACCATTATATGACAGTAGTCATGGTTTTTCCTTTACAAAATCCTTGGCATACTATTTTGAACTCAACCCCCCTGCAGAAATTTGCACAACCAACATCACCAAAAATAAGAGAAAAAGTTGGTGACGAAACTGCATCTCGTACGTACTTCGTTCACTTCAATGGGGAATAATGGAATATCACGCAGTCTTACAAAACACCAAAATCCCCTGGAGATTTCGGTCTGGAAAAAAAAATAATCCTCATTTTCACGGATTGGATGAGGTACGTGGCGTGCAGAGATACCCTACCTTTCGTTCTATGATTCAATGAGTTCTAGTTGAGGGGCTGCTGCCATTCAACCTCACACGGTGGAGTCTGACCAAAATGGCTGGACCCTTTTGGCCGGACTAAAGGACGGACCCCTGAGTCCGCCTGGCCGGACCCCGAGTCTGGTAGGCCACCGTGCACAGACAAAAAAAAAAAAAAAAAACTTGGTGCTAGGACCCGAACCGCTATTGGGGCAGAGTCTTTTTGTGCAACTTCGCAAAAAAAAAAAAAAAAAAGGCAGAGCAATCGCTACGGAGAGGGTTTTGTTTTGTGCGTAAAGTGTGGAATAAATATTCTGTGGTGATATTTTTTTATTACTGCAATACGCTCCCACTACCTGGACAGTGAAGAGGAAACCTCTTTGCCAAAAAAAAAATTTTTTTTTTTTTGACTTGAAATACAAAATCCCCATGACAGTGTTACCTTAGTCCAGCGGTAACACCAATCCCACTTCGGAGGGGGTTGGGGGGGGGTGGAGGTGTACACACAGCAGACTAAGTCAGGGGGGACTACTACAGTACACTGTTTACAACTACTTTTATGATAGCCTCAGTAGAGTTATCAACTAGTCGTTAACGACTCAGTTCCACTATGCAGTACCCCCTGGCTAGCCCGTTGGTGACAGCACAACACAAGAGACAGGGTAACTAACGGTCATAGGGTGCGGACATCTCTGCGGGCACAAACTTCATACTAAATACTCTTCTGCATGTCGACCACCAGGTGTGCATGTTGTTGGGGGGGAAAAGAGGGGGAAAAAGAGGGGGCAAGAAGAACAGACGTGCGTGATGGCACAAAAACACGCCTTGAGAGGAAGAATATAGTAAAATGGCGGCAAAAAAAAGAAGCAAAAAGAAGCAAAAAAAAAGAAAAGGGGTGTACAATGCTCCTTAACACGCTTCTGTTGTGCATCTGACATTGAAATGTCAGGAGTTTTTTGCGAGAAGAAATCGCGCAAAAAAAAAAAAAGCCCCACAATCCTCAGCCTCCAGACCTTGAACACAGTATTTCAAAAAAATACCCCAAATGGGGAGGCGCTTCTATGGAACAGCAACCCACAAGAGCAGAACAACACACACACTCTTGAAAAACAGACGTCAATGAGACCTGGAATCTCTCTTATTACTTGTGTGCAACAGACGAACGTGACAACGCTAACCACGACTTGTCTAGATAGAGCAGGGTCACATACGGTTCACTGAAGGGGATTCTTCATAAAGAAAACAAACAAAGAGTCAACAACGATCCCAAAAAAACCACCCTATAAAGTTTAAAAAAAACAAGTAATTGCTATCGGAAAAAAAAACGGGGTGTGCTGTGGAACTCCACCCTATAGAAATTATCTACAACACACCCAGCACTCTGCTCAAGCAAAAAACAACAACTTTTATTCAAACACCCAGCACTCTGCTCTTCTGCAGGTATGTTAACGCTCTTCGTACGCTGCCAGACCCACTGGACGCCTGCATCTGATGAAACGTTCAAGAAGGGGGCTGTCCTCTTCATCCAGCACCATCTGATCGATAGCGTTGTTGGAAGTAGGCTCGGCAGGCTCGGCGTGTTCCAGCTCGTTTTTGTCCACAGGGTCCCACGCAGTTTAGTCGTTGGAGCAGTGTGGAAGAAGCACAGAATGCACAGACGACAACACGTCGGTCACACCAGTCACATCAGCACCTCCAGCAAATCGCTAGGATGCTATGGTGGTTTCGAAAATCGCGCGGAGTTTTCCACAGCACACCCCGTTTTTTTTCTTAGCAATTACTTGTTCTTGTTGTTATTGTAATTTTCAACCACCTTCCTTCAACCCTTGTGGGATCAGTCTTATTTTTTTTCGCAAAAATATGAAATTACATATTTCAAGAGAACAAATTAAAAAGGGTCCTTATTTGCATTTTTGGGCTCCGCCCGTGCAGTGGTGGGGTCAATCTCGAAAATTGGACAATTTTTTGACCACTTAAATTTTGAGAAATATGAGCCCGGTTCCTTATACGTGGGACCCATTTTTGGCCAAAATTTTCCTCAAAATCTGGTTTTGTAAAATTGACCCTTTCCCCCCCCCACATCGATTTCAATACTATACCTTACTTCACCTACGGTTGCCCTTACAGGGGGGGTGAAGGAAGGTAGGTTGAAAAAGGGTCCTTATTTGCATTTTTGGGCTCCGCCCGTGCAGTGGTGGGGTCAATCTCGAAAATTGGACAATTTTTTGACCACTTAAATTTTGAGAAATATGAGCCCGGTTCCTTATACGTGGGACCCATTTTTGGCCAAAATTTTCCTCAAAATCTGGTTTTGTACACGACGGTGAAGTATAGTACATTACAAGTGAAGTTACATGTAACGTTACAAGTGAAAAACCGTTACAAGTGAGTTACAAGTGAGTTACAAGTGGGATACATGAATTACAGGCAAAATCAGGTTGTAACTGGTGGTTACAAGTGAGTTACAAGTGAGTTACATGTAACAAAAGTTACATGTAACTCACTTGTAACTCCACTTGTAACACCCGTTACTTCACCGTCGTGTAAAATTGACCCTTCCCCCCCCCCACATCGATTTCAATACTATACCTTACTTCACCTACGGTTGCCCTTACAGGGGGGGTGAAGGAAGGTAGGTTGAAAAGATCACGTGACCAAACACTTCTCTATAAAAAGGAGTGGGGTTGAAGGAATAGAACTGGTGTCTCTCTGTCAATATACACAACCTGCCCGTTGTGAGAGGATTGGGCGGCAGGTCTCGCAAATGGAAGGGAAAATGGGAAAATGGGAAAATGGAGAAAAAAGGAAAGCGTATACTCATACTGTAAGCCTCTCCTGCTTAGTCACCGGGAAACAAATAACAAATGACAAATGACGGAACGTATCAAAAAAAAAAGGAAAAAAAGAAGAAAAAGAAATAAATGTAACATGAATGCTTCTTGCGTACATCTTTGCTAGTCCTAATAGGTCAAGACGCGCCCTTTGCATTTCTAGATACACTGACCCAAGCGACGTGCAGAACTTTGTGTATGAGTTGTGTCCACAACGAAGGGTGTGGTGGGTGATCATACACCTGGACACAGCCACAGCGATGTGTGATGTGTGGCACGCTATTTTCTTTTTTTTTTGCTGTTGAAAACTTTTACGACGTGTACCCCCGCGAAAGGGCAATTCACGTGACCCGCCCTTTTTTTGATAAAATTGTTGGAGTAGTGCAGTTGCCTCGGTTGTGTTGCCACAGTTTGTGCAATCTCCACTTTCCTCTTTTTTTCAGGAGGAAATAATGAGAACTTCATCAAATGAAACAAAGGTCTCGTGTGCTCAGTAACCTTGGGGGGGAAAACTCGGATGGTTTCTGCCATCCGTACGCACAACTTTTTTTCCCCAACTTTTTTTTTTATGTTCCGTATCACATACTTTTGCTTTACATGCGATGTGGAGTTTTGACACGTGTCCCGAGACACGCCAGAAGACGTCCCGGACGGTGCAAATAAAAGAGAAGTTGGAAGTGCAAAAAAAAAAAAAAAAATACGCCCCACTGTTCATCGGCGGACGCAGGCACTGTGAAATAAAATGTAAAAAATAAAATGCAGCAACATCAAACAAACATGAAACACTCTGCCCAGGGGTTTTTTTTTTGTTCCTTATGTCCCCACATCGGTATTTTTCCAAACAATAAAATAATAAAAAGCAGCAAACAACTCTCGAGTCTTCACAATGTATTTTTTTTTTTTTTTTGAAACGAAAAAAAAACCCCCACAAAAAAAACCCCCAACAAGAAGATGCCTTTTCCGCACACTAACTCGGTTTTGAGGGGGGGGAAAAAATACCAAAAAACAAATTTATTTCCCCTGATTGTTTGGGCAAGAGAACCCCCCCGATAAAAGTTAGCACTCTTTGTCTGGGGGGGTTTTTTTATCGGACAGACTTATCAGACAGACCTCTCTACACTTTATTTACCCCACACCACTTCAAAATTTTCAAAATTACAGTAAGACAACATCGGTGGGGTAAAAACCCTCCCTCAGAGTTTTTAAAATCCAAAAAACCCACCTTAGTTTTTTACCCCACCGGTTGTCTTACTGTAAAACACTTTTCCTCAACCTCCGTATCACACCTCACCTTTGCTTTGATGCCTTTGCGCCTGCGTTGTACCGGTGCAGACTACCATCCCTGCACGAGCACCAGGGATGAACCTTTTCGTGCCCAATGTCATGAGCACAGCTGCGACAACTGCAAGACACATGGAGAAGATGCAGATGAAGAACAGGCTGAGAACCGGCTCTTTTATGTCATTGCAGAAGGGGTTCTTAACGCGTCCTACAAGCTGTCCAAGCGTCAGGCACGTACTGATCGGGAGCACCTCTAATTCGTATGTTGTGATCACCGGGTCGTAGATGCCCCAGGTGGTTACGATCTCGCGGGTCAGCTCGCGGAGTGGGGATGGGCACGACTCAGCACATTTCCTCATATCGCACGGAGCGGTGCAGCTTTGGAGGACAACGTTGTTGTAGACCTGGATCGACCCTGTTCCGTCTGTGACGACGGTTGAAGCAAGGAGCCCTCTGAAGAAGGCTTGTATCGTGATGCCCCCACCGCACAGAGAAGGCACCGAGTAGCCAAACACATCCGGCATCCCACCCTGCGTCAAGAGGTCGGTGCACATCCGCTGCATCACGTCTGCCTTCACAGTGTCCACAATCTGGTTGATCTGTGCAAGCCGGTCGGTCGACCACGGACGGCACCCCAATTGATCCTCCACCTTGCGTACCAGCTCTGCCATGAGACTGTCGTAGTTGCCGCAGACGTCGACTGTAGCCATTCCCAAGAAGTGATGGATGAGTGTGACCACCATCATGATCAGCATAACCAAAACCATAAAGCAGAACACCACCCCCGGCAGACAGCACCGATGGCACCCCAGCAGCCCCACCAAAGCGATGAGGAGGAACATGAAGAGCACAACCGCGCCAAAGATGACGGTCGCGTCCTCTCTGCTGTAGCCGGTCTCGACGTGGTTGTAGCGGTAGAGGTAGTCCTGCTTGAAGTTCTCCATTTCCTCGAGTGCGTCGTTGACTTGGCGTGTCTGGGTTGATATCATTGCGCGGTCCGCTGCTTTGACGTCCGGTAGGCTGACCACAGATTTGTTAACAAAGGCAAGCGCATCAGCGACGTCTTCGATCATGCGGTCGATGTTGTTGCCTATTCTTACGACACCATCCGTCACCTGAGTGTTCAGTGCGAGGCCTGGGCCGATGATCGCGACCGCGCCAGCAAAGGTGAGAATCAGCGTGACACGGAAGATGAGACGTGAGCAGCTGCCGTAGCCGGTGAAGGGCTTTCGGTTAGGGTCCTGCACGCTGTTGTCGTCGCATTCAAGAGCAGACTGCCCGCCACAGCAACCACCAGAAGGCACGGAAGACCCACAGCATTTGCAACAGCACCGCGCACAGCGCCAGATCGCAATACCGATGAGCAACACAAAAAGAAACACCGCAGGCCACGCGTCGTTCGCCATCTCCTCCACCCACAGCCTGCACGGTTCTGAGTCCGTTGTGTTCGCCCCCCCAGTCAGACAGCCATACACCAGCTTGTCACGCGCCGTGCTTGCAAAGCTCGAGTCTACCCCTGCAGACACCCCACGCAGCACACTCAAAGCAAGCAAAGTGCGTGGATGCATTGTGTATTGATGTGTTAGACCCTTTGAAGTGATGAGGTAGGTGGCAGAGAGGTGGGAGAAAGGAAGAAAGATACAATGGTACGGCACCAGATGTAGTCCTATCACCCGAGCCACTGCGTCAACTTGGTGAAGTCTGCCCATACATACGCCCAAACAAGAAGCAAGTGCGGCCATCCCTCTCCATGAAGCTGCTGTGGTGTGTATGTGGTGGTTCTCGTTGAGAGGTGACAAATGGAAAATGATACTCAGCATCGCGATCTGTCACCCACACGAGAGCACCGCATGGGCAGCGTGATGGGACGGGAGGGATGTCTCTCTGTGGGCGTAGACAGGTATCAAAAGGGAGGTAGGGAGTGCGGGTGTGGTGTGCAAGAGACAACAAACAGGTCGGGGAGAGGTCTTGTTTTGTTTTTGAAAGCTTGGTTGTATTAGTGTGGATGTGCTCCACTGTGCTTTGCTTTTGAACGTGGCCACCATCCTTTGGTTCTTGCCCTGCTCAGGCAGCATTAGTTTTGTATGAAGCGCAAACACGCCGTTTTCAATTTGATTCGCACACCGGTAACTGACTCACGAAGTTGCTGTGTCAAAAAACACCTTCCTCTGCGAGGCGGGATACCACAGCGACAACGTCTATCACTGATGTGTCTGTGAGTCGCTCAATGGCGTCACGGCTTTTATCATGACCACAGGCGTCCAATCCTGCTCATTTCTCTCAACATCATAAAAATCTGAAAACCACACAAACCATACTTGGACCGCCCGAAATATATTTCGGGCATTTCGGGCGATTTCGGGCGATTTTGTGCGCCCGAAGTCGCCCGAAAACGCCCGAAATCGCCCGAAATGCAGATTTCGGGCGAATTCGGGCGCTTTTTCCGTAGTGAAAACCGACTAGGTAGGGTTCTACTCATTTTTGCAAAAAACTTTTTATATTTGGAAATATTTGATGTCAAATCTGTCAAAATAAGCAAGAATGGTGCTTCCCGGGGGGTATGCATTTCACAAATTTTCAATTCAATTCACAACTTTTCACAACTATTCACAACTTTTCACTACCCTTTTTTCTCTCGTTGGTGAAGCTTTTAAACGCCGGCATTTGCATTTCCGGAATCCGTCCGGCCAGTGGTGGGGTCAATTTGCCGAAATGGACAAGTTCTCGTCATTTCCGCACATCACACAGTACACAGGTACACAGGTACACCACATCACGTTCTATCTTGTGAATCCCAGCGTGCCCCTCAATGGGTGGGTCACCACCCGCCCAAAAAAAAAGCACTCACAAAAAAAAAATCAATTCACAACTTTTCACAACTATTCACAACTTTTCACATTTTTTCACAACTTTTCACCACTTTTCGCCAGCCTTCACAATTTTGTAGCAGTTTTCGTGTGGTGAAAATTTGTGAAAACTTGTCACATTTTGTGAAAATTTGTGAAATGCACACCCCCCGGGAAGCACCAAAGAATCGAAAACTTTTGTACACCTGAGTGCACTTTGGAGGCCCGTGAGAATCACCACCAAATGACGGGTTTTCTGACTATCATTTGCTTATTCCTCCCCAAAACACACTATCAACCGGGTTTTCACTATTTTTTCGTATTTCAGGGTGAATTTTTGTGAATTTTCGGGTCACAGGGTGGTTCTGACCCATTCTCGGGGTGTTTCGGGCCTGTAGTTGCTCTGGAGATGCCCAATAACGTGAAAAATCGCCTTTTTACGTTATTAGTAGTATTTTAGTGTAAATTGTTAGGGAAATCGGTTTTATACGTGGCTGCTAACAGAGCTGCACTCATATAAGTTGGGTTCTACTAGGAATTTTTGCTCAATTTTTTTTTCTTTGAACAAATTTTGTGCCAATCTTTCAAATAAAGCGTTAGATTTTTACACTGATAGCATGCTTCCCAGCACACATAAGATACTGGTTGTGCGCCCGAATTCGCCCGAATCTGCCCGAAATCGCCCGAATTCGCCCGAAATGTGCCCAAATTCGCCCGAAATGCGCCCGAATTCGCCCGAATTACGTATAAATTCCCTTTAAAACGCCCGAAATATATTTCGGGCACATTTCGGGCGCTCGGGATCTGCGCCCGAAAAATCCGCCCGAATTCGCCCGAAATATATTTCGGGCGGTCCAAGTATGACAAACGAAGGGAAAGGGAATAATGGGCACACAAATGAATGGGGTGAACGACATCTTCTTCGTTCTCAAACACGAAAACCTTGAAAGTGATGTGCAAACCTACGAAGGATAGACAATGAATGCATCGCAATAAAATGTCTTTGCGTTTCACTCAGGGGTGACCCCGAGACACAAAAATGAAGGTTTATAAAAATCCCCTCGTACTTTATCTAGCCTACTAGATAGACTGTCGTACTTTATGTTTTGAGGGTCTTGGGTTTTTTTCCCGGAACCCTAAGTTATATTCATCACCACCCACCCACCCTCCCCACCCCTGGTCACATATCACTCACTGTTGTGTGGGTACAGATGCTTTGTCGCAATGGCGCCATTTGGTTGCGTAGCCACAAGAACACGTGAACACGGCGATATCACAAATGACGTATCATAGGCTTGCGGGACCCAACGCACACAGGACATGGTTGCCACATCATACTGGTGGAGCACGTGGGTTCCCTTTACCACAAGGTACTTCCCACACGGGGTGAACTGCATGCACTCGACATCCCCATCCCTGCCCAGAGAGCGAAGAGCCACACCACTCCAATCATAGAGGTGCACGTTGCCAGAGCCCACCACAGCAAAGACAGAGGCAGATCGTGAAAGCTCCATGCAACACCACCCCTCAACAGGCACACATGCCACATCAACATCTGTGTTCACATCCCACAGACGTGCGTTCTTCTCCTTGTTGGAGGAGGTGATCACCCACCCACCACAGTCCGATACTGCCACATTCCTGCACTGCTCATGCGAGAGAATGCGGAGCAACGTCAGGTCTTCGTCATACACAGAGACGCCTTCATCGCCTCGTGAGACAACAACACTGCCACACGCGAACACTGCGTACGAGGGGCCGTCGACTTTGCGGAGCACCTCCCCACCAGGAAGCGCAACCTTGTGTAAGTCTTTCCAACACGGCAGGTAGCAGCGTGTCTTGCACTGCGAGATGGCAGGCGGACCGCACACACCAGTATCCAATAAAAACGAGAAAACAGTGTAGAAGGTTTCTGTGTCGAAGCCGCCAACATGACTACTTCCATTACTATAGACGCAGAGCTTTCCACAACGCGACAGCCTCAACGACCTCGCGGTCATCTTTAAAATGTCCTGTACATCGTACTCAGCAGGACACTTGATGTCGGCCAAGCGAGGGCGGGCAAGCACAACCTGCACTCCTGAATCAAACGCAGTGTCCTGCAGACGGCACGTCCCCTCCAGCACCTGCGTGCCGATGCGCATCTCGACAGACACAGGCGAGACAGCAAGCGCCGTGCACGCAACCTCCTTTGCCGCTGCAACGTCCGCCTCGCACGGCACCTCCACTGTCGCAGTCACGCCTGACTCTTCCAGCACAAAGGTCACATCCATCATATTGTTAAGGGGTCTGTTGTGTTTGATGTGATGGTTGGTGGTGTCACTTCGCAATGACAAATAAGAAGGTTGGTGGGTTAATTACGTGTTTCAAAAAACTCTGAACAAGCGAGCAATTTGAAGATACCCTGCAAATACACAGGAGATGTGAAAAGAAACCTCGCGGCTTGCCCGTACTGTGGTGAAGGGGGAAGGTTGAAAACACCTAAGTGATCTGACCACTTGTCCCGGTATAACACACACCCAATAAATCCATTGGCGAAGGAGCTTTGCATTTTTGACCACCACATAATATACATTGTCTATTTTACAACAAAAAGAGATGTGTTTTGGCAAAGGCATGTCTCCAAATAAATTTTTACTCTCCAAAAAAAAAATAAATGTGGACATCTGTGGAGACACAAGAGCTTACAGGCACACGACAAAGTAAAAAAAGACACCTCATAACTTAGGGAGAGTTAGTGAGAACCTGTGAGACGCTACTGAGAGCTAGTAAAAACATCTCTCACGGTTCATAGATCGTCCAACACATCTTTCACAAAAAAAGAGTCAACAAAAAACGATACAAACAATGACGATACCCTGCAAATACACAGGAGATGTGAAAAGAAACCTCGCGGCTTGCCCGTACTGTGAACGGGGAAGGTACACAACCGCTTGTCGGCCGGTTTGTGTTTCAGTTTAACGGATTGGATCCTCATGGAAAAGTAAGCAAATAAAACCTGAAACATGAATATGACTCGTGTGTCAGAAAAAAGTCACCACCCTCACACCCCTCGCGAAACATCACTCACTGTTGTGTGGGTACAGATGCCTTGTTACGATGCCGCTTGTTGTACTTTCGTCACACCCTAACACAACCACACGTGAACATGGTGATATCGCAAATGTCCCACCACAGGTTTGCGGGATCACATGCACACGGGACATGGTTGCCACATCATACTGGTGGAGATGTGCATTGTAACCATCATATTCTTCAGATTCTTCATCATATGTATCAGATATGTCTTCCGCAACAATCACCTTGACCACAAGGTACTTCCCACATGGGGTGAACTGCATGCCCGTGACATCCCCACCCACATCAACACTGCGAAGAGCCGCACCACTCCAATCAAAGAGGTGCACGTTGCCAGAGCCCTCCACAGCAAAGACAGAGGCAGACCGTGAAAGCGCCACGCAACACCAGTCTGTGGCATCCGCAGGCACACATGCCACAGCTTCTCCTGTGTTCACATCCCACAGACGCGTGTTCTCAATGGAGGAGGAGGTGATCACCCACCCACCACAGTCCGACACTGCCATACCCCAGCACCCTTCGTGCGAGAGAGAGCGGAGCAACGTCAGGTCTTTGTCATACACAGAGACGCCGTCTTTGCCCTTCGAGACAACAACACCGCCACACGCGAACACTGAGTCTGAGGTGCCCTCGACTTTGCGGACCACCTCCCCACCCGGAAGCGCAACCTTGCGTAAGTCTTTCCAACACGGCAGGTAGCAGCGTGTCTTGCACTGCGAGATGGCAGGCGGACCGCACGCATCATTATCCAATAAAAACGAGAAGACAGTGTCGAAGGTTTCTGTGTCGAAGCCACCTAACTCCCCAGTCAAGTCCGAAAAAACACAGAGCGTTCCACAACGCGACAGCGACAAGTATTCTGCTCACTATACTCAGCAGGACACTTGATGTTGGCAAAGCGGCGGGCAAGCACAACCTGCACCCCTGCACGAAACGCAGTGTCCTGCAGACGGCACGTCCCCTCCAGCACCTGCGTGCCGATGCGCATCTCGACAGACGCAGGCGAGACAGCAAGCGCCGTGCACGCAACCTCCTTTGCCGCTGCAACGTCCGCCTCGCACGGCACCTCCACTGTCGCAGTCACGCCTGACTCTTCCAGCACAAAGGTCACATCCATCATATTGTTAAGGGGTCTGTTGTGTTTGATGTGATGGTTGGTGGTGTCACTTCGCAACGACAAATAAGAAGGTTGGTGGGTTGAATACGTGTTTCAACAAACTCTGAACAAACAAGCAACTTGAAGATACCCTGCAAACACACACGAGATGTGAAAAGAAACCTCACGACTTGCCTTCACTGTGGTGTGAACGGGGAAGGTCACCACATTTAGCAGCACCGTAAGGCACTGAAAGTGCGTTGTGTGGGGTTTGAGAGTATACTCTAAACAAAAAAGGAGGGATGCTATTTCTTTTTACCTCCTGCTTTGGCAGGGTAGGAACTGGGGCTGGGGAGAAACAAACAATCACCATATTCAGCAGGGAAAAAAACAGTTTCGCCTTTTCCCGTTCCCCACTCTCGTCCCTCCCCGCACGTACCTTCCGCACTAACAGTGCCAATTGAAAACAGATTCCTCCCACATTTTCTCCCCTTTTGATTTTGTTTGATTTCTTTTGAACGTTAAGAGTACGATCATAAACCACACAACCGCTGGTTGTGTTTCCGTTTAACGGATTGGATCCTCATGGAAAAGTAAGCAAATAAAACCTGAAACATGAATATGACTCTCGTGCACGCACATCTTCACAAATAAAGAGTCAACAAGAAACGATACCAATATGAAAAAAAATACACAACGAAGTCTTTGTGTGTTATGTGTGAAAAGCGGTCCGCTTGAGCTAGATTGACGGTGTGGCCTATGCAGTTGATGGTATACCCTCTGCAGACACTTGCACTGTCCCCTTCTGTCAGAATACAGTCACCACCCTCCCACCCCTCGCGAAACATCACTCACTGTTGTGTGGGTACAGATGCCTTGTTACAATGCCGCTTGTTGTACCGCTTTCGTCCTCATCCCCTACTAACACAATCACACGCGAACATGGTGATATCGTAAATGTCCCATCTGAGCTTTGCGGGATCACACGCACACAAGACATGGTCGCCACATCATACTGGTGGAGTTGCACATTGTAGCCACTAGCAATCATTTCTTCGTCATCATCTGTATCATATATGGGTGAATGCGTAAAACCCCCCCTCCCCTAAATTTCACTACGATTTTTGATTTTTTTTTATTGCACGTCGGGGCACTTTAATTTCACTCCCCTAACAAATTCCTGTAGAAAAATAAAAACGGCAGTGAAATAAAAAAGGCTTTATTTCTTTATTTCACTCTTTATTTCACTCTTTATTTCACTGCTCGATTTTTTTTTTTTTTTTCGCAAAGACAAAATTTTCAGCCGAAAAAAAAATTTTTTTTTGGGCTCAGATGGACCCAAAAATGCAAATAAAGCAAGAATTTTGATGTTTTGAGCATCACATATTTATTCCCCGGTCATTTTCTGTACAAAAAACCGGTTTGTATGGGCCAGCGCCTTAGCAAAAATCCGAAAAATCGGGGAAAAAAAAAATTTTTTCCCCGGAAAATTTCGACTCCTGGGTGGGGTCTTGGGGTACCGAAAAATGCAAAAAAACGCAAAATTTGGGTATTTTGACCATCTGAGGGATTTTTTCACGTGTTTCACCTTAGATGGATGCGGATGCGGCTGGTGGGGGTGGGGTGTGCCCACCTACGGGAACAGTGCTGCCTGTGGAGTGGCCACTCCATCTGCCTCAATGGTGTTTAGGTCGGACATCAGCAACTCTGCAAGGTTGTGATACAGGAGATAAAGATATTTCGAAAAGAGAAAAATTTGAATGAAGATAACCCCAACACCAAAGGGAAGTTGATACGATGAACGTAAGCCTTGAGAACTAAGCGTTTAGCAGACCCCCGGGTTGTGAAATAAAAGTGCCCCGTTGTGCAATAAAAAAATGTATTGTTGGTGTAATATTTTGCCTTAATTTCACTTACAGCCCCAAAACCCGGGGAGGGGGGGTTTTACGCATCGACCCATATGCATTCCGGAACATGCAGCTTGGCTACAAAGTACTTCCCACATGGGGTGAACTGCATGCTCTCGACAATCCCACCCACATCAACACTGCGAAGAGCCGCACCACTCCAATCATAGAGGTGCACGTTGTTGTTCCCCGCCTCAGCAAAGACCACAGCAAAGACAGAAGCAGACCGTGAAAGCTTCGCTGCACAATAGTCTGCAAAGTGCCACTACTGCGCACCACCCCTCCGCAGGCACACATGCCACAACTTCACCTGTGTTCACATCCCACAGACGTGCCTCTTTCCCTTCGGAGGAGGTGATCACCCACCCACCACAGTCCGACACTGCCATCTTCCTGCACTGCTTGTGCGAGAGAGAGCGGAGCAACGTCAGGTCATCGTCATACACAGAGACGCCGTCTGTGCCTTGGGAGAGAATAACACCGCCACACGCGAACACTGCGTGCGGAGTGCCATCGACTTTGCGGAGCACCTCCCCACCCGGAAGCGCAACCTCGAGAAGGCCTTTACTCCAACACGCCAGGTAGCAGCGTGTCTTGCACTGCGAGATGGCAGGCGCACCGTGCACCTCATTGTCCACTTCGAACGAGAAGACAGTGTCAAAGGTTTCTGTGTCGAAGCCGCCAACATGCCCACTCCAGTCATAATAGATGCAGAGTGTTCCACAATGCGACAGCGATAAGATCATCACATCTGTGCAGTGTACTCAGCAGGACACTTGATGTCGGCAAAGCGAGGGCGGGCAAGCACGATCTGCACCCCTGCACAAAACGCAGTGTCCTGCAGACGGCACGTCCCCTCCAGCACCTGCGTGACGATGCGCATCTCGACAGACGCAGGCGAGACAGCAAGCGCCGTGCACGCAACCTCCTTTGCCGCTGCAACGTCCGCCTCGCACGGCACCTCCACTGTCGCAGTCACGCCTGACTCTTCCAGCACAAAGGTCACATCCATTGTTTTGTCTTCTTCTTGTTCCACCTCTGTTGGGAGGAGATGAGGTGTGGGTTGTTTGTGTTTGCGATATTTTTATTGTGTCGGTGGTTCGCACCAACAGAAGAGTGTTTTAACAAGGCACAAGTGAAAAAGAGGTAAAGGGTGGTGTGGTCGTTATCCACAAAATGTCTCAATATATTTCCTCACAAGCTAGTAGGTCGAGGGTGCAACGCAAATACTGATGCAACGCACGATAGCAACACACCGCAGTACTCAGTAGGGGTACAGATGCCTTGTCACAAGGAAGGCACTTTCTGCTGACTCAAACATAACCACACGCGAACACGGTGATATCGCAAACTCACCGCAGCATTTTGGTATAACACGCACACAGGACATGGTAGACATATCGTACTGGTGCAGGAGTGCAGGGTCCTCACGCCTTGATGCACACGTAAAATTAACGACGACATACTTCCCACAGGGAGTGAACTGCACGCCATAGACATGGTAATCCTCCTTTTTAATGCTGCCAAGAGCCACACCACTCCAGTCATAGAGCTGCACTTCTTGAGAGCAACCCACAGCAAAGACAGAGGCAGGCCGCGAGAGCGCTAGCCTTACCTCCCACGCCGTGGGAGGCATGCTTTCCACACATGCCACAGCTTCACCTGTGTTCACATCCCACAGACGTGCCTTCTTCTCCACCCAGGAGTAGCTGATCACCCACCCACCACAGTCCGACGCTGCCACCCTACTGCACCCCTTGTGTGAGAGAGAGCGGAGCAACGTCAGGTCTTCGTCATACACAGAGACGCCGTCTGTGCCTTGGGAGAGAATAACACCACCACACGCGAACACTGTTGTCGAGCGTCCTGTAACTTTGCGAAGTACCTCCCCACCCGGAAGCGCAACCATGCGTACATCACCCCCAGACGCGAGGTAGCAGCGTGTCTTGCACCGTGAGATGGGCGGTGCTGTGAGGCAAACAGGTTTAAACGAGAAGGCGGTGTTGAAGGTTACTGTATCGAATCCGACGCCAGCAATACCCACATCTTCAGTCACGATGAGGCAGAGCGTGCCACAACGCGACAGTGAGAAACTTTGAACAATGCCCTGGATACTGTACTCAGCAGGACACTTGATGTCAGCAAAGCGGCGGGCAAGCACAACCTGCACCCCTGCATCAAACGCAGTGTCCTGCAGACGGCACGTCCCCTCCAGCACCTGCGTGCCGATGCGCATCTCGACAGACGCAGGCGAGACAGCAAGCGCCGTGCACGCAACCTCCTTTGCCGCTGCAACGTCCGCCTCGCACGGCACCTCCACTGTCGCAGTCACGCCTGACTCTTCCAGCACAAAGGTCACATCCATCATATTGTTAAGGGCTCTGTTGTGTTTGATGTGATGGTTGGTGGTGTCACTTCGCAACGACAAATAAGAAGGTTGGTGGGTTAAATACGTGTTTCAACAAACTCTGACAAAGCAAGCAATTTGAAGATACCCTGCAAACACACAGGAGATGTGAAAATAAACCTCATTGCTCGCCCGTACTGTGTGAACGGGGAAGATATACAACCGATTGTCACCGTTTGTGTTTCCGTTAAACGGATTGTAACCTCATGGAAAAGTAAGCAAATAAAACCTGAAACATGAATATGACTCTCGTGCACGCACATCTTCACAAATAAAGAGTCAACAAGAAACGATACCAATATGAAAAGAATCACAACAACGAAGTCTTTGTGTGTTATGTGTGAAAAGCCGTCCGCTTGAGCTAGATTGACGGTGTGGCCTAAGCAGTTGATGGTATACCCTCTGCAGACACTTGCACTGTCCCCTTCTGTCAGAATACAGTCACCACCCTCCCACCCCTCGCGAAACATCACTCACTGTTGTGTGGGTACAGATGCCTTGTTATAATGCCGCTTGTTGTACCGCTTTCGTCCTCATACCGTAACACAACGACACGTGAACATGGTGATATCGCAAATTTCCCATAGGTTAGCGGTATCACATGCACACAGGACATGGTTGCCACATCGAACTGGTGCAGGTGTACATTGTAACCATCATATTCTTCATCATCTGTATCATGTATGCAGTCCGCAACACGCATCATTACCACAAGGTACTTCCCACACGGGGTGAACTGCATGCTCTCAATATCCCCACCCACATCAAAACTGCGAAGAGCCGCACCACTCCAATCATAGAGGTGCACGGTGTTGTTCCCTGCCACAGCAAAGACCGAGACAGACCGTGAAAGCGCCACATTGACCCCTGACACGGGCACACATGCCACAGCTTCACCTGTGTTCACATCCCACAGACGTGCGTTATGCTCACTGTAGGAGGAGGTGATCACCCACCCACCACAGTCCGACACCGACACACAGGTGCAGCCTTCGTGCGAGAGAGAGCGGAGCAACGTCAGGTCTTCGTCATACACAGAGACGCCGCCTGTGCCCTGGGAGATAACAACACTGCCACACGCGAACACTGCGTACGAGTAGCCGTCGACTTTGCGGAGCACCTCCCCACCCGGAAGCGCAACCTCGACAAGGCAATCCCAACACGCCAGGTAGCAGCGTGTCTTGCACTGCGAGATGGCAGGCGGACCGCACACACCATTATATATTACAAACGAGAAGACGGTGTCGAATGTTTCTGTGTCGAAGCCACCTAACTCCCCAGTCAAGTCCGAAAAAACGCAGAGCGTTCCACAACGCGACAGTGATAAGTATTCTGCAAACCCACTATACTCAGCAGGACACTTGATGTCGGCAAAGCGAGGGCGGGCAAGCACAACCTGCACCCTTGCACCAAACGCAGTGTCCTGCAGACGGCACGTCCCCTCCAGCACCTGCGTGCCGATGCGCATCTCGACAGACGCAGGCGAGACAGCAAGCGCCGTGCACGCAACCTCCTTTGCCGCTGCAACGTCCGCCTCGCACGGCACCTCCACTGTCGCAGTCACGCCTGACTCTTCCAGCACAAAGGTCACATCCATCATATTGTTAAGGGCTCTGTTGTGTTTGATGTGATGGTTGGTGGTGTCACTTCGCAACGACAAATAAGAAGGTTGGTGGGTTAAATACGTGTTTCAACAAACTCTGACAAAACAAGCGATGTGAAGATACCCTGCAAACACACAGGCGACGTGAAAAGAAACCTCGTGGCTGGCCCATACTGTAGTGCGAACGGGGGAGATCCCCACATAACCGCTTGTCGGCTGATTTGTGTTTCCGTTAAACAGCAACCCACAAGAGCAAAACAACACACAAACTCTTGAGAAACAAACGTCAATGGCATCTGGAATTTTTCTTCTTCCTTGTGTGCAACAGACGAACGTGACAACGCTACCATTGGGACACACAAACACCATATGTGAATATGATATCGCCAATGAGCAGCCGGCTGCATCCGTCAGCACACACAGGACATAGTCACTCCATCATACCGACACAGTACACAATGCACTTGCCGTGCTTCAGCGAAACAGCACACACCGATGGGAACGGCCGCATGCTACCAGACTCCACACACCACTAAATGCCCTCCCCCTCCCTCGCTCCTCTTTTTGCACTTCCCTACCCATTACCCACACTCCTCTTCACACCAGAACGTCCCTGCAGCGTGCAGTCTGCTGATAAGCGCTGTATCTGCTGCTGGGGCGATCGGTGTGCAGTACTGTGCGAGCTCCGCAAGCTGTGTTTGTGGGAGGCTGTTCCCGCCGCTTAGGACTACGTGGCAGCGACCGGTGCTGCTGTGGCCGTGCTGCGTACGGTGCGCACGGAAGGCGTCGAGAAGAAGCGAGACGTCCTCCTGCGTGATGCTGTTGTGTGCGAGGTTGAGCTCCTGCAGGGCTGAACCGGGCACGGTCTCAAAGAGATAGCGCGCCCCTGAGTGCGCCAGACGGCGTGGACGGACGGCAAGGTTGTTCCTCCAGCAGAGCAGCGTGCGTAGCGGTGCGTGGTCGCGCACTAGGCGTGACAAATGCCACCCCCCCTTCGCACCAATCGCATTGCAAGATAGGTTCAACGAACACAACACCGACCCTGCACACCCTAGCACAGCTGTGCACAGCGCACCCACACCCACATCGCCAATTCCATTCAGACTAACATCCAGATGCGTCAGCGCCACGGCACGCACCACACGCGACACCGTCTCCGCACCAGAAGCACGCAATCTGTTCCCAGACACATCCAGCCTTGCGATGCTTTTATGCTGCGCAAGCACGTCGCACAGTGGCGCGAACCCCTCCCCTTCCCCAATGCCGCACCCTGCCAGCGACAGGAAGCCCAGAAAGGGGCACGCCGCCACCCCCTCTGCGAGGAGCAAGGTGCGCGCTGCTGTGAGGGGGATGTTCGCAAGCGAGACGTAGAAGAGGGTCTTGGGCGGCTTGCGGAGGGTGGCAGATGGGGTGTGGCGGTGGTGCGCACGCCAGCGCTGGGCACGCTGCGGGGTGTGCAGCATGCGGAGCGTATGCTCAAAGCGCGTATGCTGTTCACGTGGTGCTAGGCGGAGGGCACGACGCACCGCTCCGTGGTCGTGGTGCTGCTCATACTCTCTGCGAAGTGGCACCTCGGGTACACGACCCGTCTCACGCACATCCACAATGTGGAATCCCATCCTCTCTCGTCCGCGCGCAGCCAGCGTACTGCACGTCACTGCGCTCCCCACTTCCAGCCACGCTTCTGCAGCCACAGCCTCCACCTCTTCGCGTGTCAAGCATATCTCCGCAAGCGCCGTCTGCCCCATCAGAACACGCTCCGCGTCTTTCGCCGTCGCCCCTGCCTCCACCAACTCTGTAACACGCATTGCGGCAGAGGCACCACTCAGAGGTGTTCGAGGTGGTGTCCTCACTGAACGTGGTGTTCCGGGGTTTGACATTGTGGGGTATAGATGAAAAGAAAAGAGAAAAAAAACGACAGATTGGTGGAAACCAAGCAGTTTTTTTGTGTAGAAATTCTGGGAGGAAAAGTTTTGGGGAGGAAAATACATAAAGTGGGCGGTGTGTGTGTGTGTGTGCTTGAAAAGCAGGTGTGGACAGCCCCTAAGGTCGTAGCATGGTGATGTGCTCTTTTTTTGGAGAGATAATTTCGAATAATATCGGAACATTCAGGATATGTCCACATAGCATGTAGTGTAAGCTGTGGGAATGTGTAAAGGGAAAAGCCCAGAGGCAAAACAACAGTCAAAAAGTGGGTGTGAGGGAAGCGTTCAGGTCGATGAAACGATCAGGGGTGGCGGGGTGGGAGTGGGGGAAGCCGAAACATTCAAATGCCCACCCAACAAGAAGCAAACGCGACACTCATTCCCTCCCCATGAGGCCGCACCACAGGGCAACGTCGCAAAGCAAAGGGGTCTTTACAAAGAAAAACATCGCTCACTGTTGTGTGGGTACAGATGTCTCAACAATGGGTTTTGAAGGTCTTGGGTTGTTTTGCTGGTACCCTGGGGTATATTTATTACCACCCTCCCTCCCCTCCCCTGGTCACACATCACTCACTGTTGTGTGGGTACAGATGCTTTGTTACAATGTCTCCATCATATTCCAATACCACAACAACACGTGAACACGGCGATATCGCAAATGCACCTGAGCTTTGCGGTATCACACGCACACAGGACATGGTCGCCACATCATACTGGTGCAGGGGTGTATTGTAATATTCAGCATCTGTGCATTCGGTATCAGATTTCGGAACATGTATCCCCACCACAAGGTACTTCCCACACAGGGTGAACTGCATGCTCCCAACTTCCCCACCCACATCAACACTGCGAAGAGCCGCACCACTCCAATCATAGAGGTGCACGTTGCTTGTCTCCCCCACCACAGCAAAGACAGAGCCAGACCGTGAAAGCGCCACTCTACCCCACCTACCCGCAGGCACACATGCCACAGCTTCTCCTGTGTTCACATCCCACAGACGTGCGTTCTTCTCCCTCGTGGAGGAGGTGATCACCCACCCACCACAGTCCGACACCATCACGTTATAACACTCTTCGTGCGAGAGAGAGCGGAGCAACGTCAGGTCTTCGTCATACACAGAGAACCCGTCTCTGCCCTTCGAGACAACAACACCACCACACGCAAACACTGAGTACGAGTAGCCCTCGACTTTGCGGAGCACCTCCCCACCCGGAAGCGCAACCTCGAGAACGTGGTCCAAACACGCCAGGTAGCAGCGTGTCTTGCACCGAGAGATGGCAGGCCGACCGCACACATCATTGTCCACTTCAAATGAGAAGACAGTGTCGAAGGTTTCTGTGTCGAAGCCGCCAACATGACTACTTCCATTACTATAGACGCAGAGCTTTCCACAACGCGACAGCCTCAACGACCTCGCGGTCATCTTTAAAATGTCCTGTACATCGTACTCAGCAGGACACTTGATGTCGGCAAAGCGAGGGCACGCAAGCACGATCTGCACCCCTGCATCAAACGCAGTGTCCTGCAGACGGCACGTCCCCTCCAGCACCTGCGTGCCGATGCGCATCTCGACAGACGCAGGCGAGACAGCAAGCGCCGTGCACGCAACCTCCTTTGCCGCTGCAACGTCCGCCTCGCACGGCACCTCCACTGTCGCAGTCACGCCTGACTCTTCCAGCACAAAGGTCACATCCATCATATTGTTAAGGGGTCTGTTGTGTTTGATGTGATGCTTGGTGGTGTCACTTCGCAACGACAAATAAGAAGGTTGGTGGGTTAAATACGTGTTTCAACAAACTCTGACAAAGCAAGCAATTTGAAGATACCCTGCGGCAAACACGCAGTCATTGTGGTTTGCCAAAGATCGTGGTGTGGAATAGCTCAGGCGAAAAGAAGAGAAAGTGTAAAAAGAAGTGACTCGAGACACAATGCCTTGCCCTGGCAGTGTACCTTTTGGTGCGTGACCAGAACACCGTGGGTGGACCCGCGGCTGATCCCCCTAGACATAGATGGCGTGCGAAGAGTTTTCTTTGCATTCTTCTTCGCATTCGGGGGGAAAGCTAAAAGGGGTTTCTTGGGGGTGTTTTAAAAAATAAATAAAGTGATGGGTGTTCTGTTTGCAAAGCGGTGTGGACAGCCCCTGGGAGCAGAGCATCACAATGCCTAGACTCCCTTTTTTAGAGAGACAATTCGAATATGCAGCATACAACAATAGGGGGCTTCAGGGGTGCTATCATTTTGGAATTAACTTAACTCGCAAGGCGTCTAAGAAAAGATAAAATTGATGGCGTCAAGAAAAAAACTGTAGTTGATGCAAGCACACCTCCGACTGACCCACATACGATGCCATCCCCGGATGAAAGCACAACGTACCTAAGCCTCATGAAACACCAAAACATAATCTCCCCCCCTCCTCCCCCTCCCTTTATGCCAATTTGTGTAAGTGTTTTCCCCCCTCTTTTCGGATTTTCTTTCTGGCATATTCGCTCTTCAAATGGTGCTCCCATTTCTCAAGCCTGGCACGGTACTGGTGCACGCTTATGTGCTGTGGCCATCCTGCTGGAGGCCCTTCGGAATGCGAGAAGCTGCTTTGTTGCGGGCGGTGCAGGCCGTAGGGGTGGGGCTGGGGCAAAGGGTCCACCAGCACCACTACCTGCTCCTGACACATCGAAGTACGAGCAGGCTTCGTCCACCACATGGGCGACTTTTGCTCTGCGTTGCGTGGCTGTTCTGCTAGCACCACACGTGGCTGCTGCCGTGCGGAGTGCTTCCACCATCGAGGCATCACCGATATGCGACGCAGTTTCCAAGGCAGCGGCAAAGTGTTGCTGTGCAGACGCAGTGTTGTGTGTCTGGAGGATCGTTCCCAGGTTGTGTTGTGCCATCACCTCGTATCGAGCAAGCTGTGTGTCTGGTGGGGGTATAGGGAGCCCTGCTGCAGCAGCGACGGTTGCAAGGTGGGCGCTGCGTGCACGCTCACCACGGATGCGGAGGAGAAGTGCCTGCAAAAGGCGCAGCGCGTCTCTCCGTCGCCCAATCCTATTGAGTGACACACTATGCGCCAGGTGTGCAGCGTAGGGCGCGTCGTCTGGCAGCCCCTGAGGCAGCATTGCTGCAACCAGACGGTCCTTCCTCATGCCACGTTGTGCAAGCACGCGAATGGTTGTGATCTGTCCTGATAGTGTGGTGCGTGTGGTGCGCAGTGTGGCACGTTCCTCAGGGCAGACGTCTGTGTCGTGCACGCATGCAAGCGTCTGCGCAGCACGCTCGGCGCACAGCAGTGCTGCAGAAAATACATTACGCTGCCTATGTCGCTTCAATGCATGTCCCGCACCACAAACACCTGCGGCGCCACAAGCAACATGGCGAAACCCATCCGCACAGTGCTCCTCCACCTCCTTCAAGAGAGTGCCTGTCTCGTCAAGAGGCATGGCATGTAGTGTAAGCTGTGGGAATGTAAAGGGAAAAGCCCAGAGGCAAAACAACAGTCAAAGAAGTGGGTGTGAGGGAAGAGTTCAGGTCGATGAAACGATCAGGGGTGGCGGGGTGGGAGTGGGGGAAGCCGAAACATTCAAATGCCCACCCAACAAGAAGCAAACGCGACACTCATTCCCTCCCCATGAGGCCGCACCACAGGGCAACGTCGCAAAGCAAAGGGGTCTTTACAAAGAAAAACATCGCTCACTGTTGTGTGGGTACCGATGTCTCAACACGAATGGGGGTGTTTTGAGGGTCTTGGGTTGTTTTGCTGGTACCATGGGGTATATTGATCACCACTCTCCCTCCCCTCCCCTGGTCACACATCACTCACTGTTGTGTGGGTACAGATGTCTCGTCACAATGACGGTACCTTCTTCCAATAGCACAACAACACGTGAACACGGCGATATCGCAAATGCACCTGAACATTGCAACATCACACGCACACGGGACATGGTCGCCACATCATACTGGTGCAGGGGTGTACTGTAATCGTCCTCTGTGTCATCGTCATCTACCCAGACTACAAAGTACTTCCCACACGGGGTGAACTGCATGCACTTGACATCCCCACCCATACCAACGCTGCGAAGAGCCGCACCACTCCAATCATAGATCTGCACGTTGCCAAAACAGCTCACAGCAAACACAGAAGCAGATCGTGAAAGCGCCACGCAACACCACCCATCAGCAGGCACACATGCCACAGCTTCACCTGTGTTCACATCCCACAGACGTACGTTGCTCTCCCTCATGGAGGAGGTGATCACCCACCCACCACAGTCAGACACTGACATGTCCCAACACCTTTCGTGCGAGAGAGAGCGGAGCAACGTCAGGTCTTCGTCATACACAGAGACGCCGTCTGTGCTCTTTGAGACAACAACACCGCCACAGGCGAACACTGCTTTGGAGGTGTCGTCGACTTTGCGGACCACCTCCCCACCCGGAAGCGCAACCTCGAGAAGGCCTTTACTCCAACACGCCAGGTAGCAGCGTGTCTTGCACTGCGAGATGGCAGGCCGACCGTACACTTTAGTCCACATTTCGAACGAGAAGACAGTGTCGAAGGTTTCTGTGTCGAAGCCAGCTACATTCCTATCACAAACATAGACACAGAGCGTGCCACAACGCGACAGCGACAATCCTTCTACACGGGCAGTGTACTCAGCAGGACACTGGATGTCGGCAAAGCGGCGGGCAAGCACAACCTGCACCCCTGCATCAAACGCAGTGTCCTGCAGACGGCACGTCCCCTCCAGCACCTGCGTGCCGATGCGCATCTCGACAGACGCAGGCGAGACAGCAAGCGCCGTGCACGCAACCTCCTTTGCCGCTGCAACGTCCGCCTCGCACGGCACCTCCACTGTCGCAGTCACACCTGACTCTTCCAGCACAAAGGTCACATCCATCATATTGTTAAGGGCTCTGTTGTGGTTGATGTGATGGTTGGTGGTGTCACTTCGCAACGACAAATAAGAAGGTTGGTGGGTTAAATACGTGTTTCAACAAACTCTGATAAAGAAAGCACTTTGAAGATACCCTGCAAACACACAGGAGATGTGAAAAGAAACCTCATGGCTTGCCCGTACTGTCACCACATAGCCGCTCGTCACCCGGTTTGTGTTTCCGTTTAACGGATTGGATCCTCATGGAAAAGAAAGCAAATAAAACCTGAAACATGAATATGACTCTCGTGCACGCACATCTTCACAAATAAAGAGTCAACAAGAAACGATACCAATATGAAAAAGAATCACCACAACGAAGTCTTTGTGTGTGATGTGTGAAAAGCCGTCCGCTTGAGCTAGATTGACGGTGTGGCCTATGCAGTTGATGGTATACCCTCTGCAGACACTTGCACTGTCCCCTTCTGTCAGAATACAGTCACCACCCTCCCACCCCTCGCGAAACATCACTCACTGTTGTGTGGGTACAGATGCCTTGTTACAATGCCGCTTGTTGTACCGCTTTCGTCCTCATACCGTAACACAACGACACGTGAACACGGTGATATGGCAAATGGCCCACCATAGGTTAGCGGTATCACATGCACACAGAACATGGTTGCCACATCGAACTGGTGCAGGTCTACATTGTCTTCATCATATTCTTCGTGGGACACAAGGTACTTCCCACACGGGGCGAACTGCATGCGCTCGACACGACCCTCCACATCAACACTGCGAAGAGCCACACCACTCCAATCGTAGAGGTGCACGTTGTTCCCCCACGCATACCCATCGTCCACAGTGCCAGAGTCCGACACAGCAAAGACAGAGGCAGGCCGTGAAAGCGCCACGCAACACCCCACTCTCGTCGGAACACATGCCACAGCTTCTCCTGTGTTCACATCCCACAGACGTGCGTTCTTCTCACTGTTGGAGGAGGTGATCACCCACCCACCACAGTCCGATATTGCAAATTTCATACACCGTTCATGCGAGAGAAAGCGGAGCAACGTCAGGTCTTCGTCATACACAGAGACGCCGTCAATACCCTCCGTGACAACAACACTGCCACACGCGAACACTGACACTGAGGTGTCGTCGACTTTGCGGAGCACCTCCCCACCCGGAAGCGCAACCTCGAGAAGGCCTTCCTGCCAACACCGCAGGTAGCAGCGTGTCTTGCACTGCGAGATGGCAGGTGCAGCGCGTAGTGAAGCATTCGACGTGAACGAGAAGACAGTGTCAAAAGTTTCTGTGTCGAAACCAACAACAGTTGCATCATCACTAACGAGGCACAGCGTTCCACAACGCGACAGTGACAAGTTTTCCACATGAGTTGCTGTGTACTCAGCAGGACACTTGATGTCGGCAAAGCGGCGAGCAAGCACAACCTGCACCCCTGCATCAAACGCAGTGTCCTGCAGACGGCACGTCCCCTCCAGCACCTGCGTGCCGATGCGCATCTCGACAGACGCAGGCGAGACAGCAAGCGCCGTGCACGCAACCTCCTTTGCCGCTGCAACCTTCGCCTCGCACGGCACCTCCACTGTCGCAGTCACGCCTGACTCTTCCAGCACAAAGGTCACATCCATCATTGTTTCTTCTTCTTCTTCTTTGTTCCACTGCTAACGGGGGTGATGATGAGGTGGGTGGGGGAGAGGTGTTGTTCTGCATCTTTATAATGGTATTCGCTGCGAATCACACATAGAGAACATTTGGACAACTACCTCTACTGCGCGATGCGACCACCTCTAAATGGTTTTAGACAACAAAAGGTGTTGCCAGTTTTCACTGAGAGTTGCTATTTTTGCAGGGAAGGGGGGGCGATACGAACAATCCGAAAAATTGTGGAAGAACTTTCGCTCAAGAACATTCAATACTGGACTGCGAATCATTTCCGCTGGACAAAGGGACAGCAATAGGTGAAGGGTGGCTTGTTATAAATGGTATACAGAGATGGGCAGGTTACTTATGTAGTTTTGGCACAATTAATTTATGTTGCATCGACAATGAACCACAACGAAGTGTTCAGCATACGATGCCACGTCAGGTCAGGTCTGGCATTCTCACTCAGGGTAACTACCCCCAGCAATTTTTTTTTATCACAAAACACCCCTCCACACACCTTGCACAACGGAGGGGAGCAAAAACAGTACACACATAAAAAAGTGAAGTTGATAGTGCAAACGCCTCTGGGACGCAGGCACTGACACAAAAAAAAAACCCCCCACCTCTCTTTCCCCCGCTTCCCCTGGCTTTTGCCCCCACCATGGTCGTAGAAACGTTAAAAAAATGACGCAGCCTCTCAGGCACATATGAAAGAAGGAAGAGAAATCACAGCCACCGACCCCCCCGAGAACACTCAAACCCCATTTAAAATGTATTGGTCGTAAAAAAAATTAAAAAAAGAAATAGTTGAAACGTGCTAAAACGATTATCAGTCAAGCTCATACATATGCAAAGGGCAGGACATGAGTGTCTCTTACGGTACGGAGGCGGTTCACAACCGCTCGGCGAATCACGCGACCTCTTTATACCCCAGCCTTTTTATAACGGCCAAAAACTGCACGCTACCGTGGGAGCCCGGGGACCCGAAGGGCACATCATATCTCAATTCGCAAACGCCTCCCTCCGAATCTCTCTCTCTCTCTCTCTCTCTCGCACTTCACACCCACTGTCCTCGGTACTCCGCAAGGTATTCAGGGTGGGTGAGACTGCTCTTGGATCCTTCATAGGTCTGCACCTCGCACTGTGCTAGCACCGCATCGGTAACGCGCCCACGGTAGCCCCCTTTTGAGAGCAGGTGTTCGAGGGTTTCACGATGCCCCCAGCCTTGCTCCGGGATCACGGAGGGGAGGAACGTGGCGTTGTAACTCCTGCCTGCCTCGGTGTACGTTACGTAAACCCCGTGCTGCCCGATCACCCAATTGTTCCACGGTGTGGTAGGAACCATATCGGACAGAATCGTAATCGAGCACTTCAACCCCGGAACCTCACTCTTCACCACCGGGCTGAACCGAGAGTCCTGCAGCGCGCTAATAATTGAATATTTCGCTAAGGTATCACCCAGTTTGCAGCTGCTAAACGTCCCAATGCAGCCACGAAGGTTCCCATTCAATTTTTCATATGTCACGAACATCCCAGGGACGTCAGCGAGGAGAGGCAAATCCGCATCGTTCACCTCTGTGTTATGCTCCACATTGGACAATCTAGCCTCTAAAGCATGGAACGCATACGCCGCCATTGCTCTGTTCGCTCTCACTCCTTTAAAAATATCCATTTTTTTTTTTTTTTGGAAGGGGGGATAAAAATGGAGGAAGGAGGGGAAAGATAATACTGTAGAGTGATAGAATTGCTTTAAATTTTTGTTTTGGGTTTTGACTACTTTTAGAAGCTATTAGAAATCCTCAAAAGAGAGCAAGCTAATACTGTAGAGTGATATAATTAGAAAGAACTTTTAAAAGATTTTTGAGTCGTATTGGTGGTATAATGTTATCGATACCGTTATAACACCCACAGTATGTTGAGTACAGACGATTAGACAGAAGCTTTTCACAGAATCCTTCAAAGAGAGCAAATAGAAGGAGTACGTTTTGCAGTAGGAGGTGGCATCCGTAGTAGTAATAGAGCTACTTTTAAAAAAGGGTGCCAAAGGAGTGTAAGGCAAGAGAGGAAATGTTGGTAAACCTTTTTCTGCACGTTTGTATTGCTTGCTTTTTTTTAGGAGTGAGTGGCGGTGGTGGTGGCGGTGGTGGTGGAGAGGGGGGTACTGAACCATTGGTTTGGTTTCCAACACGACACGGTCCAGAGGGACCTGACAAGTGAAATCACTTGTCATAAAAGTGACAAGTGAAATGACATGTAAATCACTTGTCATGACAAGTGATTTATTTGTCATTCACTTGTCATGAATTTCACTTGTCATTTCACTTGTCACAATGACAAGTGAAATTGGTCCTGGACCGCGTCGTGAACCAGGGGGGAGAAGGGGGAGGGGGGAAAAAAATGAAAAAAAAAAAAAGAGAAGTTGAAAGTGCAAAACACCTCACCGTTTTTTCATCGGGCGGACGCAGGGCACTGCTTCCCCGCGGGTTGTCGAAACGCCAGAGAGCGTATCCTTGGCATATGTGCGGTTGCATAATCATTGCTGTACAGCACACGACACCTCTCAACCCCGAAGAGTGGGTTTTTTGTTTTTGTTTTTGTTTTTTTTTAAAAACTTGGCTGTAGTAGTGTAGCCACCCTAGAGTGTGCTCCACTATACATTTTTTGTTTTGTTTCTCGAAGGTAAGTAAAAGAAACCTTGAAAGATGCATGGTGCCTCTCGTGCGCACACATCTTGCTCACTACCGTTCTCGCGCTTGTTTTCTCGAAGGGGTAAGTAAAAAAAGAAGAAAAATTAAAAGGTGCTCATCCTTCGGTGCCTAACACTAATATCAACTTTTGAAAAAAATTCGGATGGTCCTAAGCATCTCGCACTTAGTCACCGAAAAAAAAAAAATTAAAACAGAACCCCTAACCAATGTCACCCGGAGGCTAGGATACGTGCCACCATATTATTTGTTGTGTCGACAATCACTTCGCTCCAAAAAAAGAAAGAAAAGTGGAACAAAGTTCTGTACTCAAAGTTGGCCGATTTTTTTTTCTATTTTTTTTAGATGACTGCAACACACATCTTTAAAAAAGAAAAACATGGTGCTGTTTTGTTTACTTCGGCTTACCACACACACACACACACCCCAACACCCTATCCACTCCCTCCTCCCCTTTCTCTTACCTTTAATCCCTTTATTGTTATTGTGTCGAGTCACTGTTGGCAATCACCTTTTTTTCTTAAAAAGCTTAGTTGTGTCAGTGCAGGTATCCAAGGATGCACTCCACCATATTACACGTGTCTATGTGAATGCCAGGTACTCCTTTTTCTTTTTCTTTTTCTTTTTTCTTTTTTTTGCTGAAATAGTTGAATCACTCTAGGTGATAACATCTATCTCTTAGCCCCACCCCAACCCCTATCCCTACCCAGTGTTCTAAAATACGTGACATACCCCCCACGTATTCTATTAATACGTATTAATACATACAATGCAACGAGGCCGAGTCGGCCTCGCCAAGGCCTGAAAATAAATACTCAGGCGTGCCTGAGGCGTACTCGGGATTAGTTACGTTTAAGTACGCCTCAGGCACGCCTGAGTATATTTATATTTCTACCAGCATTTTGGTCATGAACAAAAAAGTATTTACCCCCAAATTTTGTGGCTTTCGATTCAGAGGTAGCAAAATCTTTCAAATGCGGGGTCGCACGATGAAAAATGTACCTGTGGGCCGATCGAGTCGAAAAAATGAAAAGGGTTCGCTAAGCCTTGGTGCTGATGATATATATTTTGGTGGCACATTCGGTACTTCATTGGAAAACAAATCTCGGGGATGCTTTCGACTGGGGATCTTCGGGGCCCAACTTGATGCAAGACGGAAGAGGCTCATACAAGGCTGGATCCTCTAACACTAGAGAGATCCCATCGAGATCCCAGAATTTTACACAGGCCTCCTTGATCCACAGACCACAGCTCTATTTTTAGTACAACTATGGGGTGAGCAAAGGACTTTTTTATACATACCCGAGGTATGACTCATCTTCTGCGAAGCCTCTTTTTAGGAGGCAGTTTACTGTAAGCAGTAACCATGATATTTTTCCACTAAAAATATCTTGCGACCCCGCAATTTTCTCAGCAGGACACCGAAATTTTATTTCAGCACATTTCAGGGGGCGGAGGAAATACATGGCATGCCTTAGAAACGTGATGACCTGTGCATAATAATTTTATATATCAGCAGAAATATGAAACCGGGTATACTTTCCCCTGGTTTTTGGTACAAACTTAAAGTCACGCATTTTTTGCTAAAAAAATTGTCCGACCCCGGAATTTTTTCAGATCGCTCCGGAAATGCATCAGAGGCCCTTTTTGCGGGGGGAAAATACACACCAGGCGCCTGAAACGCAAGTATGCGTTGATATATACTCAGGCGTGCCTGAGGCGTACTTAAACGTAACTAATCCCGAGTACGCCTCAGGCACGCCTCAGATATATTTTCCAGATACGAGTATTTTCAGGCGTACCCGGCCTCGTTGCATTGTATGTTAATACGCGTACGTATTAATACGCGTACGTATTAATACGAATCAGTACGTATTTTTGAACGCTGACCCCTACCCCCTGCCCCTATTGTCTCCCCTGCTTTTTGTATTTTTGTTTTGTTTTTTTCTTCTTTTTCTTTTGAACCAAAACACCTTTTAAAAAAAAATCAACAACCCCTTTACTCCCCAACCCAGGTAAAAATTCTGGCACGGCCAAGCCTCAATTTTCTGATTTTTTTTTTGTTTGTTTTTTGTTTTTTTTTTCCCGTCACCTCTTTAAAATCAGTACTTTGCGTGGCTCGCTTGGTTTTTCAATGCTTGTTTGATCTTAGCCATGGGGTCTTGCGAATCGGCGTGTTCATACACAAGGTCCAGAACATCTGCTGCACTGTTTTGGAGAAGCAGCCCATCGTGGAAGGTTTCGTCAATCACGAGGACAAGAAGGTCGAAGTTTTCGAGAAGCTGACGTTTCTCAACTACTGCACAGGGGGAGCGGAGGAGCGTAGAGATCGCCTCGTACACGGTGCACAGGGCGTCCGAAATGATGACCTCGTTCTCATTCAGGCTGCCTATCACGTAGAAGTAGACCTCAGGGTCCAACCTGAAGACCACCGTATGGCTGTCGATCAGCGTAATGTCCCCGCCCTCCTTTGGCGACTCAGGTCCGGTCTTGACGTGGGTCTTCTCGTACAGCTTCTCCTCAAACTTGGCCTGCTTGTCCTGCTTACCTTCGAACGCTTCCCCATAGTATTTGCAGAAAATGCGCTTGCCTTCGCTGTCGAGAATGATCACTCCCTCCACCCGGTGCATCAGATCGGCCATGGTTTGTCTTTTTTTTGTGTAGTTCTTGAAAAGGGGGGGGGGGGGTGGATGTGGGGTCTTGGGGAAAAATTATGAGACCCGAAGCCGTGTGTGTAGTCACCATGATTACATTCGTTGTCGCGTAGCATCGCGGTGTTGCGTAAGGGAGTTGTCAGTGGGGACGATGTGACAAAATGACCCCACTACAGTGAGGGTGAGTTCGGAAAACCCGAAACCCCATCAAAAAAAAGGGGGGAAATGAGAACATAAATCCAGAATTTTGCTGTTTTTTTCCAAGAACGAGAGGCTACCCTGCCCAACCCCCAGATATGGCTTTCTTGAACAGGCTAGGTAAACAACGAAAAGAAAGTGACTTGAGGCAATGAAGGCAGCAGAGTTGTGAGCTTCAGGTACTCCGTTCGCTGCCACACCATTTGCCAATCCACATGGTGCCAAAGCATGAACATCACTCGTTGTGGGGGTACAGATGTCTTGTTACAATGTTGGTGCTGCCGTACAACGCAAACACGACCACACTCGAACACGGCGATATCGCAAATGACAGACCGGTGAAGTCCGGGATCACAAGTACACAGGCCATCGTCGCCACATCATACTGGTGCAGCTTAAGATTGCCAGCATCCTCATCGTCGTAACGTTCATCTTCCGCAACTCCCACGCCCACCACAAGGTACTTCCCACACGGGGTGAACTGCACAGCCACCTCCACACTCCCACCCACATCAATCCTGCCAAGAGCCGCTCCACTCCAATCAAAGAGCTGCACGTTGTCAGAGCCCTCCACAGCAAAGACAGAGGCAGACCGTGAAAGCGCCACATACTCTCGCCAGGCCGTGTCATCCGCAGGCACACATGCCACAGCTTCACCTGTGTTCACATCCCACAGACGTGCGTTGTTCTCCTTGTAGGAGGAGGTGATCACCCACCCACCACAGTCCGACACCGACACACACGTGCACCCTTCGTGCGAGAGAGAGCGGAGCAACGTCAGGTCTTCGTCATACACAGAGACACCGTCTTTGCCCTTACAACATTGCCACACGCGAACACTGACCCCGAGTGGCCGTCTACTTTGCGGACCACCTCCCCACCCGGAAGCGCAACCTCGAGAAGGCCTTCCTCCCAACACGGCAGGTAGCAGCGTGTCTTGCTCTGCGAGATGGCAGGCGGAGCCGTGCTCACGTTAGTGTCTACTTCGAACGAGAAGACAGTGTCGAAGGTTTCTGTGTCGAAGCCAACAACACGCGCACTGCTAATCCCCTTATGGACGCACAGCGTTCCACAACGCGACAGCGACAAGCTGTCTGCTTGCTGCTGCAGACTGTACTCAGCAGGACACTTGATGTCGGCAAAGCGAGGACAGGCAAGCACAACCTGCACCCCTGCATCAAACGCAGTGTCCTGCAGACGGCACGTCCCCTCCAGCACCTGCGTGCCGATGCGCATCTCGACAGACGCAGGCGAGACAGCAAGCGCCGTGCACGCAACCTCCTTTGCCGCTGCAACCTTCGCCTCGCACGGCACCTCCACTGTCGCAGTCACGCCTGACTCTTCCAGCACAAAGGTCACATCCATCATATTGTTAAGGGCTCTGTTGTGTTTGATGTGATGGTTGGTGGTGTCACTTCGCAACGACAAATAAGAAGGGTGGGTTAAATGTGTGTTTCAACAAACTCTGACAAGTCAAGCAATTTGAAGATACCCTCCGGCAAACACACACGAGATGTGAAAAGAAACCTCACGACTTGCCCTTTCTGTGGTGTGAACGGGGAAGGTCACCACATTTAGCAGCACTGAAAGTGCGCTGTGTGGGGTTTGAGAGTACTCTAAACAAAAAGGAGGGATGCTATTTCTTTTTACCTCCTGCTTTGGCAGGGTAGGAACCGGGGCTGGGGAGAAACAAAGTGAAGTTGATGGTGCAAACGCCTCGGGGACGCAGGCACTGACACTTCGCGGGTTATCGAACCCCAAACAAATAATCACCACATTCAGCAGAAAAAATCATTTTTCGCCTTCTTCCGTTCCCCACTCTCGTCCCTCCCCGCATGTACCTTCCGCACTAACAGTGCCAATTGAAAACAGATTCCTCCCACATTTTCTCCCCTTTTGGTTTTGTTTGATTTCTTTTGAACGTTAAGAGTACGATCATAAACCACACAACCGCTGGTTGTGTTTCCGTTTAACGGATTGTAACCTCATGGGAAAAAAAGCAAATAAAACCTGAAACATGAATAAGACTCTCGTGCACGCACATCTTCACAAATAAAGAGTCAACAAGAAACGATACCAATATGAAAAAGAATCACAACAACTCGAAGTCTTTGTGTGTGATGTTTGAAAAGCTGTAAGCTTGAGCTAGATTGACGGTGCGGCCTATGCAGTTGATGGTATACCCTCTGCAGACACTTGCACTGTCCCCTTCTGTCAGAATACTGTCACCACCCTCCCACCCCTCGCGAAACATCACTCACTGTTGTGTGGGTACAGATGCCTTGTTACAATGCCGCTTGTTGTACCTCTCTCGTCACACCCTAACACAACCACACGTGAACACGGTGATATCGCAAATGGCCCACCATAGGTTTGCGGGATCACATGCACACAGGACATGGTCGCCACATCGTACTGGCGCAGGCACCAGTATGCCCTGCAATCAGGTGCCACAACCCGTATCCCCAACACAAGGTACTTCCCACACGGGGTGAACTGCATGCGCAAGACGTCGACACCCCCATCCACATCAACACTGCGAAGAGCCGCACCACTCCAATCATAGAGGTGTACGTGGTGGTAAGAGTCGTTTCCAGCAAAGACTGAGGCAGACCGTGAAAGCGCCACTGCACGCCACTCATCCGCAGGCACACATGCCACAGCTTCACCTGTGTTCACATCCCACAGACGTGCTTCCTTCTCACTGTTGGAGGAGGTGATCACCCACCCACCACAGTCCGACACTGCTACGTCCCAGCACCCTTTGTGCGAGAGAGAGCGGAGCAACGTCAGGTCTTCGTCATACACAGAGACGCCGTCGTTTCCCTTCGAGACAACAACATTGCCACTGGGGAACACTGCGTACGAAGGGCCGTCGACTTTGCGGAGCACCTCCCCACCCGGAAGCGCAACCTCGAGAAGGCCATTATTCCTGCACGCCAGGTAGCAGCGTGTCTTGCACTGCGAGATGGCAGGCCGACCGTACACACGAAGGTCCATTGTGAATGCGAAGGCAGTCTTGAAGGTTTCTGTATCGAAACTGCCAACACCCCCACCCCTGCTACTATAGACGCAGAGCGTTCCACAACGCGACAGTGATAAGTATTCTGCAAACCCACTATACTCAGCAGGACACTTGATGTCGGCAAAGCGAGGACAGGCAAGCACAACCTGCACCCCTGAATCAAACGCAGTGTCCTGCAGACGGCACGTCCCCTTCAGCACCTGCGTGCCGATGCGCATCTCGACAGACGCAGGCGAGACAGCAAGCGCCGTGCACGCAACCTCCTTTGCCGCTGCAACGTCCGCCTCGCACGGCACCTCCACTGTCGCAGTCACGCCTGACTCTTCCAGCACAAAGATCACATCCATCATATTGTTAAGAGGTCTGTTGTGTTTGATGTGATGGTTGCCGTCGCTTATCTGCTGAGCTGCTGGCCCTGCAAGTGAGCGGAACAACTGGTGGTGGGCGTTACCGAGGGAATAAAAAGGCGCATGTAGGAGAGGGAACTGTGCGGAAGATGAAACGGGAGGAGCATTACGTGGGGCACAGTGTCAAGGTGCGGCCGTCTATCTCTGCTGCATGTGAAGAGGAGAGGCGTGAGTGTGCACGTGTGCTGCTGGACGTAGCAGACCGTGAGCACAACCGATGCAAGGTGGGCGAAAAGTACTTCGTGATACCGGGCATAAGTGGAAGGTGAGGTACCACCCCGACTCGGACGCAGAGGACGAGGAGCAGTACAAAACCCTCGGGACCAAGAAGCACCCGCCTCAAACCATGGTTATTGCAGGCGTTGCCAAGCCAGTGCTGCGACAGGGCTGGACCTCCGAGGCAGACAAGTGGTTAAGAACGGGAAGGTTTTTCTGGAACGAGCCCGGCGATACATGCCTGCCACCAACGACAAGAAGCTGTACGATAAGGACGGCAACGTGCAGCGTGGTCCCCGCGGCCCCTGCGGCGGCTTGGGGCCGGAGCTGTACCAGTACAAGTCAGGTGACAGGATTCACGTGGACCTCTTTGACAGTTGATGTTGCACGAAGTGTCCTGGCGGCGGGTGGTAAAAAACTGAAGAAAGAGCCACATGCGGGGCACGCAAACACACTGCGGCAGCGATTGCAACGGCCAAGGCGCGTTAGCTAGTTTCATATTTTAGTTGGTAAGCTAAGTTACCTAGCTACCTGGTAAGCTAACTTCCGTTCAGCAAAAGTCAAAGTAAAAGTAAAAGTACACCAGAAAATAAAAGAGAGGTCGCTGTGTAGGCAGAATAATTTTAATTTTTGTTACCTGAGATGAGACTTGACGTCTTAGGGTTTTCCACCTGATAAAATTTTGTAAAAGCCTTTAATTATTGGGGGGAGGTAAGTCAATAATAGTTCAAAGGTATCCGGGGGGGGGAGAAACATCCCCACGGAAGAAACAAAAAATAGCATCTACATGTTTGACGCACATCAGAGATTGCGTGTCGGCTGTGCCCGCACACTATTAACAAACCTCTCGCAGTCGACCCGAGTCGCACTGCTCCCGATGACACATTGGCGACAAAACACAAGCAGAAAAATAAACCAAGCTACAAGCAAGACAATAATACGCTAAACCATGCGCACGGTCCTAACAGAGATTGCGTGTCGGCTGTGCCCGCACACTATCAACAGATCTCTCGCAGTCGACCTGAGTCGCCCTGCTCCCGATGACGCATTGGCGACATACCACACGAATTTAAAAGAACACTACGGTGTTACATAGGTAAAAACAAAAATTAGATGATAAAAAACATTGACCCGAGCCAGATTGCTCCCGTTGCAGCTTTAATGAAAAAGCAGACCCATGCAACAAAGAAGAAGAGAACAGAAAAATGCTTGACATACAGCTAACGTATGCCACCCTAGGTTGCCTGTCAGATAGTAATTCCTAATCTGCTAATTTCCACAACCTATTGTAGTCGTACCTGTGACGCACTACACCCCCTTTGGCTTTTAAGGGGGTTGGTACACATCGGCGAGATTGGAGTGTAAAGCACGAAACCCACTGCCATCATCATCTCGCGTAGTCGAACCCCAGTCGCACTACTACCGATGAGGCACATCAAGAGTTGCGTGTCGGATCGCTCCTGCACACTGCCCAGTCGACCCAGGTCGCACTACTACCACGATATGACTTCACACACAACGAAAACAAAAAATGCACAAAACGGTACTAGATAAAAACAACAACAAGCTTCAACTTAATGAATCAAGGGTGGGATGGTGGGATTTTTGAAAAAGATGAAAAAGCAGAGAGTTAGGAAGCAAAAAACGTTTGTGTGAAATTTTTTTTTCTGTCAAGTGTTTTTGTGTATTGGCGAAGAAGAAAACAGTTTCCAATAAAAGTCGGTTTTCTTTTTCACAGCACCGCAAGGCACTGAAAGTGCGTTGTGTGGGGTTTGAGAGTACTCTAAACAAAAAAGGAGGGAGTCGGGCTGCTATTTCTTTTTACCTCCTGCTTCGGCAGGGTAGGAACTGGGGCTGGGAGAAACAAATAATCACCACATTCAGCAGAAAAAATCATTTTCGCCTTTTCCCGTTCCCCACTCTCGTCCCTCCCCGCACGTACCTTCCGCACTAACAGTGCCAATTGAAAACAGATTCCTCCCACATTTTCTCCCCTTTTGATTTTGTTTGATTTCTTTTGAACGTTAAGAGTACGATCATAAACCACACAACCGATGTTTGTGTTTCCGTTTAACGGATTGCAACCTCATGGAAAAGTAAGCAAATAAAACCTGAAACATGCATATGACTCTCGTGCACGCACATCTTCACAAATAAAGAGTCAACAAGAAACGATACCAATATGAAAAAGAATCACAACAACTCGAAGTCTTTGTGTGTGATGTGTGAAAAGCCGTCCGCTTGAGCCAGATTGACGGTGTGGTATACCCTCTGCAGACACTTGCACTGTCCCCTTCTGTCAGAATACAGTCACCACCCTCCCACCCCTCGCGAAACATCACTCACTGTTGTGTGGGTACAGATGCTTTGTTGCAATGCCGCTTGTTGTGTTGCTTTCGTCACACCCTAACACAACCACACGTGAACATGGTGCTATCGCAAATCTCCCATCTGAGCTTTGCGGGATCACACACACACAGGACATGGTCGCCACATCATACTGGTGGAGTTGCACATTGTAGCCAGCAGCCATCATTTTTTCGTCATCATCTGCATCATATATGCATTCCGGAACATGCAACTTGACCACAAAGTACTTCCCACACGGAGTGAACTGCATGTCCTCAACATCCCCACCCACGCCAACACTGCGAAGAGCCGCACCACTCCAATCATAGAGGTGCACGGTGTTGTTCCCCGCCTCAGCAAAGACAGAGGCAGACCGTGAAAGCGCAACTGCACACCACTCTGTGTCATCCGCAGGCACACATGCCACAGCTTCTCCTGTGTTCACATCCCACAGACGTGCCTTCAACTCTGTTTCGGAGGAGGTGATCACCCACCCACCACAGTCCGACACTGCCATCTTCCTGCACTGCTCATGCGAGAGAGAGCGGAGCAACGTCAGGTCTTCGTCATACACAGAGACGCCGTCTGTGCCTTGGGAGACAACAACACCACCACACGCGAATACTGCGTGCGAGGTGCCCTCGACTTTGCGGAGCACCTCCCCACCCGGAAGCGCAACCTTAAGAAGGCAATCCCAACACTCCAGGTAGCAGCGTGTCTTGCACTGCGAGATGGCAGGCCGACCGCACACATCAGTGTCCACTTCAAACGAGAAGACAGTGTCGAAGGTTTCTGTGTCGAAGCCACCAACATGCCCACTCCCGCGTATATAGACGCAGAGCGTTCCACAACGCGACAGTGACAAGTTGTCTGCACGCACGCTATGGTCAGCAGGACACTTGATGTAGGCAAAGCGGCGGGCAAGCACAACCTGCACCCCTGCATCAAACGCAGTGTCCTGCAGACGGCGCGTCCCCTCCAGCACCTGCGTGCCGATGCGCATCTCGACAGACGCAGGCGAGACAGCAAGCGCCGTGCACGCAACCTCCTTTGCCGCTGCAACCTTCGCCTCGCACGGCACCTCCACTGTCGCAGTCACGCCTGACTCTTCCAGCACAAAGGTCACATCCATCATATTGTTAAGGGGTCTGTTGTGTTTGATGTGATGGTTGGTGGTGTCACTTCGTAATGACAAATAAGAAGGATGAGTGCGTGTTCTTGCAATAGGGCTAGAAGGGGTTTTTTGAGGGTGTTGGGTAGAGTCTTGGGTTGTTTTGCTTGTACCCTGGCCCTCCCCTGGTCACACATCACTCACTGTTGTGTGGGTACAGATGACTCGTCACAATGTAGGTATCTCGTTGCAGAGCCACAACAACACGTGAACACGGCGATATCGCAAATGCACCTGAGCATTGCGGTATCACACGCACACGGGACATGGTCGCCACATCATACTGGTGCAGGTGTGTATTGTAATACATACCATCTTCGTCATCATCAGATTCCGCAACACGTATCCCCACCACTAGGTACTTCCCACATGGGGTGAACTGCATGCTCCCAACTTCCCCACCCACATCAACACTGCGAAGAGCCGCACCACTCCAATCATAGAGCTGCACGGTATCGTTCCCCGCCTCAGCAAAGACCACAGCAAAGACTGAGGCAGACCGTGAAAGCTTCATTGCACACCACGAACCCGCATGCACACATGCTACAACTTCACCTGTGTTCACATCCCACAGACGTACGTTGCTGTCGACTTCGGAGGAGGTGATCACCCACCCACCACAGTCCGACACCGACACACACGTGCAGCCTTCGTGCGAGAGAGAGCGGAGCAACGTCAGGTCTTCGTCATACACAGAGGCGCAGTCTGTGCCCTTCGAGACAACAACACCGCCACACGCGAACACTGAGTACGAGAATCCCTCGACTTTGCGGATCACCTCCCCACCCGGAAGCGCAACCTCGAGAAGGCCTTCCTCCCAACACGCCAGGTAGCAGCGTGTCTTGCACCGCGAGATGGCAGGCGGAGCCGTGTTCCCGTCAGTTTCCACTTCAAACGAGAAGACAGTGTCGAAGGTTTCTGTGTCGAAGCCAACAATATTTCCACCATCACCAACAAGGCAGAGCGTTCCACAACGCGACAGCGAGATCGTTACGTTCATAGATGACCACTTCAAATTGTACTGAGCAGGACACTTGATGTCGGCAAAGCGAGGACAGGCAAGCACAACCTGCACCCCTGCATCAAACGCAGTGTCCTGCAGACGGCACGTCCCCTCCAGCACCTGCGTGCCGATGCGCATCTCGACAGACGCAGGCGAGACAGCAAGCGCCGTGCACGCAACCTCCTTTGCCGCTGCAACCTTCGCCTCGCACGGCACCTCCACTGTCGCAGTCACACCTGACTCTTCCAGCACAAAGGTCACATCCATTGTGTTCCGTTGCTTCGTGAGAAGGTGCAAATCAGCACGTTTGCTCCACCACAAACGGAGGGAGTGATGAGGTGGGTGGGGGAGAGGTGTTGTTCTGTGTTGCATGTTTGTGGTGGTTCTCGTTGTGAGAGGTGACAAATGGAAAATGATACTCAACATCGCGATCTGTCACCCACACGAGAGCACTGCATGGGCAGCGTGTGAGGCAGGGGAGTTTCTTGGGTGTTTTGAGGGTCTTGGGTTGTTTTGCTTGTACCCTGGGTTATATTGATCACCACCCTCCCTCCCCTCATACTGTAAACTTGTTTAAGTAGCTTTGCTACGCCAGGGGGGTCTCTAGGATAAAATATGTCGCGAATAAGAAAGTCTTTTCCCCCTCCCCCTTTTTCGCTATGGATATATTTTTTTTGCGCGTACCATTTATCTATTGCTACGTGCCCTTTTGTTGTTATTGCTTACCACTTGCTTCGGCAAGGTTGGTTGAGGACGGTACGGGGAAATCTCACCACCACCTTCATCAGTATTTTTGTGTTGTGTTTCCCCAGTCTCGCCCTCATGACTACATACCTCGCTGCCGTTTTTTCGGCGCTATTAACCAAAAAAGACCTTTCCCCCCATATTTTATCCTAAAGAGACCCCCTCCCCTCCCCTCCCCTGGTCACACATCACTCACTGTTGTGTGGGTACAGATGTCTCGTCACAATGACGCCATTTGATTGCATGGCCACAACAACACGTGAACACGGCGATATCACAAAGGACACAGCTAAGGTTTGCGGTATCACATGCACACAGGACATGGTCGCCACATCATACTGGTGCAGCACGCGTACATTCTTTACCACAAGGTACTTCGCACACGGGGTGAACTGCATGTCATCCACATCCTCACCCACATCAACACTGCGAAGAGCCGCACCACTCCAATCATAGAGGCGTACACTGCTAGAATTCCCCACAGCAAAGACAGAGGCAGACCGTGAAAGCGCCACTCCTTCGCACCACCCCTCCGCAGGCACACATGCCACAGCTTCTCCTGTGTTCACATCCCACAGACGTGCGTTGTCCTGCCTGGCTGTGATCGCCCACTCACCACAGTCTGACACTGCCAGGTCATAACACTGTTCGTGCGAGAGAGAGCGGAGCAACGTCAGGTCTTCGTCATACACAGAGACACCGTCTGGGACCTTTGAGACAACAACATCGCCACACGCGAACACCGACCTCGAAGCGCAGTCGACTTTGCGGAGCACCTCCCCACCCGGAAGCGCAACCTTAAGAAGGTAATCCCCACACGCCAGGTAGCAGCGTGTCTTGCACTGCGAGATGGCAGGCAGACCGAACACGATAGTGTCCACTTCAAACGAGAAGACAGTGTCGAAGGTTTCTGTGTCGAAGCCAACAACGTTCCTATCACAAACATAGACGCAGAGCGTTCCACAACGCGACAGCGACAAGGTTGCCTTATGCGTTGCTGTGTACTCAGCAGGACACTTGATGTCGGCAAAGCGAGGACAGGCAAGCACAACCTGCACCCCTGTATCAAACGCAGTGTCCTGCAGACGGCACGTCCCCTCCAGCACCTGCGTGCCGATGCGCATCTCGACAGACGCAGGCGAGACAGCAAGCGCCGTGCACGCAACCTCCTTTGCCGCTGCAACCTTCGCCTCGCACGGCACCTCCACTGTCGCAGTCACACCTGACTCTTCCAGCACAAAGGTCACATCCATTGTGTTCCGTTGCTTCGTGAGAAGGTGCAAATCAGCACGTTTGCTCCACCACAAACGGAGAGAGTGATGAGGTGGGTGGGGGAGAGGTGTTGTTCTGTGTTGCATGTTGTGGTGGTTCTCGTTGTGAGAGGTGACAAATGGAAAATGATACTCAACATCGCGATCTGTCACCCACACGAGAGCACCGCATGGGCAGCGTGATGGGACGGGAGGGATGTCTCTCTGTGGGCGTAGACAGGTATCAAAAGGGAGGTAGGGAGTGCGGGTGTGGTGTGCAAGAGACAACAAACAGGTCGGGGAGAGGTCTTGTTTTGTCTTTGAAAGCTTGGTTGTATTAGTGTGGATGTGTTCCACTGTGCTTTGCTTTTGAACGTGGCCACCATCCTTTGGTTCTTGCCCTGCTGAGGCAGCATTAGTTTTGTATTTTCATGACTTTTCAGTTTCTCTATCCTCTGCGATATGAAGCGCAAACACGCCGTTTTCAATTTGCTTCGCAGACCGGTAACTGACTCACGAAGTTGCTGTGTCAAAAAACACCTTCCTCTGCGAGGCGGGATACCACAGCGACAACGTCTATCACTGATGTGTCTGTGAGTCGCTCAATGGCGTCACGGCTTTTATCATGACCACAGGCGTCCAATCCTGCTCATTTCTCTCAACATAAAAATCTGAAAACCACACAAACGAAGGGAAAGGGAATAATGGGCACACAAATGAATGGGGTGAACGACATCTTCTTCGTTCTCAAAGCACGAAAACCTTGAAAGTGATGTGCAAACCTACGAAGGATAGACAATGAATGCATCGCAATAAAATGTCTTTGCGTTTCACACAGGGACACCTCACTCAGGGGTGACCCCGAGACACAAAAAAAGAGAAAGATTTGTAAGATGACCCTAAGCCTCTCTGTGCTTAGTCACCTTGAACACATTCGTTATCGCGCAGCATCAGCTGCGTGGGTTCCCACAAGTTTGTTGTCAGGGTTGATGCCATTTCCCTAGCGGGAGTTCGTAATGTTGGCACGTACGATGTAGTGTTCGAGCATGAGCATAGTGTAGCGCGGGTACGTGAATTGGGCGACGAAAAAAAGCTTGAAAACACAAGTCATTCGCAGTGTAGTCCTCATCCCCAGTAGTGGCACCGAAAATCCAAATAACGGTGTTTTTTGGGTACGTTCATTGTGCACCCTGCCCGGCACTGATTTACTCCCTCGTTTACCGTGGAGGGAGACACGAGAAAGCCCCATTTGTGAATTTTGAGCTAGGTTGGAGTCAACTTAGACATCCCCTCACCCCCACCCCACACCCAACATGTCGTTCACTCCAAAAACCGCGAGCCCCTTACTCCCACCCCACACCCGCGAGAGAATAGCCCGCACCCCAGACCCGCACCCCTAAACCTTATCCTCACGTCTGCTCCCCTCCCCTGGTCACACATCACTCACTGTTGTGTGGGTACAGATGTCTTGTATCAATAACGCCATAGGGTTCCATAATCACAACAACGCGTGAACATGGCGATATCGCAAATGACTCACCGTAGGTATCCAGCAGCACACGCACACAGGACGTGGTCGCCACATCATACTGCTGCAGGCGTGCATTGTTATCACTATCATCTTCATCTTCCGAATCAAATACCTGCACCAGAAGGTACTTCCCACACGGGGCGAACTGCATGCGGTCGCCATACCCGTCCACATCAATACTGCGAAGAGCCGCACCACTCCAATCATAGAGGTGCACGCTGGTTCCCACCCCCGCCACAGCAAAGACAGAAGCAGACCGTGAAAGCGCCACGAGACACCACCCACTCGCAGGCACACATGCCACAGCTTCACCTGTGTTCACATCCCACAGACGTACGTTCTTCTCCTTCTCAGAGGAGGTGATCACCCACCCACCACAGTCCGACACTGCCACGTTACAACACTCTTCGTGCGAGAGAGAGCGGAGCAACATCAGGTCTTCGTCATACACAGAGACGCCGTCATTGCCTTTTGAGACAACAACACTGCCGCACGCGAACACTTCGTACGAGGGGACGTCGACTTTGCGGACCACCTCCCCACCCGGAAGCGCAACCCCGAGAAGGACTTCCTTGCACGCCAGGTAGCAGCGTGTCTTGCACTGCGAGATGGCAGGCGCACCGCACATCACAATGTCTACTTTGAACTTGAAGGCAGGGCTGAAGGTTTCTGTATCGAGGCCGGTGACAGAGCCTTGCTTATGTGTACAGAGGCAGAGTGCTCCACAAGGAGACAGCGAAAAGCGATGTACAAACATCCACTGCGTTCCAGTTAGCACCTCTACACTGCACTCAGCAGGACACTTGATGTCAGCCAAGTGAGGGTGGGCAAGCACAACCTGCACTCCTGCACCAAAGGCAGTGTCCTGCAGACGGTACGTCCCCTCCAGCACCTGCGTGCCGATGCGCATCTCGACAGACGCAGGCGAGACAGCAAGCGCCGTGCACGCAACCTCCTTTGCCGCTGCAACGTCCGCCTCGCACGGCACCTCCACTGTCGCAGTCACGCCTGACTCTTCCAGCACAAAGGTCACATCCATCATTGTTTCTTCTTTTTTGCTCCACTGCTAACGGGGGTGATGATGAGGTGGGTGGGGAGAGGTGTTGTTCTGTCTGTGACAGTACTCACAGTGTCAGAGAACAAAGAATCCCGCCACATCACAATCAAACTTGTGTGAGAAGCTTTGCTGTGGTCTTGGTCGGTTGTAGCTAAGAAGCCTCGACAAAAGCAAAGGTGAGAAGAAGGCATGCAGTCCCTCCCCCGGGTTACCAAGTGGAAAAAATGTGTGCCACTTCTTTTTCATGCAGCCACCCGCGTTTCGAGGGGTGACACACCCGAAAAGCGGGTATCGTTACACCCTCTAGTTGCGTCTCCAGTTTGACTCCAGCTCAGAGGCTGGACCCTTACCCCTCCCGTGTGAGCAAGCAAAACAGGTCACCCCGTGGCAAGCCTTCCTCAAAAAAATCTGAGCTGTGCTGGTGGTGCATGTGATTGGGTGTAGTTGAATAAAATTGGGCGGAATTGACAAATGGGCTGTGTTCGGTTCGGATAGGTGGGTGGAAAAACGGTACATGATGACCATAATTTGTAACAGTCAAGAACTTGTCCATTTTTCCAAAAAAAAATGACCCCACTACAGTGAGGGTCGAGTTCGGAAAACCCGAAACCCCATCAAAAAAAAAAGGGGGGGGAATGAGAACATAAATCCAGAACTTTGATGTTTTTTCCAAGAACGAGAGGCTACCCTGCCCAACCCCCAGATATGGCTTTCTTGAACAGGCTAGGTAAACAACGAAAAGAAAGTGACTTGAGGCAATGAAGGCAGCAGAGTTGTGAGCTTCAGGTACTCCGTTCGCTGCCACACCATTTGCCAATCCACATGGTGCTAAATCATACGTATTCCTGCAACAGGGCAGGGTTCTCGTTGAGAGGTGACGAATGGAAAGCAACACTCGGCATCGCGATCTGTCACCCACACCAGAGCACCGCATGGGCAGCGTGTGAGGTGGGCGACCTGTGGCAGGCAAACAAGAGAAAAGCAGCAACAGGGCTAAAAGGGGTGTTTCTTGGGGTGTTTTGAGGGTCTTGGGTTTTTTTTCGCTGGCACCCTGGGTTATTGATCACTACTCTCCCCTCCCCTCCCCTGGTCACACATCACTCACTGTTGTGTGGGTGCAGATGTCTCATCACAATGACGCTATCTGATTGCATAGCCACACCAACACGTGAACACGGCGATATCGCAAAGTACCCTCCAAAGGTTTGCGGTATCACATGCACACGGGACATGGTCGCCACATCATACTGGTGCAGTTGTGTATTGTAATCCTCATAAGCTTCGTCATCGTCGGATTCCGTTGCAAAACGTATCCCCACCACAAGGTACTTCCCACACGGGGTGAAGTGTATGACCTCAACACCCCCATCCCCATCCATATCAATCCTGCGAAGAGCCACACCACTCCAATCATAGAGCTGCACGTTGCCAAAGCACCCTACAGCAAAGACAGAGGCAGACCGTGAAAGCGCCACGCTACCCCACTTTTCATCCGCAGGCACACATGCCACAGCTTCACCTGTGTTCACATCCCACAGACGTGCCTTCTTCTCCTTCCAGGAGGAGGTGATCACCCACCCACCACAGTCAGACACTGCCACCTTCCAGCACCCTAGTTGCCTGCCATGCGAGAGAGAGCGGAGCAACGTCAGGTCTTCGTCATACACAGAGACGCCGTCTTTGCCCTTCGAGACAACAACATTGCCACACGCGAACACTGCGTACGAGGGGACGTCGACTTTGCGGACCACCTCCCCACCCGGAAGCGCAACCTTGAGAAGGTAATCATTACACGCCAGATAGCAACGTGTCTTGCACTGCGAGATCGCAGGCGGTGCCGTGTTCAGGTTAGTGTCCATTTTGAACTCAAAGACAGTGTCGAAGGTTTCTGTGTCGAAGCCGTCAACATACCGACTCCTCATCCCCCTATGGACGCACAGCGTTCCACAACGCGACAGTGACAAGCTTTGCACATGAGTTGCAGTGTACTCAGCAGGACACTTGATGTAGGCAAAGCGAGGACAGGCAAGCACAACCTGCACCCCTGCATCAAACGCAGTGTCCTGCAGACGGCACGTCCCCTCCAGCACCTGCGTGCCGATGCGCATCTCGACAGACGCAGGCGAGACAGCAAGCGCCGTGCACGCAACCTCCTTTGCCGCTGCAACGTCCGCCTCGCACGGCACCTCCACTGTCGCAGTCACGCCTGACTCTTCCAGCACAAAGGTCACATCCATCATTGTTTCTTCTTCTTTGCTTCACTGCTCACGGGGGTGATGATGAGGTGGGGGGAGAGGTGTTGTTCTGTTTGTGACAGTACTCACAGTGTCAGAGGAACAAAGAATCCCACATCACAATCAAACTTGTGTGAGCAGCTTTGCTGTGGTCTTGGTCGGTTGTAGATGAGAAGCCTCGACAAAAGCAAGACCTCTTCTGCAGCCGACCAAGACACAGCAACGCTGGCTGTGCACAGGGCGGCACAGCACCAATAGGCGACCAGACGTGCACCAGGCACATGGAGGACCTGCTGGAACCCTAGGCAGTGAAGCCATGAGGCCCCCCTAGGCATAGTGTGCAGACGAACATTTTTGGTTCGTCGACGAACAAAATGTTCGTCGGTTTTGTTCGTCGATGTTCGTCGACGAACATCGACGAACAGGTCCCTGCCACAAGGGCAACCCACGACGAACAACGACGAACATCGACGAACATCGACGAACATTTTGTTCGTCTGCACACTATGCCTAGGACACTGGGGTACGGATTGGAATAAACTTCGCCGGAAGCCGGGAACCCTCCCTGGGCTAGTTATACCTTGCGAGCGAGCCGTTTTGGGCGAGTAGCTCGCGCTACCCCTGATTTTCAGAAACTCGCCCAAATTTGGGTGCAAATCAGGGGGCAACCCTGTCGCAGCAGTTGCTGACAGACATGTGAACACTTGCTCCAGGGGAATATCCCAGGCGTGCCATGGATCGGGGGACAAGACGCGCTACAATCCGGAGGACGACAAAGACAAGGACCGGGGCTAGATTCGCTACAACAATGTTCTCGCCATGCCGGGAAATGAGGAAATTTTGTTTGAATATAGACTACTATCACTAGATAATAGCCACGGTTTTTCTTCACAGGATCCTTAAAAGAGAGCAAATAGAAGGAGCACGCTTTGCAGTAGGAGGTGTCAGAGTGGGCTCATCAAAATTCAAATTTTCCCCTTCAGCTACCCTTATTTAGGGGCGCCGAAGTGGGAAGCTCATTTGTCGGTCCCTCATTCACGGCTTTTGGCTTGCTGAACATCGGGAATAAAGTGACCAGTTGAACCTACTGTGGCACAGTAGTTTGCGGGACCGAAACGATACTTCTGCCAGGGCACGCTTTATGCCCGGAGGATGGGACTAGGGAGTGCAGGATTTTCGCTGCTAAAGTAGAGATAAATCAAGACCAAGACAAGCCACGCTACTGGTACGCACTCCATTTGCACAACTAAAAGGCAGAGTGAGCAGGAAATGCACGGAGAAACGCGGAGATAGGACCCGCCACGTGGTGTGACCAAGAACGCCTGCCACGTCCATTGGAGGAAGTGCGTCATGAGGAAGCGCCTGAAGGCTGTGCGCCTTTTCTTCATACAGAGCTGCCTTCTGGCACTGCAGCAGAGGTCCACTAATGGTCCTCATATATTTCTTTTGGCAGTATTGCGCATACCGGGTGCGACATATGGGGCAGAAGTTTGCAACGAAGAAGAAGAAAGCTGCTTTGAAATACAACAGCCCTCTCGTGACAGTGCATCTTGGTACATGACCGGCTGTACAGGGGTGGGCCCCAACCATGCAGTCCATGTGTGCAAGGTTTACATATGATATGTGCTACACCCGCTTCCACTCATCAGCCAGATGAACGGGATCATTGCGAACAGGCCTGTGGTGTAGGGTCCGGTTGGGGTCCTCTGCCCGAAAAAAGGGATAGTTATTGCAGCAGGCACCCACGTACGATGCCAGCCATCCGGATGAAAGCACAAAGTACCCTGCGGCCTAGAACAGAAGGTGTAAAAGGAAACCGTGACTTGCCCGTACCGTAGTGTGAACGGGGAAGGTACACAACCGCTCGCAAGCCGGCGGCCCACCTTCCGCTGAAAAGTTGAGCTTCCAGGTACTCCCGTTCGCTGCACCCAACGCTTGACGCACGAAGAGCAGGGGAACACAGCATCTCTCTCTTGGCGTCCCATGCTGTACCTACAGTGGGGCCTCGCCCTCTCTTACCGAGGACTACGACGGTATCTGATCTTCCCCAGCCTTCATACATAACACAACACTATGCCTACAGGAACTCAACACGAGCCACGCGGTCGGTACCAGCCTCTGCAAAAGGTACACTGTCCAACACACACACCACAAGAACACCCTATGGACATGACAAGATAACCTCAGCGGGGTCAGAACTGACAGGAAAGGTATGGTGATGGCAGGGCAGTCCTAGCAACCTCTCGCAAGACGGAATAGGCGGAAGTTGCCAGCAGGCCTCTTCATCATGAGCCGAACAGTATGCTACCAGGATGTGGTATTGGATAGCTCCCTCGAGGCTCCCCGGGATGGTGGCTGTGTTGTGCTAACCCATCAGCATACAGATACAGCTTGCATTGTGATGTGCATTATGATGGGTAATTACCACAACACGGCTACTACCTTAGGCTGAGCAGCAGGCTTGCCAACTCCAGCACAACATTCAATCTGTGCCTTGAGGCCAACAAGAGAGCAAATGAAAGCTCATCGCTATGGGTGGGCTGATGGCAGAGGTGCTGAGGTGGGGGAGGCGGGGGCGGGGGCAGGGTCGGGTTCACTCTGCTGAGTCACACGGGTTTGGGGTTCCTGGGCTTCCCAATCGGGTCAGTGTGTTTTGCGAGGAGTCCATGTTGCAACAAAGCTGTCCTGTCAAAGGGATGGTTCAGACTACCGTACCTAGCTGAAGCCTCCATTCTGGAAGGAAAAGACAAACCGCGGCAAAACACTGCAATGAGGAGAGTCTGGAAGAAGGCCTACTGGGGGTGCAGTGCTCATGGTGCAGCACAGCACTGTGAATACAACGAAGCGTGCAGACCCGAATGAGACCCACTCTGGCTCGGGATCAGTAGAGGCGTGAACACCGACAAACACGACAACCAGAAACAGCAAAAGTGGTTTCCTGGTAAGAAGGATCGTGCGCACACACGAAGAAGTGCTGTCCCGTCTGGCACAACGAAGGGCAAACCACAGCACCTCGGTGACAGCACTGAAAGAAGAGAGCACAACCCCTCCTGGACAAAGTGCACAAAAGCAGCCACCACCTTCCCGTGAAACTGTGAAACCGTGAAACCAGCAGTGTGTTTGGGGAAAGCTGGTGAAGCGGCGCATGCACGAACTGACAAACCAACCCACAGTGAGCCAACTGCATACAACACTATGCCTGTACCATGCTGTTCAACATCATGACGGACGACCTAGCGACACTGCCAGCACCCGAAGGCTACAAAAGAACAGGGAAAACGAGGCCAACGTTATGAACGGATCACTACCCAAATGAGACACTACATTTGCCTGACGATCGCACATACGGCAGCAGACTCACTGCGACGCAAATCAGCACCAAAAGTGCACTGAAGGCAGCGAAGGTGATCACCTACACTACGGATCGTGTCAAGACGTGACACACCGCCTCAGACCCGAACCCACCTGCACCACTCGGCGGAGCTGTCGCCGTGCTCCTACACGAGAATCGCTCTCCATCCCTGTCTGCACTAAATATGCTATACACAACGCCACCAATGAGGTCTTAATGAGATTCTTCATAAACCCTTCTTTTGGTGTAATCAACGAAGCGATTCTGTGGTACCCCGCCCCTACTCCAAGGCAGATTAATAGATACGGTTGTAACCAAAAGCGTTCTTGGACTGAACGGAACAGTGCAGTGTCCAATGGAAGGGCTAACAAAGGCTGAATGCAACCCGAGGTGCGTACACATTGACCAGACATAAGGTGGCAGCACCATCAGGCAGCCAGAGTGGGAATAACCCAGGGACAACACAGGGGGGATTCCCTGCAACTGACGAGAGACAGGAACAGTGCAAACAGGGACAGGGTGTGGTTGACACACACCAGCTCAAACGATACACCCAGCTTGGTGCATGCAACAAGCACAGCCGCATCGCCCTAGCAGCAACCACTAAGGTAGTGCCATAAGCTGGTATGTACGATAAGACCCACCCTCCCTCTCCATCCCACACACTGGGGGAACTGTGCACGAAGAGGAAACGCTGGTACGATGATCCGCCAAACCTTCACAGAAGAAGAGGGCATCTTGACAGCCTGCCGTCGGAGGCAAGCTGCGTTGGTGCACCGTACGGCCACCTTGCTTCGTTGCTTCCGCTCTGTCGCCGTGAGTTCTCGTGCAGTTTTGTGTGCATGCCACCGAAGCACACATCGCATTGCAGTGATTTGGGCAGCCCCAAGCTGCTTCCATGCATCGATGATGTGATGGACAGGGCACCTGAGGGGCACCTGGAAACGGCCAACAACACACCACGGACTGCGGCACTCCATGGGGGCTTAACGAACGAAAGGCTGGCAACGTGACCTGCACCTGCACGGTCACATTCAGTTGAACAAAGAACTGACTGCTGTGGGTTCTCCCAAGAACCCAAGCCACACATCGAACGAGGTCTCATAGTGAGCTAACCGGACATCCAAAGCTAGTCAAAGGTGTCACAGAGACACAACAGGACAGAAGACGACACCTTTCGGGAGCTTTCGCAAACCACCCCTTTCTTTGGTTTTTGCTTTTTTCCCCCAAAAAATAAAAAACGACGTAAAATACACCCCCCTCTCGTACCTCGCACCAAAGAATACCTCAATGGCCGCATCACGGTGCATCTGGGCCATGCCAGCTAGCATCGCTCCGTGGTCCCTTCAATACCATGACCAAAACAAAGAGAAACATTAGGAACCTCCAAAACCCCCCTCTCTGATGGTAATCCAAAGGCACACCCTTTCGGCACCCCTCATAGCGCAGTCTCGTTAGGAGGCCCCCCCATCCCTAGCCCCATCCCCTTCCACCCCTCTCCCTGTCACCCCGGGTCCTCACTACTCGCATATTCACAGTACCCTCGCACCTCAGATGTCACCTCTTCCTCCCTCGCTTCTAGCGTCGTTTCTGCCTCGAAACCAACAGCAATGCCATTGCATCGTGTCCTCCACGCTCTCAAGTTCAAAAGTGGTGCTCCTTTTCCCCCCAAACCCCGACCCATTTTTGTTGTTGTTTGATTCCTCTGTGGGGCGCTGTTCGCGGTACTCTTGATCTCTTCACATCTCCCCCAGGCGGGTGTCTCCCTCGGGTGCTGTAGGGAGGTTCCTCAGACTACCCATACCCACCACCACGTCAGCCTCCTGTCTGTGTGGGTACCAAAGCTCCCGAAGGAAACACATCTACGCTCGGACAAAGCGATGGCGGTCCTCTCGCGAGGCCTGCGAACACTGTGCTCTTGACCTTAACCCACAAGGTACTATCCCTGCAGAGGCACACCATCGACTGCCTGCAAACGTCGAACAATACGACCTTTGGGCTGCGAAGGCTGCCCTGCACTTCGTCTCTCCCGCTCTGTCCTTCAACAGTCTGCACAACACACACAACTCTAAATCATCCTTCGGCTGCCAGCAAACGTCAAAAAAACTTGACCTTTGAGCTGCGAAGGGAAAAATACACAAAGAAGCTTCAAGCAACGTGGTGTCATCCCATCCACCCAACCCCACCCCGTGGCGACCTGCCGCAACGACAAACCTGATCCTGAGCTGACTGCAGCACAACGTCAGAAGGCTGCATCCACACCAGCCACCCAACCACCAGGCACACCCCATGCTGCAAAGAGAGGCACACCTTCGGCTGCCAGCAAACGTCGAAAGATACGACCTTTGGGCTGCGAAGGGGGCACGCTGCTGCGTGCATGCACACTCCTGCATCATCCACACGACACCTGCCAGCAGAAACACTACCCTCTGCACGCCTTCCCTGCCCTTCAATCTAGTCCAACCCACAGCTTCCCTGTTCCCTGGAGGACGAACCTCAGAACGCAACCACCGCAACACATGCACGCTTCTGCAGGAAGCAGACCTTCACCCCGCTCCGTCGCCCCTTTCACACAAGCACCAGCCGTACGATGACCTATTACTCTTGCATAAATAATAAACCCCCATTCATCTTTTGGTACGCTACCCATGCAACACACGTAAAACTATCCAAAGAAACGGGGTGCCTCCACTGCACTCTTTTTGTTGCCCTGGCCATCCCCTTTATCCTTTACACCCTCCCCTCCCCTCCCCCCTCCGCAAGAGGGTGCTGCGTGCATACTGACGGCGCACACCGTGGCACGAAGTGACACAACGCTGGTGAGGTTCGCTCTCGCAATCAAACGTCCCAAGAAGCTGCAGTGGTGCAGAAACCTGGGTACGGCCAATAAAAACACCCCAAAGAAAAGTTGGGCAGATGAACGTAATGACTCTGCTTGTGTCACCTTCACCTCGTCGTAGGTGTGCTCGCAGAATGTGACGTTGTTCAGCAGCATTTGCAGCCACCTGACGCTTGCTTCTCGCGACGCATCTTCTTTTGTGGTTGCGGCGCAACAGCAGATGCAGATGCAGATGCAGGACCCATCCCTTCAGGTGTCGCTGGGCGCGCCCCTCCCAACAGCGTGTGGGTGTGCATGCCGCGCAGGTCTGTGAACACAAAGCCACCCGCCCCGTATGCCACCCGGCATGCGTACACCGCTGAGGCATGTTCCAATATGCACACACCGCTGCCATCCGACATGTCCCATTTCATGATCCGTTTGTCCAGCGAACTCGAGAACAACTCTCCAGAGCTGCCGAACTGCAGCGACGTGAGGTACCGATCGTGTGCACAGGTCAGCGTGTGGATGCAGGTGCCATCCTCTGTCGCAAAGATCCAGATAGTGTGCGTCTGTTCGGAGGGCAGTGCGACCAGGGTGGAGCATGGTGAGAACGCTGGTGCGCAGTCGAGACTCCCGTTCACGTCGAAGCGGTGCAGCGGTGCCAGCGTCGCAAAGGCGTACAGCCCAGAGCGGCTGGCAATCCATCTGCTGCAAGGCGACAGCGACGACAGGAAGATACCACCACTACGCCTGCGCACACACTCCCCTGTCTCTGTGCTGAACACATACAGGCCAGCCGCACAGCCCACCACAATATGCTGCCCATCAGCACTCCCTGCGATCGCATGCACAGCACTGTCGCAAACGAGCTCGTGGCACACCGACAGGGAGCTGCCCTCCAGCAGGCGCACGGTGCTGCCAGATGCATACACAAGATGCCTTTTGGTGAGGACCATGGCACGCACGCATACCTTCCCAGGCACGACCGAGAACGTGCCGGTCGCAAGGTCTGTGATGCGCACCTCCTGTGGAGAGAGGCTGTGTGCGCTTGCACACCGCACCCCGCCAGGCGAGAGGGACAGCAGGTCTGCAAAGGCGGCGTAGCTTGCTGGGTACGTCCACTGCGCGGTGGCGACGAGGTGCGTGCCTGCTGGCAGCGTTTCCTTCAGCGCGGTGTTGCTGTCAACAAGACGGACGGATGCGCCACCTGTCGTGTAGAAGAGCTCAGGGGTGCCTGCTACTACGTTGCTAGAAGCCACCTTGACGTAGACGTCGTGTGCAGTGTCCGTGGGTGCTATGTCCAGCGTGCACGTCTGCCCCGTGGTATCCTCTACCCTTACCTGCATACTCACCCTGACACCGCCTGTCGTGTGAGAGGGTGTACACCTAGCGACCCAACCCGACCCAGTGGAAGTGGCGCAAGGCCAAGGCCAGAGTGATCATCCTTCGGCTGCCAGCAAACGTCAAAAAAGATTTGACCTTTGAGCTGCGAAGGGAAAAAGGGGAAAAGAAGCTAACGAGAACACAACCCAACCCATCACACAGCGTGTCAGAGGCATCTACCCCATAGCCCAGTGAGGTTGGTCAGGAAACCGGAACCGACCCCTCAACCCCCGTCACCCGTTGCAGCACGCTTCAAGCAACGTGGTGTCATCCCATCCACCCAACCCCACCCCGTGGCGACCTGCCGCAACGACAAACCTGATCCTGAGCTGACTGCAGCACAACGTCAGAAGGCTGCATCCACACCAGCCACCCAGCCACCCAACCACCAGGCACACCCCATGCTGCAAAGAGAGGCACACCTTCGGCTGCCAGCAAACGTCGAAAGATACGACCTTTGGGCTGCGAAGGGGGCACGCTGCTGCGTGCATGCACACTCCTGCATCATCCACACGACACCTGCCAGCAGAAAACACTCCTTTCGAACACCCTCTTGCACGCCTTCCCTCCCTTCACCTGCACCTCCACCTCCAGCACCCATACCTCCCAACGTCACACAAACACCACCACCCCCCCTACACTATCCCAACTACCCATCTTGCAACACGAACCAATGAGATGAACACGTGTACATGCATTGGGGTGTCATACTCTGTTACATCACATACACCCCATACTAAAGACCACCCAACAGCACCTTTCGGCACCCCAACACCGTATTGTGTAACTATGCCACCCTCCTCCTCCCCACCTCCCCCCCGCACCCCACCTCACTTATGGCAATGTGTCGAAGGCAGCTCAGTCCCCTTCTCATCGGTCTCTTCCCCATCCAGGAACAGCAGTACACGAAGAAAACTTTGCAAAAAGTGAAATGTGCCTCTCACCGTCCTGTCCTCACACAAGCATTGCTTGAATAACTGGAACAACGCTATCGTTGCGTAGAGGAACACAGAGCAGAGGAGGGTCTGGGTCTGGTATGAATCAGTTCTGGAGGAAAATGCCCTACTGTGGGGTATTGCCCATTAAGGAGGGTTGGGAGCTTAGATGCAGAAGACAGGGTGTGTGTGTAGGAAAGAGATCATACCCCCACCCCGCTTTTTTTTTGTATGATTACATGCAATGCTAAAAGGAAATTGAACACCATACCCTACTCCCATCCTTTTTTCCATTTTTCTAATCCGGGGCGGGTTGGAGTAGAGCCACATTTCACCGACAGGTCGAGGTGTGTGCGTTTCACCACAACCTCTCCCTTTTGTCTTTATTGTCTTTATTGCTTTATTGTTTTCGGGGGTGGGGGAAAAACATAAAAAGGAAAAGTAGGGTGCGGTTTCAATTTTGCAAAGAAGTGTTTCTTTTGTTGTATTTTTGTTTTGTTTTGTTTTGTTTTGTTTTGGAGTCCAAATTGGTATTTTGTTTTGCATTGAATTGACAAAGTTCGCCTGTGGAGTTTATTACCACCCAGATGTCACCAGAAAAAAGGTAGATATCTGACAGATTTTGTAGAAAAATGGCGACTGCTGGAAGGGAAACAAAAGAGGAGAACAAACAAAAAAAACCAACCAAGGCTTCACCTGACAGCGATAAGACAAAAGGGGACTCCCTTCCCCACTAACCCCCTCTGTGGTTTTTGGCGTTGTTGTGTCTTGTAAAAGAGCAACATCAACCAAAAAAAAAGGAAAAGTAATAAATATTCGCACCTCGCAAAGCAAGCAATATTGCTTCCGGCCCCAAAAGCTGATGAGATGAACTTAGGCACAGTGCTGGTTCAAAAAAAAAACCCCCCTCAGGGAAACCCTTATTTGCTGGTGTTGTTGTTGTTGTTGTTGTTTTTAATATAAATTGTTGGATTAGTGTTGCCTCGGTTGTGCGATCTCCATTTTCATTTTTTGTTATTGTGTCAACAATCAACTGCTAAAATGGTTGTTCTGTACTCAAAATATCACCCGAAAGGGCTAGGGTATGCACACAGAGACAGGGTTTTCCCTTCGTCACCGCCTATAATATACAGAGAAATAATAAGGAAAAGTATTGAATACAATAGTTGTTTCGTTTGCAAAATAGCAAAAAAAAAACCCATTTTCGTAGATCAAATTGAAAAGAAGAAAAAGGTAAAACACTCTCTCTGCAAAAAGCTTCCCCTCACAAAACTCACCAAAAAAAAGGGGAGGGTTTGACTTGAAATACAACAGCCCTCCTTGGTGCATGACCGGTGTACCGGGTGGACCCCCAACCATGCAGTCCACTACATCTATTTCGTGGTTTGCAGCTGATATGGAAAAAAAGGTAGAGTTGAAATACAAAGCCCTCCCGTGGCAGTGGACCTTGGTATGACCGGTGTACCCATTTCGTGGTTTGCATCTATAAAAAACACACAATCATCTAATTCTTGATAAGGTTTGCCCCATCTGTCAACATATGCGGTGGAACGGGAGCAAATGCCTCACCATACAGCGTCGATGAAGATGCAAGCTCGTGCGCACGGACAAAGTTTGCCCCGGGACCGAGCGGGCAGTGCACTTGGTCCAACTGGTCATCGTCGCTTTCTGAGTCGCTGTCACGCCCGCTGGCAATCCGGGTACAATGCTTCTGCACTTGGTTCACTAAAGTGTCAGGAAACTCTGGGTGCCCGTAGGGATCTGTTGTCAGCATTCGCACTATCTTCCGCCGCCTTCCGCTTCGCGAGCTTTTGCTTGACATCAACGCATTCTGCAAGAATATCCTCGGAAACACAGGGTCCACATGCTTGTTTAGATTCACCTTCTCCGCCGCCCCTGTTTCAAGAACCACCCAAAGCCGAAACAGCTCACGTTGTGGATGCTTAATCGCATCAGGGAGCAACGTTGCGAGGACCCTACCTAGCTCACGGTAAAGACTGTGCGATGGGGTGGACTGCTCGATAATGACAAGCCAGTGACCTTCGTTGACACATTCCAGCAGTTTTGCCAGGCATTTTGCGTGCGCACCGTCTGAAGCAGCTCCAATCCTCATGGTCTCCACCACCGTTCCCAATGACGCTGATAAGATGGAGAGCGATCCGTACGGCTCGCCTTCGACGTTCCCACGGCGTACCCACGAGGTACCTTCAATTTCGGTAGTATGCCAGATCAATGGTGTGCTCACATGGCTTTTGTTGTACATCCTCACAATATCTCGAGACACACCCTCGGGGCATGGGTCAGCGTATGCATCCTTCTTACTACAAAAATGCAGCTCCTTGCTTGGCTCGCTTGGAAGCACCGGCAGAACGTTGTTGCGTCCGGGGGATGGAGGCCTCGACGACGGCCCTGTACTGCGAAAGGCTTCCAGCTCTGCGCTGGGCCACTTCGCGTCAACGAGAACCCTAATACGCTCTTCGGTGAAACGCCCGCTAACACCGTACATTGTTTTTGAGGGGGTGTTTCTGGAAAAAGGGGTGGGTGGGAGTGGAGGGGGAAAGGCTAAAGAGAGAGAGAGAGAGAGGGAGGAGGTCGTTAAGAAAAAGTCGCGTCTCAATTCTCGCCGTTACTAGGAGCATCGCTGTTGCTTTCTTTTCCTGCGCTGAGTGATATGCTTAAGTTCAGTGCGTAGATCTGCAACTGCTGAGGTCGTTAAGAAAAAGTCACGTCTCAATTCGATCGGCCGTAAGACAAGTCCCACATTAGAGTCGCTCTTAAGCTTGCGCCTGGTCTTAAGAGGAGTGATGCATAGCACCGCACCTCAACCTATAAACCCCATATATTGTTATATTTATTGCTTGCGCCTAGTTATCCGTTTTTTTCCTTCATGTCTTTTGAGGAGGGGAAGAGGGGGGGGTTAGGGGGTCCGACTCCTAATAGACTTGTGTATAAAATTTCGTACCAAAAACTCATGATTAAACTTCTGGTCATTTCCAAGGCAACTGCGGGTGAAAAACACCCTCAGAGTGGGTCACAGAGGGCCTGTGGGCCGAAAAACGACCCAGAAGCCACCCCAGAATACCAAAAAATGGAAAAAAATAGTGAAAAAACGGCTTTTTGACGGTTTTGGCCATGTTGGGCAAAATAGCGATTTTTCAAGAAAAACCCAAAAAAACGGTTATTTTTTGACATCACAAAACCTCCTTTGGCACAAATATACCCCAAAAGTGGCCTGTGAGTCCATTCCAACCTGTTTTGGACATATTTGACACTTTTGGAAGTGTTTTTTTGGTGTTTTCACACTGAAAAACACCCCCATAAAACCCCCGGACCGCCCCCGGGACAGCACTGCCACCGTTTCTCGACCACATTCTCGGCCATATTTTTGCTTAAAACCCCCGAAAAAGGGCCCCCGGAACCCCAATCTTTCCAAATTTCCACCACATCCCCACCCAAACACCGCAAAAACACGACAGAAAATCCTCTTAAAAAACACACTTTTTTCAAAAAGGTAATCAGGCAGGTTCCATAATGACCTTTTTGAAAAAAGGTGTGTTTTTTAAGACGATTTTCTGTCGTGTTTTTGCGGTGTTTGGGTGGGGATGTGGTGGAAATTTGGAACTATCTGGGCTCCCAGGGTCCTTTTTCGGGGGTTTTTGGCCATTTCTTGACCCCTATATGGGTCAAACAGCATGCCGGAGTGCTGCCGGAGCGCTGCCATACCATTGCCATACCATTTTTTTTTTTTTGATGTAAAAACACCAAAAAAACACTTCCAAAAGTGTCAAATATGTCCAAAACAGGTTGGAATGGACTCACGGGCCACTTTTGGGGTATATTTGTGCCAAAGGAGGTTTTGTGATGTCAAAAAATAGCCGTTTTTTTGGTTTTTTCTTGAAAAATAGCTATCGTCAGACAGGTTCCATAATGACCTTTTTGAAAAAAGTGTGTTTTTTAAGACGACTTTCTGTCGTGTTTTTGCGGTGTTTGGGTGGGGATGTGGTGGAAATTTGGAACTATCTGGGCTCCCAGGGTCCTTTTTCGGGGGTTTTTGGCCATTTCTTGACCCCTATATGGGTCAAACAGCATGCTGGAATGCTGCCGGAGCGCGGTCAGGGTATTGCCAGGGTATTTTTTTTGACCTAAAAACACCAAAAAAACACTTCCAAAAGTGTCAAATATGTCCGAAACAGGTTGGAATGGACTCACGGGCCACTTTTGGGGTATATTTGTGCCAAAGGAGGTTTTGTGATGTCAAAAAATAACCGTTTTTTTGGTTTTTTCTTGAAAAAACGCTATTTTGCCCAAAATGGCCAAAACCGCCAAAAAGCCGTTTTTTCACTATTTTTTTCCATTTTTTTGTATTCTGGGGTGGCTTCTGGGTCGTTTTTCGGCCCACAGGCCCCCTGTGACCCACTCTGAGGGTGTTTTTCACCCGCAATTGCCTTGGAAATGACCAGAAGTTTAATAATGAGTTTTTGGTACGGTCATTTTACTCACAGTCGGACCCCCTAAGGGGGGGGAGGCTGGGTAAAAAAGGTGAGAGTTGGGTTGGTTTTTTTTGTCTTTTGTTTTGCTTTGCAGGATGCATCAAATAATTGGGGTGATTTGAGGGTACTTTTTACTCTTTTTTTGTGACTGTGTTTTGTGAATGTGGATTTTTCGTGGATTTTTGTAAATCGCATCAATTTTTGTAATATTTTTTTTCCGTGAAATGTGTTGTGAATTGTTGTGACTATGTTTGTGAGTAAAAGTACCCCTCAAATCACCCCACCAATAATAATGAGCCATATAAAACAAAAAAAGGTAGTTCTCGTTGGGTCTCGTGTTCGGTTTTATTTATGGGGGGGGGTGCTGTGAGTTTTGGGAGGTGGAGAAAGGGGGGTGTTCCGAAAGGAAGGCAGGAAGACACACGGTGCCCTTGATCGGAAATTTCACCCTGGCAATTTTTTTTTGTTCGATTTTAGACTACTATCACTAGATAGCAAGCCACGATTTAGCTTTCACAGGATCCTTAAAAGAGAGCAAATAGAAGGAGTACGCTTTGCAGTAGAAGGTTTCAATAAAATGTAATGAAAACAAAGGGGGGCGAATTACTTCACACAAAATAAAAATTAAAAATTTATGCACATACGCACACTGGCACAACACACCCGAGAAAATTTTTGTTTCTAGCAGGGCCTCACATAACAAATAAAAGTTGACCTGAAATACAGTCCTCTCGTGAACAGTGTACCATAAAAAGTTGGGAAGGTGATCCTAAGCCTCTCATTGCTTGGTGTCTTGAATGATAAAGAGCACTAAAAGGCTTTGAAGGCTCTTAGAGAAAAATTTTTTGTTTGATTTTTGACTACTATCACTTGGTAGTGGCCACGGTTTTTTCTTCACAGGATCCTTAAAAGAGAGCAAATAGAAGGAGCTCTTAGAGAAAAAATCTAAAAAGAAAGAAAAACAAATAAGTTGAGAAGAAGGCCTCAGGACCCCCGCTCTCAGAACTGCCGCTCTCACATTGTAGCACCCTTGCATAATTTAGTTGTATATACATGCATAGGTGTGCGGAGAGGAAAGCGACGCTTCCCTTAGGGGGAAAATGCGTATTTTACACTTTTGGTTGATTTTTTTAGACTATAAAATGTCTACTAGAAGATAGCAGACGTTTTTCTTCTTCTTCGCAGGACCCTCACATAGCAGGAAATGCGCGTTTTAAACAAAACTTCGTACCGTGAACGTGCTTGTTCACAGACGCCTTTAACAAAGTGAAGTTGATAGTGCAAACGCCTCTGGGACGCAGGCACTGACTAACACAAAAAAAAGGGGGGGAACAAAAAAACGTTTTTCGATGAACCTAAGTCACGATACTTAGCCACCTTGAAAAATATACCCTCCCCCCACACTGACGATACTTGAGGAGGGAATGACACACAGACACACTGCGCAATGCTATGGGATGGCTCTGGCGCGGGGATGTACAGTGTACGTACGGCGCTTGCTTCTGCCTGGTACAAATAACTTTGCCCACTACTAAATGGGAACAAAAAGATCTGTACTTTTTTTTATTTTGAAAACTCGGGAAACGCATTCTGCAATCATCCACACTTTTTAGAAGACCACATTGCTGTGAGAGCCCCCCGACCCGATCACTGACTGAACTGAACGTATCAATACCCAAAAACACACACACCCCCCTTCCCCCGCAAGAGAATACAACAAACAGCACACACTCGCAGTGCAGTGCGGTGACTGCAGCACAACTTGTCTCGCCACATAGGCGCACACACGCAAACTACCAGTGTTCACCAGTGTTCACCAGTGTTCACCAGTGTTCACCAGTGTTCACCAGTGTTCACCAGTGTTCACCAGTGTTCACCAGTGTTCACCACCCCACATCCGAGGAGAGAGAACAGAGCTGCGAACACAATACAAGACACCACCCAAAGACACGACTGCACACACCACTCCTTCTGATGAACGAGGTTTCTACAAGACAAAGCACCCGGCTGTGAGTTGATAAAGCAAACATGAGCGAAGCATTTCAATAACACTCGGGAAGGGGACAAATATTTCTGGCCTCTTTTTCACCACCCACCCACCACACCAAAAAAACGTCTGTTCTACCCCCCCAACCCACCCACCCCCCTGCTGGCTATTGTGCACTGTGGCCTAATTTTTTTTACCATCAGAAAATCTCACAACCTCTGATGCACAACACACAACACACACGACGTTGAAGTAACTTACTTTACTTGTGGTTTTACTTGTGGTTTTACATGTAATAATTTTTACTTGTGGTCACAAGTAATTACTTGTGACCACAAGTAACTTTTACTTGTGCACAAGTAATTTTTTACTTGTGCACAAGTAACTTTTTACTTGTGCACACGGTGCGCTGGTCAGAGATCTGACCAGGTACCCAGGTACCCAGGTACCCAGGTACCCAGGTACCCAGGTACCCAGGTACCCAGGTACCCAGGTACCCAGGTACCCAGGTACCCAGGTACCCAGGTACCCAGGTACCCAGGTACCCAGGTACCCAGGTACACGGTACACTGTGTACAAGGAAAAAAGTCGTGAAAGAGCAACCACAGCTCCACATGACAAACACAAAAGTGTCCAGTCACGTGGGGCATTCATGCACTGAGGAGATAATGATCCAACAATTTACAAGAAAGATTACTTAACCTACTGCTGGAAGTTGCCAGGTCGTAGTAACACACAAAGTGTGCCTCCGTTCGGGAAGACCGGATATTCTAGAGACCAAAAAGGCCTCAAGAATATCTTCCGGTAGTCAAGGTATAACCGAATGAACGGCCCAAGACCCCCGTGGAGAAGTTAAATGTTGTAATGCTATCAAGTAGAAACTGCGACCACTGTCTTACCCTCCTCAATACATGGTGGAAGATGTCTTTGACAACAAATATCCTGTACCCAGGTACCCATATTCCCAGACCCACGCAGTACCATGTCGCAGTACTACGCAAAATTTACCACCAGACCCTGTCTTCGTGCACCTTAAGTACAACGCCGCAGACAGGCCAAACATGCGTTGGACTCAGAGGAATGCCCGCTGTGCAGGTATCATGAGAACCAACTCCCAGCAACAAGGGGCGCCTTTTGGCGGGCGTTGTTGAGGGTGTTTGGGGTGCAAAGTTTTCCACAATTTTGATGCGCGGGTACAGAAGTGTTGTCTTGTTCTTTCATCTCTAAGGAATGTAAATGTCAATCGCGTTTAACTACCACTAGGGCTTGTTCAGTGAACCCACGAGGGGTCGAAGGGGGTTGGTTATCCCGTATCTATCAAAGGTTGTGTCGACCAGGCGAATCCACTATGTTACGCTGTACGGGTTAAATCCGAAGAAATAACGCTTTAGCAGCCGCAGGAAGTTTGTTAAAAAGAGTGCCTCACGCTACACAAACCACCACCCGCGATTGACTTAGATGTTATAACAAAGAGAATTCAGAACAAAACAACACCCTGCCCCATACACACTAAATTGTCATGCTTCGAGAGCATGCCTGGGCCAAAATTACTGTGACAAAAAGGCAACAAGACCACCCACAAGGAGTGTGAAATGTGCACTGGATTTCTGGGGGAACGCAATATTTTCTTGTGCCTCGTCCTCCGCAAGCAGAGGACAGACTTTCCGGAAGGTTTCCAAAGTCGAATTTCTTGCACTAGCCATGCTCCCTGGGTTAAATGGCAATAGCAGTGACTGACAAAATGTTCCCACCCCCCTTCATCCGCAAACTCAGTATTGATGCAGGTGCACCCCCCACCTTCCCCCCCCTCCCCCAGCTACACTTTGAACAAAAACCCGATGAGATGTTTTCTTTTTTTCCCTTTTTCCTCACTACTGTCTTAACTCCAAGCTGTTTGGATTGCACTGGAGGCTTCGGCTATGTTCATGTCGAAGCCTTGGTGCACTTCGATGTTGGCGTTGAAGGTCGCAAAGTTGGAGAGAACACTGCGCCAGAGGCCTGCGGTGGACTTCTTAAGGAGCTCCTTCTCGGCCGTGAAGGTCATCTTCTCGAGGTTCGCCTGCTTGCTGAACTTCGCAAGGCGCTCCTCCAGCTCGGCCTCCTGCGCCGCATCCTTCTTCTCCTTCTTGTTCGCCAGCGCCGCCTTGAAGCTCGCTTCAGTCAGCGCCACATTGTTAAAATGCGCCACACACTTCTTCGCACTCTCAAACCACCCACGGATAATCTGCAAATCACTCAGAATGTGGAACAGACGCTTCTCCTGCTCCGGCGTGAAGTCCACAAGCGTCTCGAAGAGCGCCTCGCTGGAGAAGTCGATTGCATCAATGACAGGGTCCCTCGGGAGTGGGTGGTACAGGTGGCTGTACGGGACGAACGAGCCTGTGATGGTGAGAGGTGGCAATGAGGAGGAGGGGTGGTGATAGTTGTGACAATAGTGACAATAGTGACAATAGTGACAATAGTGACAATGGTGACAATGGTGACAACAATAACGACACTGAGCTAGCTCTATGCACATACATCCCGTACGGCCGTTTGTGCCCTGGAAATATCTCTCGCCGCAGATGGCCCCGTCGCAGTTGCCGCCTCTTTTGCTGAGCCACTGGATGCCTGCGTGCACTTCGGAGGACTGTTGTGTTGGTGCGTTGTGTTGTGTTGCATTGAGCTGTTGATCTATAGCTCTGAGGCACCGCCATAGCACCACTCGTAACCATATTGAGTTAAGATGGTACGAAAATTTGGGTACACATGGATTGTGGATATATATTTTTGCCTTTTGTCTTTGAAAACTTAGTTGTAGTGTAGACACCCGAGGATGAGCTCCACTGATTTTTTTTCCTATTTTTACCGTCTGCGTAATCCTGCACCATGCATCAAAGAAGTTTGTACAAAAAAATCCTTTTTTCTGGCATACCTGAGGATGGGGGAGATTCCCCACCCACATAGCTGTCCCAACCTGACCGTTCTTGAAACAGACCCTGTTTATGTGTTGGTTTTTTGTTATGCCGACAATCACGCGTACGGAGCAATCATCGCCATTTACACGCCTTCTAACAATGAGCACCGAACACCTTCCTCATGACACACACACATGGACGTGACAACTCTCGCAATACATGCTGGTCTGACCTTTTCGGAGGAAAATACAATACACTTGACCCCAGAGCGGCTAGGACCTCACACAAGACATCAAAAAATAGAAAACGACTTCAGGATATGACAGTTAAATGAAATAAAGAAAACACTTTTTCGTGTATCGCACCGCAAAAGGTTTGTGTTTTTCACTGATGAATGTGAGTGATGTTAGTGGGAAAACAATACGCTAAAGCGGGCACGCACCATCCGTCGTTTTCCATTTCTATTCGTCAATGCTTGATAACACAAAAAAAAATAGTTAAAACGTACCAAAACACATCTCAGTCAAGCTCATGCAAAAGAAAACCCCCCCCTTTTCCCCCATTCCCCACCCCACTACCCCTCACATACAATGACCCCACTGCGAGATCTGACTCTGCATAGCCACGTGTAGACCACTCGGCGACACCTGAGTGGTAGTCTGGTTGCTTCTCATGCACACGCGACTGCGTCTGCAGGTAGTAGTTCCCCATCTTCGCACGGAGCAGCTCGACTAAGGGCTGCGACCCCTGAATGTACGTTGCGAGGTCTGCTGTTACTGGGTTTGGTTCGGCATCTTTGACCGGCCCTCCGGTAACCTTACCCTTGAGCCAGGAGAAGGCGTTCTTTGTCTGATACGCTGCGTTGCGGCGGGAGTCCTCAGGACGGAGACGCTGGCGCACAGCTTCGTCATGCATTTGCTTTGTCTTATCCCTTAGGGTAGAGAACTGCGAATCGCTTATACACGAGAGGAAGCCGCGCAGGATGGTGCCCTCCCTCAGCGCGGGGTGCGACGCAATGTAGTTCATAAAGTACTGCAGCTCCCTGCGGCGTTCAATGACCAGGAGTGGCGGGGGCTCGTCCTCAGAAGGGTCGGACATGAAATTCAGCAGCTTCTCTGCGGCCATCGAGGCATCCTTAGGTGGGGTCGGCGGGATGATGACGGAAGGGTACTCTGTGGTCAACGCCTGCTTGAGCCAATCAAATTTGCTGTACCTGAAGGGGAGAGAGAGAGAGATTTTCATAATATTTTTCCCATTTTTGTAAGTAGGAATCAATGAAGTAATCAACGAGGTACGCTTTTTTTTTCATTCGCTTTTGTAAAGGGTGACTCTGATACGGTGTTACCGAATGCACCATTTTGATTAAACTGTAAGAAGCACCAGAGGCCCATGATGCTGGCTTTGGTGAGAAAATGTGGGGTGGGGGGTAATGGCAGTATTGTGATCGGAGCCCATTGGAATACGCAAAATACAGTCTGACTGTATTTTGATGTATTTTGCGCATTCCAATGGGCTCCCAGCACAATACTGCCACCATTAGGGGGAGGGGTGTTTTATCTCAGCAAACCTGTACTGTCTGCTGATGGCAACGGGGCCTGCAGGAGTGCCCTGCGACTCTGCGTGCTCCATCTGTGTGTAGAACGGGAGAGAGGTGTTGAGTGTGATGTGGTAGATCCAGACGCCGTCTGCGAGAGTGGTGCGGTCGATGGTGAAGTGCATGACGCTGCGCTCGACAGGGAGGAAGAGGCAGCTGTCGGTGTAGGCAATCGTGGCGGCGGGCATCTTGTCGTTTTCGTACAAGAACTCATCCCGCGGGTCTGCGGGACTCTCTGACACAGGTGCGGGTTGTGCTTCTGTAGCTTCTACTGCTGCTGCTGGTGTTGGTTCTGCTGCTGGTGTTGGTGCTGGTGTCACATCAGTCAGCGGGTCCGCTTGTGACTCCACAACCTGCTCCACATCCTCCTGTCTCTCCTCGGAGTGTGTCGAGGAAGGTGGCATTAGTGTTGTGTACGTAAAGTTTGTTCCGCCTCTGAGGGGGGTTGCAGGGGGTGAAGGGGTTGAAGGGGTTGAAGGGGTTGAAGGGGTTGAAGGGGTTGAAGGGGTTGAAGGGGTTGAAGGGGTTGAAGGGGTTGAAGGGGTTGAAGGGGTTGAAGGGGTTGAAGGGGTTGAAGGGGTTGAAGGGGTTGAAGGGGTTGAAGGGGTTGAAGGGGTTGAAGGGGTTGAAGGGGTTGAAGGGGTTGAAGGGGTTGAAGGGGTTGAAGGGGTTGAAGGGGTTGAAGGGGTTGAAGGGGTTGAAGGGGTTGAAGGGGTTGAAGGGGTTGAAGGGGTTGAAGGGGTTGAAGGGGTTGAAGGGGTTGAAGGGGGTGAAGGGGGTGAAGGGGGTGAAGGGGGTGAAGGGGGTGAAGGGGGTGAAGGGGGTGAAGGGGGTGAAGGGGGTGAAGGGGTTGAAGGGGTTGAAGGGGGTGAAGGGGTTGAGGGGTCTCTCGATATATATAAGAGCAACAAGCAAAAAACGCAAATCCGAATAAAAAACCCTACCGCCCCAATCTTTTAATTTTTTGGCAAACACTATGCGAAGTTAACGTACGGAGGGTGAGACCGGGGAAACACAAAAAATCCTGATGAGTGAGTGAATGATTTTTAATGAGTTTCCCCTGTTACCCTCTTCCAACCTTGCAGATGCAAGTGGACAATAAACATGCAGGACGCGAAGCCTAAAATATATAATCGAGAGACCCCCAAGACGCAGCAGAGCTGCTTAAACAAGTTTACTAGGGAAGGGGTTGAAGGGGTTGAAGGGGTTGAAGGGGTTGAAGGGGTTGAAGGGGTTGAAGGGGTTGAAGGGGTTGAAGGGGTTGAAGGGGTTGAAGGGGTTGAAGGGGTTGAAGGGGTTGAAGGGGTTGAAGGGGTTGAAGGGGTTGAAGGGGTTGAAGGGGTTGAAGGGGTTGAAGGGGTTGAAGGGGTTGAAGGGGGTGAAGGGGTTGAAGGGGTTGAAGGGGTGGAGATCTGAGATAGATACAGATTACCTAAAAAGACCCGCGAGGGATGAACAGCAATGAAAAATGACAGAGAGGGAAGGGGGATACTTTTTATCTCGAAAAAGAGGCGCTACGATGAGGGGCGGATGTGGAGGCCGAACCAACCCAAAACAAAATACAACAAAAAAAAAAAAAACCTGATGAAGATGGTGGTGGTATGGTGAGGGTTCCTCTGCACACTATTCTGCCTAATAGACAGCATGCGTGCCACGTCAAAACAAAGAATAGGAAATCTCTATCAAAGATCTCCCAACTCGCAGCGAAGCTGCTCCGCTAAAGCGGGATGAGATCGAAGGGGTTCAAGGGGTGGAGATCTGGTACAGAGAGTGATCCATACGATGAGGTCCTGAAAGCGCAACAAAAATAATGTGAGGAAAACACACCGGGGAAACAAATTTGTGGAAAAAATTCCCTGATGAAGGGTGGTGCGTTTTGTCTTTCCCCGTTCCAACCTTTGCAGAGCAAAGAGGTAATAAAAGCAAAAAATGGACCCAAACATATTATATCATCTACTGTAACACCAGATCTCCCCATGTCGCAGCATAGCTGCTTTAACAAGTTAACTGGGGATGAAGGGGTTGAAGGGGTCTTTTGGGGGTGGGGGTACTTAATAGGGTCTTCGGTTATTGTTGCTGGGATCCAGCAGGGGGTTTTTTCAGTCTTTTGGTGCCAGAACACCGTGGGTGGACCCGCGGCTGATCCCCCTAGACAGAGATGGCGTGCGAAGAGTTTTCTTTGCATTCTTCTTCGCATTCGGGGGGGAAAGCTAAAAGGGGTTTCTTGGGGGTGTTTTGAGGGTCTTGGGTTGTTTTGCTGGTACCCTGGGGTATATTCACTACTCTCCCCTCCCCTGGTCACACATCACTCACTGTTGTGTGGGTACAGATGTCTCGTCACAATGATGCCATCTCGTTGCATGGCCACAACAACACGTGAACATGGCGATATCGCAAATGACTTACCAAAGATTAGAGGTATCACATGCACACAGGACATGGTCGCCACATCATACTGGTGCAGGTGTGTATCGTAATCATAATAGTTGTAACTACCAGCAGGAAAATCAGATTCTGCATCTACCCTCATCACAAGGTACTTCCCACACGGGGTGAACTGCATGCCGCAGAAGTAAGTGCCTATGTCCTGTGCAAAGCTGCCCATAGCCACACCACTCCAATCATAGAGCTGTACTTTGTCAGAGGTCCCCACAGCAAAAACAGAGCCAGACCGTGAAAGCGCCACTCCTGCGTACTGCCTCACGGGACACCACCTCTCCTCAGGCACACATGCCACAGCTTCACCTGTGTTCACACCCCACAGACGTACGTTCTTCTCCTTCCAGGAGGAGGTGATCACCCACCCACCACAGTCCGACACAGCCACCTCCCTGCAGCTTTCGTGCGAGAGAGTGCGGAGCAACGTCAGGTCTTCGTCATACACATAGATATCTCCGCCCTTCGAGACAACAACACCGCCACACGCAAACACTGAAAGCGAGGTGTCGTCGACTTTGCGGAGCACCTCCCCACCCGGAAGCGCAACCTTGAGAAGGTGACGCCCACACGCCAGGTAGCAGCGTGTCTTGCACTGCGAGATGGCAGGCGCACCGAACACTTCATTGTCCGCTTCAAACGAGAAGACAGTGTCGAAGGTTTCTGTGTCGAAGCCGCCAACATGCCTACTCCGGTCCTTACTATAGACGCAGAGCGTTCCACAACGCGACAGCGACAACCTATCTTCCTTCTGTAGACGGTGCTCAGCAGGACACTTGATGTCGGCAAAGCGAGGGCGGGCAAGCACGATCTGCACCCCTGCACCAAACGCAGTGTCCTGCAGACGGCACGTCCCCTCCAGCACCTGCGTGCCGATGCGCATCTCGACAGACGCAGGCGAGACAGCAAGCGCCGTGCACGCAACCTCCTTTGCCGCTGCAACGTCCGCCTCGCACGGCACCTCCACTGTCGCAGTCACGCCTGACTCTTCCAGCACAAAGGTCACATCCATTGTTTTGTCTTCTTCTTGTTGCCCCTCTGTGAGGAGATGAGTAGGGGGTGGATAGCTAGGGTAATTCCTTCACAAAAAGCTGTCCAAAGTATTATTTTGTACTTAGGCGTTTTCCGGCATTTTTTTTATTTTTTTTTTATTTTTTATTTCCCCCTTTTTTTCCTCCCAGAATTTTGGGGTTGGGGGCTCTCGCGTGAATTGGTACAATACAATATTGTTTCAAACGTTTCAATTGTCGGCAGCGCATGCAGCATTCAATGATTCGTCCATGAGACTGACCACAGATTTGATAACTAGTTCAATTACGGATACTTCAGGTGGCGACCAATTAGCACAATACAATGTTGTTTCAAATGTTTCAAGTGCCACTTGCGCCTGCGGCACGATCACAGATTACAGAAATGGTTTAATTATGGCAAGATTTACATCTGGAACAGAATTGTGTGGGGAGGGCTTGGATGGGAAGAATAGAGGAAATGAAAAATTGGAAAGGGTCTGGGGTGGTGTGGTATCTTTGTTGGTCGAAGAAGGAAGAGAAACTGACAAAACAGAGTGCTTGCAAATATTACACAACTTGTGAAAAGGCTAAATCGGAACAAATAGAAAGAATCGCAACAGAAAAGCTTTGGAGAGGATGCTTGCATTGTTCACTCAAGAACACCTAGAAAGGCTGATACTTTAACATTTACTCTGATCAGCAGGCTGCTGAGAGGGGTGTGGCATAACTTGAAATGAAGACAAGGCGAGAGAGAAACAATTCGTGAAAAAAAAAAACAAAAGTGGCCTTTAATGTTAATGAAAGGCCCTCACAAAGTGGACTTAAGAATTTTCAGACATAACCGACGACTGCAAAGATCCACACTATTTAAAAAAGGATGAAGTTCAACTACCTGACTCGGTCCTGAGACAATAACCCCAGTCTCTCTGAACTCATACCCCCCTCTATTTCCCCCACTGTCGCCGATACTGCCTCCATCAGACAATCTTATAAAGAACACGTTACCCCCTTACACAATTCAGGCAGAAACACATCAAAACATCGAATCTGGAGCAGAATCTGGGTTCAATTGTGAGACGCATATTAGTTTTCATCAATTTTCGTAATTTTCCGCAACAAAATCGGGCCCCCTTACACAATTCAGGCAGAAACACATCAAAACATCGTATCTGGAGCAGAATCTGGGTTCAATTGTGAGGCGCTTATTGGTTTTCAATAATTTTCGTAATTTTCCGCAACAAAATCGGGGCCCCTTACACAATTCAGGCAGAAACACATCAAAACATCGCATCTGGAGCAGAATCTGGGTTCAATTGTGAGACGCATATTTGTTTTCATCAATTTTCGTAATTTTCCGCAACAAAATCGGGCCCCCTTACACAATTCAGGCAGAAACATACCAAAACATCGCATCTGGAGCAGAATCTGGGTTCAATTGTGAGGCGCTTATTGGTTTTCAATAATTTTCGTAATTTTCCGCAACAAAATCGGGCCCCCTTACACAATTCAGGCAGAAACATACCAAAACATCGCATCTGGAGCAGAATTTGGGTTCAATTGTGAGGCGCTTATTGGTTTTCAATAATTTTCGTAATTTTCCGCAACAAAATCGGGCCCCCTTACACAATTCAGGCAGAAACACATCAAAACATCGTATCTGGAGCAGAATCTGGGTTCAATTGTGAGGCGCTTATTGGTTTTCAATAATTTTCGTAATTTTCCGCAACAAAATCGGGGCCCCTTACACAATTCAGGCAGAAACACATCAAAACATCGCATCTGGAGCAGAATCTGGGTTCAATTGTGAGACGCATATTTGTTTTCATCAATTTTCGTAATTTTCCGCAACAAAATCGGGCCCCCTTACACAATTCAGGCAGAAACATACCAAAACATCGCATCTGGAGCAGAATCTGGGTTCAATTGTGAGGCGCTTATTGGTTTTCAATAATTTTCGTAATTTTCCGCAACAAAATCGGGCCCCCTTACACAATTCAGGCAGAAACATACCAAAACATCGCATCTGGAGCAGAATTTGGGTTCAATTGTGAGGCGCTTATTGGTTTTCAATAATTTTCGTAATTTTCCGCAACAAAATCGGGCCCCCTTACACAATTCAGGCAGAAACACATCAAAACATCGTATCTGGAGCAGAATCTGGGTTCAATTGTGAGGCGCTTATTGGTTTTCAATAATTTTCGTAATTTTCCGCAACAAAATCGGGGCCCCTTACACAATTCAGGCAGAAACACATCAAAACATCGCATCTGGAGCAGAATCTGGGTTCAATTGTGAGACGCATATTTGTTTTCATCAATTTTCGTAATTTTCCGCAACAAAATCGGGCCCCCTTACACAATTCAGGCAGAAACATACCAAAACATCGCATCTGGAGCAGAATCTGGGTTCAATTGTGAGGCGCTTATTGGTTTTCAATAATTTTCGTAATTTTCCGCAACAAAATCGGGCCCCCTTACACAATTCAGGCAGAAACATACCAAAACATCGCATCTGGAGCAGAATTTGGGTTCAATTGTGAGGCGCTTATTGGTTTTCAATAATTTTCGTAATTTTCCGCAACAAAATCGGGCCCCCTTACACAATTCAGGCAGAAACACATCAAAACATCGTATCTGGAGCAGAATCTGGGTTCAATTGTGAGACGCATATTTGTTTTCATCAATTTTCGTAATTTATCGCAACAAAATCGGGCCCCCTTACACAATTCAGGCAGAAACAGACCAAAACATCGCATCTGGAGCAGAATCTGGGTTCAATTGTGAGGCGCTTATTGGTTTTCAATAATTTTCGTAATTTTCCGCAACAAAATCGGGCCCCCTTACACAATTCAGGCAGAAACAGACCAAGACATCACATCTGGAGCAGAATCTGGGTTCAATTGTGAGACGCTTATTCGTTTTTATCAATTTTCGAAATTCTTCACCAAGACCCCTCAAACGATTGTCCGATGGGTCACTCAACAGCTCTCCTACCTGTAAAGGTAGGAGCCTGGGCCTTGTGACCCCAGGTGGCGTTTTACCCCACAGAACTACGCAGCGGTTGCCGCATAATCCCTCAGCATCAATTCAGAAGTACACATCGTTAAGAAATTTGCCTGCGGTGGGTTAGTGGATTTTGGTGGATATGTGCATTTTTATGATACGCTGGGTGTGGAAAAAAATATATAAAAACATCTTTTGTTTGGACATATGGGTGTCAGAACGACGTTGTGGAGAGAATGTTGGGTGGGAGGCAGTATTTTACATGATATTTGGCCACTTTGAAAAATCATGAAAATCACGTGAAAAACGCCATTGTACTCGGCCCCTACAGAACCATGTATTTTTTTTTGTATTTTTTTTCCCACAAAAAGCGAAAAAAAGTGGTGGGACACTGCGGGACACTGGAAAAAATGTGTTTTGGGGCACACCCGTGTGTTTTCTGTGTACTTAGAGAATTTTCGAGAAATATTAATACTTTGGACAGGGGTTCATGGTAGCTAGCCATCCCCTAAGATGAGGTGTGGGTTGTTTGTGGGTCTGTGGTGGTTCTCGTTGTGAGGTGACGAATGGAAAATGATACTCAGCATCGCGATCTGTCACCCACACGAGAGCGCCGCATGGGCAGCGTGTGAGGTGGGCGACTTGTGGCAGTCTAACAAGAGAAAAGCAACAGGGCTGAAAGGGGAGTTTCTTGGGGGTGTTTTGAGGGTCTTGGGTTGTTTTGCTGGCACCCTGGGTTGTATGCACCACCTCCCCTGGTCACACATCACTCACTGTTGTGTGGGTACAGATGCCTTGTCACAATGATGCCATCTGATTGCATAACCACAACAACACGTGAACACGGTGATATCACAAATGACGAAACATGAGTTGGCGGTATCACACGCACACAGGACATGGTTGCCACATCATACTGGTGCAGCATGAGTGATGCCTGCACCACAAGGTACTTCCCACATGGGGTGAACTGCATGCCCCAGATATCCCCGTCCACAGCAAAACTGCGAAGAGCCACACCACTCCAATCATAGAGCTGCACGATGCCACGTCCCTCCACAGCAAAGACAGAGGCAAACCGTGAAAGCGCCAGTACACACCACGCCCCCGCAGGCACACATGCCACAGCTTCACCTGTGTTCACATCCCACAAACGTACGTTCTTCTCCTTGTCGGAAGAGGTGATCACCCACCCACCACAGCCCGACACTGCCATGTCCCAGCACCCTTCGTGCGAGAGAGAGCGGAGCAACGTCAGGTCTTCGTCATACACAGAGACGCCGTCTTTGCCCTTCGAGACAACACTGCCGCACGCAAACACTGACTCTGACCCCGAGTAGCCGTGGACTTTGCGGACCACCTCCCCACCCGGAAGCGCAACCTTGAGAAGGTGATCTTCACACCGCAGGTAGCAGCGTGTCTTGCACTGCGAGATGGTAGGCGGACCTAGCACCATATGGGGTATGTTGAACTCCAAGACACAGGCAAAGGTTTCTGTGTCGAAGCCAACAACATTCGTATCGCAAACATAGATGCAGAGCGTTCCACAACGTGACAGCGACATCGCTACTTGCCTCGATGACCTCTCGAAATTGTACTGAGCAGGACACTTGATGTCGGCAAAGCGAGGGCAGGCAAGCACAACCTGCACCCCTGAATCAAACGCAGTGTCCTGCAGACGGCACGTCCCCTCCAGCACCTGCGTGCCGATGCGCATCTCGACAGACGCAGGCGAGACAGCAAGCGCCGTGCACGCAACCTCCTTTGCCGCTGCAACCTTCGCCTCGCACGGCACCTCCACTGTCGCAGTCACACCTGACTCTTCCAGCACAAAGGTCACATCCATCATATTGTTAAGGGCTCTGTTGTGTTTGATGTGATGGTTGGTGTCACTTCGCAACGACAAATAAGAAGGTTGGTGGGTTAAATACGTGCTTCAACAACCTCTGACAAAGCAAGCAATTTGAAGATACCCTGCGGCAAACACACAGTCATTGTGGTTTGACAAGGATCCACAGTCCCAGTAGTGGGCTGGACCTAAAACTGCATCCGGGGGTCCTTTCGTGGCACTTCCTCCAGAAACCCTGTGAAGGTCTTGGCCTGAGGATGAAAAGTGCTGGGATGGCTAACCCTGGGAAACGAAGGTGGTCACACACTGTGGAGGTACACACCTGATCCATAATGAGTCAACACTATGCAGCGTCTGTGCATAACGTCCAGCTCAGGCGAAAAGAAGAGAAAGTGCGAAAAGAAGTGACTCGAGATACAATCTTGTTGCCTTGCCCTGGCAGTGTACCTTTTGGTGCGTGACCAGAACACCGTGGGTGGACCCGCGGCTGATCCCCCTAGACATAGATGGCGTGCGAAGAGTTTTCTTTGCATTCTTCTTCGCATTCGAGGGGGAAAGCTAAAAGGGGTTTCTTGGGGGTGTTTTGAGGGTCTTGGGTTGTTTTGCTGGTACCTTGGGGTATATTCATCACCACCCTCCCTCCCCTCCCCTGGTCACACATCACTCACTGTTGTGTGGGTACAGATGTCTCGTCACAATGACGGCATCTCGTTGCGTCTCTGATTCCACAGCCACAACAACACGTGAACATGGCGATATCGCAAATGACTCACCATAGATTCGAGGTATCACATGCACACAGGACATGGTCGCCACATCATACTGGTGCAGGTGAACTTCGTAAGCATAATGATCGTGACCAGCAACGATAGAATCAGATTGCGCAACTACCCTCATCACAAGGTACTTCCCACACGGGGTGAACTGCATGCCGCAGAAGTAAGTGCCTGTGTCCGGTGCAAAGGTGCTCATAGCCACACCACTCCAATCAAATAGGTGCACTTTGTCAGAGGTCCCCACAGCAAAAACAGAGCCAGACCGTGAAAGCGCCACTCCTCCGTACCGACTCCCATCCCACCGCTCCACAGGCACACATGCCACAGCTTCACCTGTGTTCACATCCCACAAACGTGTGTTCTTCTCCTTGTCGGAAGAGGTGATCACCCACCCACCACAGTCCGACACAGCCACCTCCCTGCACCTTTCGTGCGAGAGAGAGCGGAGCAACGTCAGGTCTTCGTCATACACATCGATATCTTTGCCCTTCGAGACAACAACACCGCCACACGCGAACACTGAGTACGAGGAGTCGTCGAGTTTGCGGAGCACCTCCCCACCCGGAAGCGCAACCTTAAGAAGGTGACGCCCACACGCCAGGTAGCAGCGTGTCTTGCACTGCGAGATGGCAGGCGCACCGAACACTTTCAATGCGTCCGCTTCAAACGAGAAGACAGTGTCGAAGGTTTCTGTGTCGAAGCCGCCAACATGCCTACTCCGGTCCTGACTATAGACGCAGAGCGTTCCACAACGCGACAGCGACAACCTATCTTCCTTCAGTAGACTGTGCTCAGCAGGACACTTGATGTCGGCAAAGCGAGGGCGGGCAAGCACAACCTGCACCCCTGCATCAAACGCAGTGTCCTGCAGACGGCACGTCCCCTCCAGCACCTGCGTGCCGATGCGCATCTCGACAGACGCAGGCGAGACAGCAAGCGCCGTGCACGCAACCTCCTTTGCCGCTGCAACGTCCGCCTCGCACGGCACCTCCGCTGTCGCAGTCACGCCTGACTCTTCCAGCACAAAGGTTACATCCATCATATTGTTAAGGGGTCTGTTGTGTTTGATGTGATGGTTGGTGGTGTCACTTCGCAACGACAAATAAGAAGGTTGGTGGGTTAAATACGTGTTTCAACAAACTCTGATAAAGAAAGCAATTTGAAGATACCCTGCGGCAAACACACAGTGGTGTAGAAGGAACAGGATGAGGATGCCAGGCAGTGTAGCTACCTCAGATGCTGTGCGTTTGGCAAGTTGCAGTGTCTCCAGCTCAGGCGAAAAGACGAGAAAGTTTTGTTTGATTTTAGACTACTATCACTAGATAGCAACCACGATTTTGCTTCACAGGATCCTTAAAAGAGAGCAAATAGAAGGAGCACCCTTCAAGCAGAAGGAGTACGCTTTGCAGTAGGAGGTGGCAGAGTCCTTTTTCTATTTTATTTTGTTTGGGGGGTGATTTGTTTGTACCTATACAAAGGCCTTTTGCACAAATGTGTCTGCGGTCACCTCATACAGAGACACCCACGCGAACTTCCTTTAGCAGTGTTTGCAGAAGAATGCTTCCGTATTGACCTTCGGGACAAAAACAGTTGACAACTTCATGCATATTGGAGTGGCCAATCCTCCTGTAGCATGGAAAAAGGCGTACTAGCAGTGGAATCATAGAGTGAGAAAAACAGCAATAAAAATGGATAAGGGCACGGTAACTTTTTTTCTTGGTAAGCGTCAGAGCACTTCTCAAAAAAAAAGTACGCACGCACGCAAAAAAAAATTATGCAGTAAAAAAAATTATGAGTGGTGAAAAAAATTATAGAGGAAAATTACAGTGGGGGAAATACAGGTACCAAAAATATTTTCCCACCAATTTTTGCCCACAAAAAATCGGGGGAATTTTTTTTTTTTTTGATTTCGGCTCTCAGGAGTCTGTGTGTGCTGTGATGGGGTCAATTTGCGCTGAAAAATGTACATTTTTTTTACCTAAAATACATTGTTGAGTTATTGAGGGCCCCCCTTTATAATTTTTTTTTCTGCATAATTTTTTTCCTGGAATCTCAAAAAAAAAGTACGCACGCAGACGCTTACCAAAAATAAAAATTACCGTGCCCTAAACCCAAAAAAGGTAGAACAGTGAAAAGAAAGCGTAACGGGGAGACACAAAAAAAAAGGGGGGACTTCGTAGCTCAGCCGCCCCATTGCGCTTCATGGAGATTAGGTTCTTTCAAAACTCAGCTAGATGAAGGTCATTTGCTCACATGGGGGGTGCAACTCACCCGTCCTATGGACTGTTGCCCCAAAAGGCGACAAGTCTAAATAAAGTGCCGTGTTTTGTTTTATGAAAACGTAGTTGTTTTAGTGTCGACACCCGAGGATGAACCCCACTATACTACACACGTTTTATTATTCCTTCCTTCAAAACTTCGCACACAACGCTTTTGGTTGGGAGACACACAGGGTGCCAGGTTCTATGATATGCACGGAACTACCCTGCACCTGTTTGTCATATTGTTCCAATGAAATACATGGCGAAACTTTTTGCACTCGAAACTAGGGAAATAGTGACAGCAGCAGGGGTTTTGAATTTGATACGTTTGTATATTTTTCTGATGTATGTCCAAGACAAGAGATACGTAAGAAGAGCAGCACGCCGATTGGCTGTGTACTGACAGAGCTAAAAGAAGCATGTGTTCATGCTCCAGAGGGAGGGGTCAGAGAAACGTCCATAAGAACGCCGCATAGAGCGTGGCAGAAATATCGTAAGAAAAACACGTGACACACAACAAGCATCCAGTACCCGATGCGGCATCTGTGCACGTGGATTGGACAGTCCAATCCACGAGATCAACCAGGATTGTAACATAAGTACCACAGGTACATAAATAGGAAAAGTAGGAGTGCGGTTTCAATTTATATTCATGTAACAGCTCGGCGGCTGTATATTGATTAAGCAGGTAAGCCAATGAGGGATAACTTTTGAAGAAGAAAGCAGGGAGCGGAGGGCAAGAACGCTTTTTGATAAAAATGAGCGAACACAAAAACCAGCGCGTGTGGAAGAAAATAGGAGAGGAAAAATATTTTCTCTGATTGAAAGTGGTGTTTACGTTTTCGGGTACGAGGTGGAGAATAAAATCTGTTCGATAAAAGAATCGCAAGCTTATTGTTTTATCTTCTTCATAATAAATATAAACAAAAACGCGCATAGTATTTAACAAAAAAAGAGAAAGTGCAAAAAGAAGTGACTCGAGACACAATGCCTTGCCCTGGCAGTGTACCTTTTGGTGCGTGACCAGAACACCGTGGGTGGACCCGCGGCTGATCCCCCTAGACATAGATGGCGTGCGAAGAGTTTTCTTTGCGTTCTTCTTCGCATTCGGGGGGGAAAGCTAAAAGGGGTTTCTTGGGGGTGTTTTGAGGGTCTTGGGTTGTTTTGCTGGGACCCTGGGGTATATTCATCACCACCCTCCCTCCCCTCCCCTGGTCACACATCACTCACTGTTGTGTGGGTACAGATGTCTCGTCACAATGACGTCATCTCGTTGCATGGCCACAATAGCGCGTGAACACGGCGATATCGCAAAGGACACAACCGAACCAAGCGGTACCTCATGCACACAGGACATGGTCGCCACATCATACTGGTGCAGGTGTACATTCTCATCCTCAGATTCCTCTTTGACCACTAGGTACTTGCCACACGGAGTGAACCGCATGCCCAGGAAATTCCCACCCACATCAATACTGCCAAGAGCGGCACCACTCCGGTCGTAGAGGTGCACGGCGTTGTCCTCCCCCGCCACAGCAAAGACAGAGGCAGACCGTGAAAGCGCCAGTCCTTCGTACCGCCAGCCCTCAGGCACACATGCCACAGCAACACCTGTGTTCACATCCCACAGACGTGCCTTCTTCTTCCAGGAGGAGGTGATCGCCCACCCACCGCAGGGCGACACTACAACATTTCCGCACACTTCATCCGACGACAGAGTGCGGAGCAACGTCAGGTCTTCATCATACACAGAGACGCCGTTTCTGCCCTGTGAGACAACAACACTTCCACACGCGAAGGCTGCGTTCGAGATGCTGTCGACTTTGCGGACCACCTCCCCACCCGGAAGCGCAACCTCAAGAAGATGGTCATGACACGGCAGGTAGCAGCGTGTCTTGCACTGCGAGATGGCAGGTGCAGCGACCACATCGCATGCGTCCACTTCAAACGAGAAGACAGTGTCGAAGGTTTCTGTGTCTAAACCAACAACCTCCCCACTCCTGTTACTATAGACGCAGAGCGACCCACAACGCGACAGCGACAAGTCTCCCGTATCTGTTACAGTGTACTCAGCAGGACACTTGATGTCGGCAAAGCGGCGGGCAAGCACAACCTGCACCCCTGCACCAAACGCAGTGTCCTGCAGACGGCACGTCCCCTCCAGCACCTGCGTGCCGATGCGCATCTCGACAGACGCAGGCGAGACAGCAAGCGCCGTGCACGCAACCTCCTTTGCCGCTGCAACCTTCGCCTCGCACGGCACCTCCACTGTCGCAGTCACACCTGACTCTTCCAGCACAAAGGTCACATCCATTGTTTTGTCTTCTTCTTGTTCCACCTCTGTTGGGAGGAGATGAGGTGTGGGTTGTTTTGTGGGCTTGTGGCAAAGGGAGGAGAGGGTGGTCAAATTGCTGTTGATGTGAATTCGAATCGTTTCTTGTCTTTGAAACAATCACACAGAATCGATAAATATGTCAGTCAAAATCTGCTTAACCCATTAAGACCCAAACGCCACTTTAGTGGCTTTCGAAACGACCCATGCTTCGAGTCAGGTTCAATTTATTTTCGTATTACAAAATTCTGTATGTACGTACAGAATTTTTTGCGGGCCTGTGACAAGAAACACAAAAAAAACCAAAGTACCAGAAACATTTTTTTATGTGGGAATAAGTTGCACCGATCTTTCACAAGGAGCAAGAGCGATAACTTTTATGCATCTGAGTGCCCGTTGCGGGCGACCTGTCCCAGAATGGTACCTAGGGTGCAGTGAACAGACACAAAAAACACTTGTGTGGAAAACCCCACGTTGACCCTGGGCGTGAAATAAAGTCATTTTATTTTCACGCCCAGGTTTTTACAGTGCAAAATACACTGTGAAAATAATAACTATTTATTCGAGTGAAATAAGAACTATTTTATTTCACGCGCCACTAAAAAGGTGCCCGAGTGCGTTATTTCCCGAGCGAAGCGAGGGGAATAAGAGTCACGAGGGTGCCTTTTTAGTGGCAAGTGCAAGAAAATGTTCTTATTTCACTCAATATGTAATTTTATTCCACAAGTGAAAAACGTATTTATGGTCGTAACTGGCCTAAACGTTGAGCCTAGCACCCACTTTTCACTTTAACGCTTTTTGGGGTAAAATTACGAACAAAAACAGCGTGAAAAAATAAATATTTTATTTGCAAAGGCATTTTGCAGGCAATTTTTTTTTTTTCACTCCGTGATATTTTATTTCACTCACCGGGTTACCCTAGTGCAATTTGCGTGAAATAAAACGAATCTTATTTCACTCACTTTTTAGGCCAGTTACGACCATAAAACGTTTTTCACGCGTGGTATAAAATAACTTTATTTCACGCCCAGCCTGGGCGTGAAATAAGGAAAAACCTGAAAAAAACTCCACGGCTATTTTTTCCACAGAAACTTTATTATAGCAGTATAAAAGAGTTTTTTTCTGCGAAGTGTGTGGTAAGGGGGGAGGAGAATAAAACATTACGAAAAAACCTCCACTATCATTTCGCAAGCTTCATTACCGTTTTGGTTTTCTCCTCACAAAAAAGAAAAAAAAAAAAGTTCTGTTGAATGCCCGTTCTACTTTTCAAAAAATCTCAGGAGAAGAAGATATGGAGAGGTGAGTGCTCAAACGTCCCGCACCACAGTATAGAAGCGCAAAAAAAATTCTATTGGACTATCAACAGAACTTTTTCAAAACACAAAACCCTGTCGGCGGGGCTGAAAAAAACCACAAAAAAAAATAACTATTTATTGGTATGAAATAAGGAATACTTTTTTTCACGCTACAGGTCGTGCGAGTTACCTGCTGCAGAAATGGTTCCCGAGCGAAGCGAGGGGACCATGTAAATACGGAAAAACAATTTACCGAGCGAAGCGAGGTGAATTATGTGCAGCAGGTAACGAGCGCACCTGTAGCGTGAAAAAACGGATTCCTTATGACAAACAATACGTAATTTTATTCCGGTTTACAAAGTAGGGGTAGTCCCCAAGCACAGGCCAAAAAACAGTGAGATGGGAGATCAGGAAAAATAGTCCCCTCAAAACAAGAACAGGGAAACTGTCCCCCACTGCCTTGAGCGGTGTGGAACCCCGCCACGTAGAACAACAAGTAAGCGTGGTATGAGGCAGTATCAGGGTCATGTGCCAGCACCCGCGGCAGCACTAAACCCGCCTACAATGTAGGTAATCGTAAAAAAAAAAATAAAAAAAAATAAATACCACCACACCACACGTATCACCTGTTACAGGAGCTAATCAAAAGAAAAAAAAGAACAACAACAAATGCCGAGGACAACGCTTAAGGCGAAGATGCAGGAGGCATACGAGAGCGGACTAAGCAACTACAAGAGCTTCGCCTCTTACAAGCTCGAGTGGGAGAAGATGCTCTCTCACAACAGAATTACCACCTGAAATCCACCCACCACACAGGAATCCTCATACAGGTGCGCCGTGAAATAAGGTGACTTTTTTTCACGCCCCATGCAATTTACACATAAATTGCCGTGAAATAAGGTGACTTTTAACACACAAAGTTCTTCTTATTTCACTGCATTTTGGCCTGTGCTTGGGGACTACTACTTTGTAAATCGGAATAAAAAATAAAAAAAAATAGAAAACGACTTCAGGATATGACAGTTAATATCTATTTATTCGACTTTTTATACAGTAGTTTTATTTTGCGATAATTTCACGCATTAATTTTCGATGCGAGTGTGGTTAAGTTGCCGAGCGCAGCGAGGCAAATTGAGCTCACGAGCATCGAAAATTAATAAGTGAAATATCGCAAAATAACTACTGTATAAAAATTCGAATAGGTAATTTTAATTTGCGTGTTAAATAAAGTTCTAGTGGGGGCTCTGTTGGAAAAGGGTAACTTATTTGTTGTGCGATCCATTAATGATGATGACTGTGACAACTCGCTAATTTCGTGGGAACATTAAAAGAGAAAGGTTTGTCAGATGATCCTAAGCCTCTCGTGCTTAGGATCACGTCACCTTAAAAAAGAGGGGTGGGGCGAACAGATAAAAGCGAGTGGTTATGAGGTACTTTTTACGGTGCGACTCAGGGATATGATGAGAATTTGTTGAAACCGCATTTGGTGTATGAAGGGACAGAGACAGTGCCTCCTATGTTGTCACTTCCGGGGTCTGCTGCAGGGGGGGCGATCCAGGCGCAGGAGATTCAACAGCATTCGCAACATCGTGGTGATGCTGGACCGCTCCTGCCCCCGCACCCGGCAAATTCACTGTATGGTGCGCAGCCTCCATGCCCGCCTTCTGATGGCCCTGCCGCTCCACAGCGTGACACAAGCCCTGAGCCATACGGACCGATGAGGGTGATTTCCTCTACCACAACCAGGAGCAAGAGCAAAGAAGAGCTGGCCGTGCTTCTCAAACGCGTTGCTACCACCACCACCACTCCTCTAAACGTAACGAACCGTCTTCGCTATGTGCGCTACACGCAACGAGTGGTCACGAATCGCAGACTCGTGCCAGTTGTGTGGCTAAACCTCTCTGCTTGGGTTTTAGGGTGGAAAAACGTGGGTTGCGTGTCACTGCAATGGGGGGCACGTGTGCACCACCCTATGTGGCCCACACAAGGTTCTGACACCCCGGCATCGCGTTTCCCACCCCACATACTCGGGTGTGGTCTCAAAAAATCGTTTTTTGGTTTGAAACTCGAGGTTTCTGGTGAGAAATGCCTGTTTTTCCTGTACAAAAATACAGTGAAATTATCCCGAAAAAAAATCACGCCACTGGCGTGAACAAAATAAAAAAAAATCACGCTCCTATGTATTTTCCCACAGAAAAATAAAAACACAAGTGAAAAAAAGTGAAAATACCGTGAAAAAAAGTGCCTCCACAGTAGTTTTATTTTCCGATAAAACGTCATAGACAAATTATCGACAATTAAAATTACCCTTTTCCAACGGAGCCCCACTAGAACTTTATTTAACAAGTGAATTAAATGAAATAAAGAAAACACTTTTTCGTTTATCGCACCGCAAAAGGTTTGTGTTTTTCACTGATGAATGTGAGTGATGTTAGTGGAAAAACAATACGCTAAAGCGGGCACGCACCATCCGTCGTTTTCCATTTCTATTCGTCAATGCTTGATAACACAAAAAAAAAAAAATCAAGATCAGAAAGCAAAAATATCAAAACGTCAGAAAAACCCATTTGTATCCTTCTCCACTGTTCCCCTCCAGCCAGTAACCTCGACGAGTGCATCTATACCACCATGGTCTTTTACGTTTATTATTTCTTTTACGTCTTCTATTTATGGGGTAGACGATTTTGGGGAGGCCTACCTCTTTTTGAGTGATGCATGACCACCCTCCCTCCCCTCCCCTGGTCACACATCACTCACTGTTGTGTGGGTACAGATGCCTTGTTACAATGCCGCCACCTGGTTGCATAGACACAAGAACACGTGAACACGGCGATATCGCAAACCATGAACTGTCGCACAGCACCACACGTACACAGGACATGGTCGCCACATCATACTGGTGCAGGGGTACATCGTAATCATCTGAATTGCCATCATTTGTGTCCGTATCATCATCATCTTCCGAAATAAATACACTGGCCACAAGGTACTTCCCACACGGGGTGAACTGTATGCCCAAGACATCCCCACCCACATCAACACTGCGAAGAGCCGCACCACTCCAATCAAAGAGCTGCACTTTGCCAGAGCTGGCCACAGCAAAGACAGAGGCAGACCGTGAAAGCGCCAATCCTGCGATCCGCCCCCCACACATAGGCACACATGCCACAGCTTCACCTGTGTTCACATCCCACAGACGAACGTTCTTCCTCTTGTCGGAGAGGGTGATCACCCACCCACCACAGTGCGATACTGCCATTCCCCAACACCTTTCGTGCGAGAGAGAGCGGAGCAACGTCAGGTCTTCGTCATACACAGAGACGCCGTCTTTGCCCTCAGAGACAACAACACCGCCACACGCGAACACTGACATCGAGGAGCCGTCGACTTTGCGGACCACCTCCCCACCCGGAAGCGCAACCTCGAGAAGGTGATCCTCACACGCCAGGTAGCAATGTGTCTTGCACTCCGAGATGGCAGGCGCACCGTGCACCTCATTGTCCACTTCGAACGAGAAGACAGTGTCGAAGGTTTCTGTGTCGAAGCCGCCAACATGCCCACTCTCCTCCGGACTATAGGCGCAGAGCGTTCCACAACGTGACAGCGACAAGTCACCCTCATTCGGTACATCGTACTCAGCAGGACACTTGATGTCGGCAAAGCGAGGGCGGGCAAGCACAACCTGCACCCCTGCATCAAACGCAGTGTCCTGCAGACGGCACGTCCCCTCCAGCACCTGCGTGCCGATGCGCATCACGACAGACGCAGGCGAGACAGCAAGCGCTGTGCACGCAACCTCCTTTGCCGCTGCAACCTTCGCCTCGCACGGCACCTCCACTGTCGCAGTCACGCCTGACTCTTCCAGCACAAAGGTCACATCCATTGTTTTGTCTTCTTCTTGTTCCACCTCTGTTAGGAAGGAGATGAGGTGTGGGTTGTTTGTGTTTGCGATATTTTTATTGTGTCGGTGGTTCGCACCAACAGATGAGTGTTTTAACAAGGCACAAGTGAAAAAGAGGTAAAGGGTGGTGTGGTCGTTATCCACAAAATGTCTCAATATATTTCCTCACAAGCTAGTAGGTCGAGGGTGCAACGCAAATACTGATGCAACGCACGATAGCAACACACCGCAGTACTCAGTAGGGGTACAGATGCCTTGTCACAAGGAAGGCACTTTCTGCTGACTCAAACATAACCACACGCGAACACGGTGATATCGCAAACTCACCGCAGCATTTTGGTATAACACGCACACAGGACATGGTAGACATATCGTACTGGTGCAGGAGTGCAGGGTCCTCACGCCTTGATGCACACGTAAAATGAACGACGACATACTTCCCACAGGGAGTGAACTGCACGCCATAGACATGGTAATCCTCCTTTTTAATGCTGCCAAGAGCCACACCACTCCAGTCATAGAGCTGCACTTCTTGAGAGCAACCCACAGCAAAGACAGAGGCAGGCCGCGAGAGCGCTAGCCTTACCTCCCACGCCGTGGGAGGCATGCTTTCCACACATGCCACAGCTTCACCTGTGTTCACATCCCACAGACGTGCCTTCTTCTCCACCCAGGAGTAGCTGATCACCCACCCACCACAGTCCGACACTGCCACCCTACTGCACCCCTTGTGTGAGAGAGAGCGGAGCAACGTCAGGTCTTCGTCATACACAGACACGCCCTCTGTGCCTTGGGAGAGAATAACACCACCACACGCGAACACTGTTGTCGAGCGTCCTGTAACTTTGCGAAGTACCTCCCCACCCGGAAGCGCAACCATGCGTACATCACCCCCAGACGCGAGGTAGCAGCGTGTCTTGCACCGTGAGATGGGCGGTGCTGTGAGGCAAACAGGTTTTAACGAGAAGGCGGTGTTGAAGGTTACTGTATCGAATCCGACGCCAGCAATACCCACATCTTCAGTCACGATGAGGCAGAGCGTGCCACAACGCGACAGTGAGAAACTTTGAACAATGCCCTGGATACTGTACTCAGCAGGACACTTGATGTCAGCAAAGCGGCGGGCAAGCACAACCTGCACCCCTGCACAAAACGCAGTGTCCTGCAGACGGCACGTCCCCTCCAGCACCTGCGTGCCGATGCGCATCTCGACAGACGCAGGCGAGACAGCAAGCGCCGTGCACGCAACCTCCTTTGCCGCTGCAACCTTCGCCTCGCACGGCACCTCCACTGTCGCAGTCACACCTGACTCTTCCAGCACAAAGGTCACATCCATCATATTGTTAAGGGCTCTGTTGTGTTTGATGTGATGGTTGGTGGTGTCACTTCGCAACGACAAATAAGAAGGTTGGTGGGTTAAATACGTGTTTCAACAAACTCTGACAAAGCAAGCAATGTGAAGATACCCTGCGTGCCGCACGCGAACACTGACCCGAGTAGTCGTCGACTTTGCAGACCACCTCCTCACCCGGAAGCGCAACCTCAAGAATGAGAGCCCCACACGCCAGGTAGCAGCGTGTTTTGCACTGCGAGATGGCAGGAAGAGCCGTGTTCCCGTTAGTGTCTACTTCAAACGAGAAGACAGTGTCGAAGGTTTCTGTTTGGCAAACACACAGTCATTGTGGCTTGCCACAAATTCCGCAAACCCGCAAGTGGTATGCGTTCTCTTCTTTTCGCCTGAGCTGGACGTTGTGCACAGACGCTGCAACTTTCCAAACGCACAGCAGCTGAGGTAGCTGCACTGCCTGACATCCTCAACCTGTTCCTTCTTCACCACTTAGCCAAACAACAACACGATCATGTCATCATGTATACTTTGGCCACAATTGTGGCAAGAAAATCAATCCGACGACTCCAGGAAAGAATCATTCCACAAAAAGAAGTGACTCGAGATACAATGCCTTGCCCTGGCAGTGTACCTTTTGGTGCGTGACCAGAACACCGTGGGTGGACCCGAAACCATTGCTGCCCCTGCATCCATTTTGAGGCTTGTGTGCTGATATGCCCTCCACGCTTCCTCTCGTAACAGCCAGATGAGTATTGGAGACACAGGGTACTGACGTCCGCTGTGACTTACAATGCAGACAATCCCCACTATTGCCTTACTTTGCTTGCACAATCAAAAATATGAAAGGAAAGAAAGAAGCGTCAAAGTGGCCTCGACCACGCCAGGATAAAAAGAACGAGAGAGAGGTGAAACAAACTGTAGTTGTCGATGCAGGCATCTCCGACTGACCCACTGTACGATGCCAACCATCTGGATGAAAGCAAATGCGGCCATCAGTTACCACACCTAGGGTGACACTGAGCTGTTGTGGTCGTCCTAGATAACACCACCTTCCCTGCACCTATGCTGTCACCTAACCCGTTCTGCACAAGAAACTCGCACTGTCTCCACGCTGTCTCCACACTGCCATACTGTAAACTTGTTTAAGTAGCTTTGCTACGACAGGGGGGTCTCTAGAATAAAATATGTCGCGAATAAGAAAGTCTTTCCCCTCCCCTTTTTTCGCTGTGTATATTTTTTTTGCGCGTACCAGTTATCTATTGATACGTGCCCTTTTGTTGGTATTGCTTACCACTTGCTTCGGCAAGGTTGGTTGAGGACGTTACGGGGAAATCTCACCACCACCTTCATCAGTATTTTTTGTGTTGTGTTTCCCCAGTCTCGCTCTCATGACCACATACCTCGTTGCCGTTTTTTCGGCGCTATTAACCAAAAAAGACCTTTCCGCGTGCAGCGTTTCCTGGGCTACGGGGTAGGGGGCGATGACACATGATTGTGCACGATGACGCACGATGACAACACGATTTCACTTTTTTTGTTTTTTTAGTGGTGATTTCACTGGTACAATGGTACTATGGTACTATGGTACTATGGTACTATGGTACTATGGTACTATGGTACTATGGTACTATGGTACTATGGTACTATGGTACTATGGTACTATGGTACTATGGTACTATGGTACTATGGTACTATGGTACTATGGTACTATGGTACTATGGTACTATGGTACTATGGTACTATGGTACTATGGTACTATGGTACTATGGTACTATGGTACTATGGTACTATGGTACTATGGTACTATGGTACTATGGTACTATGGTACTATGGTACTATGGTACTATGGTACTACGGTACTATGGTACTATGGTTCAATGCAACACTAAACTTTGATACAAAGAGACACAAGTAGCTTTTCCTCCCAACATGTGCGCACGGATTCCACCCTCCCCCTCCAAGCCCCAGTGGTGCAACCCCGTGAAACCACCACTTATTAAAATAAAGTGAAATCGTGTTGTCACATGCCTTTCTCTAAATGTCATCGCCGTAAAGTTCGCCCAGATTCGGGCGAACTTTATTTTTTTCCCGCCTTCTCCACTGCGTTTTTGGTGTCCACAGCGGCTCAGAGGAGCCCGAAAAAAAAAAAAATAGTTTGTGTGGATGAGACCGTGACGTCCCGGCGTATGGCGACATCGACCTCGCTCTCGTCTCCGCGAGAGGGTTACGGAGGTCAACTCGCACCCTTTATGATTAGTTGATCGGGGGTGTGGATATTGTCTAAAATCCCTCCACCCATCACCCAGATATGACCCAGATTGTGTTCAATTGGGTCAAATTTTCACAGCGCTTCCCAAATTTGTCATGGAGGCGGGCGCAAAGCGCAAATACCCGGAAAAAGGGCATAAAAAATCACACAAAAAAGCAGGCCTGGGCCTATACCGGGTGCCGGGTGCCCAATTTAAATTTTATTTTATTTTTTCTAAGGATTTTATACGGGGGAAAATATTTTTTTCCTAAGGATTTTTCTTAGGGGAAAAAGTCTGGGGGGCCGGGCTGGGGCCCCGTGTAGCTGAGAATAGCTCGCACTCTGCCCGGGGGAGTGCGGTACCAAGCCATAATGAACAAAAAAAAGTCACCACCCCGCTTTCTTCGATCTCGTCGACGTGTCTCCCTTTCGCCTCCCGCACAACAGAATAAATAATAATACAGTACGGTGCGTGTGACTGCAAACGTCGAGGGAACCTTCTGGTCCTTCAACTCCAAGGGGGAGACGAGGGGTGTGCAGTCGCAGGAGGTGACGAGCAGTCTTCTTGCAGTGCTGCAAGTGCTCACCACCACGGTGGTAGCAAAGTGCGTTGACGCACTGGGCAGGCCCTGACGGCACTGAGGAACGAAAAAGGAAAATAATTCCGCGCCGCTCAGGGCTGCACCATAATTTTTTTTGCCTGCGGCACCATTTTACCTTTTTTGCTCTGCAAAAAAGGATTCGCTGAGTGGCTTTGTGGTGTAAAACCTGCATTTTTTATACTGTACCCTAATTTTTTTTTGCCTGCGGCGCCGTTTTATGTTCATCCCGGAACATTCGGGGTGCACGTAACGCGTAGCGCACCCGGGTTTGGGACCCCTTCTTGAATTTCGAGGCGCGGTTCACGTTACAGTGGGCTTAGAATCATAGTTCCATTTAACCCTGAAGTGAAGCAACTCGCTGGTGGTAATGACCAAAAACGTGCATCAGCCAAGAACTTGTCCATTTTTTTCGAAATGACCCCGTTACAGTGAGGGTGAAAGTTTGCGGGAAAGCTCAGAAATCCCGAAAAAGGCCCAAAAACCCCCCCCCGAAAAGGGGAAAACGAGAACATGTTTCGGCAGGGGAGCAGCGTGTTCTCAGAAAAACCCAAAAATCGCCTGTAAAAATCCTTAGAAAAAACCCGGGTGCCCGATCCAAAAAAAAATGGAAAAAACCCCCGGGTGCCCGCCCACCCCTGCAAAAAAGACGCGAAGGGGGGTCCGTAAGTTTGTGTATTAGTGTGTAAAATTTCCGGCCCTTTTTGGGTGAAAAAAGGGTGAGGGGAGTTGGCAAGGATGATAAAATACCGGCCCCCAAATTTTCGATTCAAAAAATACCAAAAAATACCATAAAATACCAAAAACGTGTGGTATTTTTTGGTTTGCAGGTACTTCTGAGCATGTTTTTTTTGGTTTTCCTCAGCACAAGGGTAGGAGAAAGCGAAATGTTTACAAGCTAACAGGCAAGTTACAAGGAGGGGTCGAGCGTGAGTGGGTCACTGCAGTGGTTCACGATACACTGAACGGGTTTGCGTTGGGAGGGAAACGTTTACACTGTTACAGGCAAGTCACAAGGGGGTGGTGACATGTGTGGGAAAATGGGTACGGACAAGGTTGTATGCGTTTAGTCCCAAAAGCCTTCACTGGTGTCAGAGTCATGGTGCTCGGATCATCAACCTCGGACCTCAGCTGTCGCGTCGCAGTCAATAGCTCCCGCACGCTCCTTCTCCTCCTGCACCAGCTTCTCCTCATCCCACCAACCATTCTCTTGTGGCGGCTTGCTCTCGCGCAAACTGCGCGCTACGACCACAAGCTTGTGCAGCTTTGGTGCAACTAGCCGGTTGCGCCTCTTCTCGCTCATCCACCCATCGTACTGAAGATGCGCTCAGCACCATGTTGAGGCACAAATGGAACTCAGAGGAAGAGCTGTGTGCTGTGGACAGAGAGGCTAGGGTTTGGGGTGCTTGTGAGCTACAAACGCTCCCCTTCCCTCCTTGTAACTGCCCTGTAGAGCTTTAAACATTCCCCGCTGTCTTCCCGTTTTTCCACGCAGGGTATACAGGCAGCATACCTCCCTCGTGTTATTAAGACACTGGCCTGATTTGTTGGGGTTTTTTTTTCAGCAACAAGCAAAGAGTAATGAGTTTTTCGAGCATTTTTGTGACCAAAAAATATTTTTCCCCGGTGTTTGGACAATGAGCATCACATTCAGTGACTGCAAGTCACTGCATGTAGTACAGCGGTTGACCCTCGTATTTTTTGGTATTTTTTGAAAATCTCAGCTCAAAAAATACCAAAAAATACCAAAAAATACCATTCAAAAAATATTTTATTTTTCCTTCCTTCAAAACTACACACACAACGCTTTTTTGGTTTTTGGGAGACACACAAGGTGCCAGGTTCTATGATAAGCACGGAACCACCCTGCACCTGTTTGTCATATTGTTTCCCGTGCAATACATGGAGAAACGTTTCGCACTCGAAACAAGGGTAAACAAACAAGGGTAAACAAAGCTTTTTGATAAAAATTAGCGAAATACAAAAACCAGCGCGTGTGGAAGAAAAAAGGAGAGGAAAATATTTTTTCTGATTCAAAGTGGTGTTTACGTTTTGGGTACGGGGCGGAGAATAAAATCTGTTCGATAAAAGAAACGCGAGCTTATTGTTTTATCTTGTTCACCAAAAAATACAGGCCTATCATCCTTGGGAGTTGGGTCCAGTCATAGGGGGTATAGCATATTTTTTGGAAAATTCTTCAAAAAAGCAAGGATTTTTGCTGGGCACAATGAAATTTTCAGAAAAATCCCAATTTTCGGCCAAATTTGGAGCAAAATATGGCCCACACACCCCGATTTTGGGTCAAAAACCGACTTCATTTTTGCTCAGGAGTGCCTACGATTTCGTAAACCAGAGGAACCAGAGGAGCTTCATCTTTTTGTTCCCCCACACACGATTCTTCGCCTCGCTTCCATCTTCTCGACCCCGACTAAGCCACCAAGACGTCTCGCTAGTGTGCAGCCTGCGCCGAGGACCACTACACTTCGACACCGCCTTCTTCACCCAGTGCACCCCTCGACACCATGGCCACAGCACACATCACCGATTGTGCTACGCTGTTGGCGGCGTTCGAGGCGCAGACGACGAGCCAGCACGACTGGTCGCCTGCGGATGCGGCCCTGCGTGCGCTGGGCGTGGAAGACGGCTCCGCTGCGCTGGTGGGGCGCAAGATCCAGTTCGCGGATCTGGCGCGGACGATGCGGGCCCTGGATAAGGAGGTCGCCCGCCACACCGGCGTCCAGGGGCCAGGGCAGGTGACGCGGTTGGCGATTGTGTCCGCCATCCTCGTCCTCCTCAAGGCGGAGGTGACGGAGGCGAACAGCGCGATGTTCGCAGAGGGCCAACGCATGTCCCTCACGCGGCTGGTCGGCACCCTCACGGTGCTGTCCATGGTGCTGGGGGACCCGAGACCCGGTCCCGCCTCAGCGGATCCCGCCCCCCCACCAGCACCGCCGAGACGCCGGCCCTGCCTCCCCGTGCGGACAGCCCGGAGGCGTCCATCCCGCGCGAGCAGCAGCCGCAGCCGGCTACGGCGGACAACGCGCGGATCGCGCAGCTGGAGGCTGCGATGATGGAGTTGGCGGCGAAGCGGGAGGGGGACGCGCGGCACGAGCTCCTGTGCCAGCAGCTCAACGCGGTCAGGGACGGTGGAGCGCCTCCTCCGGCAGCAGCAGCGTCTGACTTCCTGGCGCAGCTGCGGGCGGCGATCGGCACCGGGGCGGCGCCTATGCAGGTGGAGCAACCGGTTATGGGGACGGACGTGGACGTGGTGGCACGCAACCCGAGGCACTGGGTGGACTTCTGCGCAGACGCCGACCACTGCGCCGACGCTCTGGTGCAAGCCCTGAAGAGGCGCCTGCCTACCGAGGCCGGCGACGCGCAGGACGGGGCCCGCTTCGCCGTTGAGGTGGTGGGTCTGTTGCTGCAGAACGCTCCCTTGGAGGCGGTGCTGAGAAAGCTCGATGACAGTATCTCCTTCTGGCAGCTGAGGGCGAGTTGTGGGAGGTCGGGTGCAGTCGCCTTCCGCGACAAAGTCTGGACCTCTGATGTCGTGCCAAAAGACCGTCAAGCAGCTGTGGCGGCGGCTCACGCAGCAGGACGTGGTGCTAAATCCGGACACGGGGGTGGCCGGGCCGGACAGTCGTACGGGGGGGGGGGGGGGGGAAACGGGGGGGGGGGGGGGTAGGGGGTACGACTCCAGCCATTTTTTGCGCACGGAAAATTCATTTGGCATTATCTGGTCATCTCCAAGGCAACTGCGGGTGAAAAACACCCTCAGAGTGGGTCACAGGGGGCCTGTGGGTCGAAAAACGACCCAGAAGCCACCCCAGAATACAAAAAAATGGAAAAAAATAGTGAAAAAACGGCTTTTTTCACGTTTTGGCCACTTTGGGCAAAATAGCGATTTTTCGAGAAAAAAATCAAAAACCGGGATATTTTTTGACATCACAAAGCCTCCTTTGGCACAAATATACCCCAAAAGTGGCCTGTGAGTCCATTCCAACCTGTTTTGGACATATTTGACACTTTTGGAAGTGTTTTTTTGGTGTTTTTAGGTCAAAAAAATGCCCAAGACGTCCCCAAGACATCCCCAAGACACTTTGCACACCCCCTGTTACGGTCATATTTTTTTCGCTTTTTTGCCTGAAACCCCCAAAATACCCCTCCCGGACCCCACATAGTCCCGAATATCCATCACACACCCACTCAGAGTGAGTAGAAGCACCCCAAAAAAAATATTTTTTAAAGCCCTTCAACTTCAACATGGATGCTGCCGAAACTGAAGCACAATTTTAGGGCTTTAAAAAATATTTTTTTTTGGGGTGCTTCTACTCACTCTGAGTGGGTGTGTGATGGATATTCGGGACTATGTGGGGTCCGGGAGGGGTATTTTGGGGGTTTCAGGCAAAAAAACGAAAAAAATATGACCGTAACAGGGGGTGTGCAAAGTGTCTTGGGGATGTTTGGGGACGTCTTGGGCATTTTTTTGACCTAAAAACACCAAAAAAACACTTCCAAAAGTGTCAAATATGTCCAAAACAGGTTGGAATGGACTCACAGGCCACTTTTGGGGTATATTTGTGCCAAAGGAGGCTTTGTGATGTCAAAAAATATCCCGGTTTTTGATTTTTTTCTCGAAAAATCGCTATTTTGCCCAAAGTGGCCAAAACGTGAAAAAAGCCGTTTTTTCACTATTTTTTTCCATTTTTTTGTATTCTGGGGTGGCTTCTGGGTCGTTTTTCGACCCACAGGCCCCCTGTGACCCACTCTGAGGGTGTTTTTCACCCGCAGTTGCCTTGGAGATGACCAGATAATGCCAAATGAATTTTCCGTGCGTTTGGTCCCAGCCAAAATGGCTGGAGTCGTATCCCCTAGGGGGGGGGGGGGGGCAGGCCGCGCAGCCGTACGCGCCGGGAAACGGTGGTGGCAGAGGCCGAGGCGGGGGAGGGCAGTGGCGCGGTGGTCAGCGCAAGTGACGAGAGCAGGCGGTAGCGCGCGTTACGCTCTCCCTCCCACCACCCTCCCACCACCCTCCCACCACCCTCCCACCACCCTCCCCCCCCTCTTGTTTTTTCTTCCCCCCCCCCCACGGCCCTCCCCGCCAAAACACACATCCGCCGAGTTTTCTTCCGAAATGCTGCTGCAGGCCCTGCGCAAGCCGAAGAAGGGACTCGGGGTGGCGAGGAGGAAGGAGGTTGATGACTGCGTGTTCCGCCTCCGCGACGGCAAGCAGGCCGCGCGCGCTTTGGCCCATCTTGACCAAGCGCACACTTTCGACGTGGGGCCCCGAGCAGCAGGCACCCGCGACTGGCTGCTCCGAGCGTTCCGGCAGTTCGCCGAAGGGGAGACCACGCCTCCCGACCAGACGTTGATTCGGTTCGTCTGGGGTCGCCTGCGCGGAGTGTCGTCCCTCTCCGTGGCCGACTACTGCGGGCGGCTGCTGAAGGCACTGGCGGCCGAGGGGGAGACGGGGTACCGCACGCGCCGGGTGCTGGCGGTGAAGCGCGCGCTGACGCGTTTCGGGGCGTTGCTGAGGCCGAGTCAGGCGCCGCCGGTAGACGTGGACGCGGTGATGGACGTGGTCGAGGCCTTCGGTCGCGAGGGGGCCGAGCGCGAACGGGCGTTTGTGGCCTTGGTGTGGATGGCACGGGCGCGTATGGCGGACGCACGATACCTGCTGGTGCGCGACCTGGTGGAGGTGACAGACGAGGGCGCGACGGGACTGGAAATCGCCCTGAAGGAGAAGCAGCAGAAGAGCTGGACACCCGTGGTGTATTTGCCACCCGGGACGCTTACCCAGTACGTGGTGGAATGTGCGCGCGCGCGTCGCTTGGCGGAAGGACAGGACGCGCCGTTGTTTGCAGCGACCGAGACGCAGTACCAGCGCCTCATGTGTGGGCTCTACCGGCAGGGTCCTGGGCGCACTCGCTGCGCAGGGGGTCAGCTCAGGCCCTGCAATCCTGGGGGATGAGCGTGGACGGACTGCGGGACGCGTTGCGCCACGCGTCGTCCAGAACGACGGTGCGTTACCTCATGCGTACGGCGCCCGAGGCTCGCAGGAAGGCACGCTCGACGCTGGACGTCCTGCAGGCGCACCACTGGTACCAGCGAAGGCCAGTTTGTTCGCAATGCTTGACGACATTGCGACTTTCCGTGCGCAGCTGACGGGGTCTGGGGTGTCGATGCCGGGCCCGCCCTCCAAGCTCCAGGACGCATGTTGGCGGCGTGCGTGAGTAGTGGGGTTTTGCGCACGGAGAAGCGAGCTTTCCCGTCGGTGTGTGGGCTGTCTGTGTTTCCGCTTGCCAAGACAAATGGCACAATGCGTCTCATCGTTGACGCACGGCCGCTGAACTCGGCGATGCACTCCCCGCCGAAGTTCAGCCTCCCTACACCCTACGAGCTGTCGGAGCTCATCCTCCGCGGAGGCGCCACGCATGCGGTCGTGGCGGACTTTAAAGGGTTCTTTTGGCAATTCCCCTTGTCCGCGGAGGTGGGTCAGTTTTTTGGTGTGCGGCAGGGTGCGCGTCGCATGCAGCTTACCCGCATGGCGATGGGGTGGTCGTGGGCGGCGGTGATTGCGCAGGAGACGTCACTGGGGCTGCTCGGGGATATGGCGGGTGTGTGTGCTGCTGCGTGGATAGACGACAACCTCATTTTGGGGAAGTCGGCGGATCAGGCGTCTGCGCGGCTTCGGGGATTCCTGCGCAGAGCGGACGAGGTTGGCGCTGAGGTGAACCGCGAAAAGTAGACGCTCACTCCGGTACAGGTGTGTGTGTACGCAGGGATTGAGTGGGATTTGCGGGGGCGCAGAATGCGGCTGCCGGGGGAGTGGCGTCGGAAGGCCCGTGTCGTGATGGACGCATTGCTGTCGGCGTCGGGTCCCTCGCTGCGCGACGTGTGGAAAGGTATCGGGGCCGTCATCTGGGCGACGTATGCGATGGGGGACCGGTTCTGCGGGGTGCCGGACATGTTGGCGTGGATTCGTGCGCGGGGCGCCGAGGTGTCTGCGGGCGCGATTGACTGGGACGACCAGGTGCAGATCTCTGCGGGCATGCGGACGGACTTGCGTGTGTTTGTGGAGCGGCGATTGGTGCCGGATGTGCGCGTCCCCAGGTGGAAGCTGTCTCCGGAGGAGGGGTGTGACGCGGTGGTGTACTCGGACGCGTGCCCCGAGGGGTGGGGGTTTATTGTGAGGACGCTTGCTGGCGGGCGCGCTTTCAGGAAGTGGGGCACGTGGTCCACGGTCGAGGACATTTTCCTTTTGGAGTTACGGGCGATGGCCTGGGGCGTGCTGCATGCTGTAAGTGGTGGCGCCCGCAGGATTCTGGTGGTGGGGGACAACGCCGCGGTGGTTGCTGTGCTGGAGAAGGGCCACTGTGCGGTCAAGTTGGGGAACAGTCCTGGAGGGCCTGTTTCGGGTCACGGACGGGTCGGGTGCGGGCATGTTGTCGTGCTGGATCGCGACGGACCGTATGCCGGCGGACGAGCTGTCGCGCTGGGGTACCGCTGGACAGGACTGGGCCGACCCCCCGTCGGACGGCGTGGTGGTCGACGGTGGCGGTTTTGTGTGGACGGACGATAGCTGTCCTTAGATTATTCCTATTTTAGATTACCTTCTGTTTTCATCAAGCTTTTCATTAAAGCTGTTTCCCTGCCCTGTTTTTTGTCCGCTGTTTTTTACGGTGGCTTTTGGTTTTATTTCTGGATGCCTGCGCCCGTTGAGGCTTGGTGTCGTATCATTGGTTTTTTGTTCACTCCGCTTTTTTCTGGGCCCCCGGGGGCCCTGTGTTTTTGTTTGTAGTTGGGATGGATGCTCTCGTGGCCTACGGGTTTAAATATTCTACGTGACGGTGTCAGGAGGTTGTTTCGGCTTCCACCTTCGCCCCCCTCATCGTAGCGCCTATTTCGAGATAAAAGTATCCCCCTCCCCTCCTCTCCGTTTTCATCATTTCTCATTGCTGTTCGCCCCTCGCGGGTCTTTTAGGTACTCTCTATCTATCTCAGATCTCTCTGAAACACGCTTTAGCGGAGCAGCTTCGCTGCGTGTTGGGAGATCTTTGATAGAGATTACCGTTCTTTTGATTTGACATGGCACGCATGCTGCTATTTGGCAGAATATTTATTTGATTTTCCTCAGGCTTTGTCCTGGTTGGCCGGGGTCCGTTTATGTTTCAGTCTCTACCCTCACCAAATCACCACACCATCTTCATCAGATTTTTTGTTGGATTTTGTTTTGGGTTGTTTCGGCTTCCACATTCGCCCCCCTCATCGTAGCGCCTATTTCGAGATAAAAGTATCCCCCTCCCCTCCTCTCCGTTTTCATCATTTCTCATTGCTGTTCGCCCCTCGCGGGTCCTTTAGGTACTCTCTATCTATCTCAGATCTCCCACTGTCTCCACGCTGTCTCCACGCTGTCTCCACACTGTCTCCACGCTGCCTCCACACTGTCTCCACGCTGTCTCCACGCTGTCTCCACGCTGCCTCCACACTGTCTCCACGCTTCCCCCACGCTGTCTCCACGCTGTCTCCACGCTTCCCCCACGCTGTCTCCACACTGTCTCCACGCTGTCTCCACGCTGCCTCCACGCTGTCTCCACACTGTCTCCACGCTGTCTCCACGCTGCCTCCACGCTGTCTCCACACTGTCTCCACGCTTCCCCCACGCTGTCTCCACACTGTCTCCACACTGTCTCCACACTGTCTCCACGCTGCCTCCACACTGTCTCCACGCTGCCTCCACGCTGTCTCCACGCTGTCTCCACGCTGCCTCCACGCTGTCTCCACACTGTCTCCACACTGTCTCCACGCTGCCTCCACACTGTCTCCACGCTGCCTCCACGCTGTCTCCACGCTGTCTCCACGCTGCCTCCACGCTGTCTCCACACTGTCTCCACGCTTCCCCCACGCTGTCTCCACACTGTCTCCACACTGTCTCCACGCTGCCTCCACGCTGTCTCCACACTGTCTCCACGCTTCCCCCACGCTGCCTCCACACTGTCTCCACCTGTCTCCACGCTGTCTCCACACTGTCTCCACACTGTCTCCACGCTGCCTCCACGCTGTCTCCACACTGTCTCCACGCTTCCCCCACGCTGCCTCCACACTGTCTCCACCTGTCTCCACGCTGTCTCCACACTGTCTCCACGCTTCCCCCACGCTGCCTCCACACTGTCTCCACCTGTCTCCACGCTGTCTCCACACTGTCTCCACGCTGTCTCCACGCTGCCTCCACGCTGTCTCCACGCTTCCCCCACGCTGTCTCCACACTGTCTCCACACTGTCTCCACGCTGTCTCCACACTGTCTCCACGCTGCCTCCACGCTGTCTCCACACTGTCTCCACGCTGTCTCCACGCTGTCTCCACGCTGTCTCCACGCTGCCTCCACGCTGTCTCCACACTGTCTCCACGCTTCCCCCACGCTGTCTCTACGCTGCCTCCACGCTGTCTCCACACTGCCTCCACGCTGTCTCCACGCTGTCTCCACACTGCCTCCACCCACCCCACCCACGCAAGAACGCCAAAGGTCTGCCAAAGGTGCTCTCATGCTGCAACCACAGACAAGCTGAGGTGCCAGAAAAATGCACGAAAGCACCGCAGATAGGGCGAAGCAGGTGGGTGGCAACGTAGACAGACCAAGAGGGCGAGAGAGTGCCAGGGAGCCATTCTCGAGATAGCAGACCCCTGCACCTTTGCTCAGTAACAAAAGCGAGGCAGTGCTCAGCTACAGGGTCACAGACCAACGACAGCCTGTACGAATGGTCGACCTATATGTTCTGATCCCCACCGTAATGAATCGGTACCTTACAAAGTGTACCCAGGTCCCAAATTGCCAAAGTAACTTAAAAAGTGTCCAACCTTGTGGCATATTATACGATGCGTTGCTGGTACCTTAGCCAGGTTTAGGATGTTATTGTACGGGGGTTAGAGAAGTGTACGAGATACTGTTCTGCTCCTTGGGTCGACCATGGATGTGCCACTTCGCTGGTTGTGCCAGATGCCAAGGTACCTCCCAGTTGTGCGAGGCAAAAAAAAGGGCGGTAGAGTTGAGAGTGCAAAACGCATCTGGGACGTAGGTACTGAAATGGCCTAAAATGTCCTGGAGGAAAATTCTCAGCACTGTCCACATCCGCTAAATGTAGGAAGCGTGCCAGCATAGCGCACCCCACTTCCAATGATGAATAGACTGCCCGTTTTGATCTCTACAGTGAACAGTGCACGGCGGTTATAACCACTCCCTGCCACCTCTTCGCCACCAGCGATGTCGGTGTGACATCTGCCTCGAGAGGTCAGCTCGTGGCCATCAAGTGGAGCAAATGCAAACCAAACCCAAGACCCGCCTCGTGTGTCGCCACCTTCCCAAAGCGTGTGGTACGCTGGTCCCCCCCACTGCACTGTGTGCACGCATGCCACTGTAATGCGAACAATGCAGGATACAGTCAGGCACCACCCAAATGCCAAGGCACCTCCCTGCAGTGCCTCTAAACCCCTATGACCCAGCCATACAAACAGGCACAGTCAAGGTAAAGGTCCAGACCAAAACTGTACCACACCAGCTGATCGTCGGCAAGTGGGTATGCACACAGCAGCCTCCTTGCGCCACCACCCGACAAAACAGGCACGGCAGTGCAACCCTGTGACGCATGCTGCGCTGTGCCCTCGCACCCAACCACCCCACGTCCCTGGGCACCAGGCAGTATCCCCCCCTACGATGGCTGCATGGACCAACGATCATCAGACACGTCAGAATGCACACTCTACCTACCGACAGCCACACCCTCCTGCAGTGCGGCTGCACAACATTGTGCCCTCGGCAATCGCATGTGGTCTCTCCACCTCCTACGTGCACACTCACGTTGCCAGGTGTCCGCAACCAAGCTCAGAAACGCTCTCCTGTTTGCAACAAATAACCCACCACCCCAACACACATGCCGTATGCCTTAAGAGATATGGACCGTGTTTGCCGCAGAATGGACACCCATACCCTGACCCCTTCAACACAAAACGTACCCAAACCCACAGTAGACACTGCCATTAACTAGGCCCGGCGATGAACACGGTGCAGGCCCTCTACCTCTCCGACTCAGCACAAACCACCTCACTGCACAGCAGCACAACAAACCCACCTTCTGCAAGACACCTCCATGTGGCTGACGCTCCCTTCGTACCGAAGCGTGCCTTTCCCACATCCCTTCCAGCCCCCACTCCAGCCGCACCAGTCCCCCCTCTGCTGTGACCTGTTCTGAACAAGGCTCACACGTAACGACCTCTGCACACAGCAGAAAGGTCTGTTTCACCCAGGGGCACTCTCGCATGGCCGTCCCTACCACACCCACCCCTACCTGCGCTCTTTTGTGCCACGTGCCGCACTGTGGATTGCCTAAACACTGAATTTACCATACCCGCACTCCCACAGCCCCAGCTCGCGGATCTGCTCGGTATCAGATGCAGGGGCCCGTGTGGCTCACAACCCCTCCAAGCTCCCCCAAGCTCCCCCAAGCTCCCCCAAGCTCCCCCAAGCTCCCCCAAGCTCCCCCAAGCTCCCCCAAGCTCCCCCAAGCTCCCCCAAGCTCCCCCAAGCTCCCCCACAAGCCACTTCAACCTGAACACTGTCACAAGAATAATAAAGAAAAGTGGGATCACAACACCCGATGCACAACAAACCGTGACATGAACCTAAGCCTCTCATGCTTGGCCACCTCACAAAACAACTACACACGCCTTCCTCTCGCACCTGAGAACACCTTCTGCTTCTCTCGCTCTCCCTCACAAAGCTCTCGCGACACCTGCGAACACTGTGCCCCACACCTTGACCTTGACCTTGACCTTAACCCACAAGGTACTATCCCTGCAGAGGCACACCATCGACTGCCTGCAAACGTCGAACAATACGACCTTTGGGCTGCGAAGGCTGCCCTGCACTTCGTCTCTCCCGCTCTGTCCTTCAACAGTCTGCACAACACAACTCTAAATCATCCTTCGGCTGCCAGCAAACGTCAAAAAAACTTGACCTTTGAGCTGCGAAGGGAAAAAGGAGAAAAGAAGCTAACGAGAACACAACCCAACCCATCACACAGCGTGTCAGAGGCATCTACCCCATAGCCCAGTGAGGTTGGTCAGGAAACCGGAACCGACCCCTCAACCCCCGTCACCCATTGCAGCACGCTTCAAGCAACGTGGTGTCATCCCATCCACCCAACCCCACCCCGTGGCGACCTGCCGCAACGACAAACCTGATCCTGAGCTGACTGCAGCACAACGTCAGAAGGCTGCATCCACACCAGGCACCCAGCCACCCAACCACCCAACCACCAGGCACACCCCATGCTGCAAAGAGAGGCACACCTTCGGCTGCCAGCAAACGTCGAAAGATACGACCTTTGGGCTGCGAAGGGGGCACGCTGCTGCGTGCATGCACACTCCTGCATCATCCACACGACACCTGCCAGCAGAAAACACTCCTTTCGAACACCCTCTTGCACGCCTTCCCTCCCTTCACCTGCACCTCCAGAAGCACGTCAGCACCGTCACGTTGTGCACAATCTAGTCCCAACCCACAGGGAGGACGCAAGCTTCATCGATGCTGTCTATTTCCCTGCTCCCTGGAGAACGAACCTCATAAAGAGCAGCCACCTGTGTACAATGCCAACACCGGATGCAACCTCAAGTACCCTGCGGCCAACAACATAGAGAAAAAAAGGATTGGGGAGAGTTCTGTACTTTTTTTTGCATCTGGCGTGTATTGCCCTCCTATTTTCCGTCATTTTGAATTGCTTAAAAAAGAGTTGAAAAACATTGAATTTCTTTTTTTGTCCCATTTTTTTTTCCGCCACATTTTTATTTGCTGTATCGACCATATCCTTTTGTTGCCTCGACCATCGCTTTACACCAATACTGGGTAAAGATCTGTACTCAATGTAGCCCGAAGCTTATGCGCTATTGACAATATCCTTTTTTTGTTGTTTTTTTTTGGTTTATTTTTTTTTTGGTTTTGTTTTGAATCATTGGTTTGTATCAGTAAAGGAGACACACTCCACTATACTACACACAGTCTATGCAATGCCAGGGTCACTCAATGCAATCTCTCTGGGCACGTCATTCACCCCCTTTTTTTTTTTGAAAAACTTTCATTTTACTTTTCTCATCAGTTTCTTTTGCACCCCTAAAAAAAATGCTGAGTGCTGTTTGGTATAACTGTGATACTCTCGGTACTTTTCTTTTTATTTTGTTTTGAAAAACTTGGCTGTACTTAGTGTAGACACCCGAGGATGCAAAACACTACTTTTTGTTTTTCTCTATCATTCTACCTTCAAAGGTTTTTTTTTTTTGTTTGATTTTAGACTACTATCAGTAGATAGCAAGCCACGATTTAGCTTTCACAGGATCCTTAAAAGAGAGCTAATAGAAGGAGTACGCTTCGTCCTATCTCAAAAAGCAAAGGAACTACAAAAGAACACTACATCCAACCAGGATAGAAAGCAGGTTGGAAACATAGTACGGTACCGTTCCAAAAAAAAAAAGAGATTGTTTCATATACTAACTATTCTACTGAATAGATGGTATAATAGGGTGCACTAAATGTACCCAAAAAAAGAGAAAAAAATAGAAACTTAACACTCATCACACAATAAAAACCCATGGGAGACAGGTTGTGAAACGCATACAACCTCGACCTGTTTTGGCGAGGCATGGCTTCTGCAGCGCAATTAGTCCCCAGAACCGCAAAGTGTGTTCAAAATGCTTTTGCTTCTATTTACTCCTTCATGAGGTGACAAAAAAAAATGTGGTACAGCCCTCTACCCAGTGCTGTCGCTGAGTTTTGAAAAAAAATTTAATAGGTAGGGCACTGGTAGGGCAGGCAAAAAAAAACCCGCAAAAAAAGGTCCCGAGCTTTCCCCCCGTAAAAGCGGTCGCTGCGCGCGCTTCGCGCGCGCGACTCCCTGCCAGTGCAAAAAGGTGAGGCTCTTTCTCCCCTCTGATGCACAAAATCGTGAAAGGCGGGTGGGGAGGGTGAACCACAAGCCGTAGTGGGTGTCAGCTGTCGTATCAGTAACCTCAGTAGATCTATAAAAGAACCACGGCAACCAAAGGTTCCAGGCGAAGCCACGGTATTTCTAAAAAATGTTGCCATAAAGTAGCGCTGTCGTTCGTAATTAACGTCAGTTTCCGTAAAGTTTACTTACGTATTTTTCTAAAAAACGAAAGTTTCTGGCGAAGCCACGGTACGCAACATTTCAAAAAAAAATGCGCTTAAAATTGACCATTTTTACAGCCAAACTGTGTCATGGGAAGGGTGCATTGCAAGCTTGCGCCGCAGGCGCACGGTACGCTACTTTTTTTTCTTCCGCCATGCTGCATGCTTCCTTTTCCTTCGGCGTTTGACCAATTGAGTCGCGTTCTGGTCTCCCACGGTCGATGAAACGATGAGAAAAAAAACGCCAAAAACTCGTAACGATGGTTAGCAAAATGCCTGCCGAACCCCTCCTCAAAAAAATAAAATAAAATAATCCTGGTAGGGCAGGAGGGCGGACCTTGCCCTACCAGGAAAAAAAACCAAATTTAATAGGTATGGCGAATGCCATACCAGCCTGATCAGGCACGACAGCACTGCCTCTACCCTACCCCCCCGACCTGTTTGTAAAAAAAAAAAAGGTCCGTCACCACAGGAATCCTTTTGTTACCCTTCTTCAGAAACACCAAAAAAAAAGAGGGGGAATTTATAAGATGAACCTAAGCTTCTCGTTGCTTAGCCACCTTTAAAAAAAGGGGGGGAGGGGAGAGGATTTTAAAAGGGTTTGTATTATAATAATTTCAGTTTTTTTTTGGACTACCATCCAAACTTTTTTTTTACCCCTAAATCTAAATAAGTGTTAGTTCAAAAAAGGGGAGGGGAGGGAGGGAATGGGAATCTGGGAAGGGTGCGAGCTGAATGTAAAGCCTTGCGTAGCTTAGTTCCTTAGCACAAAAATAAAATAAAAAGAAAAGTTTATAAGATGACCCTAAGCCTCTCCTGCTTAGTCACCTTCAGGAGAAAAAATAAAGATGACACACCCTGGGGAAAGGTGTGCCGTCTGTACTCCCCAAAGCGGCCAGGGAGAGGGGAGGTATCCCTAGGAGTCAACCTGCTCATCTCAGCACCAACGGTACTTAGTTAACGTACCCTGATGATGAGTACAAAAAAAAAGGGGCACTAGTCGGGTCGCAAGACCCGGCTAGCCCACACAGAATAACACATACCGTACCGCCAGGGCTAAAAAAAAAAGGGGGGGAAAAGAGACAGGCCTAATGCTAACTTTGGGGGAGGGGGGAAAAAAGTGAACCAGCGAAAAAAAAAAAAAAAAAACGAAAAAAAAAAATTTCCTCCGGGCAGGGGTCCAGGGTTTTCGCTTATTTTCATGAAAAAAAATTTTCCCCCAAAACCGTGAAGATATGTCCAAAAAGGGGTCAAAAAAAATTTTTTGCGCTCCGCGCGAAAAGGTCCATTTCGCGTAAATACGTGATGACGTGGGATGGTAACGTGCATCAAGAACCAAACCAGCCCTTTTCTCACGTTTTTCCCCGTCGCACTAGGATCTCTCTTGTGAACGCAACCTTCCCTCAGTACAAGAAGAAACGGCGGTTGACATCAAAACTTTCTGGCGAAGCCACGGTACGCAACATTTCAAAAATTGTGACCTAAAACCGAACATTTTTACAGCCAAACTATGGTAGAGGTCTGTGGGCTGCCAGTTTTTGAGCTGCGCCGCAGGCGCACGGTACGCTACTTTTTTACTTTTGCCAGCAAGGGGGGTGCATCATTGAGTCCCTGAAACAAGTCTCCATCGTCACTCCTAAGATGCGGGCGCAGGCGCCCACATCTCCAGGACCAAGGTACCCACGGCATACCACAGGCAGAGAACCCCCCATCCCAAAAAAACCCCCATTTTAAGGGTGAACCAGCGAACCAGCGGATAAAAAAAAAAAATAATAAAAAAAAGTGAACCAGCGAACCAGCGGATAGCATTAGGCCTGGAAAAGAGAAGGGAAAACAAAGAAAGAAAAAAGAGACCACAGGGGGGTGGTGAGTTGCCTTGCTGCTTACCGTCGCATTCAGTCACACCCAGACCCCCTACCCCACACTTCACGTTGCAGCCTCGTATCTATGACTCCTCGCACCATCTGTAATGTGAAGGTGTGTGTGTTTTATTTTTTGAATTATTCATTATATTACTACCCAGGGTAACTCTCAAGGTACCCAAATTAAGAGTAAGCCCTTGAGTACCAAGGTGCTTACTTCCACCCGGTTTATGTTACGTTAACATTTCTCTCATGTTTTTTGTTGTTATATCGATCCTTATTGCGCCCACCTTGGTGGGAGGGTATGCACTATACAATGACTTAAAGTAACACAACGGTGGGGTAAAAATATACCTGTTTTCTTCGCGGATCTTCTCCTCTTCTTCGGGTGTGAAGTCGTTTTCGATGTTGAAGAGTGCGCGGATCTGTTCGGGGTTCTTTCCCTTGATCATGGAGGCGACGGAGGCACAGGTGAGGTCGAGCAGGTCTTTGATGTTGAGGAAGTTGGCTGCCATGATCACGTCGATGAGGAGCTCGTGCTGCTTCTCGTCTCCGCCCTTGATCAGGTCCGTCAGAAGGAACTGTCTGTCCCAGGTGCTGATCACCTCCTCGATCTTCCCACGCAGCGGCTTGTCAATAGGCTCAGCGCGGTTGTTGTGGTGCTGCTCGCAGTACTCAAGCACGTACTTCAGGGTGCGGCCGTTCACGTTCGGGATTGGGATGACAGTCTGCTGGTCGTCCCCGTCCTGGTCCTCAAGCATGTCCTTCATCAGACCCGACATCTTCACAGCGTCCCTGCTCACGACGTACTCCACGGGCTTCTGGTCGTTCGACTGCAGCACAACGTGGGTGCTGAAGTCCACCGCACCGTAGCTGCCAGCTTCCACTGTGGTCGGCATGGTGTTTTTCTTTCGCTTTTTTGTAGTATTTTTTTTTCCTGAAGAATTTATCAAGAATGAAGTAAAGGGGTTGAAGGAGAAAGGGGGTGTGGGGGTGGAGGGAGAAAGGTGGCTTGAAATACAAAGCTCTCGTTGAGTGTACCTTTTAGTGCGTGACCAGAACACCGTGAAGCGGGGGATGGACCCGAAACCATTGCTGTCCCTGCATCCATTTTGAGGTTGGCATCTGTGGAGCCAAGCCCTCCGCTAATCCTGGAGATGGAAAATATCATCGTAAAAATAGTGTACTTTTTTTGTCTCGCTTTTTCTCTTTCGTCTTCTTCCTTTTTTAGGGAGTGGTGTGAGAAACTTTTTTTTTTTGTAAAAAAAAACTAGAGTTCACCCCTCACACCCAGGACCTCTTGCAATTGTACTGTCGAAAGACAGCATCTGAACAAAAAAAAAAGCTGAAATGGGCAAAATGCCAAATATAAAATAGAAACTTAACACTCATCACGATAAAACCCCATGGGAGAGGTTGTGAAACGCACACACCTCGACCTGTTTGGTGAGGCGTGGCTTCTGCAGCGCGGTTCGTCCCCAGAACCGCAAAGTGTGTTCAAAATGCTTTTATTTCCTCCTTTCATGAGGTGACAAAAAAGTTAGAAAAATGGATGCCCTGAGCACCATGCTTCATCACCAAAAAAACCATTTTTAAATAAATGATCTTCTCCCTGACCTGAAAACAGAACATAACACACTACTTCCTTCACCATATTTCCTTTAAACATCTTCCCTTACACCCTTTCACAGTGTCCCCAAATAAAACTAACACATAGGAGGCAGGAGGGGTGAGGACGTGATTTGCTGTACGTATTCTCTGCATGCTGGGAAGCGGAGGAGCAGACTCAGCAACTTCCCTGCAGCACGTGTATTTTCTGCATTGCCGTGCCCGATGGCAACCTTGCCCGCAGCTGTGATGCCTTCCTCACAGATCATGGCGGCAACAGCGTTGAGTGATGCTGCACGCTTCTCGGTCAGCTTTGTACGTTCCTTTGCAGGTTTGTCTCTGTGCTCTGTTGGGTCTCTGCATCCAAGCAGAAGCAGGTTCAGACACCAGCACGCACCACGGAAGATCGCGGGAGTAGGGTTCTTCATGACACCACACACTGCTGCCACTGCACCGTACTCCACCAGCTCCTCATGGCACGCAGAATCTCTTGCCAAAGTGCACAACGACAACACACCAGACTGGACACGTGTATTGTCGATCTTACTCTGCGCTGCTTCGATGTATTCATCAGGCGGCAGCATCACCCCAGCCACTGCCTGAGGATGGCTGCCGTCCAGCACTGCGATAGCAGACATAAGATGGAACTTCGCCTCAAGCGTTGATTGTCTTGGAAGTGAGAGGAGGGCTTGGTTTAAAGTGTCTCCCGCTTCTTTTAGTGAACGCATGAAGTTCGCGCCAACACCATCAGAGAGATTTGAGATTAATGCACAGAAGTCTGCAATCGTCTGCATCACAACAGATTGCATTCCGGTGTTGAACCGTCGGGTAGTCCCCGGCGCTAACGCATCAATAGAGAGGAGAGAGTCGATGAGGGACAACACCATATTTGCTAGGCCCTGTACACTGCTCATTGCGAGGACGCGGCTGAGCGCGCCGGCTTCTTCTGAAACGCGAGCAATGATGTAGATAGCGGGTTGGATGACGAGAGGGGATTTGTGGGTGGTGAGTGCGAAGAGGTTCTTGAGGAGGCCTGTCTTGTCCTCGGCGATGATCATCTTGTGGTTGCTGCGCTGCACGGCGCGGGCAGCGATGCGGAGCATGAGGATGAGGAAGCGTTCGTCGTAGCCGTCCATGAAGGCGGACGTCACGCTCTTCAGCATGTCGTCGATGTTCAGCACCTTCATCACCGTGACCAGGTGTCCCGCACCCTCCGCCTGGTTCGTCATGTAGAACAGCAGCCGTGTTGCCTGGATCTTCACCTCGGAGTGGTCCATGTTGGGCACCTCCCCCTTCTCGTCGACAAACTTCTGGCAGTCGATGTTGCTCTTCCCATAGGTCAAGGTAGGTGGCGAGCCACGTACACGTGGTATCTGTGTTGCCGCCTTCTTCAAGTCGAGGATCATTGCAGAGTCAATCAAATTGCACAAATACTTTGGCGCCGCAGACAGCACAACATGCAACGTGATGAGGGCGATCATACTGCATTTGGAGCGCTGTGGGGACCGCCGGTACACATCCATGATACGCCCAATGGCAGGGTTGCAGTTGTCCCTTGCGTACTGTGCAAGCCCAAGGGAGGTGTCCTCAAACCAGAGCTTAAACTCGGTGCACGACTTCTGGATGATGGCAAGCACCTGAAGCTGCAGCAGCTCCTTATCTGAATCGAGGAAGGGGAGAATGCCGATGACCGCACCGCAGCGTAGCAGCTCGCGCGACTGATGCTCCATGACGGATTTGAGGACGTTGCACATACTAATACGCACCTCCGCGACGGTGCTGTTGAGGAGCGCCACGACACCGTTGCAGACCTTGTGTGGGGTGAAGTGCTTTGTGAAGAGGTCGTCCGGCTGTGCCACAGCCTTGCCCTTCTTGGGTGCGTTGCTTGCCTTTGCAGCGGTGCGTGACGAGCTCCGTGTCAGCATCTCAAATGCCTGTGCGATGAGCAGTCGTGTGTCATCCTGGTGCACCTTCAAGGCAAAGTCCGCCAGCTTTGCGATGATGCCCGCCTCGATGCACGCAGCATGTGTAGCAGGCACCTCGATGATCGCATTCAGCACCGTGACAGTCGAGTGGATGCGCTCGGCAGAGCTCTTCTCCGTTGCCGCCCCGACAACACGCATGAGTGTCTCCTCGTTGCTGGAGACGTACTCAACAATGCCGTTGACCGGAAGCAGGCACGTCAGACACCCAACAGCAGCGGCCGCCACGTTCTCAAACAGACGCTTGCTCACCTTGTTTGGCCCGAAGGCGGTGGAGTCGATGTCCGGCGCCATCGACATCCTGCGTGCAGTCGCCTCCTTGATCGTCAGGTTCTTCTGGATCTCTGCAGCTGCACAGCGGCTTGCCATCTCACGCTGCCTGTCGGAGTCGCTCGTCAGGCGGAGGAGGGTGTCCACCAGCTCGCTCTTAGCGACGCGCTCACGGAAGCTTTGCAGGGAGCACATATACGTCAGGATCTTGAGCAGGTCTGTCAGCACGTCTGGGCTGAAGGCCTTTTTGACGCCTTCGACGACGTTCAGGGCGAGCTTGCATCTGCAGAGCGCCTCGCTGCTGTCAGGGGCACGGTCGATTATGTTCCTCAACTCTGTTGCGGCTGCGGTGACGACAGCAGTGTCAAAATGCGACAACGCCTGGAAGAGCAGGAACGCACCACCCTTTTCGAGCACCGTCTGCGACAACTCTTTGTGCGCAACAAGCACGCCGACGATGTGCAGGATCAGCTTCTGCGAGTCCGGACGGTACTTACTCTTGCTGCTATACTGCCTCAACGCATGCAACACACCCTGCGAGACCAGCTCCATCGCCAGCACCGCATGCTGCGCCAGCTCCGCTATACCACTGTACGCCTGCGCCCTGATCGTCGGAATCGTTGAATCGGTCAACTCCATCACCCGCTTCACACCACCCTCCTGCACGATGGAATGCCTGAAGAGGTCTGGGTGGGCCGCAGACAGCTGAGAGATACCTGCTGCAGCAAGCTCCTTGACGGTCTGGTTTTCAGACTCAAGGGAGTGGAGGAGATATGACACGCCGCCCATCTCAATGAAGACTTGAAGGTTGAGGTTGGCACGAAGGAGGTCGAATGCGAGGAGGGCGGCTGTCTGTTGACAACGACTGTCGCGTGAGGCGAGAGGGACGATGAAGACCGGCCAATCGTATGCCTCGAGAAGGGAGACTTTGCGGTGGTGGCTTGCCAGCGCAACGCAGCCCAGCAGCTTGAGGCAGGAGACCTGCGTCTGCAGGGTCTGTTTGCTGAGCTGCAGCTGCTGGTTCATCGAGTGCACCAGCTCCTCACGCTGCTCGAAGAGATCGAACATCTTCTCGTCCTCCTCATCCTCGTCGTCCTGTTGTTTCATCTCCAACAGTTTGTTCACGCCAAGACGCTTCGAGATAACAGCTATGTCGCCTTCCATCTCTGCCAGGTGCGCGGTGGCGGCCCGTAGTGCCTGCACCACCTTCTCTACACCACCGTCCTCGACGATGGCAGCGCATTGTTCGGGGTGTTCTGCGAGCATGGCGAGGCATCCTGTCGCTTCGTTGCGGACTTCTAAGGTGGAGCAGTCAATGCATTCAAGCAAAAGAGGGAGGCAGCAGTACACTTCCACCAAGCCTCGTGCACCTTCCTCTGTATTTGCAAACTGTTTAATAGCGCCGAGAACCCGCTCCAGCATCTGCAGGTTGCGTGATGCAACGAAACCCGGCATATTAGGGTCCGGCGAAATGGCAACGTCCCCCGCCTTCTTCGCCACATCAACCAACATGCTGATCAGCAGCCCGTCGCTCAGGATCTCCTCCTGGCAGATCGGGTCTGCCACAATGTACCCCATGCACTGCACTGCCTGCAATATAACGTCAAAGCTGTCGGAGCTGAACAGCGATGATAATACCTGAGACACCTGAGCCTCGCGCAGGGCCTTCCAGTTGTTCGGATCCATGGCAAGGTTTGTGACGACGTTGACAGCATGCATCTGCAAGGTGGCGTGGTGCGACAGTGTCATCTCAATGAACACCGAGGCAGGGATCGTGGCGAGGACCGTTGCTGTGCAGCGGGTCAGCTTTGTGAGAGACACCAGACAGCGGGTGGCCTGCAGGGTGAGTGAGAAGGCGTTCATCTGGAGGACGTAGCAGATCTGGCGGATGACGGTGTCGAGGTGTGGTATCGACTCAACCACCTCGGTGACGGTGCAGACGTTGCCGATGATGCTGAGGATCGACATGCACAACTCGCGGTCTGTGTTTGCGAGGTGCCCGACCACTGCGTTGATGCCTTCTCCGGTGCAGGAGGTTTTGTTCGACTCCAGCTGTGTAAGCATCGCTACGGCGCGTGCCGACTCGCGGATCGTGCTGATGTCGTCGTCGGCAAGAAGAAACACCAAAGCCTCCATTGCGCCGTCGCCGACCATCATGATGCGCCACGCGTCCTCGGGCACTTCTGATAGTGAGCGTATCGCAATCGCGCACACACGGCGTAGTGCAGCACATTCGGTCACAACGAAACGCATAATGTGCTTCAGCCCACCGCCACTCAGCATCTCGATCTTGGCGTCGTTCGTGTCCAGAAGGCCCAGCGCGCGGATGACATGCGTTGCTGTCGCGACAGTGCAGTGCTCGCGCTGCAGAACACCTATCAACGCCATCGTGCCGCCAGCATTGATAATCTCACGCAGATACTGCCCACCGATGGCGCACAGGTTTCCTAGCGCGTTGGCGGCCTCCTTGTGGATGAGGTCGTGCGTGGAGTTGCGCACCAGGTCGATCAGTGAGGGCACCACTTCATGACGTGTGACAAGCTCATGGCAGGGCTCACTGATGAGTACTATATTGGCTATGGCACAGGAGGCGTGCTCTTGCGCTTCAGTGTCCCAATCTGCTTTGAGGACTTGGACGAGAGCGCGGAGTCCTTTCAGTTCGCTGAGGAGGTGGCAAACGTGGGCGCGTGTGGTGAGGTAGCGCAGGGCTCGCGTGCAGACCGACATGCACATGAAATGTGTGGACGACGCAACGTTGTTACCGTCGCTGTCGAAGAGCGCCTGCGAGACGTCACCCTCATCGTCGGGTGCAGATGCACGCGGCATGCACGACCCATCGATGCACCATTGGTAGATGGCAACCAACGCCTCCACAGCACCCTCACGCACAAGGTACTCCTGCTCCTCGTCAGAGTGCACACCCTTCCCCACGGCACCGCCCCCAGCCACGGCTGCGATGATCCGCCCCGTCTCGTACCAGATCTGTGGCTCGCCGTCACTCAACCGCAGAATGGAAAACACAATTTTGAGTCCATCCGTCTCAATCAACTCCCGCCTTAGTACCGGGGAGGTTAGAGAGTTTGCAAGGGCCCAGAGACCTTGGATGACGTCGTCCATCTGGTTGGAGCAGATCAGGGAGTAGATCATTACAAAGATCTTTGCGGGTTCGACATCTTCGACGTCTTGGCTGGTTGTGAAGTTGCAGTAGATCGAGGCAAGAAGCTGGCTAAGAAGCGGGTCCTGCGCGCCATTCACAACAGTCTGTGTGAGGCGAAAGACGACACCCTTTTGCCCTATAATCTTCCGCACTTCTGCCTGCTTGCTCAGGCTTGCAAGCAACTTCACCGCATAATACTTGATTTCCCCATAAAGCGTATCCACAAAACACAGCCCCACCACAGGAAGGACAGACTCGCTTGCAATAATCGCACGCCCTGACTTAATCTGTGCCATCGCGTTTAACGCTTTCAACGCTGCCAGCTGTACCTTTGGTGTTCTGCTGTCGAGGTATCCGATGAAGGCTTTTATTCCACCGGGGGCTTTTTTTAGTGTAGCGCGTTCGAGCTCCATGCGGCAGGAGTTGCTTTCCAGCAAATTCGCGACAATTGTTAATAAATCTTCCAGCATACCGTGCGAGGATACGCCAGATCCAAGAAGCTCGAGTAAGTCCTCCATTAGCCGTTTTCCGATGAGCTCGCGTACATGGAAGTCGTTTGTTGTTGTCACAGTGCGTACAAGCTTGAAGGCGGTTGTACATATATCTTCATTCCGTTCGAGTAACAGAACAAGCATTTCGTTAATATGATGAGTCTCAGAGAGCGCAGCTTGGCACAACGGAGCAGCAAACGTGTCGTGGCATACATCCTCAAGCCTCCGAATCGCAGCAATGCGCGCTCCAGCAGAACGGTCCATATCTGTTGCAACGTGCATCTCTCGGTTCACCACGTCGATAACATTCGCTTGAGACTGCATCGAACCCATCGCAACAAACTAAAATCTAAATCTCCCGAAGGGAGGGAGAGAAGAAAAAACCCCCCCAGGGCGTTGCTTCAAGAGTTGTTTTCTTTTCTTTTTTTGTAAATACCTGTCTGGTGGGGGAGATGAAAAGGTGTGGCATATTAAATATTGAGGATACTCGAATGGTGACCACAAAAAGAAGAGAATCCAAAGGTAGTTGTAAGGTGGGTGCTCCTAATGCGTGATACTACAATAAAGCACGGATACAGTGAGGCGAACACAGTAGCGAAGTGCCTTCGCGTGGTGGGCGATATGGTAAAAATATATGAGAGAATAAATGAGAAAAAGGGGGGCGTTTTGCAGGGTGAGACTATGGCATCGCTGAAACTATTTTATTTTTTTTATGTGATAAATTGAAGAATTGAAGCACTTCGCTGCAACGTCCAGACACCTATGTGTCACAGCGTAACCAAGGCTTTTAAAAGGGTTAGAACATTTTTGCCACACCTCCCATGAACAAGAGCACACAACACACAACATGACACAGGGCTAGATCTCTTGCCCACACTACGGTAATACCCACGCCAACGGGACGCCATTTTCCACAGTATCCCAGACCACCACCCACCCCCACCCCAGCAAGCTTACTGCAAGCTATCCAACCGCGACATCAGCATCGCCACCGCCTTCTGCAGATGCTCGCTCATATCCTTCCAGTCCTCGATGACGCTCTTCTTCCACTCCGCAAGCTCCGCCTCAGACATCTCAGACGGACGTGCTGGAGGTGGGCCCTTCTTCTCTTGGTAGAGTTGATAAGCCTTGAGGATGAGCGACTTGCCTGGTACCCCTGCGACACCTGGTGGGAGTCCTGCTGCGTGCGAGGTGCGGAAGGTGTGGCCTAGTGTGTCGAAGATGTGGGCATCGGCAGGCGCCGCGTGGAGAAGTTTGTGCAGTGCGACGCATGCATGCGCGGGATGCTTCTCGTGATCAGGCAGCGCTTCAGCTGCGGCATCAAACACACTGCGTAGATCCACCTTTGGTGTGGTTGTGGTTGTAGTGTTTGTTTCTGCTACCGCACCCTCAGTCGACACTGCCATTGTTTGAAATCGCTTTTTCTGTGTAGAGTGAACTAAAAAATATGCTTGATTGGTGCTTCAGGAGGGGTCGATATTGACAGGTTGTTGACTGATTTCCCATAGCAATTAATTATAGAATTTTATCACAATAGCAGATTTAAGTGAACAATAAAACAATCTCAGGGGGTCCTTCGTCTTTTTGAAATATTGGATGGGTGTGTTGGGGGAAGATACAACAATCAAAGAAAAAGCTGACACCATGCGCAAAGTGCACCCCCATCCCATCCCCTCCCCTCCCCTCCCCCCACACCAAAGGGAATCCAACTCAACTCCGTTCGGCTCACCCTCCCCCCCAGTCTAAACTAATCTCTACAAAAAAGAAAATCCTTTTCCAAAGGGAACACAACAGAATAGAAATCTATGCCCTATCCTATCCAAATCTTTCATTTTGAATTTTTCACATTTTTTTTTTTCAACCCTCTAAATCCTTCACCGATTTTGGCAGCTCTTCGGGCATATGCACATATGTACACGCCTTAAAGAGGAAGGACTCTAAAGAGCTTTGCTGCTTCCCCGCACGTTTGAGGGGTATAAGGAGGTGCTCTGCAACCATGCCGGCAACACTAAGCGCTCCTGCACGGGAACGCTGTACACTTTGACCTACAGCGGTAACGGTAAGGGCTAAATGGTCTTCCCAATGTGTACCTGAAGAGCGGGGAATAGAAACTCCCAGACCTCGGAGGAGAACGTCAAGCATTGGATGCACCGTCATTCCGCTTGACAGCAATGCGACAAACAGATGCATTGAGAGCGCGATCAGCACAACATCAGAAGTATCCGAGATTATTGTTGACAGTGCTGCCATCTCTCCTTTTACCGCAGAATGTACTGCATTGAGATATGCAGTTAACACCGTATCAGTGGTCCTCACCATATGAACTCTCTTCAGCAATTTGAACAACCCCGCAAGCACGTTCTTTGCTTGAATTGACCTGACATCTGTAATATAAAATACCGCAAAATGCAATGCACTCGAAACAAATGGCATTCGTAGTGCAAGGCTACAATGCTCCCCTTTGTAGACCTCATCATTGAGCACTGCCTGCATGGATCCAAACTGTGCTAATGATGCTGGACGTTCGACAAACCCATCTGTCGAAGCACCATATATCTCTTCTCCTAGTGCAACCAACGCAGGCAAAACCGCCCAATGATGGTAAAATGTACAAAAAAAGAAGGAGGCGGCTTTTGAATCCCCTACTGCGACATGAACGTTTTGGAGTTGTGCGATCAAAGCAGGGTTTAATGCAGTTGTCAACGGACGGATCGAACGGAACATCGGAGGTAATTTCTTCCGATCGAGAAACACATCCCCTTCCGGACCCATCCTCGCCGCGAAATTCAACACAAAATCCGTCTGTCTTTGGTACGCAAACCCACTGTAATCCGCAAGCTTCCGGAGCGTCAAAATATCTGCCGTCAACCGATTCAGACAATGACACCACACCTTCGCACGCCCTTCTAAATCAGGCATAGTAAGGGCGGACTCCTTTTGCAACAAATTTTGCGTATTTTGGGGGAGTTTTTGTACCGTATAGTCCTTACGCTGTAGAAGAGAACCAGCTATGGCAACAGAAAGCGTTGCGATGCTTGGGCTAGATGAGAATGGAGCAAGATGCTGTAGAGAGGAGAGAAGGACTTCAGGGTGGTGCTGTGAGAGGGTGGGAAGCTGCGAGGTGAGGCGGGAGCTGAGCTTTCGGATGGTTCCTTCGAAGAATGTGTTCCCAACACCAAGGGTCTGGAGTAGTGGCAGACATGCCGCAATCGTTGTGCCCAGGTCGCCCCAACCATCCCCTGCCGCATTCGGTACACACAGAACTCCCTGCTCTTCCGACAGCTTCGCCACTTCTGCGACCACGTCCCCAGCTGCATCAAGTCTCCTCCTCACCACACGCCCACCCTCCTCCCCAACCAGCCACATCCTCTTCTTAGAACAAGGCAGCGTTTCATGAAATGGGCTGTGCTGAGGAGGAGGGTCCATGAGAGGAAATGGGGTTAAGAATTTTGCAAAAAAAAATATGGGGTTGGATCACTCTGGGTGTATTCTGGTTGGATGTGGTTTGAAGGTGGGGGATGTAGAATGTAAAAGAATCGCTTTTTTTTTTTTTTTTGTTATTTTCTTGGGCCATTCCTTGAAAAAGGAGGGAGTTGGTTGTTATTGTGGCAATACTGTCTTTTGTATCAATGAAAGAGAAAAAAAATGTATTGTGGTGCTCCGGGAGGGGTCGATATTGACAGGTCGCTGACCGACTTCCGAAAGCACCATATTGTAATAAATTTGAAATCTCTGTTGTAGTAGTGTAGACACACCCCCAAGGATGAGCTCCACTGTGTTTTGCTGTATGGAGTGGTAACAAGCCGGGGGGAGAGAATAAATTCATCCTCGGGCATGCAAATAGGCTATTAATTCGCAGAGTGTTTTGTTTTGCTTTTTAATATTTTTTTTTGGATTAGTATAGTAACTACTATAGTTGCCTCAGTTGTGTTGCCACAGTTTGTGCAATCTCGACTTTTTTTTTGATAAATTGACAAAGTGTAGTCTGATTAGATTACTTAATGTTTTGAACATTGGTTATTCATCAATCTTTTTTGTTGTATTTTTGGATCCTTTTTGTTTTGTTTTTGTTTTTTTGTAAATATGCATATTCAAAAATTTTTGTAGGGTGGTACATCTGTACCACAAGTCCATGTTTCAGTCCTAAACGCATACATTAGTTGTAAACAGAGGTGGACTTCATCAGTGCTTGACAAAGTGTAGTCACCTCGAATTTTTATTTTCATATAATCTCCTCGCTTTTTAGTCGCATTGCGTTAACAGGGCTGGAAAGCCTTGTTCACTTCCACAGAAAATGGAAACAAAAAGTAAAACAACAACAACAAAGAGAAGAGAGAGTGAGAGAGAGAGAGAGAAATGTAGGATAGTTATTAGTGTAGGCACGCCTCAGAATAATCTATGCACGATGCCAGCCCCGGATGAAAGCACAAAAAACAAAAAACAAAAAACAAAAAAACAAACTTTATAAAAAGAGGGGGGTGAAATACAGTAAGCGTGCAACGGCTTGCAGACTCGGTACAAAATTTTCTTTTTGGTTGAGTTTTAGACAGGAAGTCACTTGCTTTTTTTGAAGAGGGTTTTTTTTATAAAAAGTTTTGACATGCCACTCACTTTCCCACTATAATACAGCTCGTTCTACAAAAATGGGAATAAAAAGTTCGCCTTCTTTGGTGTCATCACCAAACGGATTCTCTGTGGTTATACCGTGGTTCCCCCCGAAGGTGCTCCGCAAATCTTAATATAGCCCAAAAACAGTTCTCCGTGGTTCCCCCGTGGTTCTTCCATGGGTTGGCCTTACCCCCTGAATCACACCATACTTTAAATCTTTTTTTGATAAATTGTTGGAGTTGCGTAGTTTGTATTAAATTTAGGAAGTGGATCAGCTGACCCAATTACATGGCCAAGCTAGTCCCCCCCTGCCCCGCCCTTCATTTCACTGTAAAGTGCTAGCTAGAAGGCGCTCTGTTCTTGGCTTGTTCTTTCTTTCTTTTTGCTACGGATTTTTGCACTTCCAGACTCATGATGGGGTCGCGGAAAATGAACATTTTTTTCACCACTTAAATTTTACCCCATCTTGACCACCCTTTGAAGAAAACAGAACAAAAATATTTTTTCCAAAAAAAAATCCATAATCGATAGGCTTTAGGAACATTGTTTATTTCGTTTGTTTTTTCTTTTCTTTTTTTCAAAAACCCATACTCCATGTCATCTGTTTCTCCCTCCCCTCCCTTTTCCCCTCATCCATCGCCCTCTTCTGTCTCCTCGAAGGTTACGCTTGGCCGTTTTTCTGATTCATTTGCCACATTTGGGATTAAAAGGGGGTGTGGTGTATCAGCGGGGTGGCCCTCTACGTCGATTCGTGTCTGCTTTCGTGAGGCTCGTTGTTTTGCGGTGTTTTGGTTTTGACCTTCCATTTCTGTCATACGGGTTTCCAGAGTCGCTACGGAGCCTTGAATTTCCAGGAGAATGTCCCCCAGCTCGCCAAGCTTCTCAAATGGATCTCTTGGCTTTGCATCGAAACTCATCAATCCTGCTGAACTGCGTCTTCCTAAGTCAAGATCGCTGTCCTGCATTTCAGCGAGAGACATCCGAGAAATCGGTTGCGAATAGCTATGTGGATAGACGCCACCTCTAGGAGAGGAGCGTCCGTTCGGTGGCTTGCACAATCGCATCGTTTCGTCAAGCACCTCGACGTTTGGGGAAGGGATGACCGAACGACGTTGTCTGCTTCTTGGGAGAGGTCTTCTCTTCAATGAACGCAAGGTCTGGACGAGTTCTGAATTGGTCATCTGAAAGGATTCCCCACCGCTTGTACTCATCACACTGTCTCTTTCAGACCCGCCAGGGAGCATGCTTGACGAGACGGATACCGATTCTCGTAGGGCCGGCATCGCAAAGGAACGACCAAACGGCGCGTCTCGTGTGCTATGGCTACATTCTAGAGGGTCGCTGTTGTCTTTGGTAGAAGAAGGAGTACCAGGGTTGTCAGGTGGCTTCTCCTGTTTCTCTTCGGAATCCTTTTGTACCTTGGTATCGTCCCTCTCGCGTTTTTGCTTCTCAATCTGTTCCTTCCGCGTTGCAATCTCATTCTGAATCTGTTCATTAAAATTCGGAAATTCAACAAGAATTTTATGAAAATCCTCTTTATCTAACCGGAACAAATCGCAGTAGGTTAGCGCCTTGATGCTTGCAGTTCGTTTCGTCTCTATTAATAGCGCGATTTCTCCAAAAAACCCTCCTTTTTTTATTGTAGCCAGATAATCCCCTCCAGGGGTAAGCACGTCAGCATAACCATGCCCCATGAAAAACATTTCTTGCCCAGCCTCGCCGGCTTTGATGATGTATTGACCTGGTGCGAAGACAACGTTTTTGAGGTTTTCTGCGAGCGCAACTTTGCAGCCTTGGTCTGCGTCACGGAACATATCTACCGTGGATACAAACTTTATCTTGACATATAGACCAATCTGCTGCCTCATGGCATCTGGCAACCCATTGATGATCTGGCTATAGCTGCTTCCTACATTCTGCGCCAAGATGTGCGACTGAAAGGCCAGTACCTCCTGCTGCAGGCTCCGCGGTATGTTGAAGTACTTCAGCACCGCGAGAGTCTCCATCATCCGTTGTTTCCGTTCACTCTCGATATTGTGCGCCTGCATGATTTTCGAAAGCTTTCCAATGATAGCAGCATTCGCAATGGTACCGAAAATGAAGAGAAAGCAGGCATATATCCTCTCCAGCTCTGTTATCACCTCCACATCCCCATAGCCAACGGTTGTCACTGTTTTAAGTAATGTCAAAAAAAATCTCAAAAAAGAAAAAAAAGAAAGAAAAACAACGTGCTAAAACGAAGGGCCATCATAGCTCAGTTCGTAAACGCGAATATGGCATACAATGTCATCGCTTTGGGGAGCGGGTGGGAAATGGGCGAGGGTGTGTGTGGCAGACCTGTATAGAGCACGTAGTAGATGGCATTTATGTATGCGTAGTCCTCCTTGCGTCTATCGGATATGAGCGCAAGACGGACCACCACCATCAAGTGGAGTGCAGCGATGCTCCAGAAGGCCATCAAAATCAAAGGGACTAACTGGTAGTGCGTCTTGATGTAGCTGTGAGGGGGAGGGGGAGGGGGTGTGGAGGTGTGGAGGTGTGGAGGTGTGGAGGTGTGGAGGTGTGGAGGTGTGGAGGTGTGGAGGTGTGGAGGTGTGGAGGTGTGGAGGTGTGGAGGTGTGGAGGTGTGGAGGTGTGGAGGTGTGGAGGTGTGGAGGTGTGGAGTGGCAAAAATATTAAGATATAATTTTCAATCGAAAGATGGAGTTTTGTCCATCTGTTGTCCAGTTGAAAAAAAAAAAAAATTCATAAAATAACACTTCAACGTTCTTTATGTTTTCGATAACGTTGTAACAGATATAGTATGAAAATTTTATTTCATATTATTTTCTAATGAAAAGAAGTGAAAATTCAGAAGTGTACAACGAAGAGAAGTGAAGAAGTGAAAAAAATTCTCAAAGCCGCGCTTATGCAGACACCAAGCTTTTTGGTTGAATGTATTTTAAAAGGGGGGGGGGGGGGGGAGAGAGGCATCCAACATACCTTGCACTGATCGCTTCTTTGTTGACCTGTCTGAAATAGGTGAAGACACGCAGTAGTCTCAGCAGTGTCAGGTGGTACAGCACAGTGTGCAGCGTTTCGTTTCCGCTGTATATTTTTTTTTTGTTTTTTGTGTATTACAAATCGGATTTGGAAGAGCGAAAAAAAAGGGAGAAACTTTATATAAAATCGAAACTCAAAAGACGAGGACAACACAGCGTAAGAGTGCTGAATGCTTGCACCCTTTTTAAAATGTCATTTTCCCTCAGAGAGACTAACAAAGAAGAAGAAAAACATACATTAAAAACAAGACTATGTGAAACGGAAACGCAGACAGCAAATCAATAAAGAACCACTTCCGAAAGTACTGCACAAACACTTCCTTCTTCGTTGGGTTGCCCTGTGGTTGGTGGGTGTGGGGTGGTTCTCATAACATTATAGTGTTACCTGGACAATCATTTATCCCCGAAGACTCTTTCTCCACCTGATTTTTACCCCGCGTACATGACCGTATAGGACCGTGTACGCGCCTATACGCGGGGTAAAAATACGGTGGTTTCTGTACAAAGCCGCAAAAAAGGGCAAGATGAATTTCAACTAAGATGAAGCTCAACCTCAGTGATAATCGCTTTCTCTTTGTTGCTGAACAACATTTGGCACAAGACCTATACATCACAACCAACCCTTCGGGTCTCTGTGTAATAACTTTAATAATTGATATTGTGACCGGGCTCATATTTTCAAAAATTTAAGTGGTCAAAAAATTGTCCAATTTTCGAGATTGACCCCACCACTTTCTGGACGGATTCCGGAAATGCTAAAAAACTGTGTTTTGGGTCACCCGTTTTTGGGGCCCGTGAGGCGATTTTATAAAAAGCCCACAGGATCACCCTGTTCCCACAACTTTTTTTCAGGAAAAACTTTTTTAAAAAACTTTTTTTTTGCGCGCGCGCATTTTTTTCCCAGAGTCAGCGAGCGGGAAACGAAAAAAAAAGTTGTGCCACCCTAACGACATTTGATTTTACATACCACTGTATTATCATGCATGACACAACGGAGGAGCACGTCCATGGAGAAGATTATGCTGAAGAAGGCGTCAAAGGGGAGGTGAAGTTCGGGTCTCCAGTTGAAGAATACGTCGTTTGTTGTGACGGACACTTCGAAGTAGAGCGTTCCTACAAGGAGGAGACATTCCCAGAAGGGGATCCACCAGTCGTCCGCGAGGATGCCTTTGAACTTCTTTGCCTCGTCAATGTGCTCCTGCGTTTCCGCGGTGATATTCATAAAATCGTCTTCCTCCTGCTCCGCCTTCCGTTCAGAAGCAAGCTTATTCACCATCTGAAATTTTTTCACAACGTTAGCCAGCTTGAAACGGCCTCCCGTTGGGGACGTCCCTCCGTCTCCGGGAGGTCCGCCATTTTCCGCAGCTTCCAAGGCCCGCGTCTTCTTCGCGACCCCTAGGAGACGGTCACGGAGAGTCATCTTGGGTAGGTCATCTTCGTCTTTGTCCTCAGGTGAAGCGGCGGTGTTTGCAATGGGGGAGGCTTCAGACCCTTCTCCTTCTCCTCCTGCTTCTGCTCCGTCTCCTTCGACCTTTGGGGTATTGGCAGTAGAGTCGGCAGGAACACCAGAGCTCGCGCGTAGTAGGCGAGATTTGAAAAGGGATAAGGAGGGTTTCGCCCTTGGGGACGAGGCTGGGGAGGAAGGGGAGGAGGAGGAGAGGGGTCGCTCGCCCGCGGCCGCAGTGCTGTCGTGAAGAAATTTTGCTTCGTTGTTCGGGCGGGGTGACGCTGGGGGGCTGCTCGAATCGGTCTCAGGATCGCCTATCGCGCCACGATTAAATGAAACAGATTTCCTCGCCTTCATCACACCACGTGGTGATTGCATGCTTGTACCCACCTTCCCTTTGTCAAATGGCTCCTCTTCATGGGTGTTAATTACGTGATCAGAATCCATTTCTTCCAACTCCATAAACTAAAAATAGTGAAAGACACTTCGAAGAGAGAAGAGAAAAATTCGTAAAAAAAAAGGGGGGGGGGTTTTATAAGATGAACCTAAGCCTCTCGTGATCTGAGTTAGTCACCTTATAACAATGAAAAGCGGGTTTGTGAGAGAAGGAGAAAGCCTAAAGAGTAATTGACAGTCACCCGAAAATTTTAACAAAAAAAAAAAGGAGAGAGAGAGAAAAAAAAAACGGTCGTTACGGAAAAAAGCTGAACCGTGGGGCACCCATACAGGGGTGTGCCGGGGACCAATGTATCAAATTGTGCTGCATGGGAGTGGGGAAAGCACGAGAAAGTAAAGTGTTAAAATGTCATGGAAAAAAAAAGTAAATGTGGGGAGGAGAAAGGAGGAGGGTCGCAAAAGGGTTGTGTATATGGGGTGTGGAAAACTCTTTTATGAGATCGCCTGGAGGGAGAAGGTTGGTTGGTTGAGGATTTATTTTATTTTTTTTTCTCTTCTGAAGAAGAAAGGGGGGGGGTGATATGAGGGAGGCTGTTTTTTTTTGAGATTTTTTCTTTTTTTTTTGATTTTTTTTTTTTTGTTCTTTTTTAATGTGGGAAAAGGTACGGGCAGTATTTCTCTTGATGTTCTTCATTGTAGTATTTTTTTTTTATAAACGACCCTCATGAGAACCTCCCCTTTGTTCCTTACCCACGTCCCCTTGCGTCATATGGCAATAGATGTTGGTCAAATTGAGCAATAAAAGTCAAGAAGCTTACTTCTTCTTGGACACTCCGACGGTACGTCCACGGCGGCCGGTGGTCTTCGTGTGCTGACCACGGACACGGAGTCCCCACATGTGACGGAGACCTCTGTGGTTGCGCATCTTCTTCAAACGGTCAAGGTCCTCGCGAATCTTGTTGTCGACCTGGTTGGACAGGCACTGCATGGTGGATCCGTCCTTGGGGTCCTTCACTCTGTTGAGGAACCATGTGGGCACCTTGAAGTCCTCCGGCTTGGAGATGACCTGCACGATACGCTCCACCTCTTCGTTCGAGAGGGTACCCGCACGGCGGTTGGGGTCCACGCTTGCGCGCTGGCAGGCGATGAAAGCGAGACGGCGGCCGACTCCCTTCACGGTGCGGATGGCGTAGGGCACCTTCTGCTTGCCGTCAACGTTCGTGTTCAGGATACGCAACATGTGCTGGAAGTCCTCAGTTCCCATGGTGAGCGACATATTGTGGTCTGTGTTTGGATTAGGGGAGAGTCCTGGAAGGTGGTGTGTGTTTGAGAACTAATAGGGGTAGTTCTTGCGCAGAATATGGCCCCAATGGGTGTGTGTGTACACAGATGATCATCAGGCCGACGCTGTCTTCGTGGAAGCCGTCTGCAGTGTGGGATCAGAGACTACACACATATAGTGAAGTCTGAAACCCCTTCGGGGAGAGTGGTCTGCATCTGCATGAATGGTGTGTGGGAATAGGCTAGTACAAAAAAGATGGGCAGGGTGGGGTGGGGTGGGAGAGGGGAGGTGGGGAAATTTCGATATTGCTACGGTTGCCTTCCCCCCCACCACGAGCACAATGGAGAGACTAAGAGTCAAAGTGGCAACAGCCACCCGACCCTTTCCCTGCCCTCGTCCCTATCCCAAAGGCTCGCTCCACTTGAGCTGATATTCGTCAAGTAGAGTTTAAAAAAAAAAAGGCAAGAAGCTTACTTCTTCTTGGACACTCCGACGGTACGTCCACGGCGGCCGGTGGTCTTCGTGTGCTGACCACGGACACGGAGTCCCCACATGTGACGAAGACCTCTGTGGTTGCGCATCTTCTTCAAACGGTCAAGGTCCTCGCGAATCTTGTTGTCGACCTGGTTGGACAGGCACTGCATGGTGGATCCGTCCTTGGGGTCCTTCACTCTGTTGAGGAACCATGTGGGCACCTTGAAGTCCTCCGGCTTGGAGATGACCTGCACGATACGCTCCACCTCTTCGTTCGAGAGGGTGCCCGCACGGCGGTTGGGGTCCACGCTTGCGCGCTGGCAGGCGATGAAAGCGAGACGGCGGCCGACTCCCTTCACGGTGCGGATGGCGTAGGGCACCTTCTGCTTGCCGTCAACGTTCGTGTTCAGGATACGCAGCATGTGCTGGAAGTCCTCAGTTCCCATGGTGAGCGACATATTGTGGGCTGTGAGAGTCCTGAAGGGGTGTGGGTGTTTAATTAAGTGAAGCGTAAGCAAGGCGAATAGCGTCTTTGAACATCAGTTATGGGCAAAAAAAAAATGCCCTACCTATGCAGAACATTACCCATTAAGGGACTGGGAGCTTAGCTGCAGAAAACCCCTTGAGGGGTAGCTTTGCTTCTGTAGAAGCAAAGGGTTGGGTTTGGCGACTGTGTTGCTGTTCCTGTTGCACATTGCACGAAAAAGAAAATCATAATATAATGGAGTACATTGGACATAGTTGACATCAAGAAAAAATCGTAGAAAAATGTCATCCGCAACGAAACAATAACTTCCTGCCATAGAGGAGATTGGCTTACAAACAACGCTGAGCCTAATTTACAACTAAACGCAAAAAAATATGGGGAGGGGGTGAAATTTTTTTTTCTTCCGAAAAAAAAAAAAAAAACAACAACAACACCAACACAAATACATCAGCAGGGCAACAACCCCAACAGCTTTTTACCCCAACTTTTTTTTTTGACACAATCTTGTCAAAAAAAAATCCCCCTTCCCCCATCCACAAAGGTAAGAGCCTCATTCCTCCCCAATTGCACTACACGAACCATTGGGTTTAACTCTAGCCCGACCCTCTTAAGGTTTCTGTACTTGTTTCGTTGTATCGACACATCATCACTGCACTAAGATTTTGACTCAAAATACCAAAAGGGCTAGGATGTTTACCTTTTTTCTTCTTTCTGGATAGAGCTTTTTTTTTCTTTTTTTTTTTGTGGAATTATACATTACGCTGGGCACGTTTCGCAGCTCTTTCTTCGTCTGTAAGCTTAGATTCTGGGATGGGGTCCATCCAGAAGGCCTTCCACGGAGCGAGGGGGAGTTTTGCGTGAGGGAAGAGACCATCGTTGTACACGCTCCTTGCCTCCTCCATTCTGGTCGTACCACGGTACAGGCCGACGGCGTCATCCTGTTTTTTTTTTTTTTTTTTTTTTTTTTTTTTTTTGTAAATCAAGGTACTTGACAATAGGAAATAGAAACGACGGAAGGTGCGTGCCCGCCAGCTTGTGTTTTCTCACTCATTATTTTTTCTCTCTCATACAACACACACTTCAGCGAAAAAACACAACAAGCTTGCGGAGCGATAAACGAAAAAGTTGTTTTTCATTGTTTTCTTTTTATTCAGAACCGAAAGTTAGTTTCTATTTTTTTTTTTTTTGTTTTTTGATTTAGTTGGTGAGAAAGAAAATTAATGGTGTTGAGCAATGGACAGAAGTGTGTCCTGCCACTGCTTGAAGAAGATGGTAATTGGGGAATACAATCTTTTTTGTTCTTTTTGATGGAGAAAAAGAAGAAAACATAAAAGTTGAAATGTGGTATAGGGAAACAAGCTGCTCAAAAACAAGTTTGATTGAGGGGGGGAGGGAGGGAGGGAGGGAGGGGGGGAGGGAGGGAGGGAGGGAGGGGGGGAGGGAGGGAGGGATTTGGGCATACTTTGCTCTTCTTAGAATAGATCTCCCGGTTGGGTTTGACCAAACTCCGGGTCACCCAGTATCTGTATATGAACACACCCACGCACAGCGAGACCATTACTGCACCTCCCTGGAAAAGTGCTCGCCAAGGGAACTGTGGTGTGTGATGTGAAAGGGTTGTTGCGCGTGGTAGCCCAGATACAGGGATTTGATTAAAAATTTTTTGAGAATCTTCAAAAACTCAGGCGAGAGGATTTCGTGAATGGGTCCTAAGAGAGGTGACGACAAAAAAAAATCATATGATGGGCAGATGTCCCATAGTTTAGTTATAACGGTTGTACATTACCCTGTTGGACGGTTCCACCCCCATCTCGCGGTCCAGCTTCAGTTTGTTCGCTTCTGCTTCTTTGGGCATCTCTGTTGTGCCTTCTGCTTCGTGGGCAGGCTTCTCGGTGCTCCATCGGTGTGCTCGTGGCAGTGAACGCAGCAGGATATTCCTCTGGATCGGTACGCACCGCAGCATATTGTCCCCTCTTGTGTACTCACTCCTGGAGGTTAGGTGACCGGGGAAAGGGGAAAGAGGGTGAAGAGTAACATTTCTGGTTTGTTTTGTGCACTCATTGCAAAAGAAAGAGTTGAAAACGTGCTAAAAATGCAGCTCGGTCGACAGAAAGGGTGGGAAGTGTCGCTTCTCCAGGCACACTACCCCATTATGGAGAGGGGTACAATATGAGATTCATCCTCCAGCTATGACCCCAGCCTCGCGATCTCGCGCCCGTCTCGTAGATTCGATGTGGTTACAAAGCCGACATGGCGCTAAGGCATCCACCTCACCCCCAGAAAAGGCCAGACCCCGAATGGGTTCTACATCTGTGGTGGCCGCACGCAGGACGGACACTGGTTGGACGCCCACGTCATCGAGGGCGGACAAACCCCGGATGCGGGGCTCATCGCACTGAATGGCCATGAGTAAAGAGAACAAGGGGACAAAGTGTCATGTCTAAGTAACCGGGACTGCGTTGGATAAGCTATCCCAAATCACCAAATGGTATCCAGCTAACGGAGATATGGTGGCTGAGATCACCGATAAGCGCGCAGTGCTTGCAAGGCAGAAGACGCGCACCTTTGATAAGGTTGAGAACGTGCTTGACACTCACTTCCGCTGAGTGTTTCTGAGGATGGAAACGTCGTGGAGGAAGGGCCTCAAATGGAATCCTCATTGAGATCCCTAAGCTGGACGAGCACGTACAGGGACAGACCTCCCCGATCCTTCCAATGTGAAGTTGGCCATCTGTGGGAAGACTGTGAAACTGTGAAACTGTGAAGACGGATGGCAAGGCATTGGCCGCACACTGTATAAATATGGGGGAATATGGGGTGCTTTCCTATTGTTTTCCTTACTTCTGTACTCAGATCCACAGATCTCGCGCACATACGGGTTGCAACCCCTCACGGCGCGCCTGAGATCCGTGTCTTATCGAGCATGCAAAGTATCCATCTATCCTTGTGTTGTAAAATGGTACACAAAATGCGGGGTTTTTGATAAATAAATATTTTTTTTTGAATAGATAAAAGCACAAAATGCAGGGGGGGAAAGTGGTGGAACACTGGAGGACACTGGAAAAAATATGCTTTGAGGAACATACATGTGTCTGACTACGGAAAGTTTGTTAAAGAATTAGAGCATTAGACAGGGGTTGCCAGGCTCACCCTAGACCCTACATGAAGGTCGCGTCCATTGTTTTGTCTTCTTCCTGTTCCACCTCTGGTAGGAGATGACGTGTGGGTTGTTTTGTGCTGTTTTTCGCTGTGTAGTTTCTGACAAGTCAACAAGAAGTAGGGAGGGCAAGGGTTTCGCTATGGTTTCGTTAGTTGCGTGAAGCAACGAAGTCTTTGTGTGGTATGTGTGAAAAGCCGTCCGCTTGAGCTAGATTGACGGTATGGCCTAAGCAGTTGATGGTATACCCTCTGCAGACACTTGCACTGTCCCCTTCTGTCAGAATACAGTCACCACCCTCCCACCCCTCGCGAAACATCACTCACTGTTTTGTGGGTACAGATGCCTTGTTGCAATGCCGGTTGTGGTAGATAATTCCCCGAACACAACAACGCGTGAACATGGTGATATCGCAAATGACCCACCATAGGTGTGCGGCATCACATGCACACGGGACATGGTCGCCACATCATACTGGTCTAGTTGTGCAGTGCGGCTATAATCATATTCGTCACCCGTAACATCCATCTGTATAATAAGGTACTTCCCACACGGGGTGAACTGCATGCCCGCAACCATCCCATATACACCCACATCAATGCTGTGAAGAGCCGCACCACTCCAATCATAGAGGTGCACGGTGTTTTGCTCCCTCACAGCAAAGACAGAGGCAGACCGTGAAAGCGCCACTGGACACCACCTGCCCGCAGGCACACATGCCACATCTTCACCTGTGTTCACATCCCACAGACGTGCGTTGTCCTCACTGTAGGAGGAGGTGAGCACCCACCCACCACAGTCCGACAGTGCCACGCGCGCGCACCCTTTGTGCGAGAGAGAGCGGAGCAACGTCAGGTCTTCGTCATACACAGAGACACCGTCTGTGCTTTGGGAGACAACAACACCGCCACACGCAAATATTGCACTCGACGAGCCGTCGACTTTGTTGACCACCTCGCCGCCTGGAAGTGCAACCACACGTAAGTCATGACCGCACGGCACGTAGCAGCGCGTCTTGCACTGCGAGATGGCAGGCGGACCGCACACATCCCTGTCCATTACAAACGAGAAGACAGTGTCGAAGGTTTCTGTGTCGAAGCCACCAACATGCCTAGGCCAGTTCCAAAAAACGCAGAGCGTTCCACAACGAGACAGCAACAAGTAATTCACACTCCCCTGGGTACTGTACGCAGCAGGACACTTGATGTCGGCCAAGCGAGGACAGGCAAGCACAACCTGCACCCCTGCATCAAACGCAGTGTCCTGCAGACGGCACGTCCCCTCCAGCACCTGCGTGCCGATGCGCATCTCGACAGACGCAGGCGAGACAGCAAGCGCCGTGCACGCAACCTCCTTTGCCGCTGCAACGTCCGCCTCGCACGGCACCTCCACTGTCGCAGTCACACCTGACTCTTCCAGTACAAAGGTCACATCCATCATATTGTTAAGGGGTCTGTTGTGTTTGATGTGATGGTTGGTGGTGTCACTTCGCAACGACAAAGAAGATTGGTGGGTTAAATACGTGTTTCAACAAACTCTGACAAAAGCAAGCAATTTGAAGATGTTTACCCCTGCAGCAAACACACAGGAGATGTGAAAAGAAACCTCATGGCTTGTCCCCCCGGAAATGTGCTGAAATCAATTCAATCCAGGGGCTCCGCTACCGTATAAAGTTCTGTTGCGGCGCAACAGAAGTCTGAAAAAAAGAAAAAAAAAAAAAAAAAAAAAATCCCATGGTTGAACCACTGGAGTACCATGGGGAACTGGGTTGCTGACCGCACCATCCAGGCTGTACCTCAATTTTTTTTGCCTGCGGCGCCATTTTTCCTTTTTTGCTCCGCAAAAAAGGATTCGATGTGTGACTCTGTGCTGTAAAAAGCTAGATTTTTACCCCGTACCCTAAATTTTTTTTCGCCTGCGGCGCCATTTGTTTGATGTTTTTCGCTCCGCAAAAAAAAATACAGTTCCCTATGTTCCCAATGTCCCTGGTCAGCAGGACTGGAAAATTTTTGGGCACAAAAACAGCTGACCCCCCAATCTTGAAATCTGAATTCCTGGATAAGACACTGTCGCAGGGTGAAAAAAAAACCCCCGCAACAGAACTCAAAAAAAATCTGAAAACGTAGCGGAGGGGCTGATTCAATCCAAAAAAAAAAAAAAGTGAAGTTATTAATGCAGGCACCTCCGGCTCACCGATGCCAGCCACGGATGAAAGTATTGCATGTTTCTCGGGGTGTTTTGAGGGTCTTGGGTTTTTTTCTACCCTGGGTTGTATTGATCACCACACGACGGACTAGTTATGACCATGACAGGTGATTTTACTAGTAAAATGACAGGTGAAAATTTTTGACAGGTGGTACCTGTCATTTTGACAGGTACCACCTGTCAAAATACAGGCACCAGGTACCCAGGTACCCAGGTACCCAGGTACCCAGGTACCCAGGTACCCAGGTACCCAGGTACCCAGGTACCCAGGTACCCAGGTACCCAGGTACCCAGGTACCCAGGTACCCAGGTACCCAGGTACCCCCAATGACATAACGAAGTATCGCTTGAAAGTACCGTTCAATAACCTTTCTTGGGTGTGCATGAAGTAGGACACAAGGTATATCAAACGATAAATCAATCAGATAAACGTTACATCATCGGAAAATTGTTGGCACCGCCGCCCTGTCTTCGTATTTATTACGTCGACAGGCCAAACAGCGTTGGGCTCAGAAGAAGCAGTGCAAAACACTGGGGATCAACATGAGAACCAACTCCCAACAACACAGGCTACCGAAGTAGCAGGTGGGGTGTTGCGGGTGTTTGGGGTGAAAGAAAATCGATTTTGGTAAGTTACAGCAGAAAATTCTTAAGTTTGCACTAGTCGAGAGAGGCTTACCCGCTGCAGTGAAGCAGTGCACCCATTTAAGGATGGAGAAGCGTGACACGCACATACAAGTATGTACGTTACTTCAACAAAGGCTGAATTCTGGTAATTCTAAGGGATGTGAATTCAGCCACCACGCAGGTAGTGTTTTAAGGTTCCTAGCTTTGTTCTGCACAGCGGACTTATGACACAAAGGAGTTGCCCCCGCTCTCTTTCGCGCAAACTTAAGAAAATTCTGAAGTAACTACAACCTGGCGTGCGGGTACAGATGCATTGCTTTGTTCTTTCCTCAAAGTCATGTGTGATCTCTCGGGTCTGTACTAAAGTCAGTGTTTAGATAAGCATCCACTTGACTCGTTCTAACAACCGTTGAAATCTAGAACAAAACAATACACTGCCCCTTCTCACACCAAGCCGCCATGCTTCAAGAGCATGCCCTGGGCAAAAATTACTGTGACAAAAACTGGTTTCTGGGGAACGCAATATTTTCTTGTGTCTAGTCCTCCGCAAGCAGAGGACAGACTTTCCGGATCCCGAAGTCGAATTTCTTGCACTAGCTATGCTCCCTGGGTTAATGGCTATAGCAGTGACTGACTAAGAGTTTCATAATAATTAGGGTGGTCTATGGGGTGGGTTAATGGAAAAGTTGGTTTATAAACCCGACTTTTTCATTAGGGTGGTCTCGGTCGCCACCTGATTTTGAAATATTTGCACCAGCTCGTCGGCACTGCTTCGCTGTCACAATGAAGGGTCGTCGGTTCGGGTACCTGTTAAGAGAAATTGAGGACAAAAGTGACATTTAGAACAAAAAGAAAAAGTTGACTTGAAATACAAAACCCTCTCGTGAACAGTGTACCTTGGTACATGACCGGCTGTACCGGGGTGGACACCCAACAAGAGATAGATAGAGGAGCACAAATCCTGAGTCGCTAATTTGGGCGGGAAAAAATAGCCTCAATTTACATCCGGAGGCGAGACGTACATCCAGAGCGGGACAATGTCGAAAAGGGGGAGCGGGGGTGGTGAATACCGGGGGTTAAAAACATACCTCGCACTCGGTCCACTCTCCAGGTACGAGAACATCATTGGACATACAAACCCACCACTGCGTCAGTAAATAGCTATTTCCCTCCCTCCCGCCAGGTTCGAGGGAGCACTTGAGGGAGGACAAAAAATGCCTATGGTTCGCGCAGGTGGTTTTCTTACGGGAAAAATCTGGGGGGCCGGGGCCGTGTTGCTGAGAATAACTCGCACTCTGCCCGGTGTGAACAAGCCCACACCAAAGCAATGGCTGTACAAGTCGATTTTTGCAGGGGTGGGCGGGCACCCGGGCTTTTTCCATTTTTTTGGATCGGAAAAAAATTAGGGTACATTGTAAAAAATGCAGCGGGATTTTTGATGAAGAATAGTGATTTTGTGCATAAAAGGTAAATACGTCCCGAGCCCGGCGCGCGTAGCGCGCCGGAAGTTCTGGGCCTCCGGCGGAGAAACTAGAATTCCTGGCCTAAAAAGGGTCCGAGCTTTCGCACGGTGGTGGGTGGGGTGGATCTTTATGATAATATTATTCAAAGAGATGCAGAATCTCTGCGGACACCTCCTCACTGAGGTACCCTCGGGATGGTTCTTGGCATGCAAAAGTGCAGCAAGGGGTTCGTCGACAACTTGTGAGCGGAGACGTGTCTTCACCAACTTCAATCACGAAAATGCCCGCTCATCTTCGCAAGACGAAACAGGGGGTCAGAAGGCGAGTCGCACAAACTCGCATTATCCCGTACTCCTTCTTCAGTTGCGTCTTCATCTCCTCTCTGCTTGTCCCCGGCTTCACCGGATCCACCAGGAGCTTCTCCCCACTCCTTGTCATCTCCGAGGTCGGGTTGCAACGGAAGGAAATAGTCGGCAGATGGCTCGGGCGAGGAGGCTGGGAGGAAGATGAAAGAGGTGGGCGACCCTTCGGGCCCCAGCCCACCTCTTCAATTTTTTTATTTGTACCTTTTTTTTTTTTTGAAGAATTCTTCATCGGATTCTTCAGCGCGGAAAAACTGATTATGGCTTAGTACCGCACTCCCGTGTATTTGGTGCACCCAGATTAAAACACCCGATTTTTGCGTTTTTTTGCATTTTTTCGCCCAGTATTGAGGACATGTGGGGGTGAGGACCACCGAGGGCAATTTTGTGAATTTTTTTGGGGTCAAAAATTGACTTGTCTTTCGTAAATCCCACGAAAAATCGTGGTGCGCAAAATCGCGTTTTAGACCCCCATAGATGCTCAAAAGTGTCAAATTTTGCTTTTAATGGCCTCAAATCGTCGAAATTCGCCCTAAAAGGGGGCAAAAAAAAAAATTCGAGAGTCCCTTTCCCTGGGAGGCAATAGCCACCGGCAAAAACACCTGTCATATGACAGGTGGTACCTGTCATTTTGACAGGTACCACCTGTCATTTGACAGGTGCACCTGTCAAAATGACAGGTGCACCTGTCATTTTACAGGTACCACCTGTCATATGACTAGTAATATTCAATTATCACCTGTCATATTTATAACTAGTAACACCACCTGTCATATCACCTGTCATGGCCATAACTAGTCCGTCGTGTGGTCACACATCACTCACTGTTGTGTGGGTACAGATGTCTCGTCACAATGACGCCATCTCGTTGCCTATTCACAACAACACGTGAACACGGCGATATCACAAAGGAGTCTGAGGAGGAGAGGGATCGTAGCGATATCACATGCACACAGGACATGGTTGCCACATCATACTGGTACAGGTAAAATTTCTCCTCATAGGGATAGCCATCAGGATCGGAGTCATCCATAAATTCCGCAACATCTACCCGCACCACAAGGTACTTCCCACACGGGGTGAACTGCATGCACCCGATAGTATACTCATCCACATCAACACTGCGAAGAGCCGCACCACTCCAATCATAGAGGCGTACACTGCTATCGCTCCCCACAGCAAAGACAGAAGCAGGCCGTGAAAGCGCCACTTCACACCACCAATCCGCAGACACACACGCTACAGAAACACCAGTGTTCACATCCCACAGATGTAGGTTGTTCTCTTGGGAGGATGTGATCACCCACCTACCACAGTCCGACACTGCCACCTCCCTGCACCTTTCGTGCGAGAGAGAGCGGAGCAACGTCAGGTCTTCGTCATACACAGAGACGCCGTCTTCGCCCTTCGAGACAACAACACCGCCACACGTCCGTAATAAAATGGAGAGGCCTTCGACCTTGCGGACCACCTCCCCACCCGGAAGCGCAACCTCGAGAAGACCTTTCTTGTTGCACGGCAGATAGCAGCGTGTCTTGCACCGCGAGATGGCAGGTGGACCGCGAACATCTTTGTCCACTTTGAACGAGAAGGCAGTATCGAAGGTTTCTGTGTCGAAGCCAACAACGGCCCCACTCCTGTTACCATAGACGCAGAGCTTTCCACAACGCGACAGCGTGAACGTCATGGCTTGCGGCTCTGTCGTGTACTCAGCAGGACACTTGATGTCGGCAAAGCGAGGGCGGGCAAGCACGATCTGCACCCCTGCACCAAACGCAGTGTCCTGCAGACGGCACGTCCCCTCCAGCACCTTCGTGCCGATGCGCATCTCGACAGACGCAGGCGAGACAGCAAGCGCCGTGCACGCAACCTCCTTTGCCGCCGCAACGTCCGCCTCGCACGGCACCTCCACTGTCGCAGTCACGCCTGACTCTTCCAGCACAAAGGTCACATCCATCATATTGTTAAGGGGTCTGTTGTGTTTGATGTGATGGTTTGTGATGTCACTTCGCAACAAATAAGAAGGTTGAGTACGTGTTTCTGCAACAGGGCAAAAAGGGGGTGTTTATTGGGGGTGGTTTGAGGGTCTTGGGATTTTTTTGTCGTACCTTGGGTTATATTCATCACCACCCTCCCTCCCCTCCCCTCCCGAGGTCTCACGTCACTCACTGTTGTGTGGGTACAGATGTCTCGTCACAATGATGCCATCTGGTTGAAAAGACACAACAACGCGCGAACACGGCAATATCGCAAAGGACCCTCCAACACGGGTTTGCGGTATCACACGCACACAGGACATGGTCGTCACATCATACTGGTGCAGGTGTACAGAGTCGGGACACTGTCCGTCATCATTACCTCTAACCTGTACCTTGACCACAAGGTACTTCCCACACGGGGTGAACTGCATGCCGCAGACACACCAACCCACATCAATACTGCGAAGAGGCGCACCACTCCAATCAAAGAGCTGCACTTTGCCAGAGCTGGCCACAGCAAAGACAGAGGCAGACCTTGAAAGCGCCAGACTAGACCCCGGCACCACAGGCACACATGCAACAGCTTCACCTGTGTTCACATCCCACAGATGTACGTTCTTCTCCGTGTGGGAGGAGGTGAGCACCCACCCACCACAGTCCGACAGTGCCACAGGACAGCACCCTTGATGCGAGAGAGAGCGGAGCAACGTCAGGTCTTCGTCATACACAGAGACGCAGTCTTTGCCCTGAAAGACAACAACACTGCCACAGGAGAGCAAGGTCCACAAAGCGCAGTCGACTTTGCGGACCACCTCCCCACCCGGAAGCGCAACCTCGAGAAGGCAATCCCCACACGCCAGGTAGCAGCGTGTCTTGCACTGCGAGATGGCAGGCGGACCGAATACATTTTTTTCCGCTTCAAATGAGAAGACAGTGTCAAAGGTTTCTGTGTCGAAGCCGCCAACATGCCCATCCCTGCTACAATAGACGCAGAGTGTTCCACAACGCGACAGCGACAAGTGTCCCCTATGTGGTGCACTGTACTCAGCAGGACACTTGATGTCGGCAAAGCAGCGGGCAAGCACAACCTGCACCCCTGCATCAAACGCAGTATCTTGCAGACGGCACGTCCCCTCCAGCACCTGCGTGCCGATGCGCATCTCGACAGACGCAGGCGAGACAGCAAGCGCCGTGCACGCAACCTCCTTTGCCGCTGCAACGTCCGCCTCGCACGGCACCTCCACTGTCGCAGTCACGCCTGACTCTTCCAGCACAAAGGTCACATCCATCATATTGTTAAGGGGTCTGTTGTGTTTGATGTGATGGTTGGTGGTGTCACTTCGCAACGACAAATAAGAAGAGATAATACGTGTTCCTGCAACAGGGCTAAAAGGGGGGTTTCTTGGGGGTGTTTTCAGGGTCTTGGGTCCCCTCCCCTGGTCACACATCACTCACTGTTGTGTGGGTACAGATGCTTTGTCACAATAACGCCATCTGGTTGCACAACCACAACAACACGTGAACACGGCGATATCGCAAATGCACCAGAACACTGTGGTATCACACGCACACAGGACATGGTCGCCACATCATACTGGTTCAGGGGTGTATTGTTGCAGTCGTCCTCTGTGTCATCATCAGAATCCGTACCCTCTACCCAGACTACAACATACTTCCCACACAGGGTGAACTGCATGCCCCGACATCCCCACCCACATCAATAGTGCCAAGAGCCGCACCACTCCAATCAAAGAGGTGCACGTTGCCACGTCCCTCCACAGCAAAGACAGAAGCAGACCGTGAAAGCGCCACTCCATAGGGGGTCTCATCCTGTACAATTTGTGAAGGAATTTTTGTCGTAAAAACTATTTTGTCGTTTTTGGCCGTTTTTGTCAAAAAAAACAAAAATTTTTTTTTTTGTTTTTCCCCCCCCGGCAGGGTTTCCGCCAGGATTTGGGGTTTCAGGAATCGGAGATTTTTTTTTGTGACCCTGGACCAAAAAATGTGGGGGGAAAACAGGGTTGTTCCTTGTTCTGGGAAAAAACAGCAAAATTCTGGATTTATGTTCCCGTTTTTTTCCTTTTTTTGGGTGGGGTTTTTTGCCCTTTTTCGGGCTTTCCGAGCTCTACCCTCACTGTAGTGGGGTCATTTCGAGAAAATGGACAAGTTCTTGATTGATACAAATTTTGGTTACGACCACTAGTGAGTTGCTCACAATGCTAAATGAGTGTCAGAACTGTGATTCTGGGCCCACTTTAACCGCCCCTCGAAATTCAAAAAGGGGTCCCAAACCCGGGCGCGCTACACTCGCGCGGAACTTTTTGCTTTGGTCTAGTTGCATTTTTGGCTGCAAAATGCAAGGGGATCCCCAAAGACGTTGGGAATATTATTTGGATGGGGCAGTGATTTTGTACCTGCATACACGCTCCCTCGCGGTAACCGCGTGCATGCCAATGAAGTGCTCTCTGGGGTTCGATAACCCGTGGAACCAGTGCTTCCGCCGATGAACGGTGAGGCGTTGCACTTCTCTTTTTGCGGAGCAAAAAATAATATAAATGGCGCCGCAGGCAAAAAAATTTGAGTACAGTGTAAAAATCTAGCTTCCAACGAACCCTTTTTTGCAGAGCAAAAAATGAAAAATGGCGCCGCAGGCAAAAAAAAAATTGGGGGTACAGCCCTGGACAGTGAAGGATTTTGTTGTCAATTTTTTTTTCTTGCCCCCTGAAAACTCTTGCTTTTGAGAGTTTCGACCATTTCACCACACTGGTGGTGTGTCACCTACAGTGAAACCCACCAGAAACCACAAGAAAGCCCCCTAAGGAAAAAAAGGAAAAAAAAAAAGGAAAAAAAAACTAAAATCCAGAATTTCATGTTCTCGGTCCCACTTAGGAACTTCCCTGGGGGAAAATATTTTTTTTTTTTTTTTTGGGGCCAGCTGCCAGCACCTTAGCAAAAATCTGAATTCTGTGAATCTACCAAAATTTTGTTTTCATTTTGCATTTCCCCCCCCTCAAAATGCGAAAAAAATAAGTGGTGCGACACTGCGGACACTGGAAATTTGGTGGCGTGCGCGAGTTTTGTTTCAGCAGGGAGAAATGGCACTTCTCAGGTGCTGCTGTATCCCCTTGTTGCAGGATGACGCGAACATGGGTCGCTTCCGGATTCATCACAACACAAGTATTGGTGTCCTCGTGGACCAATAGCACCCTTTTGCCGAACGCCACTGCCACTGCCTCGATTTCTTCACAGACAGGTAATAGTCCCGACTGACGAACTTCTTCCTGTACGCCTCTTGAGGAATAGAACTCCTCCTGCTTGCGCGTGATCACATCTGTCTGACGCTGAACAGCCTCATCCTGCGGGAAGAGATCAGCAACAGCAACGTCGCGCACACGTTCACGAATGTGGTCACACGTCTTGTAACCCTCATTGCACAAATCCGGATTCACGTGTGGCATGAAGTCCGCGTGACTCATCTCGCGATGAAGTTCATGCAGCGTCCTCATTTCCAGTAAGAACTGCGAATCTTCAGCACACAAATCCCTAGCCTTGACGTGCTCAAAAATGAGAGCACCTCGTAGCGACTCGAGTCTGGTCAACTCGGCCTTCGCGTCCGCACAGTGCTTATCGAGCTTGGAGTCAAGCCGCAAAATTTAGTTTTGCTAATCCTTAACACTCCCTATTGATCGTGGTTGATGTATGCAAAGATCTGAAAAGAAACGAACAGATTCCCACGAACATGTGTCAACGACACAACCAACACAACGCTACCGATGTGTGCGCAACGATCTGAACGCAACGAACGTAACCAACCGAACACAACCAACGCATCTCATCCAACACAACGGAACCGATGCGTGCGTCACTATCTGTACGCAACGAACGTAACCAACCGAACACAACCAACGCAACGCAACCGCTCCATACGTTGCGCTCTGTACGTAACGATCTCTACACAACGAACGCAACGCATGCAACCGCATGCAACACTACGTAACCTATGTGTACGTAGCGTTCTGTATGCAACGAACGCTACGTAACGAACGCAACGCAACCAACGCAACGAGTGGTTACAAACCCCCACGCATGGTTCTCACACCGCGTTGGCACGTTTCCCAAGCCGCAAACCCGGTTACCTGCCTTAAAAACCGTGTTTTTGGCCAAAACGCCTGTTTTCCCTGTAGAATCCTTAAGAATCCTTAAGGAACGCACGGTTCCTAAGGCATTTTACACGTAAACTCGCGACACGAAAATAGGAATTAAAAACTAATCTCTCAGCGATCTGATTTAGTAAGAACTCGATTTTTGGCCCTATCTTTCCAATGCCGAAAAAATCTTACACTTTGGCGCCTCTGCGAGAAATGTCATTTTTTGGGGTACCCCGTCGGGGGTGCCAAGGGGTGGGGGGGTACGCCACAAAAGCAACCTTAAAAACCTTAACACAGAGTGTTAAGGAACTGTCGGGCACACCTCAAGAACAAGCCACTATGCTTGACGAGCTCTCTCAACGCATATACCCTGGCATGATGCCAAGGCCTGTCCCTGAGCTGTGACTCCGTCACATCTGGCAGACCTCGGCACACAATCTCGCCATGCAACAAATGCCTCCCCAGCAACGCATGCAACGCACATGCTCCGTCTCCCCGAGTTGCGATAGGGCGCGAGGTGAGCGACGTCACATCATTGGCCTGGAATCCTGGCGGCGACACTGCTAAGGAGGTTTCGTATCCCACCATGTGCAAAGAGGAGAATCCATAGGTCGAATCTTCCACATCGTCCAGCGCAATGGGGAGAACCCTCTACATGTTGTGCACCAGAAGTTCTTCCTGGTGCAGAAACCCCGTATCCTGTATTCCATGTGGCAACCCACTGGCACGTGTCGTCCCTGCCGCCGGGCCTGCGGACTCCTGCTTGCTCACAGCCATAGCGATATCGAGTCCGGGCCACTCGGCATCGGCGCCGTCATCACTGCTGCGCTTCACCCCACTCGCAGACTCCTCTTTCCCCTGGCTGTTCGCAGCAGCATTCTTTGCAGTGGACTTCTTCTGCTTCTTTGCATCACTCTCTGCATTTGCAGAAGAACGCGTTGCTTTCGAAAGCGTGGGTTTTCGCAGAAGAACGCGTTGCTTTCGAAAGCGTGGGTTTTGCAGAAGAACGCGTTGCGTTCGAAAGCGTGGGTTTTCCCAGAAGAACGCGTTGCGTTCGAAAGCGTGGGCTTTTGCAGAAGAACGCGTTGCGTTCGAAAGCGTGGGTTTTCGCAGAAGAACGCGTTGCGTTCGAAAGCGTGGGTTTTCGCAGAAGAACGCGTTGCTTTCGAAAGCGTGGGTTTTCGCAGAAGAACGCGTTGCGTTCGAAAGCGTGGGTTTTTGCAGAAGAACGCGTTGCTTTCGAAAGCGTGGGTTTTCGCAGAAGAACGCGTTGCTTTCGAAAGCGTGGGTTTTCGCAGAAGAACGCGTTGCGTACGCAAGCGTGGGTTTTTGCAGAAGAACGCGTTGCGTTCGAAAGCGTGGGCTTTTGCAGATGAACGCGTTGCGTTCGAAAGCGTGGGTTTTGCAGAAGAACGCGTTGCGTTCGAAAGCGTGGGCTTTTGCAGAAGAACGCGTTGCGTTCGAAAGCGTGGGTTTTCGCAGAAGAACGCGTTGCGTTCGAAAGCGTGGGTTTTCCCAGAAGAACGCGTTGCTTTCGAAAGCGTGGGTTTTGCAGAAGAACGCGTTGCGTTCGAAAGCGTGGGTTTTGCAGAAGAACGCGTTGCGTTCGAAAGCGTGGGTTTTCGCAGAAGAACGCGTTGCGTTCGAAAGCGTGGGTTTTTTCAGAAGAACGCGTTGCTTTCGAAAGCGTGGGTTTTGCAGAAGAACGCGTTGCGTTCGAAAGCGTGGGTTTTTGCAGAAGATCGCGTTGCTTTCGAAAGCGTGGGTTTTTGCAGAAGAACGCGTTGCTTTCGAAAGCGTGGGTTTTTGCAGAAGAACGCGTTGCGTTCGAAAGCGTGGGTTTTCGCAGAAGAACGCGTTGCGTTCGAAAGCGTGGGTTTTTGCAGAAGAACGCGTTGCGTTCGAAAGCGTGGGTTTTCGCAGAAGAACGCGTTGCTTTCGAAAGCGTGGGTTTTCGCAGAAGAACGCGTTGCGTTCGAAAGCGTGGGTTTTTGCAGAAGAACGCGTTGCTTTCGAAAGCGTGGGTTTTCGCAGAAGAAAGCGTTGCTTTCGAAAGCGTGGGTTTTCGCAGAAGAACGCGTTGCGTTCGAAAGCGTGGGTTTTTGCAGAAGAACGCGTTGCTTTCGAAAGCGTGGGTTTTCGCAGAAGAAAGCGTTGCTTTCGAAAGCGTGGGTTTTCGCAGAAGAACGCGTTGCGTTCGAAAGCGTGGGTTTTTGCAGAAGAACGCGTTGCGTTCGAAAGCGTGGGTTTTCGCAGAAGAACGCGTTGCTTTCGAAAGCGTGGGTTTTCGCAGAAGAAAGCGTTGCTTTCGAAAGCGTGGGTTTTTGCAGAAGAACGCGTTGCTTTCGAAAGCGTGGGTTTTCGCAGAAGAAAGCGTTGCTTTCGAAAGCGTGGGTTTTCGCAGAAGAACGCGTTGCGTTCGAAAGCGTGGGTTTTTGCAGAAGAACGCGTTGCTTTCGAAAGCGTGGGTTTTCGCAGAAGAACGCGTTGCGTTCGAAAGCGTGGGTTTTTGCAGAAGAACGCGTTGCTTTTGAAAGCGTGGGTTTTCCCAGAAGAACGCGTTGCGTTCGAAAGCGTGGGTTTTCGCAGAAGAACGCGTTGCGTTCGAAAGCGTGGGTTTTCCCAGAAGAACGCGTTGCGTTCGAAAGCGTGGGTTTTCCCAGAAGAACGCGTTGCGTTCGAAAGCGTGGGTTTTCCCAGAAGAACGCGTTGCGTTCGAAAGCGTGGGTTTTCGCAGAAGAACGCGTTGCGTTCGAAAGCGTGGGTTTTTGCAGAAGAACTTGCTGTGGGAGGCACGCCTGACCCCGATAGTGGACCTGATGCGATTGGACGCCGTAACTGCGTTCGAGTTGTTTCGGCGTCACACCGACACGCCAGGGAAAGCGGCCTGCGGCTACACCTCCGCCTCCCTCACGCTCAACAACTGGCTCTCCGCCGCCCAGCGACTCTCCTCCGAGGCACACAAGGAGTTCCGCAGACCTGGGGTGCATATGGCAGATATGCAGCGTCACCTGCCTGTAGACCCGTGGTATTGGAGTGACGTACTGCCCCGCCTAAGTATCACCGCCACGATACCTGGGATACGCCGCTCCGACCCTGAGCCAGATGACGAAAAATTCCTGCTCCTCACAGAGGAGGCCCTCCAACGCCTTCCCCCCTGCGAATGGCACGCCTACACCGACGGCTCTGTCCAGGGCAAAAGCGGGGGTGCTGGGGTAGTGCTGTACAAGCTCCCCGAGATGCGAGAACCCAACTGCTCCTTCTCCTACGGGGCCGGCACCGGCGCAAGCAGCTTTCAAGCCGAAATGATCGCCATAGGCCACTCCATTGACCTTCTCTTTGACAAAGCAACCCCTGGGGCCACCTGCGCCATCCTCACAGACTCGCAATCGTCCCTGCGTGCGCTAGAGAGCGGTCCCAAGAAGGCCAGAGAGGACTTCGAACACAAACTCTGGAAAGGACTACACCGGCTTGCCGGCAACAACATAAACCTAATACTGCACTACGTCCCCTCGCATGTGCAGGTCCTGGGCAATGATGCTGCTGACGCTGCGGCCGCAGAAGGCACCAAGATGGTGCAGAGCCCTGGCCTGTCCTTCTCTGCCGCCAGATCATGTGCGAGACGTCACCTGGCGAACACCCCTTCCGTCGAGCAGCCCGGCACGAACACGGTGTACGCCAGGAAGGCCGGAGCGGACGTAGCGGTGCTGCAACCTCCCGTCCACTGCACGGACCTCACCCGCAGGGGGGAAACCACCATCCGCAGCCTCCGAGCTGGCAGCAACCAGCTAACGTTCGACTTCCGCACCTCGTCGAACACTGCCACATGCCTGCGATGCGACAAGCCCTGCACCCTGAAGCACCTGTTCTTCTCCTGCCGACAAACGTGTAGCGAAAGCCTCCCGGACCTCCATACCCTCCTCATGCGAGAGCCGGCGACCGCCCTGAAGTACCTCGTCAGCGAGAGTTTCCTGCCTGGCCCGCTTGAGGAGTACCTCCGTAACGGTAGTTAGTCGTGACTGAGTTGTTGTTGATTAATATTATTATGTTCTGTGTTTAATCTTGTGTCATAGGCTGCAGTACGACTTACGTCGCGCTGCTAGCCCCTGACAACAAGCGTGTTATTCATGTCCCCCTATTTACAACGGGTATTTTGTTGCTTTTCTGCTGTCTTTCCCCACATGTTACCCAATCAAAAGCCTTTCGTTCGCTCATTCAGCGTTCCCCCTACCCATTTTTCCACATCTCTACCACACTTCTCACACCGTAGAAATCCCTGATGCATAATTCTCTCTCGCTATTGAAGCCCCAGGTCCCTCCGCACTCGAAGTACGCCCAGAGAGGCGTACTCCACATTTTACCCAGCGGACGCTTCTTTATGCACCTAGTTATCCCCTTTTTTATGCCGCCACTCCCTACACTCTCTGTACCACAGCACAATGTATTTACCGCTCTTTTGGAGGTCAACAGTCGTTAAACACAAGTAGATTAGGAGCATCTGACTGTACATTAATCAATTAAAGCAAACTATACATGTGCGGACGGAGGTGTACCACACATCTACCCTACGAATGCTCTTCCCGTGCCCCAATTCCCCCCTATTTAATACTGCCAACACACCCTTCCCCCTTTACACAATACGCACGTGCCGGTGAAGCTGCTTAGGGGTCTACCCGGCCACCTTGCATTTTCCACCGATTACGCTGCCTGTCAAAACAACAACACAATCTTGAGGGTCACCAGCGACTACCGCGCTGCAGTTACCCCATTGTTCCCCTTCAAAGGGTAGTGACCCACACTTTTACTTTAACTGCTCACACCTTATCCTCTTTTGAAACTTTTAAAATGCAAAATGTAACCTTTTCTGTCGCAACCAAACACCTCGAGGGGAGGCGCCAGTGTCTACCGCGCTCTGGTAACCTCCTCTTTTTCATTTATCATTTATTTTTCTTTTACGGCAGCAATTACTGTTAGGTGAAAGGGTGCGTAGCGACACCCCCGATGCGAGCTACCAACACAACCATCAAAACCCCCCTTATGACTAAACATGCAAGCACATGCACACACAAACACTACATGTGCCCAAAGAGGCGTGCGGCGCGTCTTACCATACGGACGTTCTTCCCGCCCACCAAAATCCCAAATTCCCCAACTCCCCTATTTAATACCCCCACCTCACCCTTCCCCCTTTACACAATACACACGTGCCGGTGAAGCTGCGTAGGAGTCTACTAGGCCACCTTGCATGCTCCACCAGGTACGCTACTAGCGAAAACAACAGCACACTCTTATGGGACACTATGTCAACCGCAGTAGCCCCAAACTCCCCCCCACGGGTAGTGACACACACTTCTACAATTTGTAACAAAACAAAACTTTAATAACACAAATTTTAAATTTAAATAAAAAATGTTTTATTTTAAAATATTTTTTTTTTTTTTTTCGCAATTGCAAACTGAAACAACCTGTCGCTATCAACACCTTGCGGGGAGGCGCCAGTGGGTACCGCGCCCCTGTAACCTCCCACCTTTTTATTTTCGGCAGCAGTCACTGTAAAGTAGACGGGTGCGTAGCGACACCCCCGATGCGAGCCACCTGTACTACCATTTAACCCCCCTTATCCCCATATGCAAGTAAGATACGTTACGCAATGTGGGAACGTACTACTCGTGCCCTACTCACTAGCTTATTTTTCTGCCACGACAGCCCCCAGACTCAGCCCCTGCCCGTGGCCCGATGTAGTACCCTAAGCACACCCGATTGCGGCACAGGCAAATGCGACGACAAGGGGAGGAGGGGTGGGGAGAGCGATGGGTACCTGAAGTGGAAGTTGCGCCTCTGCTGGGTGTCCGAGTCTCATAGGTAATAACACGAGCCACATGCCCCAAAAGAACGCCACCAACACCCCAACAAGGGCAAATCGTGTACGCCGCCACAACACAAACATACCTAAGAGATCAGGGCTCCTGGTGGGGGTTTGCGACTGCCACAGATGCCTGCCTCTCACTCTGCCCGCCCCCTCGCCCCTAAAGACACACAAACACACCAGTCACTGCATTTTGTTGATGTTAAAATCGATTGCGCCCTGGGTGCTATCTTGGGATATGAAAGGGGGAAAGCGTGTGATGGGGGCGAGCTGTGTGTACCCTATTTGCTGCCTTACGTTTCACTTTCCACACCGCCCCATATAAATACACACTAGTTATACTTACACAATGCATATTCCCTTTTTTTTTTTTTTTTTTTTTTTTTTTTGAGTGACTTTTAAGCGTATACCTTTGGCTAAGCACGCCACGACACCGCTTACATTACTGCGCGCACCACTCCATTTGTATTTTCCAGTTTTAGGGGAGGTATCCTCGCGTACGAGTTGTTTGACTCCAAAGTGATTCCCCGGCCTCTCAAGCAAGCAGGAGACCAACGTCAGGGGAGGTGTAATGAGATACCCTGGGCCGTGCCCACCTTTTGTGTTCTGTTCATTTTGTTTGAGTGGTGCGCCCACCTTGCTTTTTGTTCATTGTGTACTAACCTATCGCAATAAAAAGACCACTAAAGGCCAAAGAGAAAAAAAAAAAAAAAAAAAAAAAAAAAAGAACGCGTTGCTTTCGAAAGCGTGGGTTTTGCAGAAGAACGCGTTGCGTTCGAAAGCGTGGGTTTTTGCAGAAGATCGCGTTGCTTTCGAAAGCGTGGGTTTTGCAGAAGAACGCGTTGCGTTCGAAAGCGTGGGTTTTCGCAGAAGAACGCGTTGCGTTCGAAAGCGTGGGTTTTCGCAGAAGAACGCGTTGCTTTCGAAAGCGTGGGTTTTCCCAGAAGAACGCGTTGCTTTCGAAAGCGTGGGTTTTCGCAGAAGAACGCGTTGCGTTCGAAAGCGTGGGTTTTTGCAGAAGAACGCGTTGCTTTTGAAAGCGTGGGTTTTCGCAGAAGAACGCGTTGCGTTCGAAAGCGTGGGTTTTCGCAGAAGAACGCCCTAAGAGATCAGGGCTCCTGGTGGGGGTTTGCGACTGCCACAGATGCCTGCCTCTCACTCTGCCCGCCCCCTCGCCCCTAAAGACACACAAACACACCAGTCACTGCATTTTGTTGATGTTAAAATCGATTGCGCCCTGGGTGCTATCTTGGGATATGAAAGGGGGAAAGCGTGTGATGGGGGCGAGCTGTGTGTACCCTATTTGCTGCCTTACGTTTCACTTTCCACACCGCCCCATATAAATACACACTAGTTATACTTACACAATGCATATTCCCTTTTATTTTTTTTTTTTTTTTTTTTGAGTGACTTTTAAGCGTATACCTTTGGCTAAGCACGCCACGACACCGCTTACATTACTGCGCGCACCACTCCATTTGTATTTTCCAGTTTTAGGGGAGGTATCCTCGCGTACGAGTTGTTTGACTCCAAAGTGATTCCCCGGCCTCTCAAGCAAGCAGGAGACCAACGTCAGGGGAGGTGTAATGAGATACCCTGGGCAGTGCCCACCTTTTGTGTTCTGTTCATTTTGTTTGAGTGGTGCGCCCACCTTGCTTTTTGTTCATTGTGTACTAACCTATCGCAATAAAAAGACCACTAAAGGCCAAAGAGAAAAAAAAAAAAAAAAAAAAAACGCGTTGCGTTCGAAAGCGTGGGTTTTCGCAGAAGAACGCGTTGCGTTCGAAAGCGTGGGTTTTCGCAGAAGAACGCGTTGCTTTCGAAAGCGTGGGTTTTCGCAGAAGAACGCGTTGCTTTCGAAAGCGTGGGTTTTCGCAGAAGAAAGCGTTGCGTTCGAAAGCGTGGGTTTTGCGGAAGAACGCGTTGCGTTCGAAAGCGTGGGCTTTTGCAGAAGAACGCGTTGCGTTCGAAAGCGTGGGTTTTCGCAGAAGAAAGCGTTGCGTTCGAAAGCGTGGGTTTTCGCAGAAGAACGCGTTGCTTTCGAAAGCGTGGGTTTTCGCAGAAGAAAGCGTTGCGTTCGAAAGCGCGGGTTTTGCGGAAGAACGCGTTGCGTTCGAAAGCGTGGGCTTTTGCAGAAGAACGCGTTGCGTTCGAAAGCGTGGGTTTTTGCAGAAGAACGCGTTGCGTTCGAAAGCGTGGGTTTTCGCAGAAGAACGCGTTGCGTTCGAAAGCGTGGGTTTTTGCAGAAGAACGCGTTGCGTTCGAAAGCGTGGGTTTTTGCAGAAGAACGCGTTGCGTTCGAAAGCGTGGGTTTTCGCAGAAGAACGCGTTGCGTTCGAAAGCGTGGGTTTTCGCAGAAGAACGCGTTGCCTTCGAAAGCGTGGGTTTTCGCAGAAGAACGCGTTGCGTACGAAAGCGTGGGTTTTTGCAGAAGAACGCGTTGCGTTCGAAAGCGTGGGCTTTTGCAGAAGAACGCGTTGCGTTCGAAAGCGTGGGCTTTTGCAGATGAACGCGTTGCGTTCGAAAGCGTGGGTTTTTGCAGAAGAACGCGTTGCGTTCGAAAGCGTGGGTTTTCGCAGAAGAACGCGTTGCTTTCGAAAGCGTGGGTTTTCGCAGAAGAACGCGTTGCGTTCGAAAGCGTGGGTTTTTGCAGAAGAACGCGTTGCTTTCGAAAGCGTGGGTTTTCGCAGAAGAACGCGTTGCTTTCGAAAGCGTGGGTTTTCGCAGAAGAACGCGTTGCGTACGCAAGCGTGGGTTTTTGCAGAAGAACGCGTTGCGTTCGAAAGCGTGGGCTTTTGCAGATGAACGCGTTGCGTTCGAAAGCGTGGGTTTTGCAGAAGAACGCGTTGCGTTCGAAAGCGTGGGCTTTTGCAGAAGAACGCGTTGCGTTCGAAAGCGTGGGTTTTTGCAGAAGAACGCGTTGCGTTCGAAAGCGTGGGCTTTTGCAGATGAACGCGTTGCGTTCGAAAGCGTGGGTTTTGCAGAAGAACGCGTTGCGTTCGAAAGCGTGGGCTTTTGCAGAAGAACGCGTTGCGTTCGAAAGCGTGGGTTTTCCCAGAAGAACGCGTTGCTTTCGAAAGCGTGGGTTTTCGCAGAAGAACGCGTTGCGTTCGAAAGCGTGGGTTTTTGCAGAAGATCGCGTTGCTTTCGAAAGCGTGGGTTTTTGCAGAAGAACGCGTTGCTTTCGAAAGCGTGGGTTTTGCAGAAGAACGCGTTGCGTTCGAAAGCGGGGGTTTTGCAGAAGAACGCGTTGCGTTCGAAAGCGTGGGTTTTCGCAGAAGAACGCGTTGCGTTCGAAAGCGTGGGTTTTGCAGAAGAACGCGTTGAGTTCGAAAGCGTGGGTTTTCGCAGAAGAACGCGTTGAGTTCGAAAGCGTGGGCTTTTGCAGAAGAACGCGTTGCGTTCGAAAGCGTGGGTTTTCGCAGAAGAACGCGTTGCGTTCGAAAGCGTGGGTTTTCCCAGAAGAACGCGTTGCGTTCGAAAGCGTGGGTTTTCCCAGAAGAACGCGTTGCGTTCGAAAGCGTGGGTTTTCCCAGAAGAACGCGTTGCGTTCGAAAGCGTGGGTTTTTGCAGAAGAACGCGTTGCTTTCGAAAGCGTGGGTTTTGCAGAAGAACGCGTTGCGTTCGAAAGCGTGGGTTTTTGCAGAAGATCGCGTTGCTTTCGAAAGCGTGGGTTTTTGCAGAAGAACGCGTTGCTTTCGAAAGCGTGGGTTTTGCAGAAGAACGCGTTGCGTTCGAAAGCGTGGGTTTTCGCAGAAGAACGCGTTGCTTTCGAAAGCGTGGGTTTTCCCAGAAGAACGCGTTGCTTTCGAAAGCGTGGGTTTTCGCAGAAGAACGCGTTGCGTTCGAAAGCGTGGGTTTTTGCAGAAGAACGCGTTGCTTTTGAAAGCGTGGGTTTTCGCAGAAGAACGCGTTGCGTTCGAAAGCGTGGGTTTTCGCAGAAGAACGCCCTAAGAGATCAGGGCTCCTGGTGGGGGTTTGCGACTGCCACAGATGCCTGCCTCTCACTCTGCCCGCCCCCTCGCCCCTAAAGACACACAAACACACCAGTCACTGCATTTTGTTGATGTTAAAATCGATTGCGCCCTGGGTGCTATCTTGGGATATGAAAGGGGGAAAGCGTGTGATGGGGGCGAGCTGTGTGTACCCTATTTGCTGCCTTACGTTTCACTTTCCACACCGCCCCATATAAATACACACTAGTTATACTTACACAATGCATATTCCCTTTTATTTTTTTTTTTTTTTTTTTTTTTTTTGAGTGACTTTTAAGCGTATACCTTTGGCTAAGCACGCCACGACACCGCTTACATTACTGCGCGCACCACTCCATTTGTATTTCCCAGTTTTAGGGGAGGTATCCTCGCGTACGAGTTGTTTGACTCCAAAGTGATTCCCCGGCCTCTCAAGCAAGCAGGAGACCAACGTCAGGGGAGGTGTAATGAGATACCCTGGGCAGTGCCCACCTTTTGTGTTCTGTTCATTTTGTTTGAGTGGTGCGCCCACCTTGCTTTTTGTTCATTGTGTACTAACCTATCGCAATAAAAAGACCACTAAAGGCCAAAGAGAAAAAAAAAAAAAAAAAAAAAAACGTTTCACTTTCCACACCGCCCCATATAAATACACACTAGTTATACTTACACAATGCATATTCCCTTTTATTTTTTTTTTTTTTTTTTTTGAGTGACTTTTAAGCGTATACCTTTGGCTAAGCACGCCACGACACCGCTTACATTACTGCGCGCACCACTCCATTTGTATTTTCCAGTTTTAGGGGAGGTATCCTCGCGTACGAGTTGTTTGACTCCAAAGTGATTCCCCGGCCTCTCAAGCAAGCAGGAGACCAACGTCAGGGGAGGTGTAATGAGATACCCTGGGCAGTGCCCACCTTTTGTGTTCTGTTCATTTTGTTTGAGTGGTGCGCCCACCTTGCTTTTTGTTCATTGTGTACTAACCTATCGCAATAAAAAGACCACTAAAGGCCAAAGAGAAAAAAAAAAAAAAAAAAAAAACGCGTTGCGTTCGAAAGCGTGGGTTTTCGCAGAAGAACGCGTTGCGTTCGAAAGCGTGGGTTTTCGCAGAAGAAAGCGTTGCGTTCGAAAGCGTGGGTTTTCGCAGAAGAAAGCGTTGCGTTCGAAAGCGTGGGTTTTGCGGAAGAACGCGTTGCGTTCGAAAGCGTGGGCTTTTGCAGAAGAACGCGTTGCGTTCGAAAGCGTGGGTTTTTGCAGAAGAACGCGTTGCGTTCGAAAGCGTGGGTTTTCGCAGAAGAACGCGTTGCGTTCGAAAGCGTGGGTTTTTGCAGAAGAACGCGTTGCGTTCGAAAGCGTGGGTTTTTGCAGAAGAACGCGTTGCCTTCGAAAGCGTGGGTTTTCGCAGAAGAACGCGTTGCTTTCGAAAGCGTGGGTTTTTGCAGAAGAACGCGTTGCGTTCGAAAGCGTGGGTTTTCGCAGAAGAACGCGTTGCCTTCGAAAGCGTGGGTTTTCGCAGAAGAACGCGTTGCGTACGAAAGCGTGGGTTTTTGCAGAAGAACGCGTTGCGTTCGAAAGCGTGGGCTTTTGCAGATGAACGCGTTGCGTTCGAAAGCGTGGGCTTTTGCAGAAGAACGCGTTGCGTTCGAAAGCGTGGGCTTTTGCAGATGAACGCGTTGCGTTCGAAAGCGTGGGCTTTTGCAGAAGAACGCGTTGCGTTCGAAAGCGTGGGCTTTTGCAGAAGAACGCGTTGCGTTCGAAAGCGTGGGTTTTTGCAGAAGAACGCGTTGCGTTCGAAAGCGTGGGTTTTCGCAGAAGAACGCGTTGCTTTCGAAAGCGTGGGTTTTCGCAGAAGAACGCGTTGCGTTCGAAAGCGTGGGTTTTTGCAGAAGAACGCGTTGCTTTCGAAAGCGTGGGTTTTCGCAGAAGAACGCGTTGCTTTCGAAAGCGTGGGTTTTCGCAGAAGAACGCGTTGCGTACGCAAGCGTGGGTTTTTGCAGAAGAACGCGTTGCGTTCGAAAGCGTGGGCTTTTGCAGATGAACGCGTTGCGTTCGAAAGCGTGGGTTTTGCAGAAGAACGCGTTGCGTTCGAAAGCGTGGGCTTTTGCAGAAGAACGCGTTGCGTTCGAAAGCGTGGGTTTTCGCAGAAGAACGCGTTGCGTTCGAAAGCGTGGGTTTTCCCAGAAGAACGCGTTGCTTTCGAAAGCGTGGGTTTTGCAGAAGAACGCGTTGCGTTCGAAAGCGTGGGTTTTGCAGAAGAACGCGTTGCGTTCGAAAGCGTGGGTTTTCGCAGAAGAACGCGTTGCGTTCGAAAGCGTGGGTTTTTTCAGAAGAACGCGTTGCTTTCGAAAGCGTGGGTTTTGCAGAAGAACGCGTTGCGTTCGAAAGCGTGGGTTTTTGCAGAAGATCGCGTTGCTTTCGAAAGCGTGGGTTTTTGCAGAAGAACGCGTTGCTTTCGAAAGCGTGGGTTTTCGCAGAAGAAAGCGTTGCTTTCGAAAGCGTGGGTTTTCGCAGAAGAACGCGTTGCGTTCGAAAGCGTGGGTTTTTGCAGAAGAACGCGTTGCTTTCGAAAGCGTGGGTTTTCGCAGAAGAAAGCGTTGCTTTCGAAAGCGTGGGTTTTTGCAGAAGAACGCGTTGCTTTCGAAAGCGTGGGTTTTCGCAGAAGAACGCGTTGCGTTCGAAATCGTGGGCTTTTGCAGAAGAACGCGTTGCGTTCGAAAGCGTGGGTTTTCGCAGAAGAACGCGTTGCGTTCGAAAGCGTGGGTTTTTGCAGAAGAACGCGTTGCGTTCGAAAGCGTGGGTTTTCGCAGAAGAACGCGTTGCTTTCGAAAGCGTGGGTTTTCGCAGAAGAACGCGTTGCGTTCGAAAGCGTGGGTTTTTGCAGAAGAACGCGTTGCTTTCGAAAGCGTGGGTTTTCGCAGAAGAAAGCGTTGCTTTCGAAAGCGTGGGTTTTCGCAGAAGAACGCGTTGCGTTCGAAAGCGTGGGTTTTTGCAGAAGAACGCGTTGCTTTCGAAAGCGTGGGTTTTCGCAGAAGAAAGCGTTGCTTTCGAAAGCGTGGGTTTTCGCAGAAGAACGCGTTGCGTTCGAAAGCGTGGGTTTTTGCAGAAGAACGCGTTGCGTTCGAAAGCGTGGGTTTTCGCAGAAGAACGCGTTGCTTTCGAAAGCGTGGGTTTTCGCAGAAGAAAGCGTTGCTTTCGAAAGCGTGGGTTTTTGCAGAAGAACGCGTTGCTTTCGAAAGCGTGGGTTTTCGCAGAAGAAAGCGTTGCTTTCGAAAGCGTGGGTTTTCGCAGAAGAACGCGTTGCGTTCGAAAGCGTGGGTTTTTGCAGAAGAACGCGTTGCTTTCGAAAGCGTGGGTTTTCGCAGAAGAACGCGTTGCGTTCGAAAGCGTGGGTTTTTGCAGAAGAACGCGTTGCTTTTGAAAGCGTGGGTTTTCCCAGAAGAACGCGTTGCGTTCGAAAGCGTGGGTTTTCGCAGAAGAACGCGTTGCGTTCGAAAGCGTGGGTTTTCCCAGAAGAACGCGTTGCGTTCGAAAGCGTGGGTTTTCCCAGAAGAACGCGTTGCGTTCGAAAGCGTGGGTTTTCCCAGAAGAACGCGTTGCGTTCGAAAGCGTGGGTTTTCGCAGAAGAACGCGTTGCGTTCGAAAGCGTGGGTTTTTGCAGAAGAACTTGCTGTGGGAGGCACGCCTGACCCCGATAGTGGACCTGATGCGATTGGACGCCGTAACTGCGTTCGAGTTGTTTCGGCGTCACACCGACACGCCAGGGAAAGCGGCCTGCGGCTACACCTCCGCCTCCCTCACGCTCAACAACTGGCTCTCCGCCGCCCAGCGACTCTCCTCCGAGGCACACAAGGAGTTCCGCAGACCTGGGGTGCATATGGCAGATATGCAGCGTCACCTGCCTGTAGACCCGTGGTATTGGAGTGACGTACTGCCCCGCCTAAGTATCACCGCCACGATACCTGGGATACGCCGCTCCGACCCTGAGCCAGATGACGAAAAATTCCTGCTCCTCACAGAGGAGGCCCTCCAACGCCTTCCCCCCTGCGAATGGCACGCCTACACCGACGGCTCTGTCCAGGGCAAAAGCGGGGGTGCTGGGGTAGTGCTGTACAAGCTCCCCGAGATGCGAGAACCCAACTGCTCCTTCTCCTACGGGGCCGGCACCGGCGCAAGCAGCTTTCAAGCCGAAATGATCGCCATAGGCCACTCCATTGACCTTCTCTTTGACAAAGCAACCCCTGGGGCCACCTGCGCCATCCTCACAGACTCGCAATCGTCCCTGCGTGCGCTAGAGAGCGGTCCCAAGAAGGCCAGAGAGGACTTCGAACACAAACTCTGGAAAGGACTACACCGGCTTGCCGGCAACAACATAAACCTAATACTGCACTACGTCCCCTCGCATGTGCAGGTCCTGGGCAATGATGCTGCTGACGCTGCGGCCGCAGAAGGCACCAAGATGGTGCAGAGCCCTGGCCTGTCCTTCTCTGCCGCCAGATCATGTGCGAGACGTCACCTGGCGAACACCCCTTCCGTCGAGCAGCCCGGCACGAACACGGTGTACGCCAGGAAGGCCGGAGCGGACGTAGCGGTGCTGCAACCTCCCGTCCACTGCACGGACCTCACCCGCAGGGGGGAAACCACCATCCGCAGCCTCCGAGCTGGCAGCAACCAGCTAACGTTCGACTTCCGCACCTCGTCGAACACTGCCACATGCCTGCGATGCGACAAGCCCTGCACCCTGAAGCACCTGTTCTTCTCCTGCCGACAAACGTGTAGCGAAAGCCTCCCGGACCTCCATACCCTCCTCATGCGAGAGCCGGCGACCGCCCTGAAGTACCTCGTCAGCGAGAGTTTCCTGCCTGGCCCGCTTGAGGAGTACCTCCGTAACGGTAGTTAGTCGTGACTGAGTTGTTGTTGATTAATATTATTATGTTCTGTGTTTAATCTTGTGTCATAGGCTGCAGTACGACTTACGTCGCGCTGCTAGCCCCTGACAACAAGCGTGTTATTCATGTCCCCCTATTTACAACGGGTATTTTGTTGCTTTTCTGCTGTCTTTCCCCACATGTTACCCAATCAAAAGCCTTTCGTTCGCTCATTCAGCGTTCCCCCTACCCATTTTTCCACATCTCTACCACACTTCTCACACCGTAGAAATCCCTGATGCATAATTCTCTCTCGCTATTGAAGCCCCAGGTCCCTCCGCACTCGAAGTACGCCCAGAGAGGCGTACTCCACATTTTACCCAGCGGACGCTTCTTTATGCACCTAGTTATCCCCTTTTTATGCCGCCACTCCCTACACTCTCTGTACCACAGCACAATGTATTTACCGCTCTTTTGGAGGTCAACAGTCGTTAAACACAAGTAGATTAGGAGCATCTGACTGTACATTAATCAATTAAAGTAAACTATACATGTGCGGACGGAGGTGTACCACACATCTACCCTACGAATGCTCTTCCCGTGCCCCAATTCCCCCCTATTTAATACCGCCAACACACCCTTCCCCCTTTACACAATACGCACGTGCCGGTGAAGCTGCTTAGGGGTCTACCCGGCCACCTTGCATTTTCCACCGATTACGCTGCCTGTCAAAACAACAACACAATCTTGAGGGTCACCAGCGACTACCGCGCTGCAGTTACCCCATTGTTCCCCTTCAAAGGGTAGTGACCCACACCTTTACTTTAACTGCTCACACCTTATCCTCTTTTGATACTTTTAAAATGCAAAATGTAACCTTTTCTGTCGCAACCAAACACCTCGAGGGGAGGCGCCAGTGTCTACCGCGCTCTGGTAACCTCCTCTTTTTCATTTATCATTTATTTTTCTTTTACGGCAGCAATTACTGTTAGGTGAAAGGGTGCGTAGCGACACCCCCGATGCGAGCTACCAACACAACCATCAAAACCCCCCTTATGACTAAACATGCAAGCACATGCACACACAAACACTACATGTGCCCAAAGAGGCGTGCGGCGCGTCTTACCATACGGACGTTCTTCCCGCCCACCAAAATCCCAAATTCCCCAACTCCCCTATTTAATACCCCCACCTCACCCTTCCCCCTTTACACAATACACACGTGCCGGTGAAGCTGCGTAGGAGTCTACTAGGCCACCTTGCATGCTCCACCAGGTACGCTACTAGCGAAAACAACAGCACACTCTTATGGGACACTATGTCAACCGCAGTAGCCCCAAACTTCCCCCCCACGGGTAGTGACACACACTTCTACAATTTGTAACAAAACAAAACTTTAATAACACAAATTTTAATTTTTAAAAAAAAAAAATGTTTTATTTTAAAATATTTTTTTTTTTTTCGCAATTGCAAACTGAAACAACCTGTCGCTATCAACACCTTGCGGGGAGGCGCCAGTGGGTACCGCGCCCCTGTAACCTCCCACCTTTTTATTTTCGGCAGCAGTCACTGTAAAGTAGACGGGTGCGTAGCGACACCCCCGATGCGAGCCACCTGTACTACCATTTAACCCCCCTTATCCCCATATGCAAGTAAGATACGTTACGCAATGTGGGAACGTACTACTCGTGCCCTACTCACTAGCTTATTTTTCTGCCACGACAACCCCCAGACTCAGCCCCTGCCCGTGGCCCGATGTAGTACCCTAAGCACACCCGATTGCGGCACAGGCAAATGCGACGACAAGGGGAGGAGGGGTGGGGAGAGCGATGGGTACCTGAAGTGGAAGTTGCGCCTCTGCTGGGTGTCCGAGTCTCATAGGTAATAACACGAGCCACATGCCCCAAAAGAACGCCACCAACACCACAACAAGGGCAAATCGTGTACGCCGCCACAACACAAACCTACCTAAGAGATCAGGGCACCTGCTGGGGGTTTGCGACTGCCACAGATGCCTGCCTCTCACTCTGCCCGCCCCCTCGCCCCTAAAGACACACAAACACACCAGTCACTGCATTTTGTTGATGTTAAAATCGATTGCGCCCTGGGTGCTATCTTGGGATATGAAAGGGGGAAAGCGTGTGATGGGGGCGAGCTGTGTGTACCCTATTTGCTGCCTTACGTTTCACTTTCCACACCGCCCCATATAAATACACACTAGTTATACTTACACAATGCATATTCCCTTTTATTTTTTTTTTTTTTTTTTTTGAGTGACTTTTAAGCGTATACCTTTGGCTAAGCACGCCACGACACCGCTTACATTACTGCGCGCACCACTCCATTTGTATTTTCCAGTTTTAGGGGAGGTATCCTCGCGTACGAGTTGTTTGACTCCAAAGTGATTCCCCGGCCTCTCAAGCAAGCAGGAGACCAACGTCAGGGGAGGTGTAATGAGATACCCTGGGCCGTGCCCACCTTTTGTGTTCTGTTCATTTTGTTTGAGTGGTGCGCCCACCTTGCTTTTTGTTCATTGTGTACTAACCTATCGCAATAAAAAGACCACTAAAGGCCAAAGAGAAAAAAAAAAAAAAAAAAAAAACGCGTTGCGTTCGAAAGCGTGGGCTTTTGCAGGTGAACGCGTTGCGTTCGAAAGCGTGGGTTTTCGCAAAAGAACGCGTTGCGTTCGAAAGCGTGGGTTTTCGCAGAAGAACGCGTTGCGTTCGAAAGCGTGGGTTTTCGCAAAAGAACGCGTTGCGTTCGAAAGCGTGGGTTTTCCCAGAAGAACGCGTTGCGTTCGAAAGCGTGGGCTTTTGCAGGTGAACGCGTTGCGTTCGAAAGCGTGGGCTTTTGCAGAAGAACGCGTTGCGTTCGAAAGCGTGGGTTTTCGCAGAAGAACGCGTTGCTTTCGAAAGCGTGGGTTTTTGCAGAAGAACGCGTTGCGTTCGAAAGCGTGGGTTTTTGCAGAAGAACGCGTTGCGTTCGAAAGCGTGGGTTTTCGCAGAAGAACGCGTTGCTTTCGAAAGCGTGGGTTTTTGCAGAAGAACGCGTTGCGTTCGAAAGCGTGGGTTTTTGCAGAAGAACGCGTTGCGTTCGAAAGCGTGGGCTTTTGCAGAAGAACGCGTTGCGTTCGAAAGCGTGGGTTTTCGCAGAAGAACGCGTTGCTTTCGAAAGAGTGGGTTTTCGCAGAAGAACGCGTTGCGTTCGAAAGCGTGGGTTTTCGCAGAAGAACGCGTTGCGTTCGAAAGCGTGGGCTTTTGCAGAAGAACGCGTTGCGTTCGAAAGCGTGGGCTTTTGCAGAAGAACGCGTTGCGTTCGAAAGCGTGGGCTTTTGCAGAAGAACGCGTTGCGTTCGAAAGCGTGGGTTTTCGCAGAAGAACGCGTTGCGTTCGAAAGCGTGGGTTTTCGCAGAAGAACGCGTTGCGTTCGAAAGCGTGGGTTTTTGCAGAAGAACGCGTTGCGTTCGCAAGAGTGGGTTTTCGCAGAAGAACGCGTTGCTTTCGAAAGCGTGGGTTTTGCAGAAGAACGCGTTGCTTTCGAAAGAGTGGGTTTTCGCAGAAGAACGCGTTGCGTTCGAAAGCGTGGGTTTTCGCAGAAGAACGCGTTGCGTTCGAAAGCGTGGGCTTTTGCAGAAGAACGCGTTGCGTTCGAAAGCGTGGGCTTTTGCAGAAGAACGCGTTGCGTTCGAAAGCGTGGGCTTTTGCAGAAGAACGCGTTGCGTTCGAAAGCGTGGGTTTTCGCAGAAGAACGCGTTGCGTTCGAAAGCGTGGGTTTTCGCAGAAGAACGCGTTGCGTTCGAAAGCGTGGGCTTTTGCAAAAGAACGCGTTGCGTTCGAAAGCGTGGGTTTTGCAGAAGAACGCGTTGCGTTCGAAAGCGTGGGTTTTCGCAGAAGAAAGCGTTGCGTTCGAAAGCGTGGGTTTTCGCAGAAGAAAGCGTTGCGTTCGAAAGCGTGGGTTTTCGCAGAAGAACGCGTTGCTTTCGAAAGCGTGGGTTTTGCAGAAGAACGCGTTGCTTTCGAAAGCGTGGGTTTTTGTAGAAGAACGCGTTGCTTTCGAAAGCGTGGGTTTTGCAGAAGAACGCGTTGCGTTCGAAAGCGTGGGTTTTCGCAGAAGAACGCGTTGCGTTCGAAAGCGTGGGTTTTCGCAGAAAAACGCGTTGCTTTCGAAAGCGTGGGCTTTCGCAGAAGAACGCGTTGCGTTCGAAAGCGTGGGTTTTTGCAGAAGAACGCGTTGCTTTCGAAAGCGTGGGTTTTGCAGAAGAACGCGTTGCGTTCGAAAGCGTGGGTTTTCGCAGAAGAACGCGTTGCTTTCGAAAGCGTGGGTTTTCGCAGAAGAACGCGTTGCGTTCGAAAGCGTGGGTTTTTGCAGAAGAACGCGTTGCGTTCGCAAGAGTGGGTTTTCGCAGAAGAACGCGTTGCTTTCGAAAGCGTGGGTTTTGCAGAAGAACGCGTTGCGTTCGAAAGCGTGCCTTTTCGCAGAAGAACGCGTTGCTTTCGAAAGCGTGGGTTTTCGCAGAAGAACGCGTTGCGTTCGAAAGCGTGGGCTTTTGCAGATGAACGCGTTGCGTTCGAAAGCGTGGGTTTTCGCAGAAGAACGCGTTGCTTTCGAAAGCGTGGGTTTTCGCAGAAGAACGCGTTGCGTTCGAAAGCGTGGGTTTTTGCAGAAGAACGCGTTGCGTTCGAAAGCGTGGGTTTTTGCAGAAGAACGCGTTGCGTTCGAAAGCGTGGGTTTTCGCAGAAGAACGCGTTGCTTTCGAAAGCGTGGGTTTTCGCAGAAGAACGCGTTGCGTTCGAAAGCGTGGGTTTTTGCAGAAGAACGCGTTGCTTTCGAAAGCGTGGGTTTTGCAGAAGAACGCGTTGCGTTCGAAAGCGTGGGTTTTCGCAGAAGAACGCGTTGCTTTCGAAAGCGTGGGTTTTTGCAGAAGAACGCGTTGCGTTCGAAAGCGTGGGTTTTCGCAGAAGAACGCGTTGCGTTCGAAAGCGTGGGTTTTCGCAGAAGAACGCGTTGCTTTCGAAAGCGTGGGTTTTCGCAGAAGAACGCGTTGCTTTCGAAAGCGTGGGTTTTGCAGAAGAACGCGTTGCTTTCGAAAGCGTGGGTTTTGCAGAAGAACGCGTTGCTTTCGAAAGCGTGGGTTTTCGCAGAAGAACGCGTTGCTTTCGAAAGCGTGGGTTTTGCAGAAGAACGCGTTGCTTTCGAAAGCGTGGGTTTTGCAGAAGAACGCGTTGCTTTCGAAAGCGTGGGTTTTGCGGAAGAACGCGTTGCGTTCGAAAGCGTGGGCTTTTGCAGAAGAACGCGTTGCGTTCGAAAGCGTGGGTTTTCGCAGAAGAACGCGTTGCGTTCGAAAGCGTGGGTTTTCGCAGAAGAACGCGTTGCGTTCGAAAGCGTGGGCTTTTGCAGAAGAACGCGTTGCGTTCGAAAGCGTGGGCTTTTGTAGAAGAACGCGTTGCGTTCGAAATCGTGGGCTTTTGCAGAAGAACGCGTTGCGTTCGAAAGCGTGGGTTTTCGCAGAAGAACGCGTTGCTTTCGAAAGCGTGGGTTTTCGCAGAAGAACGCGTTGCTTTCGAAAGCGTGGGTTTTGCAGAAGAACGCGTTGCTTTCGAAAGCGTGGGTTTTGCAGAAGAACGCGTTGCGTTCGAAAGCGTGGGTTTTCGCAGAAGAACGCGTTGCTTTCGAAAGCGTGGGTTTTCGCAGAAGAACGCGTTGCTTTCGAAAGCGTGGGTTTTGCAGAAGAACGCGTTGCTTTCGAAAGCGTGGGTTTTGCGGAAGAACGCGTTGCGTTCGAAAGCGTGGGTTTTGTAGAAGAACGCGTTGCGTTCGAAAGCGTGGGTTTTCGCAGAAGAACGCGTTGCTTTCGAAAGCGTGGGTTTTTGCAGAAGAACGCGTTGCGTTCGAAAGCGTGGGTTTTGCAGAAGAACGCGTTGCGTTCGAAAGCGTGGGTTTTCGCAGAAGAACGCGTTGCGTTCGAAAGCGTGGGTTTTGCAGAAGAACGCGTTGCGTTCGAAAGCGTGGGTTTTCGCAGAAGAACGCGTTGCTTTCGAAAGCGTGGGCTTTTGCAGAAGAACGCGTTGCGTTCGAAAGCGTGGGTTTTCCCAGAAGAACGCGTTGCGTTCGAAAGCGTGGGCTTTTGCAGAAGAACGCGTTGCGTTCGAAAGCGTGGGTTTTCGCAGAAGAACGCGTTGCTTTCGAAAGCGTGGGTTTTTGCAGAAGAACGCGTTGCGTTCGAAAGCGTGGGTTTTCGCAGAAGAACGCGTTGCTTTCGAAAGCGTGGGTTTTTGCAGAAGAACGCGTTGCTTTCGAAAGCGTGGGTTTTTGCAGAAGAACGCGTTGCTTTCGAAAGCGTGGGCTTTTGCAGAAGAACGCGTTGCGTTCGAAAGCGTGGGTTTTCGCAAAAGAACGCGTTGCTTTCGAAAGCGTGGGTTTTTGCAGAAGAACGCGTTGCTTTCGAAAGCGTGGGTTTTCGCAGAAGAACGCGTTGCTTTCGAAAGCGTGGGTTTTTGCAGAAGAAGTCGTTGCGTTAGAAAGCGGGGGTTTTTGCAGAAGAACGCGTTGCGTTAGAAAGCGGGGGTTTTTGAAGAAGAAGTCGTTGCGTTAGAAAGCGGGGGTTTTTGCAGAAGAACGCGTTGCGTTCGAAAGCGTGGGTTTTCGCAGAAGAAAGTGTTGCGTTCGAAAGCGTGGGTTTTCGCAAAAGAACGCGTTGCTTTCGAAAGCGTGGGTTTTTGCAGAAGAACGCGTTGCTTTCGAAAGCGTGGGTTTTCGCAGAAGAACGCGTTGCTTTCGAAAGCGTGGGTTTTTGCAGAAGAACGCGTTGCTTTCGAAAGCGTGGGTTTTCGCAGAAGAACGCGTTGCTTTCGAAAGCGTGGGTTTTTGCAGAAGAACGCGTTGCTTTCGAAAGCGTGGGTTTTCGCAGAAGAACGCGTTGCTTTCGAAAGCGTGGGTTTTTGCAGAAGAAGTCGTTGCGTTAGAAAGCGGGGGTTTTTGCAGAAGAACGCGTTGCGTTAGAAAGCGGGGGTTTTTGCAGAAGAAGTCGTTGCGTTAGAAAGCGGGGGTTTTTGCAGAAGAACGCGTTGCGTTCGAAAGCGTGGGTTTTCGCAGAAGAAAGTGTTGCGTTCGAAAGCGTGGGTTTTTGCAGAAGAACGCGTTGCTTTCGAAAGCGTGGGTTTTTGCAGAAGAAGTCGTTGCGTTAGAAAGCGGGGGTTTTTGCAGAAGAAGTCGTTGCGTTAGAAAGCGGGGGTTTTTGCAGAAGAACGCGTTGCGTTCGAAAGCGTGGGTTTTTGCAGAAGAACGCGTTGCGTTCGAAAGCGTGGGCTTTTGCAGAAGAAGTCGTTGCGTTAGAAAGCGGGGGTTTTTGCAGAAGAACGCGTTGCGTTAGAAAGCGGGGGTTTTTGAAGAAGAAGTCGTTGCGTTAGAAAGCGGGGGTTTTTGCAGAAGAACGCGTTGCGTTCGAAAGCGTGGGTTTTCGCAGAAGAAAGTGTTGCGTTCGAAAGCGTGGGTTTTTGCGGAAGAACGCGTTGCTTTCGAAAGCGTTGGTTTTTTCAGATGAACGCGTTGCTTTGGAAAGAGTGGGTTTTCGCAGAAGAACGTGTTGCGTTCGAAAGCGTGGGTTTTTGCAGACGAACGCGTTGTGTTGGAAAGAGGAAATTTTCGCAGTAGAATGAGGTGCGTTGAGTGGGGTTGTTGTGTTGTCTTTGTGCACAAACGGCCTCCTCATGGTTCTTACACTGAAATAATGTATTTCACAGCCTACATGAAGTGGTTTGAGACTATAAATCTAATCCAGAAGGAGAATGTATCAGTTTTTTGGTGAATGACGCCTATTTTGCCAAATCGAATCCTTCAGGCACGCACGTTTTCTCAGGTATCTCCCACATAAACTCGCGACACCAGAATAGCAATTATATACTAATGTGTCAGAGATCTGATGTTCTATTACATGTTTTTACGCCGAATCATTCTGACACCGAAAATATCTTTCACTTTGGAGGCTTTTGGAGATTGGGTGTATACCACACTGCGGGGGGGGGTACGCTAAGCTGTACACGACGGGACCCAGTGACAAGGGACAGGTGAAAATGACAAGTGAATGACAAGTGAAATGGGTGACAAGTAAATGACAAGTGAATGACAAGTGAGCCACTTGTCCACTTGTCATGACAAGTGATTTTCTATGGGGATATAGGCTATTCACTTGTAATGACAAGTGAAATGACAAAAAAGTCACTTGTCATGTATAAACTGTTGTGAAATCAAATTACTCGTTCTTTTACCATCTGTTGACGGCCACACCAGTATTCGTTTTCTGGTGTGCCTTTTTGCTTTTTCTTTCCCATAGTACCCCTCTTCCTCGCTACACATATCACACTTCCAGTGCCCCTCCCTGTTTCTCTGATGTTCGGCGCTTACGATTTGAAACGCAACTATCAAAATGGCGACAAATACAGTGGTGAGGCCGTTGAGAGTGGCCTGTTTCATGGCAAGGGGACATTTGTGTGCGGCGCAACGGGGGACACTTATACCGGGCAGTGGGTGAAGGGGAAGCGCGTCGGGAACGGGGTGTGCAAGAGCAGCGAGGGGTGGACCTATGAAGGCTGTTTCATGGCTGATGCGCGGCACGGACAGGGACGGTGCACATGGCTGGATGGTCGAGTCTATGATGGGTCCTGGGCACACGGCGAACGCAGCGGACATGCAACAGAAACTATCCCGGGCGACTCCACCTATACCGGCACCTTTCTGCGCGGGCTCCGCTCCGGTACTGGCAAGGCGACTTACACTGCGGTACCGAAGCTTCTGCAGCACCTCCCCACCACCACCGTCACGTACGACGGTGAATGGCTATCGGGAGAATGGGATGGACAGGGTGCATTAGACACAGGCAGGACCACCTACATCGGCACCTTCGTTGCCGGCGCTGTAACTGGGTCCGGCACATTGTGCAACGATGACTGGGAATATACAGGGAGCGTGACTGCGTTGCTTCCGCATGGGGCTGGCAAGATGAAGTACCGTAGTGGCGAGCAGTATGTAGGAAACTTCAGTGAGGGCCAACGCCGTGGCCAGGGTGAAGGCTGGGTGGAGGAGCAGTGGGTCTACGTGGGACTCTGGTACAACGATGTGATGCACGGCCAGGGGCGGCTGGCGACGGCGGATGCGTTGTACAATGGGGAGTTCATTGCGGGGCGGCGCTGCGGGCAGGGGTTTGCAGAGGCAAAGGACGGCACGTGGTCGTACCGTGGCGCCTGGGTAGACGACGTATACAGTGGCCTGGGGCTGCTGAAAAAGAGACTCACACCAGCACTCATGACGCCCTGCCTCAACACCGGCGAGCTCACCATCAAGAACACCTCTCTCGAGTACAACGGCATCTTCCTTGCAGGCGCCATGACCGGCACCGCCACTATGCGTCTCTCCTCCGGCCACACCTACACCGGCACTGTCCTCAACGGCAAATTCGACGGCGAAGGCACGCTCTCGAACTCTTCACCCTTAAAGTACACCGGAAGCTTCAAAGACGGCACCTTCCACGGAGCTGGCGCGATCACCCGAGAAGGGCACGCCTACAAAGGCGGCTTCAAGGCTGGGCTCTACGACGGCAGGGGGCGCCTCGACATGGCAAACGGAGACTACTACGAAGGCGGGTTTGTGTGCGGCAACTTCCATGGCGTAGGGGTCTGGTACGAGGCAGCCTCATCCGACACCTATGAGGGGAGCTGGGAGGCCGGGGTCAAGTCTGGGCAGGGTATCGAGATAAAGTATGGCGCCTATCACTACACCGGGGAGTTCCGGGGGAACCTCAAGCACGGAACCGGGGTGCTGAAGTTTGCGAATGGCGATGTGTATGAAGGGGCGTTTGCGGGGGGTGCGTATCATGGGAAGGGCAGTTTGAGCTTCAAGAATGGGAGCTCTTATTGTGGTGCGTTCAAGCAGGGCCGCCGCCACGGCGAAGGGAAGGAAACGCTTGCCTCAGGCTCCAGCTACGAAGGGCAGTACATCAACGACCGTTACGACGGCTACGGGGTCTTGACCTGCTCGAACAACGACCGCTTTGCTGGGCACTTCAACGCAGGGGTGAAGCACGGTGAAGGCACCTACCACTACCGGGAGGGGAGCCGCCTGACGTGCCATTGGGTAGACGACGTGCTCCACGGGGAAGGTGAATACCACTATGCCCACGAAGCCAAGCCGCCCACCATACGTGTCTATCACCAAGGCAGCCTCGTCTCCGAGGCTGCGTCGCTGTACAAAGGCCCCTCCACGAATGTGTTACCACCCCCACCCGATCCAGTCGCGTTGTCACCACAGCGTGAGAAGGCGGTAGGCAACCTACGAACGCGCGCCGCAGTCGTCTCTGACCACGCAGCAGCAGTACAGCCACTGCAGGCGCAGCTCTCTGTACTAGAGAACGATGCAGCGGCAGAGGGTGCAACCCCTGCACAGCAGTACGCATTGAAGAAGAAGATTGCGCTGCTCAAAGCAAACATCCGTCGTGAGCAACGCATAAGTGCAGCTGCACTAGAGTCTTATGAGTCTTAGGGAAGAAAAAGGAAGGGGGGGGTTATTTTTAGATGCGAGGATATATCCACGCGTAGTTAGATTCGCAAATGGTAAAGGGGGATGTCGATACAATAAATGCCCCTGACCCCAGAGGTCACTCAGATTGAAGAATTTAAAAAAGTTTGCCTGGTTTTAACTGATTATTTTGTTTTTCGGATCTGTGTCTGTGAATTCCCATTTCTCAAGTTTTCCCTCTTTTAAGGTGTACATACGTGAGGCATATTCATCTTATTAACTTTGTTTTTCTTTCTTTTTTTTGCTAATTTGTTAAGATACTGCATCTTCTAGACGAACATCCTACACACCTCCCCTTCCCCCCTCCTCCAATCCTCTTTCAGTTTTTCTCTTCTGTATAATGATAAAAAATCTAAAACCAAAAAAAAAAAGGGTGCATATGTTGACCCTCTCAAATACTTTCAATTCTGTGAACTGAAAGTATATAAATCTGATCTTCTGTTGAACAATGATCCTTCTCCTCAGCTCCCTCCTCCTCAAAACGAAATCCCCACCTTTGCAAAGCAACACCACAGCATTCACATAACACACAACCCTTTTTCGACTTTGACGCCCTCTTTCTTTTTTAGCCCCGCTTTTTTCTCTTTGTACTCTCTCTCCCTTCGCCCCTTTCGTTCCCAATATGCTGCGCATCGCACAGAACACAACAAGAAGGTTTGCAAAGGCACACCAGAGACGCACCTGGTCAGGACACATCCAGATCCACTGGAGCGGGATCGACAGTATGCTAAGCGCGCTCTTCGTTGGTGTCTTTGCTGGTGTGTACGCGACCCCCGCCGATGCCGAGAACACACAAGAAGACGAGCTCCCATGGCCGCAAAAGTACTCAGAAGAATGGAGCCACATGCGTGTCTGTGTGTAGAACGAGAGAGAGATGAAGATGTTTTTATACCCATTTGTGACATATTTTATTTGAATTAGTAAACTGTGTGAGTCGGTGTGCGTTATATTGCTTGCAAGCAGGTGTGGGTAGCTAGATTGCCTGTAATATGTGTATGTGTGCGAGCCGGTGGTATTGTATTCGTATTTTTTGTTTTCAGAAAAAAAATCTGTTATTTTCTGCAAAGTATGGCCTTTGTTAATCCTGCAAGGAGAAAAATAAACATTGAGTACAGAGCGTATTAGCCCGAAGTGGGTTCTTAGGTGTGTCGACACAAAAAATAAATAAATATCAATTTTTTCTAAAGAATTGAGCTTGCACAGACCGTCTACACCAAATAGATGCCCCCGTATTTATGTATTGCAACCTATTTTTTTTGTGTATCCACGTTTGTTGACTGCTAAAACTGTTAAATATGCCCTTTTCGTAACCTCTCTTTGTGACCCAAATTCCCGCCCTTTTCCCGGTGTTACACTATTTCCACACACCACACGTCACCTGATATGTGAAAACATCATCACAAGACGAATTGTTTGTTTTTTCCCTCTCTTATCTTCTCCCCGCCTCTCCACACACAATTTGTTATTATTTCCACCAGTGCCCTGCGTCCGCCCGATGAACGGTAAGGCGTTTGCACTTTCAATTTTTCTTTATTTTTTTGTCCCACTCCTCGTTTTGGGTACATTGTGTTTTGTTTCACTTTACTCGCGACTCAAAAATATTTTTTAAATGACGTCACACTGTATGTCCACATCCAGCCTTCGGGGTGGTGTTGACCACAGAGCCCACCTCTTGATTGACTCGTTGATGCAACGAAAAAAGCCTTCCTCCGCACAGCGAGGCCGCATACACATTAGTGCGATCAGCCTAATAGGATAGCCCGGAATTTGACTTTGAAATACAAACAGGGATTACGCAGCTCCCCCAAAAATAAAAAAAGTACGTATGGATTTTCAACACGTACAATTCTAAGCAAAAACAATTAAAAACCGCGCGCGCTTCGCGCGCGCTCTCCCTGGCAAAGTTGGTTGAGAAGGGCTGTGAAAGTTCGAAGAACTGGAGAAATCATCAGTCATGGCACCCAAATGTGATTTTCTTTCGCCATGCTGCATGCTCCTTTTCCGGTAAAAAAGAATATTGTCTCCTACAAATAGAATTCTGTAGGGGGTAGGTGAGAGGTGGGGGCGGAGCCCCACTCCTCACCTACCCCACCCCAGCCCCAATCCAAAACCCAAATTACCTACGTATGGACACGTATGGACACGTATGGATTCCACCTTTTCAAAAACAATTCACGTATGGATTTCCATACGTTCCACACGTGGAGCGTAATCCCTGCTACCACGCAAATAACAAAATAACTGATTTTCAACAAACAGAAAGAGAAAAAGAAAATTGTTACTAACCCCCTAGACGTGTCAGAAGGGGCATAGTACACCTTGAACTTGACAGTACTTTGGTTGCCTAAACACAGAAGCGTAGGACCATTGTATCAACTACCCTTTTTTGTCTCTTCTGAGAATGTTGGGAACATTTTTTTGTTGATCCCTATACCCATGCTGCCAATTTATTGATTGCAGATGTTGAAATACTTTTGTCTCTCTTTTGTTGCTCTTCCTTCTCTCAAGGCGACTACCGGGTGGAGTAAAGACACCCCTTTTTAGGCGTAGACCTGGCTGTACGGGGAGGTTTTCTTGTATTTAAACCCCCTAAGTAAGCGTAGTGGGGCTTAAGTTCATCTTGTAACGCCTTTATTTTTATTTTTTGTTTTGGCTAATTATTGATCCCTCCCTCCCGTGGCAACAAGGGGGGACGGACAGTGTTGCGTGACCTTTTTTTTTTTCCACCCAACCCCTCCCCCCACCAAGAGGATAAGTCGTAATCTCATACAAAGTAACGCGCCCTTCCTCTCCAACTCCACGTCTACAAAACTATCAAGCAAAATTAAACAGAGCACAAAGCACTTTCAAAACATACAAAAAACATTTTCAAACCCCTCCCCCCACCACAGGGGAGTTTAAAAGTTTGGATTTTTTTCAAAAAAATCGGTTTGAGGTAAAAAATCGGTTTGGGCAAAAAAAAGCGAATTCCGAGCTTTCTCGCCCCCCCACGGGCCCCACCCCCAACCCTTCATCCCTTAACAACTTTTTTCGATTTCTGTTCCTTTTTTAAGAATTTTCTTACAAAAAGTGAATTTTTGAGGCGGGTTGTAAATACCAAGAATTTAGTTTTGCTGATCATTAACACTCCCTCTTGATGGTGGTTGATGTACGCAAAGATCTGAACAGAAACGAACAGGCACCCACGAACAGAACGCAACGAACGCATCCAACACAACGCAACCGATCTGAATGCATCGAACGGAACCCAAGCAACGCAACGAGTGGTTACAAACCGTAGCCCACCTTCGGTACCCCGCAAGTGCGTTTCCGGCGCCACATACCCGGGTCTGGGCCCAAAAAACCGGGTTTTGGGCTGAAACTCGTGTTTTTCGGTGAAAAACGCCCGTTTTGCCTTAAGGAACGCACGTTTCTAAAGCGTTTCCCACGTAAACTCGCGACACGAAAATAGGAATTAAAAACAAATCTCTCAGAAAACTGTATTCTAAATACCTCATTTTTTTGGCCCAATCTTTCCAACGCCAAAAAAATCTTACACTTTGGTGCCTCTGCGTGAAATGTCGATTTTTGATGGACCCCGTATGGGGGTGTAGGTACAGGGTGCGTAGCAAAAGCAACCTTAAAAACCTTAACACAGAGTGTTAAGGAATTTTTGAGGGATGGGGTTAACCGGCCCAGGGCCTCACTTCCCCCTTCCTCTTTCACTCATGTTTGGCTTCTCCGAGCTCCGTCCGTCAAATGGTGGGGTCACATTATCTGCAAAAACAGGATTTTTCTGGCCAGAAACCCTGTTACGAGGAAAAAATTTTTTTTTTCAAAATCCAGATCATACAAGTATAACGGCCGTCACGACGGGAATAAATTTTTTTTGTCGGGGAGGTCACGGCCGTGAAGAAAATCTGAAAAATTTAACGGCCGTGAAATTTTGCATTGATCACGGCCGTGAAATATTTCCACGCTTTTTGCTTGTTTCTTCTTTTTCGTTCGTAGACAGGGCCAGACCCCCTTTCCCATCCCTCCCAAGTCAGTCTTGGGGGGGTAAAAGCAACATAAAAAGTGCAAAAAAAAAATTGGCCCCACTGCGATTGGGAAGCTGACGACACGAACGAGCACTTATGGTGGTCCTGCCCTGCCTGCAATGCTTTACGCTCAGATCCTAGTTTCCACTCCGTCACAACTGCTGGCAGGTCGCCGTGGCCTACTGTGTGTCGAACTGTGGAGTTATCCCTACTGCCCTGAAGGACAGTATTGATGCTACCTCCAGCGTCTGATGGGGAGCATCCTCATACACCGGTTGTCTCTGAACAACAGCCTCCGTATCAACAATCTGCCACTCACGCCTGGAGAACAGCTCAGCTGCAACCTTTGTTCCGCCCCACTATGACTTCGACCGGATTCCACTCTCACAGGAAATGGACTTATCCAAACCATCACCTGCGTGCCCTGCGCTCCTGGCTCTCCTCACTGCGCTGGTCTCCCGCTGCCCGCCCACGTTTTTACCCCACTGTTCATTGTGGTTGGAGTGTGGCATTTCTGAGCACTTGTACGTGCTCCGGGTTCTTAGGAGTGGCATATTTCTCGTGTTTCAGCACTTGTAACCGGTTCTTGAGCAAAGTACTCTTCTCATATTTGATGGGCTTTCCGTTGTGGAGCGCACAGCAATACTGTGAGACGAACCTCATCTGTGTTGAACCATTTGCAGTGTTCTTCAGCTTCCAGTGCAAAGTCTTCCGACAGAATCAGCACACCATTGAACAACTGGTCACGCGCACTATCCTCCGTCTTTTTTGTCGGAAAATAGACCGCATCACGTTCTGGACACCTCTGGATCTTCTTCGCTACGTTGGCGAGAAACGCGCAGAGGGAGGGGTCCGCCCTTTTGCTCCCGTGAACTTGTACTGTTTGTCCGATGTTTTCTTTCAGGTAGGGTTAGGTCCTGGGCTGTACCTTAAATTGCATCCGGGGGTCTGTTCCTCCAGAAACTCTATGAAGGTGTTGACCGCTCGAACCGATGTCTCCTACCTGAGAGATTACAAAACAGGAGGCGAGGAGGGGTATGCGGGGCGTTTTTGTGCCTTCAGGGTCTTTTTGTTTTTCAGCAACCCTGCCTCTCCTTTATCACCAGTGCATAGCCTTTGTCTTTCTGTTGGGTATGCGGGACTTCCCCTAGTCCTCAGGGTCTAAACGCCCCTGCCCTCTTTTAAGCAAGTTCACCCTGGCAGGGTATATAAATGCTGGGTCAGGCTGGCCCCACTATGCTATGATGGGTGCTCGCACCCGGAGCATAAATGGCCAGCGGTCAGGCCAGAGTCGCTCTGCGGAGTCTCTCTGCCACGCCTTTGGGTTACGGTGTGCTGCCTGTAAGGACGTCCATGTATATCCCTAAGAGAAAGGGTGAGGCCCAACTGTCGGTACAGCATGGGGCGCCAAGAGAGAGATGTTGTGACCCCCCCGCCCACCCCTTTTTGTGTTTTTGGGTTTCTGCTCTCTTGTGTAGACTATCGTGCATCAAGCGTTGGGTGCAGCGAACTGCAGTACCTGTAAGCTCACAACTCTTCAACGGAAGGTGGGCCGCCGGCTGTCGAGCGGTTGTGAACCGCCCTCGTTCTCTTACGGTACGGGCCAGTCATTAGGTTTCCTTTTTACATCTTCTGTTGTTGGCCGCAGGGTACTTGTGCTTTCATCCGGATGGCTGGCATCATAAGTGGGTCAGTCGGAGGTGCCTGCATTAATAACTTCACTTTCTTTGGCACAAGAGTGATGAACGGGGTTTGAGTGAGTCCAAACACATCCTTCTCGGGCAAAGAGTAATAAGAGGTTGTGAGACGCTCGGGACGCTGAACTGAAAGGCAGTGTTGAAGCCAGAAGATTACAGATGGCGGGTCAGATGCTGTGTCACTTACCCCATCAGGTAGATGAGAGCCAGCACCTTCAGAGCAGTGAACACAACACACCGTGGACACAATACATGTGCCAAAAGGCAACAAGACCCTACAAGAGTACCCAGTACCCAGCGCAGTTTTCTGTGCGATACCACTTAACCGGTCCTCTCCTGCCCTACCCTCCTTTTCTTCAGGGGTAAAAATCAGGTGGGATGGTTCTTGAGTGGCGCTTTTTCTCATATTTCACTGTGTCTTCCTTCAAAGACTTGTACAAAAATTTCACGGCCGTTGTTTTTTTTTAACGGCCGTGAAATTTTTGTACGCTTTTTTTTCACGGCCGTTTTTTTTTATTTTTCACGGCAACGACGGCAGTGGGTCGAGCATTTTTTTTTCATTTCCGTGACGTCCGTTTTACTTGTATGTCCAGATTTTCCATACAGGGGTGGGCGGGCACCCTGGGGTTTTTTCCATTTTTTTGGATCGGGCACCCGGGTTTTTTCTAAGGATTTTTACAGGCAATTTTTGGATTTTTCTGAGAACAGGCTGCCCCCCTGCCGAAATATGTTCTCGGTTTTCCCTTTTCGGGGGGGTTTTTTTTGGCCTTTTTCGGGTTTTCCGAGCTTTTACCCTCACTGTCACGGGGTCATTTTGAAAAAAATGGGCAAGTTCTTGGCTGATACACGTTTTGGTCATTACCACCAGCGAGTCGCTTAGCGGGGTTAAATTGAACTATGATTCTAGACCCACTGTAACGTGAACCGCCCCCTCGAAATTCAAGAAGGGGTCCTAAACCCGGGCGCGCTACGCGCTACGTGCACCCCGAATGTTCGGGATGAATATAAAACGGCGCCGCAGGCGAAAAAAAAATAGGGTACAGTATAAAAAATGCAGCTTTACACCACAAAGCCACTCAGTGAATCCTTTTTTGCAGAGCAAAAAAGGGAAAATGGCGCCGCAGGCAAATTTTTTTATAAGGTGCAGCCCTGGGCGGCGCGGAATTATTTTCTTTTTCGTTCCTCAGTGCCGTCAGGGCCTGCCCAAGTGCGCCAACGCAATGCACTTTGCTACCACCGTGGTGGCGAGCACTTGCAGCACTGCAAGAAGCAAGGTTCCCTCGACGTTTGCAGTCACACGCACCATACTGTATTATTATTTATTCTGTTGTGCGGGAGGTGAAAGGGACGAGACAGAAGGAAGCGGGGTGGAGACTTTTTTTGTTCATTATGGCTTGGTACCGCACTCCCCGGGCAGAGTGCGAGTTATTCTCAGCCACACGGGGCCCGGCCCGACCCCCCAGACTTTTTCCCCTCAGAAAAACCCTTAGAAAAATAAATTTTCCCCGTATAAAATCCTTAGAAAAAATAATTTTCCCCCCGTGTAAAATCCTTAGAAAAAATAAAATAAAATCAAAATCGGGCCCCGGGCACCCACTTTAGGCCCAGGCCTGTTTTCCATAGCTTTTTTTTTTTTTTTTTTTTTCAAAATCCTCAAACCGAATTTTTCGGTTTTTGAAACCGGTAAACCGATATTTTAAACTCCCCTGCCCCACCACCAACAGCAACAATAAAAGATCAATCTACGTTGAGTACCGATCTTTTACCCAGTATTGGTATAAAAAGAACACATTATCGTCCAACACGATAAACACCCCCTCATTTCCCCCCCCCCCCCCCCCCCCCACTTTTATTTTACCACAGAACCCCATCCATTTCCCCCCCTTCTTTTTCACCCACACAACAGACACAAAAAAACACTCCCCCCTTCCCCCTTCCCTCTCTCCATTTTCCCAAACAAGGAGGAGCCCTTTTTTTTTTTTTTTTTACCCCGCGGTTTTACCGCACTACACCACACTAAAAAAAAAAAACACCTCTTTTTTTTCCTCTCTCCTTTTCTCCCTCCCCTTCCCCCTTCCCCCTTCCCTCTTCTCTTCCTTTCACAATGCGTTTTAGCGAGGTGGAAATTCCGGCTGAGCTTCGCAGTGGATTGACTGCGGGTCTTACGGAGGAAGAGGAAAGGGAATTGTATGACGCAGTGAACCTTTCTTCGGCACCGTGTAATAGAACGCGCCCTCAGGCGTTGTGGGTATTAGGGCCTTCTGCTGCAGGGAAAACACGCATCACACAGCATGCTTTACGCAGAGCATGCGGAATTTCTATGAGTGAAGCTGTTGTCGTTGACGGAGCGATGGTTCGTGATTACCATGGTGGTTGGCAAGCAGTTAAGAACGACGCGTTGACCCAAACACCTCCCAGCATCCACAAAGACGCTTGGGATACGTTCAAAGCTGCGAAAGTCTCAGAGCGTGCCAAATCCCATATATTTTCTTCCGCGGTCGCAAATCGGCAGCACCTTGTTGTCCCTGACTGCATTGGGTGTAGTGACAAAGCAGCGGCAAAGGTAGCAAAACTCCGTGCAGCCGGCTACTCCATTACCATCGCCGCAATGTTCGCACCCAAAGAAATCTGCGCCTCACGCGGCTCCGCCAGAGCTCTCTCCGAAGGCAAAACCTTTTCCTCCCGAGGATACGAAACCACCATGACCAACATCCAGACCCTCCTCACCCGCCTTGATGACGTACATTTCACCTTTTTTGACAACACCCACAAAGAGGCAAGAGAGGTAACCCGGGAAGAGTTTCTTTCAGGATGCCGTAACGGTGTTATCGAGGAGTTGAGTGGGACGGTGCAGGGTCAAGGTCAGGGGCAAGGACAGCAAGGTGTGCAGCGCGACTGTGAGGGGTCGGAGGATGAGGGCTCGCTAGGAAGCGCGCCGTACTCCGCGGCTCCTGAGCTTTCTTGGATGTCCTCTGAATCGCATCAAACAGACGAGAGAACAGACGAAAGCGATGGGTCTCTTCTCGTGTTAGGACCAATTCTACCGATGTAAAAAAAAGGAAAAAAAAAAGAAGCGGGACAAAATGGTTACTGTATTTTTTTTTTTTTCCTCGAAATAAATTTCACTCCCAGCATTGTTCCAGCACGATACTGACAGTAGTAAAAGATGTGTGTATACACGAGAGACACATTTCATCTTGCAAAGTTTTTTTTTTCTTCTTTTCCATATCAAAACACATCAACTCAATGCATTTTTTGATACAAGAAAAAAAAAATACAATGATTATGACAATGAGGGGAAAGGGAGTAGGGGGGGAGAGAGGTATCGAAGTGTTGGAACAAATTTTTTTTTGTTCAATTTGTGTTTGATTTTTTATCTTTCTTATAGAACCCTACCGTATTCTTGTGAGAACGAGGGAGAGGGTGTTATGGGGTGGGTGAAGGGAAATAATGTGGGATGGGATGGGAAAAAATAAAAATATTTTCTTTGGGTAGAATGAGGGAGTGCCCGAAATGAATATTTTTTATTTTTCTCTTTTTTTTTTCTTTTTCTTTTTCCTCTCCCTCGCTTCCATTTGTATTAAGATATGTAGGCATACTCATATTTCATGGATGTCCAAAGTACTTGAAGTACTTTTTTCGGATTTTTTATGGTACTTGAAGTACTTGACCCCCCTTTTTTTTCCTCTCAAAATGACAGTCAAGTACTTGAAGATTGATCAAGTACTTGATACCCTATTTTTTTTTTCTCGTACTTTTTTACTTTTTTACCCTCTGGCAGAGTCTGTCAAGTACTTGTTTTCGCAAAAAAACGTCAAGTACTTGATCAAGTACCCACTTTTTTTTGTACTTGATCAAGTACTTGACGTTTTTTTTGTGAAAAAAGTACTTGACAGAGGGAGAACAAGTAAAAAAGTACTAGAAAAAAAAATAGGGTGTAAAGTACTTGAAGTATCAAGTATTGGATTTTTTGGGGGATCAAGTACTTGATATACTTCAAGTACTTTGGACATCCATGATATTTCCCCCCCCCCCCTTTTTTTTTAAAACTCAGACAGAGTATCCTCTAGTTACTGAGATGATCACCCAGAGCAGCCCTTACAGGCGTGTCTCGAAGTGTCATAGTTTAAAGGGGAATATTTTTCTCTTTTTCTCACGAACCCCCTTTTTTTCCTCTCTTTTTATCGCTCTTTATATGGGTTGCTGTTTGTCTTCCCCCCCCCTTTAAGGTGAACCAGAGCACGAGAGGCTCAGTAGGGTTATCTTATTACCGATGTGTTCCTCTCCCGATATTACGTCCATTTTTTCCGATCCCCTCCTCTCTCACGGAAAAAAATGGATAGTGGAGTGCATTCTCGGGTGCCTACACTAATACAACAAGCAAGGCTCTCGGGGGGGGGGGGGGGGGGGGGGGTGATTTTGCCCAAAAATCCCCAAAAAAAAAAAAAAAAAACGGATTTTGGGGGGGGTGATTTTTTAGGAAAATCACCCCCCAAAAAAAAAAAAAAGGTTGGGAAATCCGGATTTTTTTTTTGGGGGGTCTTTCTACTAGAGCTCCGTTGTTCACACAGCAGTGAACAAAGTGACCCGTCACAGCCAGAACGCGACTCAATTGGTCAAACGCCGAAGGAAAAAGGAAGCATACAGCATGGCAAAAGAAAAAAGTAGCGTACCGTGCGCCTGCGGCGCAAGCTTACAACCATCCTTCCCTTTGACATAGTTTGGCTGTAATAATGTGCAATTTTAAGCGCATTTTTTTGAAATGTTGCGTACCGTGGCTTCGCCAGAAACTTTCGTTTAGCAAAATATGGAAGTAAAATTCATGCAAACTGACGATAATTACCAACGACGGTGCCATTTTATGTCAACATTTTATAGAAATGTTGCGTACCGTGGCTTCGCCCGGAACCTTTCGGGTGCCATGACCGCTGTTTCTTTCCCACGTCCCTCCCTTTGCACATAGTGTGGGGAAATTTTTTTGACCCCAAATCACCCCCTTTTTGGGTTTTGGGGGTGATCTCCGAGAGCCCTGACAACAAGGTTTTCAAAAAAAAACAAAAAAAAAAAAACAAAAAAACCTATGGTGTGGCTGAATGGGGGGTGCACGTAAGAAGTGCAAATCACCCCCCTTCAGTTACCCCAATCTATCTGATAGTTTCTTCTCTCTTTACTCTTTCACGTTTTCTTTTATTTGTGCTTTCATCTGGGGTGGCATTGTGGGTCAGTTGGAGGTGTCTGCATCAATAACCAATTTTTTTTTATATGAATCCCTGGGTCCCTGAACCCCCTTCCCACCCCCCTTATCGTGGTTCTTCACCTTATCCAAGCCATTATTGTATTCTCCCTTCTCATTTGAAAAATTAGTGTTTTTTTTTTTTCTCTTTTTTTCTTTCTATTACGTTCCGGTTTGTTTCCCTCCCCCACACACCCCTTTATGCACAGGATTGACCCCCCTCAGGGTGGTTTGCCACATGGTGACCATGTGACCCGGGTAACGTGCCTGTTTCTTTGTTATGTGACATGCTAAAATGGTAATATTTCCCCCTTTTTTTTTAGTGAAATTCATGTTTTTTTTTAAAAAAAAAATATAGTGGAGTACATCCTCGGGTGTCTACACTAATATTACCAAGTTTTCAAAAAAAAAAAAAACAACAAAAAAAAAGCATTCACAAAAGCATGTTCAGCAGGTTACCCAGGGTATGGTATGGTATCGCCATGTGTCTTAAATCCCCCCTGCCCTGGGCGGCTTACGTTTACTTTGTCACCATATTTTCCACATTTCTTTTTATTTTTATTTTTATACTCACAGTCTTGAGGAGGCCCCTAGCGGGTATTTTTTATAGTCAAGGATGGAGTCGAAGTTATTTTCTTTTACTTTTCCTCCCCCTTTTTTTTGTGTGTAGCGTTTAATTTTGATGACAACAGTGCAAAAAAAAGAAATAAAGAAACCAAGAAATACAAAGAAACATAAAATGTATTTTCGCCCTTTTTAAAATGTGAAAAATCACCCTCCCACTGGACAATATTCAGTTTTTCGAAACTGTATACACCCATTCCTGCAGGAGAACTTCATAAAAACCCATTCAAAATACCCATTACTGCTGTCGACACCCCCTCACTTTCTTTTTCGCCTTTTCGGTTTTTAGCACACTTGAAAAAAACCTGTTTTATGGTCTTGTCCAAGTTTGTGTTAACCCCTACCCAGACTTGACGCCAGAAAGAATTTTTTTCTCACCATTTTATGTCTCCAATTGTTGATCAAAGCCTGTGTCTACACAAGAATAATACCAATTTTTTTTTCTTTTTTTTTTTCTTTTTTTTTCTGGACTTTTTTTGATCACTGGAAAGTTATATGGACTCCCTTGAAATCACAGACAAAAGCCCCTTCCCCTTCCCCCTTCCCCCTTCCCCTTCCCCCTTCCCCTTCCCCCTTCCCCTTCCCCCTTCATTTTCTGTATTGTATTTGCCATGTAGTATATTTCAGTTTAAGCCATCAGAAAATTATCAAAACATGCAAACAAACAAAAAAAAAGCTGCAATTTTTGATTTCTTTTTTGATGGTAAAAAAAGTACCTATGGTGTTACTGAAATACTGTCAAGGACCTGTCAGGGACCTGTCAATATGCCCCCCACAGAACACCAATATAGTCATCCACAATACAATCACCATTACCACGTCCTCATCCTCTCCCTATCCTTTGCCCCTATTTTGGCTGCAGGTTGTGGATGGGTCGTAATATTTTTGTTGCACATTTATTGTAACACACGAGTAATGGAGGCTCATCTGACCCTTACAAATTCTCCATTCTTCCCCCCCCCTAAATTTACCTGGATACATATTTTTTGAAAACAAAATTAATGTTTTTTTCCCCCCTTTTTTTTTTGGCAAAAACGGTCATGCAAGCCAGGGTAGATCCTTAGCGAAAGTGAAAATAAGGATTCGAGATTTTTTATTTTTTTTTCCTTTTTTTTTTCCCTTTTTTCTCTGGACCATTTTTTTGGTTACCTACTAATTTCCAGGCACAGAGTGGCACCACCACGGTCCGCAATCGATCCGGAAAGTCAAAATAAGGGGGAAACCAAAAGGAAAAAAAAAATAAAAGTTCGCTACCGTTTTTTTGGCTGGCCTTCGGCCCGCCATTAATGCCCCTTTAATATTTGTCTTCAGTTCATAAGACAAGGACCAATGAGTGTCAATTCTCAGTGTCACCTTGCATAAGACGATTTTGAAGCACAACCTTGAAGAACACAATTACTATGTCCGCAAACCCGCAAAGCGGACCATTGTAAAAAGGTTGGTGCTGAGGGTGGAGGTTTCGAAGAAGTGCATGTGTGTTAAAGGTCGGGTATTGGTCACCTGTACGGAGTATGAGATCCAGTAATAAAGACTTCAACCGGACCAAGGCAGAAACACAACACTGTTCGGCCAAAATCCAAAAACCCATAGGGGCCCCAGTATTGTTGTCGAAAATCCCCACTTAATTTTTGGTGGGATTTTGAACTTTGCCCAAAAACTGCGAAAAAAATTTCCGCTCGCTGCGCTCGCGGAGGTTCACCCAATGCTGTCTCGCCTACCCAAACTGCTGGTGCATCGGCACTACTATTTAATTTTGAAAATTTTCTTGCTAATGCCGGGCACTACCACTTTTTTTCAGAATGTTTCTAGAAAGTATTACCCTTGTCAGAGGGCGCAGTGTCCGACAAGGGTCACAGCCAGAATGCGGAGGTACACCTTACATTTTTTTTTTCGCACACTTCGCTCGCGGACAACCATCAGCACCCCACGATTTCCCAAAAACCTGAAGTTAGCGTCAGGCCTGCGCGGAAAAATTTCAAAAACGGGAGAGAAAAAAAAAAGGAAAAAAACGAAAATAAATCTGGGATTTTCAGCGTTTTTAGCGAAAATAAGGATCTACCCTGATGCAAGCGACCACAAAAGTGCGTGTCTGTCTCTGCTCCTTATGAGACAATGGGAATTTTCAATTATTTCGGTGTCTGCATGCGTCCACCGAGACGTTGGTACCTTGAATGGGCTGATTGGAAGTGGGTCTGGCAGGCCCATTTTTTCACATTTTTTTTTTTTTTTTTTTTCTTTTCTTTTCAGCGCCGATTTATACCAATCACTAACGATCACCATAGATCACCATGAGATCACCACCCGACCAAGGTCAGTGTCGATCAGCCTATTGTACCTTACCTTACATTTTTCCTTCTTGAAAATCAGTTGTTTTTTTTTTTTTTTGCTGTTTTATGATTTTTTATTCCTTCAAAAACAAGGTTTTAGTTAATAGTGAGTACAGATCTTTTATACCGGTAGGTGTAAAGTGATCAATACAACAGAAAAAAAAAAAAAAAAACAGCTGTCTGATTAATTTGATGAACTTTTCTCAGTCTGATTTTGCCTGAAAATTTGATGCAGTTCAGTAGGGAGTTTGATGGAGGTTAGTGGTGGCTGCATTCCTTCACATTCGTGTGGGATGGGGTGTTCCATCCTATTTTTCCAAAAAAAACGTGCACATAGGAGTTTGAAGGAGCTTAGTGGTGTTTGAATACCACTAAACTCCATCATATTTCAAGCAAAATTAGGTGGTCAGTCATAACCACTTCGTGGACGTTCGAAACGAGGTAAAAAGTTAGTTGTACACATCCTCAGGTGTCAACACTAATACAACCAAGTTTTCAATCAAAAAAAAGCAACAACAACAACCAAAATACAGTGCTGTGTCTTTCCTTTGGGAAAACGTTTTGTCACGATCAGTTATAGCAGTTTTGGCTTTTCGAATAGTATTGTACCCAGCATATTGTGCTTAGAATTTGATTTTTTTTTGTTATTCTTTTCTTTTAAACCATCAGAACAGGGCTTATTCTAGGATTCGGGATTTTTCACATTTGAGGGGGGGGCGAGAGGTACATTTCATCCGTCATGTTCTCTGTCTCTGTCTCACCGTTAGTTTTTTTTCCCCCCCTTTTTTTTTTTTGCGCGATACCAGTGCTACTTGAACAAAATTCCCTTTTGGACAAATTCGAACTATATCCCCATTTTCTAAAGTGGCCCGACCCGTAGTTTTCCTTTTCTTTTAAATTCATTAAAAGGCAAATGACCTCTCCCCCCTCCCAAAGAGAAACAAAGGAGCTGGACCATTCTCAGTCCGTAAAAGAGAACGGGAAAACAAAATATTATTTCTTTCCCTTTTTTTTCTTTGCCAATCACAAGGACCAGCACCGAGTTTTTCCTACGTCCCTGACTTAACTGCAGAGCGTTAACGTTAGCTCGCACCGTCAAGACACGTTATGGTAGGAGAGAATCACTTCGCCAGAGTCACTACACGCTCTCTTATCTTTTTTAAAAAAAAGACGTTTTCGACGTCATAAAAAAAGAGTTGTATTAGTGGAGCACACTCTAGGGTGGCTACACTAATACAACCAAGTTTTCAAAAAAAGAGAAAATGTTGTTACTCAACAATAACTTCACACCAAAAAAAACAATTATCTATTCTTCCAAGTGAACAAGTACAACCGGCGGAAATGAGTACAATGTTTGTGATCCCCAACCGTGCGTATGTTTGTTTGTATTTTATTTTGCGATCAGACCTAGGAATAATTTGGGTTTTTTGAAAAAGATCTGGTCTGACCAGATCTGAGATTTTTTTTTGCCCTCAAAAAAAAAAGTTTTTTTTTTCTCTCTCCGCGCTCCTCGAGTATAGGTTGATTCATTTCACGCCAATACGCGATGACGTGGAGGGGGTTGGCACATCAAGAACATAGTATAGTGGAGTTCATCCTCGGGTGTCTACACTAATACAACCAAGTTTCCAAGAACGTACATCAAGAAACAAACCAACCCCTTTTCCTTACGTCTCCCCCCCCCCCCCCCCCCTTTTTCTTTTCACGCCAAGCCCTTCCTGTGGTGCATCAACCTTAAGCACCGAGCTGTCATCGCGCCACAGGACTCCCGGCGCAACCCCTTGCGGGTTTACGAGGGTAAAGAAAAAAAATTATTTTTTTTTTCAAAATCCCAACTCAAAATGTCTTCTTATTTTGTTTTTGTTTTTTGTGGTTCCGTCCACATTGAAATACACATTTTTTTAGCCTGTTCTTGAAAAAAAACCGGTACTTATCACCGGATATAGCCAACACCCAAGAGATGCCAAGAGGATTTACAACTGTGAATCTGTTCTGGCAGTCTCAGTTCACTAAGGGTCACGTTACTCATACAAAAAGAACAGGTGGTATCTTTTCTCGTTATTGTGTTCCGATGTGTGTGTCTGAGGTCACCTGCATCGTGTTTTAAGTTTTCCTTTTTTTTTTGAAAAAAAAAAAGTTGTCAAAAAAGGGTGGAGGGGGGTTTTTTTTAAACGCTATTTTGTGAGTGGAAAGTGTCACGTCGTCGTTCACCCTAACTGTTGCTCCGCAACACCACCACCCGACTCTGGCAGGTGTGAGGTAGTGTGTGGAAGCGTGAGCGCATCGAACAACTACAAGAAAGGGGGGTGAGGGAACGAAAAGTGACACCCTTTTTATTTCGTCTTCTTTTTTTTGATACGCGGATGCACAACACCATCTTTTCAAAAGCAAAGAAAAAAATAGCTTCATCATTTTTTTTTGATAACGTAAACGGATTTTAAATCACACCTTCATTTCGCCCACCTACATGCTTTTATGTCCTTTTTTTGTTTAACCCTATCAATTGAGAGCCACAAAAGTGGCTTTGTTACTTACGCCAATAATTGAATGGGATTCTACCAGGGCATATCCTAAATATGAGGTCTGAGCGGCCAAATTTGCCAAAAGGGTGCAAAAAAAAAGGGGCGGATTTTTTTTTGATTTTTTTTTCCAGGTTTCATCGTTGGTGGCGCTTTTAAACATCGGCATTTGCATTTCCGGAATCCGTCCGGCCAGTGGTGGGGTCAATTTGCCGAAATGGACAAGTTCTCGTTTTTGGTCAATTTCCGCACAGTACACAGTACACAGTACACACGGGGTCCACCAATCGTTTGGATTGTCGACATTTCGCAGAGTCACCAAAGTGTAAGATTTTTTCGGCATTGGAAAGATTGGGCCATTTCTGAGAACTCAGATCTGAGAGATTTGTTTTTAATTCCCATTTTCATGTCGCGAGTTTACGTGGAAACGCCTTTGAAACCGTGCGTTCTTTAAGGATTCTGTTGGCAAAACAGGCGTTTTGCACCAAAACCACAAGTTTCAACACAAAACCCGGTTTTTTGGCCCAGACCCGTGTATGTGGCGCCGAAAACACGCTTGCGCGTTATCAGAACCCTGCGTGGGCCACACACGGTCGTGCACACGTGCCCTTTGCCTTGTCACACAACCCACGTTTTCACACCCAAAAACGACAAAGCCGTTTGTGGGCAAAAAACCACCCAAAAACCCACACACAGGGGTTTGCGAGTGTTAAGGATTAGCAAACACAAATACACAGTACACAGGTACACAAAAAACTAGAAAACGACACTTCGCTGCGACCACGGGCCGCCCCATAGGGGGTGAATTTTTTCCCACCGAAAATGGTGTTTTTGGACTGTTTCGCACCAGATCTTTCCAAATATTTTTTTTACGGGCACTTTTGTCAAGTAGGTTTCCCCTTAGACCCCTCGTGCAAAAAAAAGGGGCAACGTGGGACCTTATAGCCGTGCAAAAAAAAGGGGCGCACTTTTTTTCAAAAACCCGCGGGTACCGGGTACAGACTTAGGATATGCCCTGGATTCTACCTGGACCTTTTTTTTTTTTTTTTGATCGACTTTTTCCCTCGCTTCTTTTATCTTTTTTTTTCTTCTTTGAAAAGATTTTGTGGCGAATGTTTCAAATAATGTCTTTCAAAAGAATTTTTTTTTCTTCCCCACATGCATCCACCACAAGGTGTTCGCATGTTATCAAATTAACGACTTATCTTTTTTTCGTGCGATTATGCGACTATAATTTTCAATTCTCCCCCCTCCCTTTAAGCAACCCTTATCCCTCCCGCTCTTTAAACGTATGGTGTGAATCCCAGAAAAATCGGGAACTGACAATTTACCAGATAGGTCAATATTCTATCATGTTCACCACGAATGCTGTGGTGTGTTTTTCAGTGACAATGTCTCTGTTTGAAACAGCCCCCCCTTTTTTCCACTGTAACCTACCATGGTAGGCGTGACGCTGACTACATAGTAGTTATTGGTAGCCGCGCCACTGGTACTGCCTCTTGCTGCCCCCTTTTTTTTTTGTTTTTTTTTGATGTGTATGCACCAGGGTGTTTCCTAATTTGCTTCCGCTTCCGGGGATTTGGAAAAAAATGGCCAGGGAAAAAAATTGCGGGAAAAAATTAGGGACGTATTTAAAGTGCTTATTTTTTGGTATTTTCCCGAAAAAAGTATGTTCGCTGTTCTGGATCGCTCCAATCATTCAAATAAAGCAGTTTTCGGGAATTTTTATTTTCACCGATGTTGGGTACCGTGCGCCTGCGGCGCTGCCTGTTCCTACCAGTTTCTACAGGAAAACACTTGGCCCCCTTTACCTTACACTGACGGGTTTTGACCAAAACCAAGGACTTGTCCATTTCGTCAAATTGACCCCACCACAGAACGGACGGATTCCGAAAATGCAAATGCCGGTGTTTTCGGGCATTTTCATGTTTTCAGGATCAGGGAGAGAAAATCTGGGTTGTGGGATTTACCTGGTCCCCTTTTCCTTACACTCATTTTGACCAAAACCAAGAACTTGGCCATTTCGGCAAAGTGACCCCACCACAGCGCGGACGGATTCCGGAAATACCAATTGCGGCATGTTTTGGGGCTGAAAACCCACTTTTTTTCCAGGGAAAAAATTTGCTTCCGGATGTCGGAATTTTCCGGAAAATTTCCAAAATTAGGAAACACCCTGGTATGCACGCAAGGCAGTATTCATCGTTCAACGTTCTTTTTTTAATACCTACAAAAGCGTAGCTTAAAAGGAGAAATAGTTCCTCAGATACGGGTCGCCAATCACCCCTCCAACAGGGTAATTGAGCAACGAAACCAAACCTTTTTTTCCTCCTCTTTTACTTACCTATTCAGAGTTAGTATTTCTTTTTGTGATTTTTGCCTTTCTGTTCATTTACTGGTCTCAAGCTTAGCGGTGCCTCATGCCCCTTTCTTTGCGTAAGATACGCTTCATACACAAACCAGCTGCAGCTCTTTATGATTATTGTCCGCTGGCTTCTACTCTGGTAGCAAGTACTGTTCTTGGATTTCCACAAATCCAACCATTTTTTTTTCTTCTTCCAAATTCTTTTTTTGAATGAAAAATACAATAAAGACACTAATGTGTGGACTACTAAGCTCTTTTTTTTCCCCATAAAAACAACCTGTGGGTTGAGGACGAAATCGCGTCCATCCCTTGTAGTACAAAAAGCTTCGGCGAATATTTGAGTACAGCCCCCGAGTTTCCCAAGATGGGTGCTTTAGGCGATGGTCGACATAGCAAAAGCAAAGGGGGGAAAACAGAAAATATACAAACTCTTTTTTTTTTGCCCCTTTAGCCGTGAAATTGATGGTTTTCTGGCAGTCCCGGATAAGCCTTCGTTTCTTTTACTTATTCTAAAAAGAACCCCTGCTTCACACAGTTGTATCGGTGCTTTTTTTTGTCTTTCACCACCTGTTCACCTGTTTGTACTAACCTCTACCCCTTCCCTCTCCCCCCTGCCACCCCCTCCCTTTTGTCTGTGCATTTCCCTCCCCTTTTTTTCCCGTTCTCCATTCTCACTATACCTCCATACCCCAATTCTCATTTTTCTTCCCCAAAAAAGAAAAAAAGAAAAAAGAAAAAAGAAAAAATCCCTTGCCCAAAGCTGTTATGTGGTATGAGATGTGCAGTGTGCAGTACAACGTCCTTCGGGCGACCTGACCAACGCAGATGATTGTCGACTCAATAAAAGAGAATTTGTGTAGATACAACTCAGAGTGGGTTAGTTTGTGTCAGGAAAAAAAATAAAAGTGTCTGCAACTGTTAGGAGCTCGGTCTGGCGTTTAGCCCAGAGAGCTCTTGGTAACTTCAATACTTTCTTTTTTTCCCTGTGAATTGAAAGTTTGAATGTATCGTTTTTGTTTTGGTTTTTTTAGGTGCTCTGTCACAAGAGAGATTTGTATTTCAAGTCAACCCCCTTTTTTGTTGTTGTTGTTTTTGTTTTGCTTTTATTTTTTTTAAAAATAAGACGTGTCGAAACTTCTACAATTCTTTATTGTTTCAGTACCTACGTCCTAGAGTCGTTTGCACTATCAACTTCACTTTTTTTTTTAAAGCATGTGAAGCAGGGATTTTTCTAATTGTGGATTTGGATATGGATTTCAGGAAAATAAAAAAAATCCCTGAAAAAAATTCCCTGTTTTTCCCTACAGCAATTTCAGGTACATTCTACCCCACCCCACCCCCAGAGAGTTTCGCCTGTGGGATGCGATCGATCAACGCGATCAAATAAGTGAAAAAAGTGAGGGGGGGGAAAATAAAAATCTCGGATTTTCGAGAAAAAAATTGGTCCTGCAGACAGTTGCTGTAGTTGTTGTGGGTGCAGATGTTCGTGTCAGTTGCAGTCAAACGTCCAGCATCGGAGACATTTGAGGTTGTGCACAAGAAGAAGGAGAAGACGTGTCAATCGCATTCAATTATGAGGGTTGGAAGACGGAGGAGATCTCAAATGTTGCGTACCGTGGCTTCGCCAGAAGCTTTCGCTTTAGCAAAATATGGAATCAAAATTGATGGCAATAATGTATTGAGGCGCCGATTTCCCGCGCGGGCATTTTCCTGATGCTAATTACCAACGACAGTGCCATTTTATGTCAACATTTTTTAGAAATGTTGCGTACCGTGGCTTCGCCAGGAACCTTTGGGTGCCTTGACTACCTTTTCTTACATAAATGTACTGAGGTTACTGATAAGGCTGACACCCACGATGGATCGTGATTCACTCTCCCCACCAGCCTTCTACGATTTTGTGCATCAGAGGGAAGAAGCCTCACCTCCCAGCACTGGCAGGGAGTCGCGCGCGCGACGCGCTCGCAGCGACCGCTTTTACGGGGGGAAAGCTCGGGACCCCAAATCACCCCGTTTTGGCCAAAAGGGGTGATTGGCAAGAGCCCTGTCAACATGTCGAAAAAGTTTTGTGGGGGGAAAAAAAAAATTTTCCCGCAAAAAAGTCAAAAAACAGCCCAAAAACTGTATCAAAAAAACAGGGAATTTTTTGGATTTGGATTTCGGAATTTGGCCAAAAAGGGTCGGATTTAGAGATATCCTTGATGTGAAGCTTCGGTTCGTCTTACCAAACCCTGTTTCTTTTTATTTTTAAAGATGTGTGTGGTGTGTGTGTTGTGCACAAGAGACACATTCATCTTACAAATTTTTGTTTTAAATATGTTCACGATTGTGCATATTTCACCAACTTTCTTTCCCCCCTCCTTTTCAAAAATCTGGCAATCAAATGACATCATTCCTCAACAAAGATCTTTGTAAAACTTTCTAGAGTATTTCCCCCCCTACCCTTTTGCTTTTGTTGAATAGCCGAAAAAAGTACTATGTGTTGAATCTGTTTGACACACACACTACGGCCAATTTCTAGCAAAGATAAGGCAAAAAGGCAAAAAGAAAAATGAAAAAAAAACGAAAACAAATACTTGTTCATTCAAAGATCACACTTCGCATTATTTTTTCTTTCTTCCTCCTGTTTATTGATGATGTCCATGCAACAGGCAGATTCATATTTCAAGTTTTTCTCCTTTGTTTTTTTTCCTCTACCCGTTGTTCAGAACAGCACTTTTCTTGGATACACAGTGACGCAGTTCGACAGTATCGCTTCATCCATTGTGTTCTGTACATGTCTCAGTCTTTTAAAATCGGCTTTCCTCTTCCCTCTTCCTTCTTTTTTCCTTTTCCCCTTTTCCCCCTTTTTGTGAATAGAAAGATGATGTGAGTATCATTCCCGTTTCAATTTAATTACAGTGTTCCTCATTCGCATATTTTTGGTTCAAAAATAATAACACTACAATGGTGCTTTCGGAAGTCGGTCAACGACCTGTCACGACCTGTCGGCGACCTGTCAACAATATCGACCCCTCCCGGAGCACCATACAAGCATTTTTTTAGAAAAAAAAAAAGGAGTTTCGGTTACTTTGACTGAACTTTATGCTTTTCTAAGCGATGCCACACAGATTTTTTTTTTTTTTTAAATTGTATTTTCAATGGAGCTCAGTGGAGAACATAGTGGAGCACATCCTCTGGTGTATGCACCATGCACTAACATACTACAAGAGTTCAAAAAAAATAAAGCAAAAATATTAGAGGAAACACGTAGACGCAAAATGAAAGTGTAGTGACCTGAACCTTAACAGGTCACCGTGTGCGTTTTAAGTGTTGGGATTTTTTTTTAGATTTATTTTTATTTAATATGAATGACAAAAAAAATGCCCACACAATTAGGACAGATACCCAGCATTCATACAGACAACCCAACCATATTAGCGGACACGACTTTCTTCTGTGTTGTCTCTCTACTGAAGAGGCGGAAAACGTTACCTCAAATTGAGCTTTTTGATATAACCCTAGCACTCAGTTCTGGGTTCACTGGGCTCCACAGTAAAACTCTGTGAACCATTTCCGTTTTGTTTTTCCTTTCAATTTTTTTTCCAGTGTTTTATAGTAATATTTTACCGCTATTTTAGATAACAAAACTAAACCGGGGCAACAGTATTGGAGTGTACCATTGGTAAGCAATGGCATTTCAATGATATAGGTGAGTGACGACACCTCCCCCTTTTTGCCAGTTGTTGTGTGCACGTTTAGGAAAGGCAACTTCCTGTTAAGCCCTGCCGACTCCATTTTCTTGGAGCTTTCCAGGACCGTGCATGCTCCGTTCCGTAAAAAGGAATGGTAAAAAAAAGTTTTCAAATAAAAGTTATATGTCTCGCATATGTCCCTTTTCCTTTGTAGGTGACGAAGCAAAGCCTCTGGCTTCATCTTGCATTTTTTTATTGTTTTTATTTTTTTTTATTTTCCTTCTCTGTCTCAGCTGGCTTCCCTGCTTTTTTTCTTCTTATTTTTCTGTCTTTATACTCACTCCCCCTTTTTGTATGGATGTAATCAAGGTGACTAAACAGGCTTAGGATCATCTTACAAATTTTTCTTTCTTTTTGCGCATCAATTTTTGTCCAAAATAGGAAATAGAAACCCCCCCGCAAAGTTGTATTTGCTTCCCCTTGGAAAAAAGGGGGGCAACAGTATTGGAGTGTACCATTGGTAAGCAATGGTATTTCAATGATATAGGTGAGTGACGACACCTCCCCTTTTGTCAGTTGTTGTGTTGTGTGCACGTTTAGGAAAGGCAACTTCCTCTTTAGCCCTACCGACTCCATTTTCTTGGAGCTTCCAGGACCGTACATGCTCTGTTCCCAAGCATACAGTGCGGACGAGTCGTGCCGAGTGAGACGAGTGGCGATACTCGTCTCCAATACTCGTCTCTACTCGTCGTGACGAGTTGAGACGAGTACGTTTTGTAGGCACTTGCCGAAGAGACGAGTACAGACGAGTGAGACGAGTGAAAAGACGAGTTTTCGGGCTGAGACCCAAAAAAACGAGTTCAGGCGAGTAGACGACTCGTCCGCACTGTAAGGGAATGGTCAAATTTTTTTTTCAAAAAAAAGCACAAAGCAAAAAGCAAAAAGCACAAAGCACAAAGCGATTGTATAGTGGATTTCATCATCAGGTGTCTACACTAATACATAAAAAGCGATTGACGACATAGTAAAAAGTGTATCCAATTGCCTCCCCGAGTCGTGGCTGTATTGTGATAACTGCCCATCATAATGCATAATGCACATCACAATACAGCGATATTGTATTATGCAGTATGGGCAACTATCATGGAGCCACCACAATTTTTTCCATTCCTATATCACTTACTGTACTAGATCTAATGTTTGAACCTCTGAGGGAAGGCTGCCTGGTGACGTTCTCAAAAAAAAAAAAAAAAAAAAAAAAAAAAAAAAACGCCAGGGTCTTCCTATCTAGCCACCGCTATACTGACACATGTAACGCTAGGCATCTGTTTTTGTTGATGACAGAGTAATTTTTAGCAACTGAGCGGCTTGAGTTTTTTGTCTTACCAAAAAGCTTGCTCTGAGATTGTTTTGTTTTGTTTTATTCTTTTTTTTATTTTAATCTGTCATGTACCAAGGTACACTGTCACGAGAGGGCTTTTGTATTTCAAATAAAAAAAATTGCTGCCTTAAAAAAAAAAAAATGGCGCCCTGTTCAGATGATTCTGTACGTAAGGCTCGGATCATCTGATCGGCTGACTGAAGGTGACTGAACACGAAGGTTCATCGTAGATTCATCTTCAAAGCTTTTTTTTTTCTTCTTCTCTCCAGTGCCTGCGTCCCAGAGGCGTTTGCGCTATCAACTTCACTTTCTTTTTCTTTCCCCCCCTTATTTTTTCTTTGCACAAAGTAAAAAATAACAAAAAAAATCATAAAAACAACCCCCCTTTATTTTAGCGTCAATTATATGCCTTACACAGGCATGACCTGCTTCTCTGTCTATTTTCTTGGAAAAAAAAAAGAGATTTTTTTTTTAATCTCCAAAAAACCCCTCCCTCAGCTCCCTTTTTTTAGGTGAGAGGTACATTCATCTTATCTAGCAAAGATTTTTTTTTTTTTTTTTTTTTTTTGTTTTGTTTTCTTTTTTTCTCACGCCGCCACCCGGACTGTGGAATGACATGCTCTGCCCAGACGAATACATTAAGTAACCCTTGGCATTGCATAAGACGTGTGTAGTATAGTGGAGCCCCCCTCCTCAAGAGAAGGGGATATCTACACTAATACAAACCAAAGTTTTCAACAACATTCCCTTTCTCCTTCTTTCTTTCTTTTTTTTTTTGAACAAGATAAAACAATAAGCTCGCGTTTCTTTTATCGAACAGATTTTATTCTCCGCCCCGTACCCAAAACGTAAACACCACTTTGAATCAGAAAAAATATTTTCCTCTCCTTTTTTCTTCCACACGCCCTTGTTTCGAGTGCGAAACGTTTCTCCATGTATTGCACGGGAAACAATATGACAAACAGGTGCAGGGTGGTTCCGTGCTTATCATAGAACCTGGCACCTTGTGTGTCTCCCAAAAACCAAAAAAGCGTTGTGTGTGTAGTTTTGAAGGAAGGAAAAATAAATTTTTTTTTTTTTTTTTTTTGAAATTTTTTTTCTTCAATTTCTCATCACTTTTAGCTCTTTCCCCCTATCCCTTTCCCCGCAGTATAGTTCTGCGTGTGATTTTTTCCCCCCCCCCGCTTTTTTCAGGCGTTTTTTTTACATAAAATTATGGTTGACTTTGTACTCAGGTAGCGTGCCGTGGTGATTGTGTGCTAATACACAAAGTATCAGTAAAGGCTGTCCTTACAGATGCATGCCAAAGCGACCACGCGGGTGTGGACTTAAGATTGAAGTTTCATCTGTATTGTAGCAGGAGGGTTCCTTCCTCGGGGTTGCCTGCATGATGGTTGGCCTCTCTCTCTCTCTCTTTTTCTTAAAAGGTGACTAAGCACGGCTTATACTCATCTTATAAGCTTTCCGTTCTATTTTTTGTTTTTTTCTTAGAAGCTTTTGACCCATTTGCGGGCAACAAAAGCAAAAGTACCATTTTTTTCTCTCAAAAGCATGGAAAGAATCACCATGTTCTCTTGCCTGCTGAAAAATTAGGTTTCTATTTTTTTTTTTCTCCCTCTTTGCTTGACCACCATAATTTTTTGTTTCCTGGCTGCACATACTGTGTTATTTGAGTAGTCTGTTCCTGTCTCACTCTTTTAAAGATCTTGTGAAGGAAAAAAACCGTGGGCTGCTATCTAGTGATAGTGGTCTAAAATCAAACATGCCGTACTGTCCTCCCACTCTGCCTTTTCTTCCTTTTTGGTTATACATCCCAAGGTATAACTGAACACATTCCCCCCCCTTTTTTTTTAAACCATTTCCCCCCCGAAGAATTATTCTGTAGGCAGGTGTGCGTTCTTCTCTGTATATCAGAGCCCTTCGGTTTGAGCACACTCTCGCTATCTCTTATTTTTTTGCACTCAAAGAGGTTTCCTCTTCATTGCCCAGGTAGTCAGTGGGAGCGTATTGCAGTAATAAAAAATATCACCACAGAATATTTAATACACACTTTACGCACAAAACAAAAATGTGTTTTGTTGGTAAGATGCGCACCGAGAGGCATTATGTTCATCTTATAAAAAAAAAACCTTTTCTTTATATTTTTTAAATATCAGATGTAAACCACGAAAAATGGATGTAGTGGACTGCATGGTTGGGTTCCCCTTTGGGATACCGGTCGTGTATTCGACTATTCACATGGCTCACATACATTTTACCACCTGGCCCTTTTTTTTCCCTTCTCTTTTCCCCCTCTTTTCCCGTCTCCACGCTTCCAACGCACTCACTTTATCGTTTCCCTCCTGAGTTTTTCTCCATTTCCCCCCCCATCCTTTTTCTTTTTGTCAACAACAAAAAAAACAAAAGAACAACATAACAGCACAAAGCAAACATACCAAAAAAATAATTAATTTAAAATTTGAAAAAACCTATTCAAAACCCCCTTTTTTCCCCCGTCTCCAAGAGAGTGATGTGGCAGGGTTGTAGAAAAAAAAAAGTAAAATTGTTTAATATAGTGGAGCACACACTCTAGGGGTGTGGCTACACTAATGCAACCAAGTTTTCAAAAAAAAACCCGGGGGCTGACAGTGGAGATTACACAAAACTGTGGCAACACAACCGAGGCAACTACACTATACCTCCAACAATTTTATCAAAAAAAAGAAAAAAAAGAAAAGCTGTTCTCAAAGAGTTCAGGACAAACTACGTTTTTTTTTTTTTTTTTAAATCAGTGCCTGCGTCCCAGAGGCGTTTGCACTATCAACTTCACTTTGTTAAAGACGTCTGTGAACAAGCACGTTCATGGTACGAAGTTTTGTTTAAAACGCGCATATCCTTTTATTTGAGGGTCCTGCGAAGAAAAAGAAAAGTGTCTCTTTTTTATCCCTTCACATCCTAGCACAGAAGGCTTCGGCCAACATTGGAGGACAGACCCTCAGTTATCTTTCTCCTTAGATCCTGTACCTAACACCTAGATAGGTACAATATCTGTTCTCAATATGTTGGCAGAAGTGTATGTACTAAAGAAAGTGTAGGCGATTTGCAGACGCAGCAAAGGTTGTCCCCCTCTCTATCACCCTCCCCCTTTTTTCGGCAAAAAAACAAAAAGGAGCGTGGAGTTCACACGAGAAAAAAGCGAGGTGTCTGCACGTCATCAATTTTTCAATTTTTCAAAAAAAAAAAAAAAGCCGAAGCAATACAGAGAAGAACCAACCAATACGTTTTTATTATCTTTTTGTGTTTTTTTATTGTGTACCCTCTCCCCCAATCTTTTTGTGTACATATTTTCAAAAATTCTGCAGAACAAATTTAAAAATAATGCAAGGTGATTCCTATGTTGGTGTGGCTGAAACCAGCAAATTTCACTGCTAAAGAACTGCTAACAAACTGCTAAATAATACCCTTTTCAACTTACCTTCCTTCACCCCCCTGTAAGGGCAACCGTAGGTGAAGTAAGGTATAGTATTGAAATCGATGTGGGGGGGGAGTAAAGGGTCAATTTTACAAAACCAGATTTTGAGGAAAATTTTAGCCGAAAATGGGCCCCACGTATAAGCAACCGGGCTCATATTTCTCAAAATTTAAGTGGTCAAAAAATTGTCCAATTTTCGAGATTGACCCCACCACTGCACGGGCGGAGCCCAAAAATGCAAATAAGGACCCTTTTTAATTTGTTCTCTTGAAATGTGTAATTTCATGTTTTCGCGAAAAAAAATAACAACTGATCCTACAAGGGTTGAAGGAAGGTGGTTGAAAACAACAATAACAACAAGGACAAGTAATTGCTAAGAAAAAAGCGGGGTGTGCTGTGGAAAACTCCGCGCGATTTTCGAAACCACCGTAGCATCCTGGCGATTTGCTGGAGGTGCTGATGCGCCTGGTGTGATCGATGTGTTGTAGTCTGTGCATTCTGTGTTCCTTCCGCACTGCTCCTGGGGAGCCTGTGGACAAAAACGAGCTGGACCACGCCGAGCCTGCCCAGCCGACGTCCAACAACGCTCTCGAGCGGATGGTGCTGGACGAAGAGGACAGCCCCCCTTCTTGAACGTTCAGATGCTGGCGTCCCAGTGGGTCTGGCAGCGTACGAAGAGCGTTAGCATACCTACAGAAGAGCAGAATGCTGGGCGTGTTGTAGATTATTTCTACAGGATGGAGTTCCACCAGGGATTACGCTCCACGTGTGGAACGTATGGAAATCCATACGTGAATTGTTTTTGAAAAGGTGGAATCCATACGTGTCCATACGTAGGTAATTTGGGTTTTGGATTGGGGCTGGGGTGGGGTAGGTGAGGAGTGGGGCTCCGCCCCCACCTCTCACCTACCCCCTACAGAATTCTATTTGTAGGAGACAATTTTCTATTTTACCGGAAAAGGAGCATGCAGCATGGCGAAAGAGAAAAGTAGCGTACCGTGCGCCTGCGGCGCTAGATTGCAATACACCCTTCCCATGACATAATAGGCAATTTTAAGCGCAATTTTTAGAAATGTTGCGTACCGTGGCTTCGCCAGAAACTTTCGTTTTAGCAAAATATGGAAGTAAAGTTTACGGAACTGGACCATAGTTACCAACGAAAGTGCCATTTTATGTCAAGATTTTTTAGAAATGTTGCGTACCGTGGCTTCGCCAGGAACATTTGGATGCCATGACTGATGATTTCTCCAGTTCTTCGAACTTTCACAACCCTTCTCAACCAACTTTTCCAGGGAGAGCGCGCGCGAAGCGCGCGCGGTTTTTAATTGTTTTTGCTTAGAATTGTACGTGTTGAAAATCCATACGTACTTTTTTTATTTTTGGGGGAGCTGCGTAATCCCTGAGTTCCACATCACACCCCGTTTTTTTTCCGATAGCAATTACTTGTTTTTTTTGGGTTCAGCCACACCATATGTGTAATATAGATATCGCTTTGCTTCAAAACCAGCTTAGTCCAAAATCCTTCAGGTGCTATTGTTAAACCGAACCTCCCTCGGAAGGGTAGGGAAAAAGGAATGGCAAAGGGACTCTAGTGTCCCACCTGCATCTATTTTCCCCCCCTCTTCGTGGGAAACGAAAAATTCAAATAAAGAAAATTAAAAAGAACAAAAAAGGAAAAAAGAAGAAAAAGCAAAATGAACCGAAAATGAGCGTCATGCCTATTAATAGGATACATGAGTTTATTGGGCCAAGTCTAGCTTCGGCGAACGGCCACCTTCCAGGTTCACATCCAGACTCTGTAGGTTGCAGTGAAAGGAGAAAGATTTTTGTTTTGCTTTATTAATCAAATCGGAAGAGGAAGGCATCTGCCAATTTATTGGTCTGACCCCTTTTTTTTTGGGTCTAGGTAGTTTTCCGATTGCACGACAGACTTACTCTAGGGGTGCCTCCTATTGGTATTACTAGTATCGAACTGCTCGTTTGCTATTTTTATTATGACATCGTGTCGTAAAATTAGTTGTAAAAATAACGATAGTTGTTACGACCAGTAATTCGAGTAGTAGTCCCCCTGATTGATCTGTTGTGTGCATGGTATGTTAGGAAAGGGGAGAGCAGTGCAGCGAAAAAGAGTTTGTCAATGTTTCTTCCATTTTGGGAAGTTGATTGATGAGGAGGAAAAAAAGGAGGATTTAGTTAAAAGAGAGAGAGAGAGAGAGCGCAGCACCAATGCCAAAACATTAGCAAGGAAAATATTGTCGAAACTGCAACAAAAAAAAAAGGAAAATAAAACAGAATAAGGAGAGCAGCTGTTTGACATTACCTCGGTAATTGTTGGTTCCTCTCAATTTTTTTTATTTTTTTTTTTATTACTAGTACTAGTAATTTTCTTATCAGACTGCAAATTTTTTTCCTTTTTTCCTACGAAGCCCCACCCACTCTCTATACGCTTTTTTACATGATATGCATCGGTTTCACGACCTCGACCCACCATGCAAAGAGGAATTACTAATGAGATCTACCCTTTTTTGAATACTGTATACTTTCTGAAAAAAAAAAAAAACAGAAGACAGGGTTTAATGTTCGAAACCAATCTACTGAAAAGTTTCACGGAAACAATTGCTTTTTCTCTTTTCTTTTTCACATATTCTAAACATATTTTTATCCATAAAAAAGATTGGACATATCTGAATAGAACGTCCTTTGTACTTTCTCTTCTTCGATTTGAAAGTATAGAAAACTAAAACCTTTTTATTTTTCCTTCTTTTTTTTTTGAAAGATGATTTCAGTTATTTTTAAAAAAAAGTTTTTTTCCCCCCTCCCCGATCCCTTCATATTCTTCCCTTCCGTCAAAGAGCAGTCAAAAAAGAAAAAAGAACTTCCTCCCCCCTATAATTGATTGATTCGTTTTTTTTTAATAAAATGTGGTGTCCCGCGACCAGCCCACAATCGCCCCCCTAGAGCCCACCTGGGCCCACCTGTGCCCACCTGAACCCAATTTCACCCGATTTCACCCGATTTCGCCCGGATTTCAAAAATTCCTTTTTTTGGGTTGGCGGTGGGGAGCTTGGGCGGGGTTTGACCAAAACCAAGAACTTGGCCATTTCGGCAAAGTGACCCCACCACAGCGCGGACGGATTCCGGAAACGCCAATCGCGGCATGTTTTGGAGCCCACTTTTTTTCAGGGAAAATATTTGCTTCCAGATGTCGGAATTTTCCGGAAAATTTCCAGAATTAGGAAACAGCCTGGAGGAGCGGGTTGAACGTTATTGGCGCGTGTACCTACGATGGTTTGTGCCAATACCCACCCAAACTGTGTACTGTGTACTGTGTACTGTGTACTGTGTACTGTGTACTGTGTACTGTGTACTGTGTACTGTGTACTGTGTACTGTGTACTGTGTACTGTGTACTGTGTACTGTGTACTGTGTACTGTGTACTGTGTACTGTGTACTGTGTACTGTGTACTGTGTACTGTGTACTGTGTACTGTGTACTGTGTACTGTGTACTGTGTACTGTGTACTGTGTACTGTGTACTGTGTACTGTGTACTGTGTACTGTGTACTGTGTACTGTGTACTGTGTACTGTGTACTGTGTACTGTGTACTGTGTACTGTGTACTGTGTACTGTGTACTGTGTACTGTGTACTGTGTACTGTGTACTGTGTACTGTGTACTGTGTACTGTGTACTGTGTACTGTGTACTGTGTACTGTGTACTGTGTACTGTGTACTGTGTACTGTGTACTGTGTACTGTGTACTGTGTACTGTGTACTGTGTACTGTGTACTGTGTACTGTGTACTGTGTACTGTGTACTGTGTACTGTGTACTGTGTACTGTGTACTGTGTACTGTGTACTGTGTACTGTGTACTGTGTACTGTGTACTGTGTACTGTGTACTGTGTACTGTGTACTGTGTACTGTGTACTGTGTACTGTGTACTGTGTACTGTGTACTGTGTACTGTGTACTGTGTACTGTGTACTGTGTACTGTGTACTGTGTACTGTGTACTGTGTACTGTGTACTGTGTACTGTGTACTGTGTACTGTGTACTGTGTACTGTGTACTGTGTACTGTGTACTGTGTACTGTGTACTGTGTACTGTGTACTGTGTACTGTGTACTGTGTACTGTGTACTGTGTACTGTGTACTGTGTACTGTGTACTGTGTACTGTGTACTGTGTACTGTGTACTGTGTACTGTGTACTGTGTACTGTGTACTGTGTACTGTGTACTGTGTACTGTGTACTGTGTACTGTGTACTGTGTACTGTGTACTGTGTACTGTGTACTGTGTACTGTGTACTGTGTACTGTGTACTGTGTACTGTGTACTGTGTACTGTGTACTGTGTACTGTGTACAGTGAGTCACCTAAAGGGGTTCTGCTCAACGAAAGTGGCCGATTTTTTTTTTATTTCACCCAGACCCAGCCCGGAAATCTCGAAAAGCGCGGTTTCTGGGTGTTTTACTGGGCCAAACCCTCACAGAAGCCAAAAAACCCTGTTTTTGCCCGATTTCGCCCGATTTCGCCCGATTTCACCCGATTTCACCCGATTTCACCCGATTTCACCCGATTTCGCCCGGATTTCACCGGGGTTGGGGACACCCCATAAAAGAATCCTGTGAAGAAAAATTGCGGCTATCTGATAGGAGAATGAATCAAAAAAATTTTTTTGATCGTATCTGCAAGCTTCATGTGCCCCTCCTCTGCCCGTAGAGTGATTTTCTTGGTGAGGGTGGGTTTGGGTGGGGCAGGCAGCGGCACCTACTGTCTTTGTGTTGTGTGTTGGCAAAAGGCAGACTGCTGAGGATACGTATCCGCTCGAGGACGCGAAGTCTGTTGTGCTCATGTCCTCATTAAGTATCACTCCTTCGGGTTGCGGTCTTTGTGAGGCGTGTGTATCTCAGATTAGTTTACGTAGGGTGGGCACCTGACATAGCGACCTTTACCACAGCACCACTATATGTCTCGAAACACTGTGTGTCTTGTAGTATGCATAGGCAATTCAGAAGGATGAACATTATCTGTGTCAGACCTTTTTTCTTCTTCTTATGAAATGCAATCCCAGGGCTCGTTGCGGCCTTCTTCTCCTTCAAATATTCACCACTCTGTACAGGCAATTTACACAATACCATACAAAGAACAAAAATAAACGGCAACGATTTTCCAATTGGCACAATACCCTTGGCAACATAGTGGGAAAGGGCGTTTGAAAGGCCCCCCTATCCAGGCGCGGATTCACACATTTCCGTAGGACTCAGATTGGCCACTCTCTAGTACAATGCCCCCATTGTATGTAACCACAAACCACACATTATGGTGTCCAAAAAAAGGTCACTTTTTTGTCAGGACTTTTGTCAGAGTGCATTTTTTTTTTTTTTTGGCTTTTTCAGCCAACAGCACCTTATCAGTCATTAACCCACCCCATTACGAGCACTTTGATGTTCTCTCGTAACCTCTCTCTTTGTCTCATATATTGAGAACCCTACACACTTACTACTTTGATCTGAGCTACGGGCACACCACATTCTGATGCCTCCCTCTCTCTCCTTCACAGAGCATCACCTCGCCGGTCTACAGACCGACGTCCTATACCTCTTGCTGCCTTAGGGCCGTCACCCCGCGCTATAGGGAATCCTGCACCAAAGTCTCCACTCCGCGGTACACCAATGACAGCGCTTGGAACTCCAATGACTGCTCGTGGGTCGCCTTCGTCACCTTCGTTTCGGACACCTTTGCGTGTCGCATTGGATACAGAGTCGCAAGCAGGGTCGTTTCGTATTAAGCCGCCCAAGGTAAACCCCGAGGAAATCCGCGATCTGTCGTTGAAGCAACGCATGCACGCCCTCATCGACGCGACAGGGAAAGAGGAGGAGGCCTACGCAGACCAGCACTCCCGCAAGGTCCTCGCCTTCTCGCTGTTCTCCTTCATGGTCATCGTTGTGAGCGTCATTGAGTACAGCCTTGAAACACTCCCAGAGTATTATGAACGTGATATGATTGAATTCAAAATCCTCGAAATCGCCTGCGTCTCATGGTTTACGCTAGAGTTTCTCTTTCGTGTCGCTACGTGCCCGGATGTGTGCCAATTTTTTTCGTCGCTTTTTAATTGGATAGATTTGGTCGCGATTTTGCCTTTTTACATTGGGCTGATTCTGCGTGCATTGACGGGTGGTGAATCTGCAGCGAAACGGCTTATTGTATTGCGGGTCATTCGGTTGACAAGGGTGTTCAGGATATTCAAACTGTCCAAATACAATGAAGGTGTGCAGGTGGTGTGGGTGTCGCTGTCGCAGTCATCTGACGCATTGTCGTTGCTGGTGTTTCTTGTTGTGCTCATCACCGTGCTCTTCGGGTCCGCAATGTTCTACGCAGAGCAGCTCGCCGCGCAATGGGACGAAGACAACCGAACCTGGGTCCGCCTAGACTACTACGGAGGGCCTGCAGTGGATCATCCCTTTCAGTCGATCTTCAACGGATACTGGTGGTGCATTGTGACCGTCACCACTGTTGGGTACGGCGATCTTGTGCCTGTCACGTTCCCAGGGTATTTGGTCGGGGTGATGACAATGTTCTGTGGGGTGTTAACCCTTGCCTTCCCTGTCATCATCATTGGAGCAAAGTTCACAGATGTGCGAAGGGATTATACAGCCGAAAAGGAGCGCGTGGAGGCAGAGGCGCTGGCAGAAGCGGCTATCGAAGCAGCGGATCTCAGCGACAGCGACAGAAGCGGAACCCGCGAAATGGCTCCCGTCCTTCTCACCAAGCCACAACAGGAAATCCGCCTCAAAGAACTAGTCCAACGCATCGAAGAAGTCACACGACATCTAGAAGGCAGTATACTAAAGGTCTAATCAAGGATAAGAAGAGAAGGAAACGAAGGGAGGTCCTTTTTTTTTTTGATAAAACAACTTGTTGTCAATTCTAAAAAGATTGGAGGCAGCGCTGCAGGGCAAACAAAACGGATTAAAAAAAAACAGAAGCTTGCTTGTTTTCTTTGAGTACTCAATTAACCACAACAACCGTACTTCAGTTTAACACATTTTTTCACCTTTTTGTTTTCCCGGCTTTGAGCGCACAAACAAAAGACCCGATCTTTTTTATTTTTTAAATTTCTAGGGGTTCCCACTTCGGTGCTGTGGTAGTGCCACGAGGAAAAGCCAGATAACCGACGGCATATCTGTAGTGACGTTTTCTCTCCTTTTGGGAGTGGCTTTTGCCATTACGTAGACACCTATTACGGCCTTTTCACTGAGTGGGGAAGCCCTCCCAGCACCTTTCACCCTCAGGCAGACCTTCACAGAGTTTCAGGAGGAAGTGCTACAAAAGGGCCCCGGATGCAATTTAAAGTCCAGCCCAGGATTACCGTTTTTGGCGTGAATGGTTTTGGGTAAAGTGGAGCTTGACAAGGGGGGGGGCAGGTGCATTATTCTAGCAAGTTATTACAAAAAGAAAAACAAACAGGGGTGGCTCTAAGTTGAGCCAAAAACCCCGATTTTGGCCGAGGTGCCAATGACTTTTTTCTGTACAAATGCCACACGTAAAAAACTCCCGGAAACCCATTCCGAGCTTTCCGGTCGGTACGTTGGCGGGGCATCTCCCCGCATATTTTCAAAACCCATTCCGAGCTTTCCGGTCGGTGCGTTGGCGGGGCATCTCCCCTCATATTTTTGAGAGGGGTTTTTCGGGGGTGGGGGTTGAAGAAGGGGAAAAATGAGTCAAATAGGAGAAGGGGCGGTTGTGAACTATCCCGTCCCCAGGCCTCTCCGGGTGGGTCGGGGTGTGCAAGCAAAGTTAAAGCAAAGGGGTGGGGGTGAGGAAAAGAAAAGTATGGTCAAAAGTGACGTAAGGACACCACTAAGCGGTGCACAGAAAGGGAAGATGCCCTTGCGTATGAACTAGGGAGGGAGGGGATGGGAAACCAAGACTAATTAACGCAAATACGAAACAGAACTGATTCCTGGCGAAGCCACGGTACGCAACATTTCTAAAAAAATGTTGACATCAAATGGCACTGTCGTTGGTCATTATCGTCAGTTCCCGTAAATGTTACTTCCATATTTTGCTGAACGAAAGTTTTGGCGAAGCCACGGTACGCAACATTTCAAAATATTGTGCTTAAAATTGCACATTTTACAGCCAAACTATGTCATGGGTGGCTTGCAATCTTGCGCCGCAGGCGCACGGTACGCTACTTTTTTTCCTTTCGCCATGCTGCATGCTTCCTTTTCCTTCGGCGTTTGACCAATTGGGTCGCGTTCTGGCTGTGACGGGGTCACTTTGTTCATGAGGCCAGTTCTGGTCACTCTTAGAGGTTTGTGTGAGGTACCCCCAAGATATATCATTTTGGGTTTTTTTTTGGCCTGGCCGGGTGGTTATTTTTTTTTTTTTCCCAGACCGGGTAAATATTTTTTTTTTTATTTTACCCGGTCTAGGGACCACTAACATAAGGAGATAAAACCCTGTGTGTTTCTTCTTTTTTTTCCTTTTTTTTTAAAGAATTTTTTTTGGGGGCCGGTGGGTGGGGGCTCCGCCCCCCACCTCCCATGTGGCAAAAGTCCAGAAAAAATATTTTGCCTGTGGCATTTGTACAGAAAAAATATTTTTTTTACGTGTGGCATTTGTACAGAAAAAAAGTGTGTTTTCGGAGGGGTGCCATGGGCCCATGGACTTAGAAAAGGCCCTGAAAACCAGGGCTATCGGTAAGAAGGGGTTTTGGGGGGCATCATATATCATATTTCATATTTCAAAATCATATTTCAAAAAAAAAAAAAAAAAACACGAGTTTACGGGCAAAACCCATTCCGAGCTTTCGGCCCCGCACGTTGGCGGGGCATCTCTCCTCATATGTGGATATGTCCGGAAAATTTTCAGGAAAGTGCCGGGCATATACACATCAAAATGGGTCCGGACATATCCACGGGGGGGATAGGTACTTAAAAAATGGAATTGAAAGCCGTGTTCAAAATCTTTCAATTGCGGCCAGGTACGATCAAAAAATTGCATCTGGGGTCCCTTTACCGGTTGGAAAGTCCCAAAAACCAAAACTCAAAAGTGGGTCCAGGGATTACGCAGCTCCCCCAAAAATGAAAAAGTACGTATGGATTTTCAACACGTACAATTCTAAGCAAAAACAATTCGCGCTTTGGTTGAGAAGGGCTGTGAAAGTTCGAAGAACTGGAGAAATCACCAGTCATGGCACTGGCGAAGCCACGGTACGCAACATTTCTAAAAAATCTTGACATAAAATGTCACTTTCGTTGGTAACTATGGTCTAGTTCCGCAAATATTACTTCCATATTTTGATAAAACGAAAGTTTCTGGCGAAGCCACGGTACGCAACATTTCTAAAAATTGCGCTTAAAATTGCCTACTATGTCACGGGAAGGGTGTACTGCAATCTAGCGCCGCAGGCGCACGGTACGCTACTTTTTTCTTTCGCCATGCTGCATGCTCCTTTTCCGGTAAAAAAGAAAATTGTCTCCTACAAATAGAATTCTGTAGGGGGTAGGTGAGAGGTGGGGGCGGAGCCCCACCCCTCACCCTCACCTACCCCACCCCAGCCCCAATCCAAAACCCAAATTACCTACGTATGGACACGTATGGATTCCACCTTTTCAAAAACAATTCACGTATGGATTTCCATACGTTCCACACGTAGTGGAGCGTAATCTCTGAGTGGGTCCAAAAAACGGCTTGGGGTCTAAGGGGTTAACAAAAATTTAAAGTTTAAGGTGTACCTCTGCGAGCGTAGCGAGCGGAAAATTTTTAAGGTGTACTTCCGCGAGCGAAGCGAGCGGGAAAAAAAATGAAGGTGTACCTCCGCGAGCGTAGCGAGCGGAAATTTTTTTGAAGGTGTACCTCCGCGAGCGAAGCGAGCGGGAAAATATTTAAAGGTGTACCTCCGCGAGCGTAGCGAGCGGAAAAAATTTTGAAGGTGTACATTAAACTTTAAACAAGGGGGTACGCCCACTTTTGTCGTCATCCTAAACTACCCGAAATTGAGCCCAATTGCATTTCCGGATCGATTGCGGAAAGTGGTAGGGTAAATGAACAACACCAAATACCTACACCCCCCCGTGCATATGTCCGTGTTGGTCGAGGCTCGGACATATACACATACTCAGTTCAGGTAGTATACTACAGTGTACAGCGGCAAAAACCCATTCCGAGCTTTCGGTCCGGTACGTTGGCGGGGCATCTCCGTTCATATGTGGCCTGGTAAACCCATTCCGAGCTTTCGGCTCCGCACGTTGGCGGGGCATCTCTGATCATATTTGGCCTGGTAAAAAAAAAAAAAAAAAAAAAAAAAAAAAATTAAAAAAGGCGATCATATTTCATATCTCTTACCGATAGCCCTGCCTGAAAACAAACCAAAAAAAAAAAAAAAAAAAAAAATTACAAACAAAACTGCATATTTTGGTAGGGATGAAGAGTTTTTTTAAAGCTTTCCAGCTCAAAAAAAAAAATACCATCCCTGTGTCGACGATAGTTGGCAAAGATGTGTGTTCATTAAAGAGGCCGATTCATCTTACAAGCTTTATTTTCTTTTTCTTATCTTTTTTTCTTGTGATTCTATGGCTACAAAGAAGAAAAAAAATAACAGAAAAGTGTGATTGTCCATCATTTCGTCCTTTTCCTCCCCTCTCCGGATTTCCCCTCTGTTCATTTGCACACACACACCCGCACACCCACATTCTGAGCAATGTTCTGCTCCTGGGAACTACCCGCAACTGCCTTAAACACATGCTCACATGTCTTATGGGTAATTTGCGTGAGGAACACCTGATATTTGTCACAGGCGGGTCTGCTTCTAGAATCAAGGGTTTGTGCTTGAAAGAGCTGTTTGTCCTGCTGTGCGAAGAAGAGGTGTGCGCGTCGCAACGGAGTCGGTCGCTTGATATAGACGGAGAGCCAATAACCTCGCCGGCAGCACTGAGCACCCAAACACGACGTGGTCCCAGGACCAATTTCACTTGTCACGGTGACACGTGAAGGTGAGGACAAATGGTCACTTGTTAGGACAAGTCATTTACTTAAGGAATGCCTGGTCAGGGAACAGAGGTGTGTCTGGGTTGCTTTGTTGGCGTCTATCGGAGGCTTCCATATCAATGCGAGCACAGTGTTCCCTTCCCATTCTTTGGATGTCGTTGACCTGAACACTCGAGTTGCGAAGTCATACAATACATCACATCAAACACAACAGACCCTGAAGAAAACAATGGATGTGACCTTTGTGCTGGAAGAGTCAGGCGTGACTGCGACAGTGGAGGTGCCGTGCGAGGCGGACGTTGCAGCGGCAAAGGAGGTTGCGTGCACGGCGCTTGCTGTCTCGCCTGCGTCTGTCGAGATGCGCATCGGCACGCAGGTGCTGGAGGGGACGTGCCGTCTGCAGGACACTGCGTTTGATGCAGGGGTGCAGGTTGTGCTTGCCTGTCCTCGCTTGGCCGACATCAAGTGTCCTGCTCAGTACACTGCAGAGGCGCCACCTGGCGGGCAGGACATGAGTATAGAGGGTTTATCGCTGTCTCCTTGTGGAGCACTCTGCCTCTTTGCACAGGAGGAAGGATATGTCACCGGCCTCGATACAGACACCTTCAGCCCTGCCTTCAAGTTCAAAGTAGACAGTGAGGTGTGGGATGCGCCTGCCATCTCACGGTGCAAGACACGCTGCTACCTGGCGTGTGACGATTGCCTTCTCGAGGTTGCGCTTCCGGGTGGGGAGGTGGTCCGCAAAGTCGACAGCATCTCAAAGTCAGTGGTCGCGTGTGGCAGTGTTGTTGTCTCAAAAGGCAATGACGGCGTCTCTGTGTATGACGAAGACCTGACGTTGCTCCGCTCTCTCTCGCATGGAATGTGCTGGGACGTGGCAGTGTCTGACTGTGGTGGGTGCGTGATCACCTCCTCCACGAGGGCGAAGAACGCACGTCTGTGGGATGTGAACACAGGTGAAGTTGTGGCATGTGTGCCTGCGGATGGGTGGTGCGCAGTAGTGGCGCTTTCACGGTCTGCCTCTGTCTTTGCTGTGGGGGAGGAACACACCGTGCAGCTCTTTGATTGGAGTGGTGCTGCTCTTCGCAGTGTTGGTATGGATGGGGAAGTCGAGGGCATGCAGTTCACCCCGTGTGGGAAGTACCTTGTGGTCAGGGTAGAAGGTACGGATTCTGATGATGACACAGATGACGATTACAATACATCACTGCACCAGTATGATGTGGCGACCATGTCCTGTGTGCGTGTGATACCGCAATGTTCAGGTGCATTTGCGATATCGCCGTGTTCACGTGGTGTTGTGCTATTGGAAGAAGGTACCGTCATTGTGACGAGACATCTGTACCCACACAACAGTGAGTGACGTGTGACCAGGGGAGGGGAGGGAGGGTGGTGATCAATATAACCCAGGGTACGACAAAAAAAAAACCCAAGACCCTCAAAACACCCCCTTTTAGCCCTGTTAGAAACACGTACTCTCTCTTCTTCTTTGTCGTTGTGAAGTGACACCACAAACCATCACATCAAACACAACAGACCCCTTAACAATATGATGGATGTGACCTTTGTGCTGGAAGAGTCAGGCGTGACTGCGACAGTGGAGGTGCCGTGCGAGGCGGACGTTGCAGCGGCAAAGGAGGTTGCGTGCACGGCGCTTGCTGTCTCGCCTGCGTCTGTCGAGATGCGCATCGGCACGCAGGTGCTGGAGGGGACGTGCCGTCTGCAGGATACTGCGTTTTGTGCAGGGGTGCAGGTTGTGCTTGCGTGTCCTCGCTTTGCCGATATCAAGTGTCCCGCTGAGTACAGTTTCGAGAGGTCATCGAGGCACGCAGCGATGTCGCTGTCGCTTTGTGGAACGCTCTGTATCTATGTTTATGATAGGAATGTTGTTGGCTTCGACACAGAAACCTTCGACACTGTCTTCTCATTTGAAGTGGACACGGAAGTGGTCGGTCGGCCTGCCATCTCGCAGTGCAAGACACGATGCTACCTGCCGTGTGGGGATCACCTTCTCGAGGTTGCGCTTCCGGGTGGGGAGGTGCTCCGCAAAGTTGACGGCAACTCGGGGTTAGTGTTCGCGTGTGGCAGTGTTGTTGTCTCTGGCTGCACACACTGCGTCTCTGTGTATGACGAAGACCTGACGTTGCTCCGCTCTCTCTCGCAAAAGGCATGCGTGGACATGGCAGTGTCGGACTGTGGTGGGTGGGTGATAACATCCTCCTACAAGGAGAAGAAGGCACGTCTGTGGGATGTGAACACAGGTGAAGCTGTGGCATGTGTGCCTGAGGAGGGGTGGTGTCTCGTGGCGCTCTCACGGTCTGCCTCTGTCTTTGCTGTGGGGGAGGAGAGCACTGTGCAGCTCTATGATTGGAGTGGTGCGGCTCTTCGCAGTGTTGATATACGTGGAGATGTCTTGGGCATGCAGTTCACCCCGTGTGGGAAGTACCTTGTGGTAAAGACTCGACACGTTCTGTACCAGTATGATGTGGCAACCATGTCGCATGATGTGGAAATCATGACGACACAAAGGTTTGTTGTGTCATTTGCGATATCGCCGTGTTCACGCGTTGTTGTGTCTTTTCAATCAGATGGCGCCGTTGTGACGAGACATCTATTCCCACACAACAGTGAGTGATGTGTGACCAGGGGAGGGAGGGTGGTGATGAATATACCCCAGGGTACCAGCAAAACAGCCCAAGACCCTCAAAACACCCCCAAGAAACCCCCCTTTCAGCCCTGTTGCTGCTTTTCTTTTGTTTGCTTGCTACAGGTCTCCCGCCTCACACACTGCCCATGCGGTGCTCTCGTGTGGGTGACAGATCGCGATGCTGAGTATCATTTTTCTTTCGTCACCTCTCACAACGAGAACCACCACAAACATGCAACACAGAACAAGTGTTGCAGGAACACGTACTCAACCTTCTTATTTGTCGTTGCGGAGTGACACCACCAACCATCACATCAAACACAACAGACCCCTTAACAATATGATGGATGTGACCTTTGTGCTGGAAGAGTCAGGTGTGACTGCGACAGTGGAGGTGCCGTGCGAGGCGGACGTTGCAGCGGCAAAGGAGGTTGCGTGCACGGCGCTTACTGTCTCGCCTGCGTCTGTCGAGATGCGCATCGGCACGCAGGTGCTGGAGGGGACGTGCCGTCTGCAGGACACTGCGTTTGATGCAGGGGTGCAGGTTGTGCTTGCCCGCCCTCGCTTTGCTGACATCAAGTGTCCTGCTCAGTACAATTTCAAGTGTTCATCTATGGACGTAACGATCTCGCTGTCGCGTTGTGGAACGCTCTGCCTTATTGGTGATGGTGGAAATATTGTTGGCTTCGACACAGAAACCTTCAACACTGTCTTCTCGTTTGAAGCGGACACTAAAGTGTACGGTCGGGAACACGGCTTCGCCTGCCATCTCGCAGTGCAAGACACGCTGCTACCTGGCGTGTTGGGAGGAAGGCCTTCTCAAGGTTGCGCTTCCGGGTGGAGAGGTGGTCCGCAAAGTCGACGGCCCCTCGGGGTCAGTGTTTGCGTGTGGCAGTGTTGTTGTCTCCAGGGTCAGAGACGGCGTCTCTGTGTATGACGAAGACCTGACGTTGCTCCGCTCTCTCTCGCACGAAGAGTGCGGGCGTGTGGCAGTATCAGACTGTGGTGGGTGGGTGATCACCTCCTCCAACAAGGAGAAGAACGTACGTCTGTGGGATGTGAACACAGGTGAAGCTGTGGCATGTGTGCCTGCGGAGGGGTGGTGGTATAGAGTGGCGCTTTCACGGTCTGCCTCTGTCTTTGCTGTGGTCTTTGCTGAGGCGGAGAACTACACCGTGCAGCTCTATGATTGGAGTGGTGCGGCTCTTGGCAGTGTTCATGCGGCTGGGGAAGTTGGGAGCATGCAGTTCACCCCGTGTGGGAAATACCGAGTGGTGGGGATACGTGTTTACGGATCAGGAGATGATGATTACGAAGATGTTTTGACTTACACTACACCCCTGCACCAGTATGATGTGGCGACCATGTCCCGTGTGGATGTGATACAGGACAGCTCAGATGCATTTGCGATATCGCCGTGTTCACGTGTGGTTGTGGTTCTGCAACAAGATTCCTACATTGCGACAAGACATCTGTACCCACACAACAGTGAGTGATGTGTGACCAGGGGAGGGCCAGGGTACAAGCAAAACAACCCAAGACTCTACCCAACGCCCCCAAAAAAACCTTTTAGCCCTATTGCAAGAACACGCACTCATCCTTCTTATTTGTCGTTGCGAATTGACACCACCAACCATCACATCAAACACAACAGACCCCTTAACAATATGATGGATGTGACCTTTGTGCTGGAAGAGTCAGGCGTGACTGCGACAGTGGAGGTGCCGTGCGAGGCGAAGGTTGCAGCGGCAAAGGAGGTTGCGTGCACGGCGCTTGCTGTCTCGCCTGCGTCTGTCGAGATGCGCATCGGCACGCAGGTGCTGGAGGGGACGTGCCGTCTGCAGGACACTGCTTTTGAGGCAGGGGTGCAGGTTGTGCTTGCCCGCCCTCGCTTTGCCGACATCAAGTGTCCTGCTCAGTACAGTGTGCAGGAGGGCCTTCAACAGTTGTCGTTGTCTCCTTGTGGCACGCTCTGTCTCTATCGTCATGGTACGCATGTTGGTGGCCTCGACACAGAAACCTTCAATACTGCCTTTGCTTTTAGTGTGGGAGGTGACTGTCGTATTCGCGGTCCGCCTGCCATCTCACGGTGCAAGACACACTGCTACCTGGCGTGTGAGGAAGAATTACGCAAGGTTGCGCTTCCGGGTGGGGAGGTGCTCCGCAAAGTCGACGGCACCCCGGACGCAGTGTTCGCGTGTGACAGGGTTGTTGTCTCGAAGGGAAATGCCGGCGTCTCTGTGTATGACGAAGACCTGACGTTGCTCCGCTCTCTCTCGCATGGAATGTGCTGGGACATGGCAGTGTCGCCCTGTGGTGGGTGGGTGATCACCTCCTCCAGGAAGGAGGACAACGTACGTCTGTGGGATGTGAACACAGGTGAAGCTGTGGCATGTGTGCCTGCGGAGGGGTGGCAGTGTAGAGTGGCGCTTTCACGGTCTGCCTCTGTCTTTGCTGTGGGGGAGCAAAACACCGTGCAGCTCTTTGATTGGAGTGGTGCGGCTCTTCGCAGTGTTGATGTGGGAGGGAGTGTCGACGGCATACAGTTCACCCCATGTGGGAAATACCTTGTGGCCAGTATATCTGTTTCGGCTGATGATGATACGGACACAAATGATGGCAATTCAGATGATTACGAAGTACCCCTGCACCAGTATGATGTGGAGACCATGTCCTGTGTACGTGTGGTGCTGTGCGACAGTTCATGGTTTGCGATATCGCCGTGTTCACGTGTTCTTGTGTCTCTGCAATCAGATGGCGGCATTGTAACAAGGCATCTGTACCCACACAACAGTGAGTGATGTGTGACCAGGGGAGGGAGGGTGGTCATGCATCACTCAAAAGAGGTAGGCCTCCCCAAAATCGTCTACCCCAAAAATAGAAGACGTAAAAGACATATAAAAGACCATATTGGTATCTGCACTCGTCGAGGTTACTGGCTGGAGGGGAACAGTGGAGAAGGATACAAATGGGTTTTTCTGACGTTTTTGATATTTTTGCTTTCTGATCTTTATTTTTTTTGTTTTGTTTTTAGTAAACACGTAGTATTTGACAAAATGCTCGAGACCCTTGTGAAAAGTCGCGCGTTCTGCGTATCCACCTCCCCCGCTTGTTTCCTCTCTTTTCCCCTTTGTGCTCCACAACATTTTCTGTACTTTCTGGCAAACACATTCAAACCGTAAATCTGCGTATTTACCGTTATCAAGTCGAGAAAAAAAGAAATATAAATAAAGTCCACACCCACGAGGCGAGCGTTTTGGCAGGCGCTTGAAAGGACAGCCAAAAGACTTGATTCTGAAACAGAAGTGGTGTGGAAGCGAACAACAAACAACCTTAATGTTTCCTCTTCCCGTTTTTAGCCTTTTGAGCAACAAGCAAAGAGTAACGAGTCTCTCGAGCATTTTTTTTTTTTTTTTTTTTTTTGAGACAACTCAGCCCATTATCGTCAAATTCGCAATTTTCTCAGATTTAGTTGATAAAAAAAATTTTCCCCCCAAAGAAAGGGAAGTGAAGTACTGTTCAGGGTTGGTGGTTTCCATTCCTTTCTCCACTGCATAACTACTTTTCGCACGCGCTTGTATTCGTCAAACTTCGCGAACGCCACCCTGCGATTCTTTAGCCGTATGAAAAAAAAATAAATGGCGCCGCAGGCGAAAAAAAATAGGGTACGGTGTAAAAATGCTGGTTTACACCACACAGTCACTCAACAAACCCTTTTTTGCGGAGCAAAAAAGGAAAATGGCGCCGCAGGCAAAAAAAATAAGGGGTACGGTACGCAGCGAGCAGAAAAATTTTAAGGTTCCATCATTCCAGTCATCTGGGGGTCGGGCGAGGGGTCCCCAAAAGTGCCCAAAAATCCCCTCTTTTTTTTTTTTTCTGTGAGGAGAAAACCAAAACGGTAATGAAGCTTGCGAAATGCTAGTGGAGGTTTTTTCGTAATGTTTTATACTCCCCCCCTTACCACACACTTCGCAGAAAAAATTCTTTTTTCGTTCGCGAGTTGTTTTGCGTCTTCCGCAGTTTAAACTTTTTTTTTAGACCAACCTTGGTTTGGTTTTTCCTTGGCATGAGCACAGGGTATTGTACGCTTGCGGAACCCTCTTGATGGGCGATGCAGACCAACCTTGGTTTGGTTTTTCCTTGGCATGAGTGTACATTGTGAGTCTTTTTATGCTTGTTCGTTTTCCCCTCATACTGGTTTTTCTTTTTTCACCTATTTTCTCCCTAACCCCCCTGTATTACTTTAACATATTCTGTGCTTGCGGAACCCTCTTGATGGGTGATGCAGACCAACCTTGGCTTGGTTTTTCCTTGGCATGAGCACAGGGTATGGTACGCTTGCGGAACCCTCTTGATGGGCGATGCAAACCAACCTTGGCTTGGTTTTTCCTTGGCATGAGCGTACACATTGAGTCTTTTTAAGGTACTTTTCTTCAAAAATTAATAAATAAAAATCCTGTGTGGCTCCCGGTATCACTTGTGATACTGTTTTCATGGATAGACCTGAAAAGGGGCAGCGCACAGGTGGTTCCGTGTCTTGTTTTTCCACAGAACCGACACGTGTGGCGTGTCCCCCAAACAACAAAAAAGCAAATGAATAAAAAAGGTTGAAAGGAAAAAGGAAGAACAAAACAGTGTGGTGTACAACAGGGACTATAAAACCCCCTCCCAAAAAAATATTTAGTTGATTTCAACTAAATGCGAACCGCACGATAACCCCCTGAGACAACTGCCTTGCAAAGGTTGTAGGGGAGGAAATGAAAACATATCTGAGTTGTGCCCGAATTTTTGGTGTGAGCTATGTAAACACGACACAACTTAGCCACAGAAAGGTTTTTGATTTGTCCCGACACACTCCACAAAAATCCGGTGCGATCAACGAAAAATTCTTTTTCTGATTTCGTTTCTTTCTTTATCAGACTAGCTTAAACTCAGATAACAGTTTTTATTTCTTCTTTTTTTCATTTTTCATTTTCAAAAAGTTCTGTTGATCATCAACAGAACTTTGTTAGGTGGCGGCCCCCCCTGGTTTCTTGTCACAGGCCCGCAAAAAATTCTGTGCGTACGTACAGAATTTTGTAATACGAACATAAATTGAACCTGACTCGAAGCATGCGTCGTTTCGAAAGCCACTAAAGTGGCGTTTGGGACTTAATGGGTTAAGCAGATTTTGACTGACATATTTATCGATTCTGTGTGATTGTTTCAAAGACAAGAAACAATCCGCATTCACATCAACAGCAATTTGACCACCCTCTCCTCCCTTTGCCACAAGCCCACAAAACAACCCACACCTCATCTCCTCACAGAGGTGGAACAAGAAGAAGACAAAACAATGGATGTGACCTTTGTGCTGGAAGAGTCAGGCGTGACTGCGACAGTGGAGGTGCCGTGCGAGGCGGACGTTGCAGCAGCAAAGGAGGTTGCGTGCACGGCGCTTGCTGTCTCGCCTGCGTCTGTCGAGATGCGCATCGGCACGCAGGTGCTGGAGGGGACGTGCCGTCTGCAGGACACTGCGTTTGATGCAGGGGTGCAGGTTGTGCTTGCCTGCCGCTTTGCCGACATCAAGTGTCCTGCTGAGTACACTGCAGAGGTGCCAACAACTGCAGGGCAAGGGATGCATGTGAGTCATTTATCGCTGTCTCCTTGTGGAGCACTCTGCCTCTGTGCACAGGAGGCAAGCACTGTCACTTATGTCGCCGGCCTCGATACAGAAACCTTCAGCCGTGCCTTCAACTTCAAAGTAGACATTGAGGTGTGCGGTGCGCCTGCCATCTCGGAGTGCAAGACACGCTGCTACCTGGCGTGCATGGACGGTCTGCGCGAGGTTGCGCTTCCGGGTGGGGAGGTGCTCCGCAAAGTCGACCCCTCGCGCCAAGTGATCGCGTGTGGCGGTGTTGTTGTCTCGAGGGGCCACAACGTCGTCTCTGTGTATGACGAAGACCTGACGTTGCTCCGCTCTATCTCGCACGAAAATTGTTTCACCATGGGGGTGTCGCACTGTGGTGGGTGGGTGATCACCTCCTCCTACAGTGAGAAGACGGTGCGTCTGTGGGATGTGAACACAGGTGAAGCTGTGGCATGTACGCCTCCAGATGAGCAGCACGTGGCGCGGAGGAACACGGCGCTTTCACGGTCCGCCTCTGTCTTAGCTGTAGAGTACTATGACACCGTGCAGCTCTACAAGCGGAGTGGTGCGGCTCTTCGCAGTCTTGGAAGCTTTGAAGAGGAGGATTGTAGTGTCTGTGCCGTGCAGTTCACTCCATGTGGGAAGTACGTCGTTGTTGGGTTTGAGAGGGGTGCAGCATCATCATTTTGTAAAGAGTACACTCTGCACCAGTATGATGTGGCGACCATGTCCTGTGTGCGTGTGATGCCGCAAAGCTCAGCCTCCTACTACATTCCTTCCATTGCGATATCACCGTGTTCACGTGTTGTTATGGTGATACAATCAGATGACGTCATTGTGACAAGACATCTGTACCCACACAACAGTGAGTGATGTGTGACCAGGGGAAGGGAGGGAGGGTGGTGATGAATATAACCCAGGTACCCAGCAAAACAACCCAAGACCCTCAAAACACCCCCAAGAAACCCCCCTTTTAGCTTTCCCCCCGAATGCGAAGAAGAATGCAAAGAAAACTCTTCGCACGCCATCTATGTCTAGGGGGATCAGCCGCGGGTCCACCCACGGTGTTCTGGTCACGCACCAAAAGGTACACTGCCAGGCCAAGGCATTGTATCTCGAGTCTCTTCTTTTTGCACTTTCTCTTCTTTTCGCCTGAGCAATTCCACACCACGATCTTTGGCAAACGACAATGACTGTGTGTTTGCCGCAGGGTATCTTCAAATAGCTTGCTTTTTCAGAGTTTGTCGAAACACGTATTTAACCCACCAACCTTCTTATTTGTCGTTGCGAAGTGACACCACCAACCATCACATCAAACACAACAGAGCCCTTAACAATATGATGGATGTGACCTTTGTGCTGGAAGAGTCAGGCGTGACTGCGACAGTGGAGGTGCCGTGCGAGGCGGACGTTGCAGCGGCAAAGGAGGTTGCGTGCACGGCGCTTGCTGTCTCGCCTGCGTCTGTCGAGATGCGCATCGGCACGCAGGTGCTGGAGGGGACGTGCCGTCTGCAGGACACTGCGTTTGGTGCAGGGGTGCAGGTTGTGCTTGCCTGTCCTCGCTTGGCCGACATCAAGTGTCCTGCTGAGTACACTGCAACGCACAGGGGAACCTTGTCGCTGTCGCGTTGTGGAACGCTCTGCGTCTATCTTGACTATCGGAATGTTGTTGGCTTGGACACAGAAACCTTCGACACTGTCTTCTCGTTTGAAGTGGACAATGTATTCGGTCGGCCTGCCATCTCGCAGTGCAAGACACGCTGCTACCTGCCGTGCAACAAGGAAGGCCTTCTCGAGGTTGCGCTTCCGGGTGGGGAGGTGCTCCGCAAAGTCGACGGCTACTCGGGGTCAGTGTTCGCGTGTGGCGGTGTTGTTGTCTCGAAGGGCGGAGACGGCGTCTCTGTGTATGACGAAGACCTGACGTTGCTCCGCTCTCTCTCTCGCGAACGGTGCTGGGACGTGGCAGTATCGGACTGTGGTGCGTGGGCGATCACCTCCTCCTGGGAGGAGAACAACGTGCGCTTGTGGGATGTGAACACAGGTGCAGCTGTGGCATGTGTGCCTGTATCAAGCCACGTTGTCGCGCTTTCACGGTCTGCCTCTGTCTTTGCTGTGGTGGGGGGTTTAAATAACGTGCACCTCTTTGATTGGAGTGGTGCGGCTCTTCGCAGTGTTGATGTGGGTGGGTTTGTCACGGACATGCAGTTCACCCCGTGTGGGAAGTACCTTGTGGTCAGGGTACAGGGTCCGGAATCTGATGATGACGAAGATGCACCTCTGCACCAGTATGATGTGGCGACCATGTCCCGTGTGCGTGTGATACCGCAATGCTCAGGTGCATTTGTGATATCGCCGTGTTCACGTGTTGTTGTGGTATTGGAAGAAGGTACTCACATTGTAACAAGACATCTGTATCCACACAACAGTGAGTGATGTGTGACCAGGGGAGGGGAGGGAGAGTGGTGATGATTTTCCCCCAGGGTACCAGAAAAACAACCCAAGACCCAAGAACCCCCTTTTGCCTTGTTGCAGGAACACGTATTCAACCCACGAACCTTCTTATTTGTCGTTGTGAAGTGACACCACCAACCACCTCATCAAACACAACAGACCCCTTAACAATATGATGGATGTGACCTTTGTGCTGGAAGAGTCAGGCGTGACTGCGACAGTGGAGGTGCCGTGCGAGGCGGACGTTGCAGCGGCAAAGGAGGTTGCGTGCACGGCGCTTGCTGTCTCGCCTGCGTCTGTCGAGATGCGCATCGGCACGCAGGTGCTGGAGGGGACGTGCCGTCTGCAGGACACTGCGTTTGATGCAGGGGTGCAGATCGTGCTTGCCCGCCGCTTTGCCGACATCAAGTGTCCTGCTGAGTACACTGCACAAAGGGGACACTTGTCGCTGTCGCGTTGTGGAACGCTCTGCGTCTATTGTAGCAGGGATGGGCATGTTGGCGGCTTCGACACAGAAACCTTCAACACTGTCTTCTCGTTTTATGTGGGCACTGAAGTGGTCCGTCGGCCTGCCATCTCGCAGTGCATGACACGCTGCTACCTGACGTGTCGGGAGGACTTACGCGAGGTTGCGCTTCCGGGTGGGGAGGTGGTCCGCAAAGTCTATGGCACCTCACACGCAGTGTTCGCGTGTGGCAGTGTTGTTGTCTCACGAGGCACACGCGGCGTCTCTGTGTATGACGAAGACCTGACGTTGCTCCGCTCTCTATCACACAAAAGGTGTAATGATGTAGCGGTGTCGGACTGTGGTGGGTGGGTGATCAGCTCTTCCGACAAGGAGAAGAACGCACGTCTGTGGGATGTGAACACAGGTGAAGAAGTGGCATGTGTGCCTGTTTTTTCCTGGAAGAGATTGGCGCTTTCACGGTCTGCCTCTGTCTTTGCTGTGGGGGAGGAACACACCGTGCACCTCTTTGATTGGAGTGGTGCGGCTCTTCGCAGTGTTGATGTGGATGGGGATGGAAGGGGTATGCAGTTCACCCCATGTGGGAAGTACCTTGTGGTCAAGGAAGTCGGGGATGATGATGATGGTGATTACAATGCACAACTGAGCCAGTATGATGTGGCAACCATGTCCTGTGTGCATGTGATACCGGAAGTCTATGGTGAGTCATTTGCGATATCGCCATGTTCACGTATTGTTGTGATTATGCAATCAAATCTCCACATTGTTACAAGACATATGTACCCACACAACAGTGAGTGATGTGACCAGGGGAGGGGAGCAGACGTGAGGATAAGGTTTGGTGGTGCGGGCACTTCACGAAGGTGTGAGGTGGGAGTGAGGGGCTCGCTGCTTTTGGAGGGGTGATCGACAAGTTGGGTGTAGGGTGGGCGAGGGGATATCAAAGTTGATTCTAATCTATATCAATTTTCAGAAATGGGGCTTTCTCCTGTCTCACACTACGGTCAACAAGGGAGTAAATCAGTGCCGGGCAGGATGCAAACTGAAAGTACCAACACACCGTCATTTGCATTTTTGGAATCCGTGCGGACAGTGGTGGGGTCACTTTTCCATAGTGGACAAGTTCTTAGAGCTGGGAAGGGAGCAAGGGTAGGGCAGGGGGTGTGGGGCCCGGATCCGGGGTCCGGGGCTTATTCTCATGCCTGTAGGGGAGGGAGGGTGGTGATGAATATAACCTAGAGTCCCACCAAAAAACCAAGACCCTCAAAACACCCAAGAAACTCCCCTTTCAGCCCTGTTGATTTTCTCTTTGCCTGCCACAGGTCGCCACCTCACACACTGCCCATGCGGCGCTCTCGTGTGGGTGATAGATCGCGATGCTGAGTACCATTTTCCTTTCGTGTCCAGAGAAGGGCCGGCTTCAGGAATGTCCTCCAGGTTGCTAGGCAGGCATTGGTCGTGATGTCCCCTGTAGTGCTCTGCACGTAGATGCTACCTTCGTGAGAGTTGGTCAGCAGTTTGTGTTGTTTTAAAGAGAAGTAGTTTTTGTTACACCCTTCCCTCCTTACAGCATCACAAAGGCATAAGACCATGTCGAAGCGACACGCAGACAGGGCATCGGATGAGAACCCACCTAAGCGAACAAAGTGTGCTGATGCGGTGTTGGTTGTGGCGGCAAGGTGTGCAGCAGGCCCACACCATGCTGTGTGCTCTATGTGCAGGGGGGATCAGCAGGAGTCCCTCAGGGCGATGCTTTCCGAACAGTTTGCGCCTGACACAAACACGGCAGTGAGGGGAAGAGACACCACGCTGCCTGCGCTGTTGGACGTGTGTGACGACACGGGCACGACACCCCTCATGATCTGTGCAAGCGGGGGCCATGTCGGGTGTTTAGTTCTTCTCCTCGATGCTGGTGTGGCGCTGGACGTTGTGTCACCTCGCGGTATGACCGCACTGCTGCATGCTGCAAAGGGGAGCCTTGGTTGTCTCAACGAGCTCATCACAAGGGGTGCATCGCTGTCCGCTGTGGACAGTGACGGCAACACTGCACTGCACCATGCTGCCAGCACTGAAAACGACCTCCAAGCTGACCTCGTGCACATGCTTCTCAAGCACGGTGCCTCTCTTGAAGTAAAGAACAAATCAAGGCAAACACCCCTCCACAATGCGTTACGGTGTGGAAACAAGGTTGCTGTTGTTGCTCTTGTCGAAGCCGGTGCGTCGGTGGCCACAACAGACAGAGTTCGCAACACTGCACTGCACTATGCTGCAAGCGTTGAGAACGACCCCCAAGCTGACCTCGTGCACATGCTTCTCAAGCACGGTGCCTCTGTCGATGCAGTCGACAACTCAGGGCGCACACCCCTCCACAAGGCATCATATTGTGGCAACAAGGCTGCTGTTGTTGCTCTTTTTGAAGCCGGTGCGTCACTTTCCACTGTGGACACGAATGGCAACACTGCACTGCACCATGCTGCCAGCTCTGAGAACGACCCCCAAGCTGACCTCGTGCACATGCTTCTCAAGCACGGTGCCTCTGTCGATGCAGGCGAAAAGTCAGGGCGCACACCCCTGCACAGGGCATCATATTGTGGCAACAAGGCTGCTGTTGTAGCTCTTGTTGATGCGGGTGCGTCGCTGTCCACTGTGGACGCGATTGGCAACACTGCACTGCACCATGCTGCCAGCTCTGAGAACGACCCCCAAGCTGACCTCGTGCACATCCTTGTCAAGCACGGTGCCTCTGTCCACACGGCCAACAAATCTGGTAACACACCCCTCCACAAGGCATCCCATGGTGGCAACAAGGTTGCTGTTGTTGCTCTTGTTGAAGCGGGTGCGTCGGTTGCAGGAGCAGACAAGAAAGGCAACACTGCACTGCACCATGCTGCCATCAAAATGAACGACCCCCAAGCTGACTTTGTGCGCATGATTCTCAAGCACGGTGCCTGTGTCGATGCAGTCGACAGCCTCGGACGCACACCCTTGCACAGGGCATCCGAGTGTGGCAACAAGGATGCTGTTGTTGCTCTTCTTGAAGCGGGTGCGTCGCTGTCCACTGTGGCCAAGAATGGCAACACTGCACTGCACCATGCTGTAAGCAAAAATAATGACCCGCAGGGTGACGTGGTGCACATGCTCGTCAAGCACGGTGCCTCTGTCGATGCAGTGAACCACGCAGGGCGCACACCCCTAGAGGTTGCAAAACGGTTGCCCAAGAAGGCGAATGCCACTGCTATTCTTGACGTGCTGCGCATTGGACGTGATGCCAAGGGGGTGCCCTGAGAGCGCTGTTCCATGAAAGCGGTACGCCGTGCATCGACCGTGTGGATAGGGGAAAGGTGCAGAGGTGAACTTCCCGCACGCAGATTTCACAGACAGCTTCGAGACCGTGGACGTGGACAATCAAGACACCAACGTCTGCACCCCACGCCGTACAGAAACGTGCAGATGTGGTGGTTCTCCTCTGGGAGAAGAGCTCCTTTCTGGAGTGGATCTGCATCAAAACAGACATATTTGTCGATTCTGTGTGATTGTTTCAAAGACAAGAAACGATTCGCATTCACATCAACAGCAATTAGACCACCCTCTCCTCCCTTTGCCACAAGCCCACAAAACAACCCACACCTCATCTCCCAACAGAGGTGGAACAAGAAGAAGACAAAACAATGGATGTGACCTTTGTGCTGGAAGAGTCAGGTGTGACTGCAACAGTGGAGGTGCCGTGCGAGGCGGACGTTGCAGCGGCAAAGGAGGTTGCGTGCACGGCGCTTGCTGTCTCGCCTGCGTCTGTCGAGATGCGCATCGGCACGCAGGTGCTGGAGGGGACGTGCCGTCTGCAGGACACTGCGTTTGATGCAGGGGTGCAGGTTGTGCTTGCCCGCCCTCGCTTTGCCGACATCAAGTGTCCTGCTGAGTACAATGGACAGGAGCAACCAACAACGATGTCGCTGTCGCGTTGTGGAACGCTGTGCATCGTTAGTGATCGTGGAAATGTTGCTGGCTTCGACACAGAAACCTTTGACACTGTCTTCTCGTTAAAGGTGAACGTGACACTCGTTGCACCTGCCATCTCGCAGTGCAAGACACGCTGCTACCTAGCATGCAGGAAGCAAGGCCTTTTCGAGGTTGCGCTTCCGGGTGGGGAGGTGCTCCGCAAAGTCGACGGCATCTCGGGGTCAGTGTTTGCGTGTGGCGGTGTTGTTGTCTCAAAGAGTGGAGACTGCGTCTCTGTGTATGACGAAGACCTGACGTTGCTCCGCTCTCTCTCGCACGAAGGGTGCAGGTACGTGGCAGTGTCGGACTGTGGTGTGTGGGTGATCACCTCCTCCGCCTTGGAGAAGGCACGTCTGTGGGATGTGAACACAGGTGAAGCTGTGGCATGTGTGCCTGCGAAGGGGTGGTGTCAAGTGGCGCTTTCACGGTCTGCCTCTGTCTTTGCTGTGGAGAACGCTAGCAGTGTGCAGCTCTATGATTGGAGTGGTGCGGCTCTTCGCAGTGTTGATGTGGGTGGGTATGGGGGTCTCTGGGGCATGCAGTTCACCCCGTGTGGGAAGTACCTTGTGGTGGGGGTATTTGTCGCTGAATCTGATAATGACGAAGACGACAGTTCTGAGTACAGTGTACACCTGCACCAGTATGATGTGGCGACCATGTCCTGTGTGCGTGTGATACCGCAAAACTCAGGTGTGTCCTTTGCGATATCGCCGTGTTCACGTGTTGTTGTGGTTTTGCAATCACCTGGCGTCATTGTTACAAGACATCTGTACCCACACAACAGTGAGTGATGTGTGACCAGGGGATCTCTTTAGGATAAAATATGGGGTGAAAGGTCTCTTTTGGTTAAAAGCGCCGAAAAAACGGCAGCGAGGTATGTGGTCATGAGGGCGAGACTGGGGAAACACAACACAAAAAATACTGATGAAGGTCGTGGTGAGATTTCCCCGTAAAGTCCTCAACCAACCTTGCCGAAGCAAGTGGTAAGCAATAACAACAAAAGGGCACGTAGCAATAGATAAATGGTCAGGGGTGGAGGTGCGTCTACTGACCCGGTTTCAAAACCGGGTCAAAAAAAAAAAAAAAAAATGGGATTTGGAATTTTGGGAGAAAATCGATTTTTTTTGGTACCTCACACGAGCCTCTGAGAGTGACCAGAAATGGCCTCATGAACAAAGTGACCCCGTCACAGCCAGAACGCGACTCAATTAGTCAAACGCCGAAGGAAAAGGAAGCATGCAGCATGGCGAAATAATAAATGTAGCGTACCGTGCGCCTGCGGCGCAAGATTGCAAGCTTGCAACCCACCCCAAAATGTACAATTTTAAGCGCAATTTTTTTGAAATGTTGCGTACCGTGGCTTCGCCAGGAACCTTTGGGTCCATGACCGCCGAGAAATCCACTTTTGCCGAGTGCGTGAAGTTCGGTGTGCTGCACAAAGGGGGAACATGGACCCTACTCCCCTTCATCAAGTCACAAACGCTGTTGCGCAAGTTCCCCGCCAAAGAAGTGTAATAACCAGGTCGCACATGCAGTGTCATTTTCGCGCGCAGCGCGAAAGTTTTTTTTTTTTTTGACCCCAAAAAGCTCAGACCGGGTCAGACCGGGTCAAACCGGGTCTTTTTTGAAAAATCCCAAATCTATCTCCATCTCTGTAAATGGTACGCGCAAAAAAAAAATATATACATAGCGAAAAAGGGGGAGGGGGAAAAGACTTTCTTATTCGCGACATATTTTATCCTAGAGACCCCCCTGGCGTAGCAAAGCTACTTAAACAAGTTTACAGTATGGGTGGTGATGAATATAACAGCAAAAAAAACCCAGACCTCAAAACACCCCAAGAAACTCCCCTTCAGCCCTGTTGCTGCTCTTTTCTTGTTTGCTTGCCACAGGCGCCCACCTCACACGCTGCCCATGCGGCTCTCGTGTGGGTGACAGATCCCGATGCCGAGTGTTGTTTTCCTTTCGTCACCTCTCTCAACGAGAACCACCACAAACATGCAACACAGAACAACACCTCTCCCCCACCCACCTCATCATCACCCCCGTGAGCAGTGGAGCAAAGAAGAAGAACCAATGATGGATGTGACCTTTGTGCTGGAAGAGTCAGGTGTGACTGCGACAGTGGAGGTGCCGTGCGAGGCGGACGTTGCAGCGGCAAAGGAGGTTGCGTGCACGGCGCTTGCTGTCTCGCCTGCGTCTGTCGAGATGCGCATCGGCACGCAGGTGCTGGAGGGGACGTGCCGTCTGCAGGACACTGCGTTTGATTCAGGGGTGCAGGTTGTGCTTGCCCGCCGCTTTGCCAACATCAAGTGTCCTGCTGAGTACAATGTCGAGAGGTCATCGGGGCACGTAGCGATGTCGCTGTCGCGTTGTGGAACACTCTGCATCTATATTCATGAGAAGAATGTTGTTGGCTTCGACACAGAAACCTTCGACACTGTCTTCTCATTTGAAGCGGACACGGAAGTGGTCGGTCCGCCTGCCATCTCGGAGTGCAAGACACGCTGCTACCTGCCGTGCATGGATTACCTTCTCGAAGTTGCGCTTCCTGGTGGGGAGGTGCTCCGCAAAGTCGATACTGAAGTCAGCTCGTTCACAGTGGTCGCGTGTGGCAGTGTTGTTGTCTCGAAGGGCAAAGACGGCGTCTCTGTGTATGACGAAGACCTGACGTTGCTCCGCTCTCTCTCTCACGAAAAGTGCAGAGATGCGGCAGTGTCGGACTGTGGTGGGTGGGTGATCACCTACTCCTACCGTGAGAAGAACGCATGTCTGTGGGATGTGAACACAGGTGAAGCTGTGGCATGTGTGCCTGCGGAGGGGTGGCAGTGTAGAGTGGCGCTTTCACGGTCTGCCTCTGTCTTTGCTGTGGGGGAGGAGAGCACTGTGCAGCTCTTTGATTGGAGTGGTGCGGCTCTTCGCAGTGTTGATGTGGATGGGGATATCTGGGGCATGCAGTTCACCCCGTGTGGGAAGTACCTTGTGGTAAAGAATCCACAGGCGCTGCACCAGTATGATGTGGCAACCATGTCCTGTGTGCGTGTGATACCTCAAACCTATGCTACGTCATTTGCGATATCGCCGTGTTCACGTATTCTTGTGGTCATGCAAACAAATGGCGTCATTGCGACAAAGCTTCTGTACCCATACAACAGTGAGTGATGTGTGACCAGGGGAGGGGAGGGAGGGTGGTGATCGATATACCCCAGGGTACCAGCAAAAAAACCCAAAACCCTCAAAACACCCAATAAACTCCCCTTTCAGCCCTGTTGCTGCTTTTCTCTTGTTTGCTTGCCACAGGCGCCCACCTCACACGCTGCCCATGCGGTGCTCTCGTGTGGGTGACAGATCGCGATGTTGAGTATCATTTTCCATTCGTCACCTCTCACAAGGAGAACCACCACAAACATGCAACACAGAACAACACCTCTCCCCCACCCACCTCATCACTCCCTCCGTTTGTGGTGGAGCAAACGTGCTGATTTGCACCTTCTCACGAAGCAACGCAACACAATGGATGTGACCTTTGTGCTGGAAGAGTCAGGCGTGACTGCGACAGTGGAGGTGCCGTGCGAGGCGAAGGTTGCAGCGGCAAAGGAGGTTGCGTGCACGGCGCTTGCTGTCTCGCCTGCGTCTGTCGAGATGCGCATCGGCACGCAGGTGCTGGAGGGGACGTGCCGTCTGCAGGACACTGCGTTTGATGCAGGGGTGCAGGTTGTGCTTGCACGCCGCTTTGCCGACATCAAGTGTCCTGCTGAGTACAATTTCGAGAGGTCATCGGGGCACGTAGCGATGTCGCTGTCGCGTTGTGGAACACTCTGCATCTATATTCATGAGAAGAATGTTGTTGGCTTCGACACAGAAACCTTCAACACTGTCTTCTCGTTTGAAGCGGACACGGAAGTGGTCGGTCCGCCTGCCATCTCTCAGTGCAAGACACGCTGCTACCTGCCGTGTGTGGAAGGCCTTCTCGAGGTTGCGCTTCCTGGTGGGGAGGTGCTCCGCAAAGTCGATACTGAAGGCAGCTCGTTCAAAGTGTTCGCGTGTGGCGGTGTTGTTGTCTCGAAGGGCAAAGACGGCGTCTCTGTGTATGACGAAGACCTGACGTTGCTCCGCTCTCTCTCGCACGAAGAGTGCAGAGATGCGGCAGTGTCGGACTGTGGTGGGTGGGTGATCACCTACTCCTACCGTGAGAAGAACGCACGTCTGTGGGATGTGAACACAGGTGAAGCTGTGGCATGTGTGCCTGCGGAGGGGTGGCAGTGTAGAGTGGCGCTTTCACGGTCTGCCTCTGTCTTTGCTGTGTGCTGCTCTGGTTACGTGCACCTCTATGATTGGAGTGGTGTGGCTCTTCGCAGTGTTGATGGCAGGATTGATGTGGTTAGTGACGTCGGCGGCATGCAATTCACCCCGTGTGGGAAGTACCTTGTGGTCAGAGTACAGAGTCATGCACAATTGTTAACTTCATGTGCAGAGTTGCAACAGTATGATGTGGCGACCATGTCCTGTGTACTTGTGATCCCGGATATCACAGGTCAGTCATTTGCGATATCACCATGTTCGCGTGTGGTTATGTTTGCGTTGTCCAACAGCACCGCCATTGTGACGAGACATCTGTACCCACAACGAGTGATGCGTCTTGCCCACCACACCTATCCAGTGATGGCAGATCTGCATCCACGAGCAAGACACCACAGACCACCCGTCGCAGCCGAACACCAAGGCCGCCGTCGTCGCCCTCCACACAGAGATGTGCGCCAGAACTTCTTCCCCAACCCAAAACAACGACCCCCAACCCCATCCCTTCTTTCCACGTGTCCACCCTCTCAGTTCCTTCAACTGTCCACCAAACAGAACATTAAAAAACATCACACCAACACAGCTCTTGAAACAATTATGGATGTGACCTTTGTGCTGGAAGAGTCAGGCGTGACTGCGACAGTGGAGGTGCCGTGCGAGGCGGACGTTGCAGCGGCAAAGGAGGTTGCGTGCACGGCGCTTGCTGTCTCGCCTGCGTCTGTCGAGATGCGCATCGGCACGCAGGTGCTGGAGGGGACGTGCCGTCTGCAGGACACTGCGTTTGATGCAGGGGTGCTGGTTGTGCTTGCCCGCCGCTTTGCTGACATCAAGTGTCCTGCTGAGTACACTGCAACGTATGTGAGAGACTCGTCACTGTCGCGTTGTGGAACACTCTGCGTCTATTGTAGCAGGAATGGGCACGTTGGCGGCTTCGACACAGAAACCTTCGATACTGTCTTCTCGTTTTATGTGGACAATGAAGTGTACGGTCGGCCTGCCATCTCGCAGTGCAAGACACGCTGCTACCTGGCGTGTGAGGATTGCCTTCTCGAGGTTGCGCTTCCGGGTGGGGAGGTGGTCCGCAAAGTCGCCCGCATCTCGTACTCAGTGTTCGCGTGTGGCAGTGTTGTTGTCTCGAAGGGCAAAGACGGCGTCTCTGTGTATGACGAAGACCTGACGTTGCTCCGCTTTCTCTCGCACGAAGAGTGCAGAGATGCGGCAGTGTCGGACTGTGGTGGGTGGGTGATCACCTACTCCTACCGTGAGAAGAATGTACGTCTGTGGGATGTGAACACAGGTGAAGCTGTGGCATGTGTGCCTGCGGAGGGGTGGCAGTGTAGAGTGGCGCTTTCACGGTCTGCCTCTGTCTTTGCTGTGGGGGAGGAGAGCACTGTGCAGCTCTTTGATTGGAGTGGTGCGGCTCTTCGCAGTGTTGATGTGGATGGGGATATCTGGGGCATGCAGTTCACCCCGTGTGGGAAGTACCTTGTGGTAAAGAATCCACAGGCGCTGCACCAGTATGATGTGGCAACCATGTCCTGTGTGCGTGTGGTCCCGCAAGCCTATGCTACGTCATTTGCGATATCGCCGTGTTCACGTATTCTTGTGGTCATGCAAACAAATGGCGTCATTGCGACAAAGCTTCTGTACCCATACAACAGTGAGTGATGTGTGACCAGGGGAGGGAGGGTGGTGATCGATATACCCCAGGGTACCAGCAAAAAAACCCAAAACCCTCAAAACACCCAAGAAACTCCCCTTTCAGCCCTGTTGCTGCTTTTCTCTTGTTTGCTTGCCACAAGTCGCCCACCTCACACGCTGCCCATGCGGTGCTCTCGTGTGGGTGACAGATCGCGATGCTGAGTATCATTTTCCATTCGTCACCTCTCACAACGAGAGCCACCACAAACATGCAACACAGAACAACACCTCTCCCCCACCCACCTCATCACTCCCTCCGTTTGTGGTGGAGCAACAGTGCTGATTTGCACCTTCTCACGAAGCAACACAACGCAATGGATGTGACCTTTGTGCTGGAAGAGTCAGGCGTGACTGCGACAGTGGAGGTGCCGTGCGAGGCGGACGTTGCAGCGGCAAAGGAGGTTGCGTGCACGGCGCTTGCTGTCTCGCCTGCGTCTGTCGAGATGCGCATCGGCACGCAGGTGCTGGAGGGGACGTGCCGTCTGCAGGACACTGCGTTTGATGCAAGGGTGCAGGTTGTGCTTGCCCGCCGCTTTGCCGACATCAAGTGTCCTGCTGAGTACACTGCAACCCATAGGGGACGCTTGTCACTGTCTCCTTGTGGAACGCTCTGCGTCTATTGTAACAGGGATGGACATGTTGGCTGCTTCGACACAGAAACCTTCAACACTGTCTTCTCGTTCGAAGTGGACACTAAAGTGGTCGGTCCGCCTGCCATCTCGGAGTGCAAGACACGCTGCTACCTGCCGTGTCATGACCACCTTCGTGAAGTTGCGCTTCCGGGTGGGGAGGTGCTCCGCAAAGTCGACGGCAACTCGTACTCAGTGTTCGCGTGTGGCGGTGTTGTTGTCTCTGAGGGCAGAGACGGCGTCTCTGTGTATGACGAAGACCTGATGTTGCTCCGCTCTCTCTCGCCTCAGCGGTGCAGGGACGTAGCAGTGTCGGACTGTGGTGGGTGGGTGATCACCTCCTCCTACCGTGAGAAGAACGCACGTCTGTGGGATGTGAACACAGGTGAAGCTGTGGCATGTGTGCCTGCGGAGGGGTGGTGTCTCGTGGCGCTCTCACGGTCTGCTTCTGTCTTTGCTGTGGGGGAGCAAAATACCGTGCAGCTCTTTGATTGGAGTGGTGCGGCTCTTCGCAGTGTTGATATACGTGGAGATGTCTTGGGCATGCAGTTCACCCCGTGTGGGAAGTACCTTGTGGTAAGGAATACACACCTGCTGTACCAGTTTGATGTGGCAACCATGTCCCGTGTGCATGTGATGCCACATAACTCAGATACGTTCTTTGCGATATCGCCGTGTTCACGTGTTGTTGTGGTTATGCAACCAGATGGCGTCATTGCGACAATGCATCTGTACCCCCACAACAGTGAGTGATGTGTGACCAGGGGAGGGGAGGGAGGGTGGTGATGATTTTCCCCCAGGGTACCAGCAAAACAACCCAAGACCCTCAAACTACCCCCAAGAAACTCCCTTTTCAGCCCTGTTGGTGGACAGCATCCAACCGTTGGGTTTGACTGACTTCGAGAACGACAAACTCAGGTGATCTCCTGCAATGATGCCTTATGAGACGATCTCAGGAGCCTCTGGTAGCTGCCACTGCTGGGATGAGGACTACACTGTGAATGCCTTGTGTTTTCAAACTTTTTATTGTGTCTCGGGGTCACCCCTGAGTGAGGTGTCCCTGTGTGAAACGCAAAGACATTTTATTGCGATGCATTCATTTTCTATCCTACGTAGGTTTGCACATCACTTTCAAGGTTTTCGTGTTTGAGAACGAAGAAGATGTCGTTCACCCCATTCATTTGTGTGCCCATTATTCCCTTTGCCTTCGTTTGTGTGGTTTGAGATTTTTATGTTGAGAGAAATGAGCAGGATGGGACGCCTGTGGTCATGATAAAAGCCGTGACGCCATTGCGCGACTCACAGACCAGAGGAAAGTGTTTTTTGACACAGCAACTTCGTGAGTCAGTTACCGGTCTGCGAATCAAATTGAAAACGGCGTGTTTGCGCTTCATATCGCAGAGGATAGAGAAACTGAAAAGTCGTGAAAATACAAAACTGATGCTGCCTCAGCAGGGCAAGAACCAAAGGAAGGTGGCCACGTTCAAAAGCAAAACACAGTGGAGCACATCCACACTAATACAACCAAGCTTTCAAAAACAAAAGACCTCTCCCCGACCTGTTTGTTATCTCTTGCACACCACACCTGCACTCCCTACCTCCCTTTTGATACCTGTCTACGCCCACAGAGAGACATCCCTTCCGTCCCATCACGCTGCCCATGCGGTGCTCTCGTGTGGGTGACAGATCGCGATGTTGTGTAGCATTCCATTGGTCACCTCTCACAACGAGAACCACCACCAACACGCAACACAGAACAACACCTCTCCCCCACCCACCTCGTCACTCCCTCCGTTTGTGGTGGAGCAACAGTGCTGATTTGCACCTTCTCACGAAGCAACGCAACACAATGGATGTGACCTTTGTGCTGGAAGAGTCAGGCGTGACTGCGACAGTGGAGGTGCCGTGCGAGGCGAAGGTTGCAGCGGCAAAGGAGGTTGCGTGCACGGCGCTTGCTGTCTCGCCTGCATCTGTCGAGATGCGCATCGGCACGCAGGTGCTGGAGGGGACGTGCCGTCTGCAGGACACTGCGTTTGATTCAGGAGTGCAGGTTGTGCTTGCCTGTCCTCGCTTTGCTGACATCAAGTGTCCTGCTGAGTACACTGCAATAGATGTGGAAAACTTGTCGCTGTCGCGTTGTGGAACGCTCTGCGTCTATGTTCATCATAAGAATGTTGTTGGCTTCGACACAGAAACCTTCGACACTGTCTTCTCATTCGAAGTGGTCACGGAAGTGTACGGTCCGCCTGCCATCTCGCAGTGCAAGACACGCTGCTACCTGCCATGTTGGGAACACGGACTTCTCGAAGTTGCGCTTCCGGGTGGGGAGGTGGTCCGCAAAGTCGATACTGAAGGCAGCTCGTTCAAAGTGTTCGCGTGTGGCAGTGTTGTTGTCTCGAAGGGCACAGTCGGCGTCTCTGTGTACGACGAAGACCTGACGTTGCTCCGCTCTCTCTCTCACGAAAGGTGCAGGAGTGTGGCAGTGTCGGACTGTGGTGGGTGGGTGATCACCTCCTCCAACAAGGAGAAGAACACACGTCTGTGGGATGTGAACACAGGTGAAGCTGTGGCATGTGTGCCTGCGGATAGGTGGTGTCTCGTGGCGCTTTCACGGTCTGCTTCTGTGTTTACTGAGGCGGGGAACAACACCGTGCAGCTCTTTGATTGGAGTGGTGCGGCTCTTCGCAGTGTTGATATACGTGGAGATGTCTTGGGCATGCAGTTCACCCCGTGTGGGAAGTACCTTGTGGTAAAGACTGCACACGTTCTGAACCAGTATGATGTGGCGACCACGTCCCGTGTGCATGTGATACCGCATAACTCAGATACGTCATTTGTGATATCGCCGTGTTCACGTCTTGTTGTGGTTATGCAACCAGATGGCGTCATTGTGACAAAGCATCTGTACCCACACAACAGTGAGTGATGTGTGACCAGGGGAGTGATGAATATAACCCAGGGTACCAGCAGAAAAACCTAAAACCCTCAAAACACCCCCAAGAAACTCCCCTTTCAGCCCTGTTGCTGCTTTTCTCTTGTATGCTTGACACAGGTCGCGCACCTCACACGCTGCCCATGCGGTGCTCTCGTGTGGGTGACAGATCGCGATGTTGAGTATCATTTTCCATTCGTCACCTCTCACAACGAGAACCACCACAAACACGCAACACAGAACAACACCTCTCCCCCACCCACCTCATCACTCCCTCCGTTTGTAGTGGAGCAAACGTGCTGATTTGCACCTTCTCACGAAGCAACGCAACACAATGGATGTGACCTTTGTGCTGGAAGAGTCAGGCGTGACTGCGACAGTGGAGGTGCCGTGCGAGGCGAAGGTTGCAGCGGCAAAGGAGGTTGCGTGCACGGCGCTTGCTGTCTCGCCTGCGTCTGTCGAGATGCGCATCGGCACGCAGGTGCTGGAGGGGACGTGCCGTCTGCAGGACACTGCGTTTGATGCAGGGGTGCAGGTTGTGCTTGCCCGCCGCTTTGCCGACATCAAGTGTCCTGCTGAGTACACTGCAACAAATGTGGGACACTTGTCACTGTCGCCTTGTGGAACGCTCTGCGTCTATAGTCCGCACGGAAGTGGATATGTTGGCGGCTTCGACACAGACACCTTCAACACTGTCTTCTCGTTTGAAGTGGACACGGAAGTGTACGGTTGGCCTGCCGTCTCGCAGTGCAAGACACGCTGCTACCTGGCGTGTCAGGACCACCTTCTCGAGGTTGCGCTTCCGGGTGGGGAGGTGGTCCGCAAAGTTGACGGCATCTCGAAGTCAGTGTTCGCGTGTGGTAGTGTTGTTGTCTCGAAGGGCAAAGACGGCGTCTCTGTGTATGACGAAGACCTGATGTTGCTCCGCTCTCTCTCACACGAAAGGTGTTGGGGAATGGCAGTGTCGGACTGTGGTGGGTGGGTGATCACCTCCTCCAACAAGGAGAAGAACATGCGTCTGTGGGATGTGAACACAGATGAAGCTGTGGCATGTGTGCCTGCGGGGTTCTGGTGTCCAGTGGCGCTTTCACGGTCTGCCTCTGTCTTTGCTGTGGGGGGGGAAAGCGCCGTTCAGCTCTTTGACTGGAGTGGTGCGGCTCTTCGCAGTGTTGCTATACGTGGGAATATCTGGGGCATGAAGTTCACCCCGTGTGGGAAGTACCTTGTGGTAAAGACTGCACACGTTCTGCACCAGTATGATGTGGCGACCATGTCCCGTGTGCATGTGATGACGCATGACTCAGATACGTCCTTTGTGATATCGCCGTGTTCACGTGTTGTTGTGGTTATGCAATCAGATGGCGTCATTGTGACAAAGCATCTGTACCCACACAACAGTGAGTGACGTGTGACCAGGGGAGGGGAACTGGGATGATAGGTCCATGTTTGTTTGGAGGTAATTTTTTTTGTGTTGGTGGAAGCGTACAACGAGCATACTCTCCCCCTTGTTTCGTTTTCCATTTTTTCCTGTGGGTGAAGATAGGTATTGACATAGTAGTGTTTTGGTGTTATCCTTTTGGGTGAAGATGTATATTGTAAATCTAAAGTCGGTCTGGGCAGTAGTGTCGACAGTCTATTTGTGGATGTTGCACATTTTTCTTTCGCAGCCACGGCCCACTACAGTTATGGTAAGAAACAGCGGTGTTTTACCCGGATAGCAGCGGGATAATAGCTATTTTTAAGTGTGGATTCGAGAGATGGCATTGCGCCAAAAAAGCGCGGACGAAAACGTGGATACTGAAGTACCGTGCAACTCCACACAGCAGATGCTGTGCGATAACGATTGTGACAATTTGTGCTCCAGGTGACAAAGTCCGAGAGGCTTCATCTGATAAACTTTTCATTCATTCTTTTCTTTCTCGACAACAATGGAAAAGATGTTCAGGTTCAGATGAATTCGTGTTTGTTGCTATCGTTTTTGTGTCGACACCCTCATGAGACCATTCAGACCCTCACTGTCCGTTCATATTATTCTCCCCAGTCTGTAATTTCTGATGGGGTATTTGAGGACTTTTTTATTCAGGAAAATTCACAAAAATTCATAACTAGGCGGGGGGGGAAAGAATGTGACACACCAGGTGCCCGATTTTTTGTGAATTTATGTGAATCGCTAGTGAAGGTTTTGTGAATGTTCCAGGTTCCAATTCACGTAAATTCACATAAATTCACAAACAGGAGCAACCAGGATGACCGGTGACTCACCTGACTGGACGATGACGATGTTGAGGTTGCGTCTCAATGCGAAGAGACGCAAGATAGTCTTTGCAGTGCCCTTGATGCTGTCAATCCACCGAGTGAGCGCACCGCCAGACTTGAGGATGCTTCTCATGTCGCGCCTTCCGGTAGGTGGGGTAGCACGGTGGAGGAGCGACACCCCGAGGCGTGGATGGCCGCTAGGCTGCAGTCATGTGCGAGGGTGTGCCACAGTGGGATCGGACTTCTGCCAGACCTTTGTTGACCTCCTGTGCCTGAACCCCGTATGCCGCGGACGAAGTGGCATCAACGCATCTACCACAACTGGTTGTGAGGGAAGTATACCTCAGGGAAATCCCAGTCGTCGGCCCCTTCGTCACACAGCCCCCATGCCCAGTCGTCGTCTCCTTCCACGATCTCATCATCCCAGAAAGCGACCTCCTCACCCTCCGCTTGGCGCAGTGGTGATTGCCAGGACAAAGCGGTGCCGAAGGTGTCCCATGGAGAGGGAAAAGAGTGGCTTCAGCGGGTTGTGGGGGGACATATACACGAACCTATATGCGCCTATACGCGGGGTAAAAATCAGGTAGGTTTTGTGAATTTTCCTGAAAAAAGACCCCAAATCACCCATGAGACAGTACACCCCGCTCCAAACAGCGGTCCCTATCCCCCGTTTCCTCTTTCCACGTGTCCACCCAAACAGAACATTAAATTGCATCACACCAACACAGCTCTTGAAACAATGATGGATGTGACCTTTGTGCTGGAAGAGTCAGGCGTGACTGCGACAGTGGAGGTGCTGTGCGAGTCGAACGTTGCAGCGGCAAAGGAGGTTGCGTGCACGGCGCTTGCTGTCTCGCCTGCGTCTGTCGAGATGCGCATCGGCACGCAGGTGCTGGAGGGGACGTGCCGTCTGCAGGACACTGCGTTTGGTGCAGGGGTGCAGGTTGTGCTTGCCCGCCGCTTTGCTGACATCAAGTGTCCTGCTGAGTACAGTTGGCGGCAGCAAGCAGACTACTTGTCGCTGTCGCGTTGTGGAACGCTCTGCGTCTACAGTCCCGAGGTCTGCGTATTGATGGGCGAATGTACTGGGCACGTTGGTGGCTTCGACACAGAAACCTTCGACACTGCCTTCTCGTTCAAAGTGCACACTGATGAGCTCGGTCCACCTGCCATCTCGCAGTGCAAGACACGCTGCTACCTGCCGTGCAAGAAGGAAGGCCTTCTCAAGGTTGCGCTTCCGGGTGGGGAGGTGGTCCGCAAAGTTGACGGCAACTCGTCGTCAGTGTTCGCGTGTGGCGGTGTTGTTGTCTCGCAGGGACACAACGTCGTCTCTGTGTATGACGAAGACCTGACGTTGCTCCGCTCTCTCTCGCACAAATGGTGTCATGACATGGCAATGTCGGACTGTGGTGGGTGGGTGATCACCTCCTCCAGGAAGGAGAAGAACATATGCCTGTGGGATGTGAACACAGGTGAAGTTGTGGCATGTGTGCCTGCGGATGGGTGGCGGTACGTGGCGCTTTCACGGTCTGCCTCTGTCTTTGCTGTGGGGGAGCAAAACACCGTGCAGCTCTATGATTGGAGTGGTGCGGCTCTTCGCAGTGTTGATGTGGGTGGGAAAGTCGAGTGTATGCAGTTCACCCCGTGTGGGAAGTACCTTGTGGTGAGGAGCTTTGATGTAGAATGTGGCGATGACGAAGATACACACCTGCACCAGTATGATGTGGCGACCATGTCCTGTGTGCATGTGATACCGCACCGATCAGGTGGGTCCTTTGCGATATCGCCGTGTTCACGTGTTGTTGTTACTATGCAATCAGATCGCGTCATTGTGACAAGGCATCTGTACCCACACAACAGTGAGTGATGTGTGACCAGGGGAAGGGAGGGAGGGTGGTGATGAATATAACCCAGGGTACCAGCAAAACAACCCAAGACCCTCAAAACACCCCCAAGAAACCCCCCTTTTAGCTTTCCCCCCGAATGCGAAGAAGAATGCAAAGAAAACTCTTCGCACGCCATCTCTGTCTAGGGGGATCAGCCGCGGGTCCACCCACAGTGTTCTGGTCACGCACCAAAAGGTACACTGCCAGGGCAAGGCATTGTATCTCGAGTCACTTCTTTTTGCACTTTCTCTTCTTTTCGCCTGAGCTGGATTATTCCACACCACAATCTTTGGAAAACGACAACGACTGCGTGTTTGTCGCAGGGTATCTTCAAATTGCTTGCTTTGTCAGAGTTTGTTGAAACACGTATTTAACCCACCAACCTTCTTATTTGTCGTTGCGAAGTGACACCACCAACCATCACATCAAACACAACAGAGCCCTTAACAATATGATGGATGTGACCTTTGTGCTGGAAGAGTCAGGCGTGACTGCGACAGTGGAGGTGCCGTGCGAGGCGGACGTTGCAGCGGCAAAGGAGGTTGCGTGCACGGCGCTTGCTGTGTCGCCTGCGTCTGTCGAGATGCGCATCGGCACGCAGGTGTTGGAGGGGACGTGCCGTCTGCAGGACACTGCGTTTGGTGCAGGGGTGCAGGTTGTGCTTGCCCGCCCTCGCTTGGCCGACATCAAGTGTCCTGCTGAGTACAATTTCGAGAGGTCATCGGGGCACGCAGCGATGTCGCTGTCGCGTTGTGGAACACTCTGCGTCTATATTCATGAGAAGAATGTTGTTGGCTTCGACACAGAAACCTTCAACACTGTCTTCTCGTTTGAAGCGGACACGGAAGTGGTCGGTCCGCCTGCCATCTCTCAGTGCAAGACACGCTGCTACCTGCCGTGTTTGGGTTACCTTGCCGAGGTTGCGCTTCCTGGTGGGGAGGTGGTCCGCAAAGTCGAAACTGAAGGCAGCTCGTTCAAAGTGTTTGCGTGTGGCAGTGTTGTTGTCTCCGAAGGTGAAGACGGCGTCTCTGTGTATGACGAAGACCTGACGTTGCTCCGCTCTCTCTCGCACGAAAGGTGCAGGGAGGTGGCAGTGTCTGACTGTGGTGGGTGGGTGATCACCTCCTCCAGCAGGGAGAAGAACGTTCGTCTGTCGGATGTGAACACAGGTGAAGTTGTGGTATGTGTGCCTGCGGAGTGGTGGCGGTGTAGAGTGGCGCTTTCACGGTCTGCCTCTGTCTTTGCTGTGGGGGAGGAGAGCACCGTTCAGCTCTATGACTGGAGTGGTGCGGCTCTTCGCAGTGTTGATATACGTGGAGATGTCTGGGGCATGCAGTTCACCCCGTGTGGGAAGTACCTTGTGGTAAGGAATCCACAGGCGCTGCACCAGTATGATGTGGCAACCATGTCCTGTGTGCGTGTGGTCCCGCAAGCCTATGCTACGTCATTTGTGATATCGCCGTGTTCACGTATTCTTGTGGTTATGGAATCAGATGGCGTCATTGTGACAAGACATCTGTACCCACACAACAGTGAGTGATGTGTGACCAGGGGAGGGGAGGGAGGGTGGTGATCGATATACCCCAGGGTCCAAGCAAAAAAACCCAAGATCCTCAAAACACCCAATAAACTCCCCTTTCAGCCCTGTTGCTGCTTTTCTCTTGTATGCTTGACACAGGTCGCCCACTTCACACGCTGCCCATGCGGTGCTCTCGTGTGGGTGACAGATCGCGATGCTGAGTATCATTTTCCATTCGTCACCTCTCACAACGAGAATCACCACCAACATGCAACACAGAACAACACCTCTCCCCCACCCACCTCATCATCACCCCCGTGAGCAGTGGAGCAAAGAAGAAGAACCAATGATGGATGTGACCTTTGTGCTGGAAGAGTCAGGCGTGACTGCGACAGTGGAGGTGCCGTGCGAGGCGAAGGTTGCAGCGGCAAAGGAGGTTGCGTGCACGGCGCTTGCTGTCTCGCCTGCGTCTGTCGAGATGCGCATCGGCACGCAGGTGCTGGAGGGGACGTGCCGTCTGCAGGACACTGCGTTTGATGCAGGGGTGCAGGTTGTGCTTGCCTGTCCTCGCTTGGCCGACGTCAAGTGTCCTGCTGAACACAGGTCAGAGGTGAGCGCGATGTCGTTGATGCTATCGCGTTGTGGAACACTCTGCGTGTATAGTAACAAGAGTGGGCATGTTGGCGGCTTCGACACAGAAAACTTCGAAACTGCCTTCGAATTTACAATTGGCCGTTGTGAGTACTGTCCGCCTGCCATCTCGCAGTGCAAGACACGCTGCTACCTGGCGTGTGCGGATCACCTTCTCGAGGTTGCGCTTCCGGGTGGGGAGGTGCTCCGCAAAGTCGAAATCACCTCGCACGCAGTGTTCGCGTGTGGTAGTGTTGTTGTCTCCCAAGGCAACGACGGCCTCTCTGTGTATGACGAAGACCTGACGTTGCTCCGCTCTCTCTCGCATGAAGGGTGCCTGTATGCGGCAGTGTCGGACTGTGGTGGGTGGGTGATCACCTCCTCCTACAGTGAGAACAACACACGTCTGTGGGATGCGAACACAGGTGAAGCTGTGGCATGTGTGACTGTTGAGGGGTGGTGTCTCGTGGCGCTTTCACGGTCTGCCTCTGTCTTTGCTGTGGAGGGACGTGGCAACATGCAGCTCTTTGATTGGAGTGGTGCGGCTCTTCGCAGTGTTGATGCGGGTGGGTGTGTCGAGTGCATGCAGTTCACCCCATGTGGGAAGTACCTTGTGGTGGGCGTGGGAGTTGCGGAAGATGAACGTTACGACGATGAGGATGCTGGCAATCTAAAGCTGCACCAGTATGATGTGGCGACGATGGCCTGTGTACTTGTGATCCAGGGCGTCAACAGTGCGTCATTTGCGATATCCCCGTGTTCGAGTGTGGTCATGTTTTCGTTGTCCGGCAGCACCAACATTGTGACGAGACATCTGTACCCCCACAACAAGTGATGTTCATGATTTGGCACCACGTGGATTGGCAAATGGTGTGGCAGCGAACGGGAGTACCTGAAGCTCACAACTCTGCTGCCTTCATTGCCTCAAGTCACTTTCTTTTCGTTGTTTACCTAGCCTGTTCAAGAAAGCCATATCTGGGGGTTGGGCAGGGTAGCCTCCTTAGAAAAAACATCAAAGTTCTGGATTTATGTTCTCATTTCCCCCCTTTTTTTGGTGGGGTTTCGGGTTTTACGAACTCACCCTCACTGTAGTGGGTTCATTTTTTTTTTTTTGGAAAAATGGACAAGTTCTTGATTGTTTCAAATTATGGTCATCATGTACCGTTTTTCCACCCACCTATCCGAACCGAACACAGCCCATTTGTTAATTCCGCCCAATTTCACTCAACCCAATCACACATACCACCAGCACAGCTCAGATTTTTTTTGAGGAAGGCTTGCCACGGGGTGACCTGTTTTGCTTGCTCACACGGGAGGGGTAAGGGTCCAGCCTCTGAGCTGGAGTCAAACTGGAGACGCAACTAGAGGGTGTAACGATACCCGCTTTTCGGGTGTGTCACCCCCCGAAACGCGGGTGGCTACATGAAAAAGAAGTGGCACACATTTTTTCCACTTGGTAACCCGGGGGAGGGACTGCATGCCTTCGTCTCACCTTTGTCGAGGCTTCTTATCTACAACCGACCAAGACCACAGCAAAGCTCACACAAGTTTGATTGTGATGTGGCGGGATTCTTTGTTCTCTGACACTGTGCCAACAGTGGAGTGTAACGTAGCATGTAGACTGTTCAGTGGTGGTGAATCTCTTCGTCCTCGCAGGTCTGATGGTCGATCGTCTCTGACGAGGTGGTGGCATGCTAACATCCCACCGCTTCACCTTCGCCATATTGCGCGTGTCGTACAAATAGGAAAGCTGGGCGTGTTGGTTGTCCCAAGCTGTTCTCTTCTGTGTGGCTCACAGTGAGTACCGCCACAAACAGAACAACACCTCCCCCCCCCACCCACCTCATCATCACCCCCGTGAGCAGTGAAGCAAAAAAGAAGAAACAATGATGGATGTGACCTTTGTGCTGGAAGAGTCAGGCGTGACTGCGACAGTGGAGGTGCCGTGCGAGGCGGACGTTGCAGCGGCAAAGGAGGTTGCGTGCACGGCGCTTGCTGTCTCGCCTGCGTCTGTCGAGATGCGCATCGGCACGCAGGTGCTGGAGGGGACGTGCCGTCTGCAGGACACTGCGTTTGGTGCAGGGGTGCAGGTTGTGCTCGCCCGCCGCTTTGCCGACATCAAGTGTCCTGCTGTGTATGGTGAGAATGCAAAAGACTTGTCGCTGTCTCGTTGTGGAACACTCTGTGTCCATCTTAGAAATAGTCCGCACGGAAGTGGATATGTTGGCGGCTTCGACACAGAAACCTTCGATACTGTCTTCTCGTTTGAGGTGGACAATGATGTGTACGGTCGGCCTGCCATCTCGCAGTGCAAGGCACGCTGCTACTTGGCGTGTGGGGATCACCTTCTCGAGGTTGCACTTCCGGGTGGGGAGGTGCTCCGCAAAGTCCACATCATCTCGAAGTCAGTGTTCGCGTGTGGTGGTGTTGTTGTCTCGAAGGGAAAAGACGGCGTCTCTGTGTATGACGAAGACCTGACGTTGCTCCGCACTCTCTCACACAAGGGGTGCGACGAGTGGTGTGGGAACTTGGCAATGTCGGACTGTGGTGGGTGGGTGATCACCAGATCCGAAATGGAGGGCAACATACGTCTGTGGGATGTGAACACAGGTGAAGCTGTGGCATGTGTGCCTGTATCCAGCCGTACTGTCGCGCTTTCACGGTCTGCCTCTGTCTTTGCTGTGGAGATGGGAAACAACGTACAGCTCTATGATCGGGATGGCGTGGCTCTTCGCAGTGTTGCTGTGGATTGGGGTTGGGGCAACGAGTGCATGCAGTTCACCCCGTGTGGGAAGTACCTTGTGGTGGCGGTAGAGGTTGCGGATTCTAGAGATGAAGGCAGTGAAGATTCTGACTATTACGATTCCAATTTCTTCCTGCACCAGTATGATGTGGCAACCATGTCCTGTGTGCGTGTGATACCGCAAACCTATATTTTGTCATTTGTGATATCGCCGTGTTCGCGCGTTGTTATGGTGCAACCAGCTGGCGGCATTGTGACACAACATTTGTACCCACACAACAGTGAGTGATGTGTGACCAAGGGAGGGGAGGGAGGGTGGTGATCAATATACCCCAGGGTACCAGCAAAACAGCCCAAGACCCTCAAAACACCCCCAAGAAACTCCCCTTTCAGCCCTGTTGCTTTTCTCTTGTTTGCCTGCCACAGGTCGCCCACCTCACACGCTGCCCATGCGGTGCTCTCGTGTGGGTGACAGATCGCGATGCTGAGTATCATTTTCCATTCATCACCTCTCACAACGAGAACCACCACAGACCCACACACAACCCACACCTCATCTCCTCACAGAGGGACAACAAGAAGAAGACAAAACAATGGATGTGACCTTTGTGCTGGAAGAGTCAGGCGTGACTGCGACAGTGGAGGTGCCGTGCGAGGCGAACGTTGCAGCGGCAAAGGAGGTTGCGTGCACGGCGCTTGCTGTCTCGCCTGCGTCTGTCGAGATGCGCATCGGCACGCAGGTGCTGGAGGGGACGTGCCGTCTGCAGGACACTGCGTTTTGTGCAGGGGTGCAGGTTGTGCTTGCCCGCCCTCGCTTGGCCGACATCAAGTGTCCTGCTGAGTACACTGCAACTCATGTGGGAACCCTGTCGCTGTCGCGTTGTGGAACACTCTGCGTCTATAGTCCGCACGGAAGTGGATATGTTGGCGGCTTCGACACAGAAACCTTCGATACTGTCTTCTCGTTTGAAGTGGACAGTGATGTGCACGGTCGGCCTGCGATCTCGCAGTGCAAGACACGCTGCTACCTGGCGTGTGGGGATTACCTTCTCGAGGTTGCGCTTCCGGGTGGGGAGGTGCTCCGCAAAGTCGACGGCCTCTCGAAGTCAGTGTTCGCGTGTGGCGGTGTTGTTGTCTCGAAGGGAAAAGACGGCGTCTCTGTGTATGACGAAGACCTGACGTTGCTCCGCTCTCTCTCGCACGAAAGGTGTTGGGGAATGGCAGTGTCGGACTGTGGTGGGTGGGTGATCACTAAATCAGACATGGAGGGCAACATACGTCTGTGGGATGTGAACACAGGTGAAGCTGTGGGATGTGTGCCGACGGACGCGTGGCGTGCAGTGGCGCTCTCACGGTCTGCCTCTGTCTTTGCTGTGGAGAAGGGAAACAACGTACAGCTCTATGATCGGGATGGCGTGGCTCTTCGCAGTGTTGCTGTGGATGGGGATGGGCGTGTCGAGTGCATGCAGTTCACCCCGTGTGGGAAGTACCTTGTGGTCAGGGTAGAGGTTGCGGAATCTAGAGATGAAGGCAGTGAAGATTCTGACGGTGGGTGTTACGATTACACTTTCTTCCTGCACCAGTATGATGTGGCAACCATGTCCTGTGTGCGTGTGATACCGCAAACCTATAATAAATCCTTTGCGATATCGCCGTGTTCGCGCGTTGTTGTGGTTATGCAACCGGATGGCGTCATTGTGACACAACATTTGTACCCACACAACAGTGAGTGATGTGTGACCAGGGGAGGGAGGGTGGTGCTGAATATCCCCCCTGCAAAAAAACCCAAGACCCTCAAAACACCCCAAGAACCTCCCCTTTCAGCCCTGTTGCTGCTTTTCTTTTGTTTGCCTGCCACAGGTCGCCCACCTCACACGATGCCCATGAGGCGCTCGCGTCAATCCCGTCCCCAGCAGGGGTCTTGCTGGATGGGCGACACTCAGAAACTTTGACGTTGTGCGAAGCCTTCATGACTCATGGTGCAAACGTGTTGGCCCCGATGGTGACGAAGATGCGCAGTGGTGCAGAACACTCATTCATGTGTCGGTTTTTTTCTTCAATTTTTAGCGATGTTGTTGTGTAGCCTTTCCTCTTCTTGGCAAGCTGTTTCCCCCCTTTCCTGCTTTCCTGCTTTCCTGCGACGCATCCTCAATGCGCTGTGCTTGTGTGCACAGCAGTGTACATCCCTTGCAAGCTTTCTCAGAAGATGACCACCAGCCGTTGTGCGATGTCCCGCTCTGAGGTAGTGCACAACTGCTGTTCATACACGACACACAGGCCTTTCCACCCCACACCAAGATGTTTACCTTCGGTTGCTGTCTGACGTCTCGTGAGGACCAGAGTAAAGTGGACAGAGATACACTCCTCTCCATCAAGGACAACGTTATCACCCAGACGGACTGGCATTACAGATCAACCACCATCTCCAACACCTTCCACGAGGAGCCTCTTGGCACGGATGGGTGCACAGCCGCTCTTGGTGAGGCGCTTTCGTTGCCTCTGCGCACCACAGAGGGCACAGCAGGCACATGCTTCGTCTCATACGACCCAGCAAAGTGCTTTGAGCCCAGAGGCACACTGGAGGTTGCCAAGCGTGTCATGGAGGCGGGCTTTGCAAAGAACGTCAGGTTTTCGATGGCGGCGTTCCTACTCGAAGACAGCAGTGCAGTAGACGTGTTCTCCAATAAGCCTATGGAGCTGCCGAAGGTGGTCAACGGTGCGCTTGAAGGCGCCACTACGAAGGAGGTGGCAACGTGGGCCGCAGCAGCGAGGTTGATTGACGATGTGCACAAGATGCCAAGGAGCGAAGACACATCGACGTGCATTCACTTTATGAAGGGAAACGACCGTGCGTCTTCCTTCTATGTTGTGGCCATACCGACTGGAAAGAAGGACTTTGCGCATGGTTTTGCGGATGCTGCGTTTGCGACCTGTATCACAATGGCTGCGAAGAGGAAGTCGGCGATTCCCTTTGAAAGGTCGCTTCTGACACAGATGCTGGCGGAGGTGTTTGTCAGCGGCAGCACTGCGATGTGCACGTTCCTGTCGCCCTCCAGAGACAAGGCGGACCCCGTCCTCGGTTATGCTTGCGACTGCGGGGCCATGGCACCCATATACCCATGCTTAATAAACGTGTCTGAAGACGGCAAGGAAGATTCCAAGGTGCGTATCTTCCTGGATAGTGATAGCGCGGAGATGATTGGAGTTGTACGCAGCAAGGTTGCTGTGAAGTGTGGACTGCCGGAGGGACGAGTCCGGTTGGAACATAGCCGAACGGGTGAATGCCTGACCGATTCCAACATGTTGGCCCCTGTTGCCACGGCACGCGCTGGAAGTGCCGCATTGAGCGTTCAAATACGTGTGCTGCCGGTGCTGCAGCAGGGGTGGTGGGTTGAGGTGTTGGAGGATGCGGGGGAGGGCCCATCTGTCCGTGCCGCACAGATCACGGATGTGGACGGTGGCTACGTGGTGTCGGTCGAGAAGGCGTCGCATGGCTTCAAACCAGAGGAGCTGTGCATAGCACCGATCAACACACACAAGGCAAGACCGGATCTGCCCTTCTCCTTCCATCGCAGCGACGGCCAGACAGGCCTGGGGCTCGAGCAGTACCTCACAGAGAACGGGCACGTGGCAGCACCGATCGGCTGCTTCGTGTCGGACACTGCAGAGGACTTCTTCCCGACACCCACGCCGTAGTGCGGGAGCGACGGTGCTGAGATGTGTGCTGCCTTCGCATGCGGGTTTGGCATTCGGTGTGTGGGTGCGCTGCTGCTCCACACGGCAGAGTTCTTCTGTGTCCACTGTCGCAGCTGTGTGGTGCCACCTTGCTTCCGCATCGGTTGCGCACTGATGTGGCTGCCATCAAGCAACCCTCACGACGAACGATACATGTCATGACATGACAAGTACATGTTATAAGCACAATATCAAACACAAAACGTTATCACACAACTGCTTGCCAAGTGTCGTCGTGCTCTGGGTTCCGGTAGGGGAGCAGGTTGCTATTAATCCTGTTCTAAAATTGATTTTTCATTTGCATAATGTTGTACTTTCCACGCCCCCAAAACAAGTATCGAAAAAACACATTTTGTTTTTGACAACCCGCACTCGACTGTGCTCTTTTTTTGTTTCAGCTGCTGCCGATTACTATTGCGGCATCTTCATGAATGTGGCGAAGATTCTGATGATGACGAAGGTGACGATGATTACACTACACCCCTGCACCAGTACGATGTGGCGACCATGTCCCGTGTGGGTATAATGCCGCTCGCCCATTATGGGTCCTTTGCGATATCACCGTGTTCACGTGTCGTTGTGTTCGGGTATGAAGCAACAGGCGGCATTGCAACGAGACAGCTGTACCCACACAACAGTGTGAACAAGATAAAACAATAAGCTCGCGTTTCTTTTATCGAACAGATTTTATTCTCCGCCCCGTACCCAAAACGTAAACACCACTTTGAATCAGAAAAAATATTTTCCTCTCCTTTTTTCTTCCACACGCGCTGGTTTTTGTATTTCGCTAATTTTTATCAAAAAGCTTTCTTTATATGATACAACTGCGGACGTATGGCGTACGATGGCGTCTGCAGCAGCGCTGTGCGAAGACGGCTTTGACATGAGCTATGAGGGAAGGTGATGCCCGAAGGTGCGGACTCACGCGGTTGAGTACTGGTGACACAACCGTCCTGGCCTAGACGCTGAACCTGCAGGAGCGATCCCGTGCACAGGCTGCGATCTGTGTGTCCACCACGACGCTTCGGGTTGGCGACAAACGACGCTGGGAGGCCATCTGCGGAAGAAGCAGAACGACGTGCCTCCACAATCTTGTGTCACTCACACGCACGTTGGACGGCAGGTACCAGCAGAGCGTTTGAGCAGGACACCGTAGCACCCGCCGACAGCAACGACCGCGCAAGAGTGGGCAGTGGTTGCCAGTGGTGTAGCGGGAGTTTTCGTACACTCCGGTGACGGGAACGAAGGACGTATGCTGCAGGTGCTCGGCGCCAGCTTCCAGACGTGGAGGTTGTGTCGGACGGAACCTACACGACACTAGTGCCCGTTGCTTGCGTAGTTTTCCCTGCAATGTGACGACGACGAGCCCACTGAGCCTGTATGACGTTTACGGATGTACCTGGGATCCGGATCGGCTTCCCTGCTGAGGAGGCGTTGTTTTTTATGGGACGCTGTTCACGCTCCGTTGCGATGACGCGGAACATGGAGCTGCAGGATTGCGGTGTGTGGGCGATTGAGCGCACGTGGAAGAACCAGAGGTACTACATCCTAGTCTGCATGGCTGTGGAGGTGACGTTGATGTGTAGCGCCGCCCTGAAGGAATAGAGGGTGATCCGTATCACCAGTATTGTCCCCATCCGCAAGGCTGCCCCACCTTCAAGATCGCGCAGAAGACCGATTGGCTCGCCTTCTGATCGATGCGAGGGAATACGACATAGGGGTACCATGCTCAGATGCCACCCCCTATACGACAAGAGTCTAAACCGGTTCTCCCTCACACCACAACTGCACGACATCGAGCGCTCACCCACAACCTTCTCTGTTGCGTAGATTCTCTAGGGGATGTCGGGGCCGCGATGCCTTAGTATGCCTGTGCGAAGTGATCCATCAGTCTCCGCACAGGAAAAGGCAGTGAAGATCCTTTGTGGTACGTGACTCCGCCGTGGAGTTGTCGTGGGAAGCCACCAGGCCGTAATCTCGCGGGGCAACAGAGTCAGCTGCAGCCATGGCGATGAGGGCAGTGAACAGCTCCTCAATGCGAATTGACGGGTACGCGCGTCGGCAGGAGAGTTTCCTACGAATCTGAAGAACTTTTCGACGAATACCCACCGCGAGAACATTGCCTTTGTTGGGACAGTGAACCCGTCGAAGAAGGACTCCTCGCTTGAGGGGGTTGCGGACATGGCGGCCGGGGAGAAGACAAACTCGGGTGCTGCAGCGGCCCTCGGGTTTGACGTGACGCCGATGCCGCCGTCGCCGATCACCACGTGGTGCCGTGGAAGCATCTGGCGGAGGGGCAGCGCGACATGTTCGTGATGCGTCTGATCTAGCAGTCGCGCAACCTTCCGCCCGAACCAGATTGTGGCGCTGTCGAAGCTGCTGCTGGATGCGCACAAGTTTGCGCAGATCAAGATGCAGGAGAAGCGTTCGACGGTGTCGCAGCGTCCAGTTCACACGCGTTTTCACCTTTCATTGTCGTAGGGCCCAACAAGACAAAGGAGGCACCGTCGCTGGCGCTCGACCAGATATGGCAGACAGGCGCCTCCATCAACACACATCGAGGCCCTCACCTCCGCACGACGAAAGTCCTTTAGTAGGAGTAGCGTCGAATAGGGTCATAGTCCTGTCCCAGTCTACGGCTGTAGCGCAGTGGCAGCTAATCTGATGAGAGAGGCAGCAATCAGAGCGAATCCGGCGATCGGCATGCGCATGACCAAGTGTGTCCATCCGTAACACCCGATGTGGTGGTGCCACCGCTCTGCATGACGTGAGGACCCGGGGGAACGGCGACACGAGCAGCTTACGCCTCCAGTTCTCGTCTGGCACACGGTCTTCGCCGTCATGTCCAGCTGAATGCCAATGAACACAAGCAGCTGATCACTGCGTGCACGTGTACTTGTGTTTTTTAATCCTCTTGTTTCTTCATCCAAAGGTCACATCATGAGCAGTGCGGCTCGGAAGGTGGCCAAGCTGCGAGGGGACCCAGCCGAGCTGCTGTACACCCTCCCCTAGTACATGTTCCCCGTCGTCCGCTACTGGAAGCAACGCGGAGTGGCGTTCAGTATGTCAGACGTTCACAGCCTGGGACGGGAAACCTCTCTGTACTTCCCGGAGGTTCGCGACCACTCCTGGAAGCGAGGGGCCCTGCAGCACTTGGCGTTGATGGGTGCGGCGTGGGGGACATGCTGGTTGTGTAACGCCACAAGGAGGTCGACACCCTCCGTACCTCTGGATAGTAATCGGGAGTCAGGAGCTACGCGTGGTCCCTGGAGTCGCACCCCTTGGTTGAGGTGGGATTCACGATATCACGGCGGATGTGGCAACACGTTGTGCGCTTACTGCCCAGGAGACTGACGCGACGTGGCAGGGTTGCGACCTTCGGATCTTGCTTTGTGGAGAACTTCCCGGATGGACACCTCATGCACCTCGGCTTGAGCACCACTGTGAGTGCCGTCCTCCGCAAACACAAGCGAGAGCTGGGTGTCAGGTCTCCTCCTCCCACCTACAGGGGTGGACCCGCTGGTGGTTAGGTTGTTGTCAGGCATCAGGTCTTCGGAGAAGGTCTTGGTCGGGACGAAGGATGCGTCCAATAGTAGAAGAGTTCAAGAATGTAGGTTATATTATTTGTGCCTCTATGTACGGCACTCTGGGTTTGTACGGCACTCTGGGTTTGGTGTGAACGCCCAGGTGTCAGCTCAGGTTATCGTTTCTTGTTATTTCTGTGTAAAAGAAAACCGACGCTGGAGTCTTTTATTGTAAACTGGTCGCGATAGTTTTCGCGAACTTTCCTGCAGTCAACGCAGGGAAAGAACAATCAACGATGTGATACAGGATATGGGTGGTTCAGTGATTCCGCAGAACCTACACCATTGATGTGTCTCAACCAAAACCAAATCAATTAAAAAAGAGAGAGTTTTTGACGTAAGGAAAGAAAACTGTTTTTTCTCTTTAATGTTATCGGCGGCTCGTCCACCCCTTCCCTACTGCGGCAACGCTGTGGTCCCTTGTGCGGCAGGGATGGGTTGAAAAGGGGAGGGGGGGAGTTGTTTCTATTCCCTTGTTTCGAGTGCGAAACGTTTCTCCATGTATTGCACGGGAAACAATATGACAAACAGGTGCAGGGTGGTTCCGTGCTTATCATAGAACCTGGCACCTTGTGTGTCTCCCAAAAACCAAAAAAGCGTTGTGTGTGTAGTTTTGAAGGAAGGAAAAATAAAATGAACAAGATAAAACAATAAGCTCGCGTTTCTTTTATCGAACAGATTTTATTCTCCGCCCCGTACCCAAAACGTAAACACCACTTTGAATCAGAAAAAATATTTTCCTCTCCTTTTTTCTTCCACACGCGCTGGTTTTTGTATTTCGCTAATTTTTATCAAAAAGCTTTCCCTCCCCCCGCTCCCTGTTTTCTTCTTCTAAAAATAGTGCCTCATTGGCTAACCTGCTTGATCAGCTTGCTCTGTTACATGAATACGGATGAGCTAATACTGGGTAACCCTGCTTGAGCAGAGTTCTTGATGATCCCGGGTAACTCCAGGGTTAGAGTTCTTGTGGCTTCTCGCATGGGTTGGTTCTGCTTGCGTAGAGATCTTGTTGATCCCCGGTGATAAAGAGACTGAGTGCCGTATGGGCTCGTCTTTCCAGGGTTAGAGGTTTCGATGACACTTGTAGGCTTGTTGATCCCGGGTGATAAGAGATGAGCGCCAGTTGGGCTTGTCTCTCCAGGGGTAGAGCTCTGTGGTCTCATGCATTACTGTTGTATCTATGCTCGGATGTTTTTCGTGTCTGCTTGCACTGTTTTTTCTGTCCTGTTACAAGAACACTGATGAGTTTATATGGCCCTGCCTGAGCAGAGTTCTTGATGATCCCGGGTGATAAGACTGAGGGCCGGATGGGCTCGTCTTTCATGGGTTAGAGTTCTTGCTCGGGGGATTTTTCGCTCTCTCTGTGGTGTTTGTGTTCTGTTATGTTACTTGTACACTGTTTTGTTTCTTCCTGTGGCACAAAAGCGGATGAGCTAATGCTGAGTAACCCTGCTTGAGCAGAGTTCTTGATGATCCCGGGTGACTCCAGGGTTAGAGTTCTTGTGGCTTCTCGCATGGGTTGGTTCTGCTTGCGTAGAGATCTTGTTGATCCCGGGTGATAAAGAGACTGAGTGCCGTATGGGCTCGTCTTTCCAGGGTTAGAGGTTTCGATGACACTTGTAGGCTTGTTGATCCCGGGTGATAGGAGATGTGCGCCAGTTGGGCTTGTCTCTCCAGGGGTAGAGCTCTGTGGTCTCATGAATTACCGTTGTATTTATGCTCGGATGTTTTTTGTGTCTGTTTGCTCTGTCTTCCTTTCCTGTTACATGAATGCGGATGAGTGTACACTTGGTGGTCCTGCTGGAGAAAAGTCCTTGGTTGAGCCCTAGTGTGAGACTGAGTGCCGAGGGGGCTAGTCTCTCATGGGTGATGAGTTCTTGGGATCTCTTGTGTGGATCGAGTATTTGATGTTCGGATATGTGTCATGTTTTACGTTTTCTCTATGTGCTGTTTGCACTTTGTTTGTTTCTTTTGCGCCGCGAACACTGATGAGTTTTATACTTGGTAACCCTGCGTGAGTACAGTTCTTGGATGAGCCTGGTGAGAGATTAAGTTCTTGGTTGAGCCAGGTGACGAGTTCTTGTGACGTCTCGTATGGGGGTCCTGCTTGAGTGAAGTTCTTGGTTGAGCTAGGGTAGAGATTAAGTTTCTTGTTGGAGCCTAGTGATGAGTTCTTGTGATCTCTCGTATGGATTGGTCTTGCTTGGGTAGAGTTCTTGGTTGAGCTAGGTTAGAGATTAAGTTCTTGTTGGAGCCTAGTGATGAGTTCTCGGGATCTCTTGCTTGACTTGAGTATTTTGCTCGATGGTTTCTCGTGGCTTTTTCTGTGCCATTTGCACTCTGTTTTGTTTCTTCTGCATCACATACATTGATGAGTTTTATACTTGGTAACCCTGCGTGAGTACAGTTCTTGGATGAGCCTGGTGAGAGATTTAGTTCTTGGTTGAGCCAGGTGACGAGTTCTTGTGACGTCTCGTATGGGGGTCCTGCTTGAGTGAAGTTCTTGGTTGAGCTAGGTTAGAGATTAAGTTTCTTGTTGGAGCCTAGTGATGAGTTCTTGTGATCTCTCGTATGGATTGGTCTTGCTTGGGTAGAGTTCTTGGTTGAGCTAGGTTAGAGATTAAGTTCTTGTTGGAGCCTAGTGATGAGTTCTCGGGATCTCTTGCTTGACTTGAGTATTTTGCTCGATGGTTTTTCGTTTTTCTGTGCCTTTTGCACTCTGTTTTGTTTCTTCTGCATCACATACATTGATGAGTTTTATACTTGGTAACCCTGCGTGAGTACAGTTCTTGGATGAGCCTGGTGAGAGATTAAGTTCTTGGTTGAGCCAGGTGACGAGTTCTTGTGACGTCTCGTATGGGGGTCCTGCTTGAGTGAAGTTCTTGGTTGAGCTAGGGTAGAGATTAAGTTTCTTGTTGGAGCCTAGTGATGAGTTCTTGTGATCTCTCGTATGGATTGGTCTTGCTTGGGTAGAGTTCTTGGTTGAGCTAGGTTAGAGATTAAGTTCTTGTTGGAGCCTAGTGATGAGTTCTCGGGATCTCTTGCTTGACTTGAGTATTAGCTTCTCGGATGTTTTTTGATGCTCTCTCCCGGTGCTGTTTGCACTCTGGTTTGCCATTCTTTTTCGCTGCATGAAAGTCATATGAGTCTGTACCTGTATTTAAGTTAAGATCCTGGTTGATCTCGTGGATGGGACAGAGCACTTGTGGGCTCGCCTGTCCGGGGAAGAGAGCTGGTGGTCTCTCGTAGGACAGAGTGCGGGATACTCGGGTATCCTTCGTGTTTCTTTCTCGGTGCCGTGTGCACCCTTCGCTCCCTTGGCTCCATGAATGTTAGTGTTGTTTTTTCTCTTACATAGTGCTCTTGTATTCCTTTAGTGGATTGAGTGCTGGATGCTTGCTAACATCTCTTGTGACTTTCTTACGATTTTTTCTGCTACGCTCGTCGTAGCGCTTTCTTGTGACGCTTCTCGGTTCCCTCTCTGGAACATGTATACATGTTTCTATTTGCTCTGTCAGTACACAGCCTAGCGGCGTGTCTGCTCTTACGTATCTCTTGTTCTTTGTCATAAAGCAGAAAAATATGCAAATGCAGCAAACTTTAAAAAACCCCTGCACCTGTGTTGTCATGGTTTCCCTTGTTTCGAGTGCGAAACGTTTCTCCATGTATTGCACGGGAAACAATATGACAAACAGGTGCAGGGTGGTTCCGTGCTTATCATAGAACCTGGCACCTTGTGTGTCTCCCAAAAACCAAAAAAGCGTTGTGTGTGTAGTTTTGAAGGAAGGAAAAATAAAAAGTGATGTTTTGTTTTGTAAAGACCCCCCCGCTTTGCTTTGCGACTTTGCCCTGTGGTGCGGACTCATGGGGGTCGCACCCAGCACAACGAGAGCAGAGCCCGGCCTCCGCCACGTGTCTCACTGCGTCGCTGATGGGAGTGACAGCGTCTCGTCTTCTTCTTCTTCTTCTTGCTGGTTTGTCGCGCAAGGCATCGTCGACATCACAGGTGTTGCTGTGGCATGTGTGCTGGTGGGGGGGTTGAATGTGCCTGGGTGTCTGGTACGACATGCAACGCTTTTGTTATTCGCAAAGCAGTTATGATTGGAAACCCTGGTCTTGGCAATCGTAACCACCTTGCACCCTTTTCTCCCCACCCCCTTGCCACTTACCCCCTGCCCCATCCCCGCTTTGCAGAAAGGGGGGCGGGAATGTCGACGACTATTGAGGCACAGCTGCGGAGCCAGCTGAACCGAAACTTCGTGCTGATGGTCCATCTGAGTGAAGCGTTCAAGCGCGACGACACGACACGTGTTGTGCATCTCAAGGATGAGCTCCGTGCAGGCTCGCGCAACGTTCGTGTTCTCCGCGACACACTAGTTATCGAAATCCGACGTGACGCCCTATCTGATACCAAAGAACCCGAACACACCAGGGAACGACCCGACGCTCAACCAGAGGCAAAGCGACGTAAAGTGAGCTAGTTTCGAAAGGTCTTGGAAAGCGGTTGAAAAAGCGTCCGTTTTTTCAAGAAAACGACGCAGACAGTACAAAAGAGCGAGCAGAAAGTTGTCGCCATGTTCGGACATAAACAGCTGGGGATTGCACAACGTGGTAATTGCATATTCCCACAATTCAGACAACAGAACACTAGCGGACAGCCTGAGTAGGGCTAAAGGGGTAGGAGGAGGACTTTACCTTCCTGCTTTTGCGGCAATATCTTTGAGAATCTCGGCCTGTACATTCCTAGCCTGTACGGGATATACCGTGGACCACAGGGATGTCCTTTTTATTTTGTCGGTCATGTACCAAGGTATATTGTAACGAGAGGGCTTTTCAGATGTAAACCACGAAATGGATGTAGGACTGCATGGGTGTCCACCCCCGGTACAGCCGGTCATTGTACCAAAGGTACACAGTAACGAGAGGGCTTTGTATTTCAACTCTACTTTGCATTACAAGTCAACCTTTTCGAGGTGGCTAAGCATAGAGAACAGAGGTGTAGGGTGGTCTTACCTAATCTGTCCCTCCTTTTTTCTTCTTTTTTCTACCTATCTTCCCCCGTGTATATGTCCTGTGCATAATGTCCGTGTTGGTCGAGACTCGGACATATACACGTGTTTTCGGACATATGCACATGCCGGACATCAGGTAGTATACTACAGTGTACAGCGGCAAAAACCCATTCCGAGCTTTCCGTCCGGTACGTTGGCGGGGGATCTCCGCTCATATGTGTTATTGTCCGGAAATTATTCAGAAAGTGCCGGGCATATACACATCAAAATGGGTCCGGACATATACACGGGGGAGGGTAGGTAGGGAAAATATTTTGTGGTGGGAAATGAATTCAAACGTCTGCGACCTTTTTGTTTAATTGCCCCTTTTATTTCGGGATTCAGTAGAATAGTTAGTATATGAAACAATTATCCGCCCCTTTATTATGCACTCACCTCATTTCTGTGCTTCATGTTGATGTGGGCAGCGTACCAACTAAGCTTAACTATACGGGGCTTTTATTACTTCGTCGTGTTTCTTTGTTTAACTCTTCTTCTGCAAAGTCGTTCAGTGGATGCTGCACAATATTCGGTTCTCATGATGAGGCGACTCATTGCGGGAGGCTTATTTAGCCATCTTATAAAAGTTTTCTATCTTTTCTTCTTCCTTTGCTTTGAGTGCACAAAAGACCTGGCCCCCCTTTTTTTTTTGTTTTGTAGATAGTGGTTATGTGTATGTTTTACCCTGATGACTTTCCCTTCTGTTCCGTTCTTCCCTTTCCCCCCAACCCTTTTTAAATGTTTGGACCCACCCCTCATATCAAACACCAACACACCTGCAGAGGTTTTACGATAATACACAAACCAACACGGGGCGCTGTTGATGGCGGCGTTATTGTGCTTGCTTGCGGCGCAGGTCGTTGCTGAGACTGTCGTGCTTTCCGAAGTCGTTGTTGCCCATGTGGACATGGCCAGTATAGCGTATGTCTTCATCCATCCCCACTGCCTACGACCTTAAGGGGAACTCCCAACCTCGTTCTTAAGACACAATATTTATCTTTTTGGCGCTTCTCAAATTAGCATTGAAGCATGCCAGTATTGTACATGATTTTTGACACTGATTTTGGCGGTGTTTTTGGGCGGTGTACAGCAGCGCCTCGTCCTTCAAGATTGTGGAAAAGGATCAAAACCCGCCTTTGCCATGTTTCCTGTACACGCGCCCCCTGCACTGTACTGTACTGTACTAAACTGTACTAACCTTTTGGGTGTCTTAAACCAACACTACCCCCTACCCCACCTCCACCTCCACCTCCCCCTCAGTGTCATCCCAATCCGCCTGCCTCTTGAGGTGCCGATGCAGCTCTCCGAGGTGGACCCATTGGTGACGAATACGGCACAGTTCCACAGCTTCCTTCTGACACGTGGTGACGACGACGGGCCTGCAGTGGGCTTCAACGCAACGTTGACGGAAAGCGACGCGACCGCGGCTGTGTGGTGGCGCTGGGTTGACCTTGCACCCAACGAGACGGTCTCGCTTGCGTGCGAGGTGCTTTGGTCTCGGAGCAGTGGATTTAGCTTTGTGATGACGAGGTTTGATGAGGGGGCCGACACGGTCTCTTTCGACTACTCCATGCAGGTGTACTCCGCACTCAAGCCTAACCCTGGGGAGCAACCGTACGGGCCGCTCTCGCTCTCGAAGGAAAAGGTGGTGACCGGCGCTGCGGCGGTCAGCGCGATACGCACGGATATCGAGAAATCTGGCAGCGTGCTTCTTGAGGAGGGCGACATCCCTTTTGCTGGGGTGCTGCAGTGCCGTGGCGGGCTTGCCACCTTTACGATCGATGCAGGGGAGGTGCAGGTCCTTGCGGGGAACACAACAACGTTTATGGTTGACGTGCGCAACACAACAGCGTTCACGACACCGTGCCTCAGAGACAGCGCGATGCTCATCACAGCTACCCCACCATGCGCCTTTTCTTGGACGTCGCCAGCGAACGACGCCTCCCTACACATGAGCACGACGCTTCTGGTCATCCTCATCACCGTCAGTATCATTGTCATGATCGCTCTCGCAGTGGGAACATACAGGGTGCTTCACAGACCTTCTTCTTCACATGAAAAACGGCGATTGCTTTGAGAATTGCGAAGAAAAGTGTATAACTGAATCAGAGTAAAGGGTGCCGTAGGGGGGCTACAGGGCTGCAGCGGAGGTGCATGGGGGAGGGGTAAAAGGGGGGAGGGTGGAAAACACCTCCCGTAGATGTGGTGGGTGGTGTTCGGTGTATCGGATTGTGCCGGAGGGGGTGGTGTGGGTGTGTCTCAAGAGGCGGTGTGGGTTGTATGGGTGTGGGGGAGCGGGAGGAGGGGGAGGTACAAAAGAAGAAGCGTGTGTTCTGAACTTCAGTTTTTGTTTTCGTGTTCAAATAGTATTCGCGTTCCCTCCCCAAAAAAAAAAGTAGGACGTAGTAGCGGTATCCACGAGAGAGAGGCGAGGATGCGTGTCTATACATCATCAATTACTGGGGGGGGGTCTAGGGGGGGGCAAAACCTTCAGGACGGGTGAGGCATTTTTGAAAAAAGTGGTTTTGTGAGCAAAAAACCTGTGAGCACCCCTCATACCCACCCAGAAATGGGTCAGAAACACCCTGAGACCCGAAAATCCATGCTAAGGGCAACTCAGAATATGAAAAAATGCAAAAAAAATAGTGAAAAAGTGGCTTTTGACGGTTTTGGCCATGTTGGGTAAAATGGCCATTTTTTGGTGAAAAAAATCAAAAAAACAGCAAAATTTCGACATCATGACGGCTGCTTGGGCACGAAACTACCCCAAAAATGTCCTGTGAGTCCATTCCGACCTGTTTTGGACACTTTAGGCACTTGTTTTGGCCGTTTTTTGACGTTTTTATGGTTAACGTCATGCACCGTCCATACCCCGTCCATACCCCGTCCAAGTCATGCGCCCTGCTTTCAGACCCACTCTGGGCCAAAAAATGGGCGAAAACCCCCGAAAAAGCACTCTGGGAACCCAGATAGTTCCAAATATCCACCAGAAACCCACCCAAACACCTCAAAAACATGCCAGAAAAACATTTTCAAAAACACACTTTTTCAAATAAGTCATTATGGAACCTGCCCAGATGAACTTTTTGAAAAAAGTGTGTTTTTGAAAATGTTTTTCTGGCATGTTTTTGAGGTGTTTGGGTGGGTTTCTGGTGGATATTTGGAACTATCTGGGTTCCCAGAGTGCTTTTTCGGGGGTTTTCGCCCATTTTTTGGCCCAGAGTGGGTCTGAAAGCAGGGCGCATGACTTGGACGGGGTATGGACGGGGTATGATTTTGACCACAAAAACACCAAAAAACGGCCTAAAAAAGTACCCAAAGTGTCCAAAACAGGTCGGAATGGACTCACAGGACATCCCTGGGGTAGTTTTGTGCCCAAGCAGCCGTCATGATGTCGAAATTTTGCTGTTTTTTTGATTTTTTTGTCCAAAAATGGCCATTTTACCCAACATGGCCAAAACCGTCAAAACGCCACTTTTTCACTATTTTTTTGCATTTTTTCATATTCTGAGTCGCCCTTAGCATGGATTTTCGGGTCACAGGGTGTTTCTGACCCATTTCTGGGTGGGTATGAGGGGTGGTTTGTACGTACGTTGCGCGGAAGTCCAAAAAAGTCAAATGCCTCAAAAAAATAGGGGTTTTGCCCCCACCTAGGGGGGGGGTCGAATAGTGGATCCCCCCTAAATAGTAGATCCCCCCTGTATAAATTTTTTTCCACATATTACCACAACTACTCAACACATGAAATCTGTTGCTTTATTGGACTCATCGGGCATTTTTGTGACCTGGACATGGGGGTCAGACTCCACTTTCGAGCACCTAAAATAGGGTCAAAAAAATTGGAGTCTAAAATTTAGGGGGGGATCTACTATTCAAAGGGGGGATCTACTATTCGACCCCCCCCCAGTAATCAAAAAAAAAAATGTTTGCATATGGAGAGAGAAGCAGAAACACTCGGGTACGTGGGGTTTGCCGCTGTGATGATACAAATCCGCATGTATTATAGTAAGTGTGCGCGCGTGTGTGTGTGTTTTTTTGTTCTGTGAGAGTGGTGGAAGCCATTTAGATGTCTGAATGGGGGCGGGGGGGGAGGAGGGCATGTTGTAGTGATGTTTTTACCTGTCGTGGACCTGACAGGGACACTGTGTGCTATAAAAGGTGGACAGCAAGCATAAGCATCAGATCATAATATGCGAGGGGGGTTTTTTTCTTTCTCCCGTAGATCCATCTTATGACCTATTTTTTTTTTTTTCTTTTTCTTCAGTCCGCGCGTTCGAAAGTAGTCACCGCATGATATTCCGCATTTTCTTTTTTTACTCCGTTTTTACAACGTTTGTTTTCTTTCCAGAGTCTTCTCTGTGTTCGGTGTGGCGGTTGTCACCCAAAATAGCGTTTTCCAACAACCCTTTTGCAAAATTCGTTTTGTTTCATCATCTTTACTGTCTATTCCCCTTCCCCATTTTACTGTTTTTTTTGAAACTATGGGATCGTTTTTTGAACGTCCTTTTTTGTGTTCTTTCTCTTCTTTGAATAGAAAGTTTTATATTATGAACTTGATTTTGTTTGTTTTGTATTCTTTGTTGTGGCAACCCGCCCTCGTTTGTTTTTGTATCGGTACTGGGCACTCTGCGGAAATATTCCAAAGGCAACAGACGTGACTCAGCACCAGGGATGTTGGGAATTCCACGCTGTCCAAATCCCGAACACGAGTACGTCCCAACCCGCGTGCTCTGATGGCGTTGTCTTTTCCACGTATCGCGTAGGTAGCCTTCTCCAATCGACGATACCGTGAATACCAATTGTCAGTTTCCATTTTGTTTTATTTTTTGCGCATACTTTGTGAGCGGAAAGTGTGACATCGTTCACCCTAACTGTGCTCCGCAACACCGCCCAACAGGTGACAGTGTGTGTGCGGAGGCAATCAAACAACTACAAGAAGAGCGAGGGAACGACAAAGTGACACTTTTGTGTGTTTGGTAACTAATAGGGCCCCAATGTGTGTGTGTGTGTGTGTGTCGGGAGATCCTACTTTGAGGATGTCTCTAGGATGAGGATGACAGCTGCATACCTTTTCACCCCCTCCTCCATATTATCGCTGCAGACAGAAGAACACATTGTGTACATGAAGCTGGGGGAAAAAAAAGCTTATTTTTCTCACACTCGATGCACTCTTTTTGCAGTCTTTCCTGCGGTTTTTTTTTTCTTTTCTTTATGTGCATTTGTCAATGAGGTGTCGCAACCTGACAGAGCGATCCACAATAAAGCGCGTATGGCAATCTGGCAATCTGTTTAGTGCACGGCACTTCAGGGGTTCCTGTGAGTGCGTAGTGTGGTTACCACTCACAATGCTGTGGAGGCGGACTCGGCGAACGTTTTCTGCTATTCTATATTCCCCTTCTAGCTTCCCGTGTGAACTGTAGTGAAGCTTCCCCCATGGGAAGGGGCCTTCAACCGGAGACAGTGTTGTGTGCACTGCCTCTCGCAGGAAAGGTTGGATGTAGTTGCTCTCATTAGGAAATGAAAAAAGAAAGAACAACAAAGAAACCCTCCCCCCATTTGCGAACGACCGTTTCGACGCGCCCCCCTTTTTTTGATGAACTGTTGTAGCCGTTGTAGCTGTTCGATCGCTGGTTTTGTGTTTGAGTTCAATTTTTGTTGTGTAGAGGACGCAGATGTGAGGATGAGCGTCGCTGGTTGGGTGTGAAGACCTGTATCGTTCCTGATTGCCGGAAACGATGTAATGAACGTCGCCAGCTTTGCACACATCACAGCAGTGTGGTGTCCCTTCGCAGCCCGAAGGTCGTCTTTGACGACGTTTGTGGCAGCCGAAGGACGATGTGCTTGTGTTCCATTGCGCCCGTGGCGTGGTGAGGTGTGTGTGGTGAGTGAGCCAACCAGGTGGGTGGGGGGTGCTGTTTAGAATGTTGCTGCAGTGCAGAGCGAATGAGAAGACAGGCAGGCCTGGGCTGGAGGGTGACTGCGGTGAGGAAGAGAGGCCTGGCTTGGGACATGGGTTCACGGGTTCACGGGTTCACGGGTTCACGGGTTCACGGGTTCACGGGTTCACGGGTTCACGGGTTCACGGGTTCACGGGTTCACGGGTTCACGGGTTCACGGGTTCACGGGTTCACGGGTTCACGGGTTCACGGGTTCACGGGTTCACGGGTTCACGGGTTCACGGGTTCACGGGTTCACGGGTTCACGGGTTCACGGGTTCACGGGTTCACGGTTGTGCACGGTCCGCCCGCCATCTCGCAGTGCAAGACACGCTGCTACCTGGCGTGTGGGGATCACCTTCTCGAGGTTGCGCTTCCGGGTGGGGAGGTGCTCCGCAAAGTCAACGGCGACACGAGCGCAGTGTTCTCCTGTGGCAGTGTTGTTCATGTTTTGTTGTGTCTTTGAAACCAGATGGCATCCTTGTGACAAGACATCTGTACCCACACAACAGTGAGTGATGTGTGACCAGGGGAGGGGAGGGAGGGTGGTGATGAATATAACGCAGGGTACCAGCAAAACGCAAGGCTGTCAAAACACCCCCAAGAAACCCCTTTTGCCCTGTTGCTGGAACACCTATCCCCCTTCTTATTTGTCACTCGAGTTGCGAAGTGACACCACCAACCATCAAATCAAACCCAACAGACCCCTTAACAATATGATGGATGTGACCTTTGTGCTGGAAGAGTCAGGCGTGACTGCGACAGTGGAGGTGCCGTGCGAGGCGGACGTTGCAGCGGCAAAGGAGGTTGCGTGCACGGCGCTTGCTGTGTCGCCTGCGTCTGTCGAGATGCGCATCGGCACGCAGGTGCTGGAGGGGACGTGCCGTCTGCAGGACACTGCGTTTGGTGCAGGGGTGCAGGTTGTGCTTGCCCGCTGCTTTGCCGACATCAAGTGTCCTGCTGAGTGCAGTGTAGAGAAGCACGCGACGTCGTTAGAGGCGCCAACTGGTAGGGGACACCTGGATTTTATTCGCTTATCGCTGTCTCCTTGTGGAGCACTCTGCCTCTTTACACAGAAGGGGTGCTATGTCACCGGCCTCGATACCGACACCTTTGAGACGGCCTTCAAGTTCGAAGTGAACTTTTTGAGCCTCGGCGCACCTGCCATCTCACAGTGCAAGACACGCTGCTACATGGCAAGCAGGGAAGGTCTGCACGAGGTTGCGCTTCCGGGTGGGGAGGTGGTCCGCAAAGTCGATGGCATCGCGAAGTCAGTGTTCGCGTGTGGCAGTGTTGTTGTCTCACAGGGCAGAAACGGCGTCTCTGTGTATGATGAAGACCTGACGTTGCTCCGCACTCTGTCGTCCGATGAAGTGTGTGGTGATGTTGCAGTGTCGGACTGTGGTGGGTGGGTGATCACCTCCTCGAACACTGAGAGGAACGTACGTCTGTGGGATGTGAACACAGGTGAAGCTGTGGCATGTGTGCCTGCGGGTAGGTTCTGTGCAGTGGCGCTTTCACGGTCTGCCTCTGTCTTTGCTGTGGCGAACGTTCGCAGTGTACGCCTCTATGATTGGAGTGGTGCGGCTCTTGGCAGCTTTGGAAAGCAGGGTGCAGTCCGTTGGATGCTGTTCACTCCGTGTGGGAAGTATCTCTTACTTGTGTTGCGGAATATTGATTCTGGAGAAAATTCACTTCACCAATATGATGTGGCGACGACTTCTTGTGTGCGTGCGTTCTCGGAGGGTACTCCCTCGACATTTCTGATATCGCCGTGTTCACGTGTGGTACTGGTACTATTTTCGCACGCGGGACGAGACACTATCGAGACGAGACATCTGTACCCCTACTGAGTGATGTTTTGCGAGTGTTTTGTGCAGCTTCTCGCAGGCAGTCCACCCCAGAAGCACCTCCTCGCTGTCGCTGAGCAGTTGCATCAGTGTTCGTTTCACTCCCCCCTGAATGCGCATCGCACTCTACCTCGCTACTACTTTCATTACGTGGTGGTCTACGTGACTCGTGCGTTCATCTTTCTTCACTGTCACGGCAGCGGTGCAATGTGGACACCACAGTCGTCTGTCAAGGAGTACCCCGCCTCCACGCATATACCCCCACCCACCGCCTCCCCTCGCGGGATCCGTGGATCAAACGTGAGTAAGCCTTTTTCCATTTTGGTGTCGTGACAGTTTCAGAACTTTATGCAATGGTGTAGAAGGCAAGGAGCGTGCGGACATCTGCCCCGCCTTCCGTACCCACACACAGCTTCTAGCCAGAGACGACTGCAAGGTGCTCTTGCCTGGTCTTCTGTGAGGAGTAGCGTTGAGGCACCTCGCAGTCAGTGTTTGTGTGGCGATGTTGTCGCCACAGGGTTTCTGTAGATACAGCAACAGGCGTCATTGTAATGACAAGGCATCTGTACACACAACAGACTGTGTTCTGAGAGAAGGGGACAGTGCAGAGGGTATATCCATCAACTGCATAGGCCACACCGTCAATCTAGCTACGGGCAAGCCATGAAGTTTCTGTTCACATCTTTTGTGTGTTTGTCGCAGGGTATCTTCAAATTGCTTTCTTTATCAAAGTTTGTTGAAACACGTATTCAACCCACCACCCTTCTTATTTGTCGTTGCGAAGTGACACCACCAACCATCACATCAAACACAACAGACCCCTTAACAATATGATGGATGTGACCTTTGTGCTGGAAGAGTCAGGCGTGACTGCGACAGTGGAGGTGCCGTGCGAGGCGAAGGTTGCAGCGGCAAAGGAGGTTGCGTGCACGGCTCTTGCTGTCTCGCCTGCGTCTGTTGAGATGCGCATCGGCACGCAGGTGCTGGAGGGGACGTGCCGTCTGCAGGACACTGCGTTTGGTGCAGGGGTGCAGGTTGTGCTTGCCTGCCCTCGCTTTGCCGACATCAAGTGTCCTGCTGAGTACAGTTGGCGGCAGCAAGCAGACTACTTGTCGCTGTCGCGTTGTGGAACGCTCTGCGTCTACAGTCCCGAGGTCTGCGTATTGATGGGCGAATGTACTGGGCACGTTGGTGGCTTCGACACAGAAACCTTCGACACTGTCTTCTCGTTCAAAGTGTGCGCTGATGAGGTCGGTCCACCTGCCATCTCGCAGTGCAAGACACGTTGCTACCTGGCGTGTTGGAGGGAAGGTCTTCTCAAGGTTGCGCTTCCGGGTGGGGAGGTGCTCCGCAAAGTCGACGACTGCTCGTCGTCAGTGTTCGCGTGTGGTGGTGTTGTTGTCTCGAAGGGAGTCAACGGCGTCTCTGTGTATGACGAAGACCTGACGTTGCTCCGCTCTCTCTCGCACGAAGGGTGCAGGGAGGTGGCAGTGTCTGACTGTGGTGGGTGGGTGATCACCTCCTCCAGGAAGGAGAAGAACATATGCCTGTGGGATGTGAACACAGGTGAAGCTGTGGCATGTGTGCCTGGGGGGTGGCGGTACGTGGCGCTTTCACGGTCTGCCTCTGTCTTTGCTGTGGGGATGGACAACACCGTGCAGCTCTTTGATTGGAGTGGTGCGGCTCTTCGCAGTGTTGATATGGGTGGGAAAGTCGAGTGCGTGCAGTTCACCCCGTGTGGGAAGTACCTAGTGGTAAGGAGCTTTGATGTAGAATGTGACGATGACGAAGATGCACCCCTGCACCAGTATGACGTGGCGACCATGTCCTGTGTGCATGTGATACCCCACCGATCAGGTGGGTCCTTTGCGATATCGCCGTGTTCACTTGTTGTTGTGGTTATGCAATCAGATGGCGTCATTGTGACAAGGCATCTGTACCCACACAACAGTGAGTGATGTGTGACCAGGGGAGGGGAGGGAGGGTGGTGATGAATATAACACAGCGTCAGCAAAACAACCCAAGACCCTCAAAACACCCCCAAGAAACCCCTTTTAGCTTTCCCCCCGAATGCGAAGAAGAATGCAAAGAAAACTCTTCGCACGCCATCTCTGTCTAGGGATCAGCCGCGGGTCCACCCACGGTGTTCTGGTAACGCACCGAAACGTACACTGCCAGGGCAAGGTATTGTGTCTCGAGTCACTTCTTTTTGCACTTTCTCTTCTTTTCGCCTGAGCTGGACGTTATGCACAGACGCTGCAACTTGCCAAACACACAGCATCTGAGGTAGCTGCACTGCCTGACATCCTCATCCTGTTCCTTCTACACCACTTAGCCAAACAACAACACGATCATATCATCATGTATACTTTGGCCACAATCCTGGTAAGAAAACGTAAATCAATCCAACAACAACTCCAGGAAAGAACATTCCACACCACGATCTTTGGCAAACGACAACGACTGTATGTTTGCCTCAGGGTGTCTTCAAATTGCTTGCTTTATCAGGCTTTTTGTGAAACACGTATTTAACCCACCAACCTTCTTATTTGTCGTTGCGGAGTGACACCACCAACCATCACATCAAACACAACAGACCCCTTAACAATATGATGGATGTGACCTTTGTGCTGGAAGAGTCAGGCGTGACTGCGACAGTGGAGGTGCCGTGCGAGGCGGACGTTGCAGCGGCAAAGGAGGTTGCGTGCACGGCGCTTGCTGTCTCGCCTGCGTCTGTCGAGATGCGCATCGGCACGCAGGTGCTGGAGGGGACGTGCCGTCTGCAGGACACTGCGTTTGATGCAGGGGTGCAGATCGTGCTTGCCTGCCGCTTTGCTGACATCAAGTGTCCTGCTCAGTACAGTGTAGAGGCGCCAACTGGTAGGGGACACCTGGATTTTATTCGCTTATCGCTGTCTCCTTGTGGAGCACTCTGCCTCTTTACACAGAAGGGGTGCTATGTCACCGGCCTCGATACAGACACCTTTGAGACGGCCTTCAAGTTCGAAGTGAACTTTTTGAGCATCGGCGCACCTGCCATCTCACAGTGCAAGACACGCTGCTACATGGCAAGCAGGGAAGGTCTGCACGAGGTTGCGCTTCCGGGTGGGGAGGTGATCCGCAAAGTCGATGGCATCGCGAAGTCAGTGTTCGTGTGTGGCAGTGTTGTTGTCTCACAAGGCAGAAACGGCGTCTCTGTGTATGATGAAGACCTGACGTTGCTCCGCACTCTGTCGTCGGATGAAGTATGTGGTGATGTTGCAGTATCGCCCTGTGGTGGGTGGGTGATCACCTCCTCGAACACTGAGAGGAGCGCATGATTGGAGTGGTGCGGCTCTTGGCAGCTTTGGAAAGCAGGGTGCAGTCCGTTGGATGCTGTTCACTCCGTGTGGGAAGTATCTCTTACTTGTGTTGCGGAATCTTGATTCTGGACAAAATTCACTTCACCAATATGATGTGGCGACGACTTCTTGTGTGCGTGCGTTCTCGGAGGGTACTCCCTCGACATTTCTGATATCGCCGTGTTCACGTGTGGTACTATTTACGCACGCGGGACGAGACACTATCGAGACGAGACATCTGTACCCCTACTGAGTGATGTTTTGCGAGTGTTTTGTGCAGCTTCTCGCAGGCAGTCCACCCCAGAAGCACCTCCTCGCTGTCGCTGAGCAGTTGCATCAGTGTTCGTTTCACTCCCCCCTGAATGCGCATCGCACTCTACCTCGCTACTACATTCATTACGTGGTGGTCTACGTGACTCGTGCGTTCATCTTTCTTCACTGTCACGGCAGCGGTGCAATGTGGACACCACAGTCGTCTGTCAAGGAGTACCCCGCCTCCGCGCAAAAACCCCCACCCACCACCTCCCCTCGCGGGAGCCGTGGATCAAACGTGAGTAAACCCTTTTCCATTTTGGTGTCGTGAGAGTTGCAGAGCTTTATGCAATGGTGTAGAAGGCAAGGAGCGTGCGGACATCTGCCCCGCCTTCCGTAACCACACACAGCTTCTAGCCAGAGACGACTGCAAGGTGCTCTTGCCTGGTCTTCTGTGTGAGGAGTAGCGTTGAGGCACCTCGCAGTCAGTGTTTGTGTGGCGATGTTGTCGCCACAGGGTTTTTGTAGGCGTCATTGTAATGACAAGGCATCTGTACACACAACAGACTGTCTTCTGACAGAAGGGGACAGTGCAGAGGGTATATCCATCAACTGCATAGGCCACACCGTCAATCTAGCTACGGGCAAGCCATGAGGTTTCTGTTCACATCTTTTGTGTGTTTGCCGCAGGGTATCTTCAAATTGCTTGCTTTATCAGAGTTTGTTGAAACAAGTATTTAGCCCACCAACCTTCTTATTTGTCGTTGCGAAGTGACACCACCAACCATCACATCAAACACAACAGAGCCCTTAACAATATGATGGATGTGACCTTTGTGCTGGAAGAGTCAGGCGTGACTGCGACAGTGGAGGTGCCGTGCGAGGCGGACGTTGCAGCGGCAAAGGAGGTTGCGTGCACGGCGCTTGCTGTCTCGCCTGCGTCTGTCGAGATGCGCATCGGCACGCAGGTGCTGGAGGGGACGTGCCGTCTGCAGGACACTGCGTTTGATGCAGGGGTGCAGGTTGTGCTTGCCTGCCCTCGCTTTGCCGACATCAAGTGTCCTGCTGAGTACAGTGTAGGGATGCCAACTGGTAGGGGGCACCAGGATATAAGTCACGTATCGCTGTCTCCTTGTGGAGCACTCTGCCTCATAACACAGAAGGGGTGCTATGTCACCGGCCTCGATACAGACACCTTTGAGACTGCCTTCAAGTTCAAAGTGAACTTTTTTATCTTCGGCGCACCTGCCATCTCACAGTGCAAGACGCGCTGCTACATGGTGTGCAGGGAAGGTCTGCGCGAGGTTGCGCTTCCGGGTGGGGAGGTGGTCCGCGATGTCGACTGCAGCTTAAACTCAGTGTTCGCGGGTGGCGGTGTTGTTGTCTCGAAGGGCACAGGCGTCTATGTGTATGACGAAGACCTGACGTTTCTCGACACTCTGTCGTCCCCTGAAGGGTATAGTGATGTTGCAGTGTCGCACTGTGGTGGGTGGGTGATCACCTCCTCCTGGGTGGGGCAGAATGCACGTCTGTGGGATGTGAACACAGGTGAAGTTGTGGCATGTGTGCCTGCGGATGGGTGTGTGGCGCTTTCACGGCCTGCCTCTGTCTTTGCTGTGAAGGGGGTGGGAACCAGCGTGCACCTCTTTGATTGGAGTGGTGCGGCTCTTCGCAATGTTGATGTGGATGGGTATGGCGACTGCATGCAGTTCACCCCGTGTGGGAAGTACCTTGTGGTAAGGAATGCACAGGCGCTGCACCAGTATGATGTGACGACCATGTCCTGTGTGCGTGTGGTCCCGCAAGCAGATGATAAGTCCTTTGCGATATCACCGTGTTCACGTGTTGTTGTGTTCGCGTGTGACATAACACGTGGTATTGTAACAAGGCATCTGCACCCACACAACAGTGAGTGATGTTTCGCGAGGGGTGGGAGGGTGGTGACTGTATTCTGACAGAAGGGGACAGTGCAAGTGTCTGCAGAGGGTATACCATCAACTGCATAGGCCACACCGTCAATCTAGCTACGGGCAAGCCATGAGGTTTCTGTTCACATCTTTTGTTTGTTTGTCGCAGGGTATCTTCAAAGTGCTTTATCAGAGTTTGTTGAAACAAGTATTTAACCCACCAACCTTCTTATTTGTCGTTGCGAAGTGACACCACCAACCATCACATCAAACACAACAGACCCCTTAACAATATGATGGATGTAACCTTTGTGCTGGAAGAGTCAGGCGTGACTGCGACAGTGGAGGTGCCGTGCGAGGCGGACGTTGCAGCGGCAAAGGAGGTTGCGTGCACGGCGCTTGCTGTCTCGCCTGCGTCTGTCGAGATGCGCATCGGCACGCAGGTGCTGGAGGGGACGTGCCGTCTGCAGGACACTGCGTTTGATGCAGGGGTGCAGGTTGTGCTTGCCTGCCGCTTTGCCGACATCAAGTGTCCTGCTGAGTACACTGCAACTCGTGTGGGAAACTTGTCACTGTCGCGTTGTGGAACACTCTGCGTCTATTGTAGCAGGAATGGGCACGTTGGTGGCTTCGACACAGAAACCTTCAACACTGTCTTCTCGTTTGAAGTGGACGCATTCGAAGTGTACTGTCCGCCTGCCATCTCGCAGTGCAAGACACACTGCTACCTGGCGTGTTGGGAACAACTTCACGAGGTTGCGCTTCCGGGTGGGGAGGTGGTCCGCAAGGTCGAAGACATCTCAGAGTCAGTGTTCGCGTGTGGTGGTGTTGTCTCGAAGGGCAAAGACGGCGTCTCTGTGTATGACGAAGACCTGATGTTGCTCCGCTCTCTCTCGCACGAGGAGTGTTACAACATGGCAGTGTCGGACTGTGGTGGTTGGGTGATCACTTCCAGTCCGGACAACGCACGTCTGTGGGATGTGAACACAGGTGAAGCTGTGGCATGTGTGCGTGCGGAGGGGTGGTGCGCAGTAGTGGCGCTTTCACGGTCTGGCTCTGTCTTTGCTGTGGAGGGGCAGAATGGCATCGTGCACCTCTATGATTGGAGTGGTGCGGCTCTTCGCAGTGTTGATATGAGTGGGAATAGTATCAGGTGCATGCAGTTCACCCCGTGTGGGAAGTACCTTGTGGTCAAGGTTGGCGATGTGTTCCAGGTGGATGATCCGGTCGGCACAGATGATGATGAAGAATCTACACTTTGCGAGGCACTGCACCAGTACGATGTGGCGACCATGTCCCGTGTGGGTGCGATACCGCAAGCCCATTATGGGTCCTTTGCGATATCACCGTGTTCACGTGTCGTTGTGTTTGAGGGTGAAACAACAAACAGCATTGCAACAAGGCATCTGCACCCACACAACAGTGGGTGATGTTTCGCGAGGGGTGGGAGGGTGGTGACTGTATTCTGACAGAAGGGGACAGTGCAAGTGTCTGCAGAGGGTATACCATCAACTGCATAGGCCACACCGTCAATCTAGCTCAAGCGGACGGCTTTTCACACATGACGCACAAAGGCTTTGTTGCTTAACGCAACGAATGAAACCATAGCGAAACCTTACCCTCCACTGTTGTGTATTGTTCTTCATGTTCCCGCCCAAATTAGTGACTCAGGGTTTGTGCTCCATTTTTACCTCTCCCACACTGCGAAGCGGGCAGAGGGCCACAACCGGACCCTACATCACACAGGATTCATGTCCCTGTGTTTGCAATGATCACCCTTCACCTGGATGATGAGTGGAAGCGGGAGTACCATAATATATATAATTCTAGTGTAATTATTTCCTCATAATTACACGCGGGGGGGTTCTGGCACGAATTTTCCAATACTCGCACGAGCGCAGCGAGTGCGATTAGGAAAACGAGTGCCAGAACCCCCCCAAGTGTAATTACGGGAATAATTACACTAAATTAGATATTTTATTATCGCGCAATTATGGTCGAGTACAAAAATCCGGCGGGTTCCAAGAAGGTAGTCAGAACCTGGAGTGAGGGTGGTATGGTGTTAAGTGTGAGTGTGAGTGACAAGTAAAGAGAAAATGTGCAGATGGGCTCTTCACAATCATTAGCCATGTGCTCGGCAGTCTTGTTCGAACTACGGCTACTTGGAAGACGTCCGTCGTCTATTGTGTGGATTTGTATGGATCTTTGTGATTTTTTGTTGATTTTTTTTCAAAAAAAAATTTTTTTTTGTGTCCAAAAAATGTGTTCCCCATGTCGTGGCAGGCCGAAAAAAAAATTTTTTTTCGCGTGTAATTATTTCCTTAATTTTACTGTCAAAAATTTTACGGCTATTTTATACACAATCCTTAATCCCACTAGTCATAGATACAGAATGCGCATCATGCGCAAATTATGTAAAAAACACAAATTGTCATGCGCATATTTTTTTGTGTTTTTTCTAAGAGAAAAACACAAAATTTTGCGCATTAAAAAAAACAGCAAAAAAATATGCGCATTTAGAAAAACACACAAAATTTTGCGCGTCATGCGCATTATGCGCATTCTGATGCGCATATTTTTTTGTGTGTTTTTCTAAAATGCGCATGTTTTTTTGTGTTTTTTTTGTGTTTTTTTGGTATGCGCATCACACATATGCGTTATGCGCATACCAAAAAAACACAAAAAGACATGCGCATGAAGAAAAACACAAAAAAATATGCGCATCCACTTTTGTTTTTTTGTATGCGCATGACATAAAAAAAACACACAAAAAACATGCGCATAACACAATTATGCGCATTATGCGCATCATGCGCATGATGCGCATTCTCTAGCTATGACTAGTGGGATTAAGGATCTTAAAAATACTTTTTTGGTCAGGATTTTTGTACGAGACCTTAATTGCGCGTTAACCCTTTAGACCCCAGATACCCATATATGGGTAGCAGAATGGCGCCATACAATTAGGAATATTCTACTCAAAATGGGAAAAACATTTTTTATATTTTGAAAGATTTTGCGCCGATCTTTCAAAAGAAGCAAGAATCGAAAAGTTTTGCGCATCTAATATTTTTTTGGATGCTGGGGGGAAAGCGGAGCTGCCACGGAAAATCATGTTTTTTGACCAACACCCCCTGAAATAACCCTCCTAATACCACTAGGCCATTACTGGGGTTCTACTCAGTTTCAGAAAAACATTTTTTTATATTTTTCGGTGACATGACACTTGTGACATATGTGTGTGATCTGGGGTGAGGAAGCGTTCCAACTTTTCAACCTCTTCCCCAATTTACCTTTCACGCCTTTTTTACCCTCCCCCGTTTTAGAATCAACAGAGAGTGTACGTTAAGATTTTGAAAGATTTTTCACCGATCTTTCAAAATACGCCATCTAAGAACACTTTTATGCATCTGGGTTTTCCTTGGATGCCGGGGAGCGTGGAAAAGTACGAAAAAAGGGTCACTTTTCAGAGTCTCGATGTGATTAAAAATTTTCTACTCGTTTTCGTGAAAACACTTTTTTTGTGTGGAAAGATTTCGTTCATATCTTTCAAAATACGCCAAAATCGAAAACTTTTATGCATCTGTGATTTCCTGGGATTTTGGTGAGATTTTACCACCAAATCACGGGTTTAAACGTCGCTAAGGTCGTAAGGCTAGTAGGGTTGATAAATAGGGTTCTACTCATTTTCGTGAAAAGATTTTTACATATTTGGAAAGATTTGATGTCAAATCTGTCAAAAGAAGCAAGAATCGAAAACTTTTGTGCATCTGAGTGCACTTTGGAAGTTCGTGAGGACCGCCACCAAAATCACTGTTTTTCTGACTATTCTTTGCCTTTTTCCCACCCAAAACACACTAGAAGCCAGGTTTTCACTATTTTTTTCGTATTTTAGGGTGATTTTTTTGTGAATTTTCGGCTCACAGGGTCGTTCTGACCCATTCTGGGGGTGTTTCGGGCCTGTAGGTGCCAAAAAACGTGAAAAAATAGCCTTTTTTACGTTGTGTAGTGGTGTTTCAGTGTAAATCGTTAGGGAAATCGATTTTTAGACATGCTGCTAACAGAGCTACCCTCATCTAAGTTGGGTTCTACTAGGACTTTTTGCTCGATTTTTTTTTCTTTGGAAAGATTTTGTGACGAATCTTTCAAATAACGCCATTTTCGGAGCGCAATAATTTACGGGTATTCCCTCGCTCTGCTGGACGAGTAAAAAACCGAAAGGCGGATTTTATGCTTACCTCATTTTGAGGGGAACATTTTTTTTCAAAAAAAAAAACTTTAAAAAATGGAATTGGACGCTGTGTTCAAAATCTTTCAATTGCGGCCAGGTACGATCAAAAATTTGCATCTGGGGTCCCTTTACCGGTTGGAGAGCCCAAAAAACCAAAACTCAAAAGTGGGTCGAAAAAACGGCTTGGGGTCTAAAGGGTTAATAATAATTATATATCTCATGTAAACCACGGACATGCTCATCAAGCACGGTGCCTCTGTCGATGCAGTGAACCACGCAGGGCGCACACCCCTAGAGGTTGCAAAACGGTTGCCCAAGAAGGCGAATGCCACTGCTATTCTTGACGTGCTGCGCATTGGACGTGATGCTAAGGGGGAGCCCTGAGAGCGCTGTTCCATGAAAGCGGTACGCCGTGCATCGACCATGTGGATAGGGGAAAGGTGCAGAGGTGAAAGCATCTGTACAACAGTGAATGATGTGGGCCAGGGGAGGGGAGGGGAGGGTGGTGATGAATATATCCCAGAGTCCTAGCAAAATGCAAGGCTTTTCAAAACACCCCCAAGAAACCCCTTTTACCCTGTTGCAGGAACACCTATTCCCCGTTCTTATTTGTCGTTGCGAAGTGACACCACCAACCATCACATCAAACACAACAGACCCCTTAACAATATGATGGATGTGACCTTTGTGCTGGAAGAGTCAGGCGTGACTGCGACAGTGGAGGTGCCGTGCGAGGCGGACGTTGCAGCGGCAAAGGAGGTTGCGTGCACGGCGCTTGCTGTCTCGCCTGCGTCTGTCGAGATGCGCATCGGCACGCAGGTGCTGGAGGGGACGTGCCGTCTGCAGGACACTGCGTTTGATGCAGGGGTGCAGGTTGTGCTTGCCTGTCCTCGCTTTGCTGACATCAAGTGTCCTGCTGAGTACAATGTCGACACTGCACGACAGCAGACAGCACATGTGTCGCTGTCTCCTTGTGGAACGCTTTGCGTTTTTTCACATCATAATTCCCATTATGGAGTCGTGTCCACGTGTGTTGATGGCTTCGACACAGAAACTTTCGAGACTGCGTTTGAGTTGGAAATTGATTTTCTTGGTAGAGGTCCGCCTGCCATCTCACGGTGCAAGACACGCTGCTACATGGCGAACAAGGAAGGCCTTCTCGAGGTTGCGCTTCCGGGTGGGGAGGTGGTCCGCAAAGTCGTCGGCTACTCGGGGTCAGTGTTCGCGTGTGGCGGTGTTGTTGTCTCGAAGGGCAAAGACGCAGTCTCTGTGTATGACGAAGACCTGACGTTGCTCCACTCTCTCTCGCATGAAGAGTGCTGGGTCATGGCAGTATCAGACTGTGGTGGGTGGGTGATCACCTCCTCCTGGGAGAAGAGGAACGCGCGTCTGTGGGATGTGAACACAGGTGAAGCTGTGGCATGTGTGCCTGCGGATATATGGTGTCTCGTGGCGCTCTCACGGTCTGCCTCTGTCTTTGCTGTGGTGGAGGAGGAAAACACCGTGCACCTCTATGATTGGAGTGGTGCGGCTCTTCGCAGTGTTGATGTGGATGGGACTGTCGAGGGCATACAGTTCACCCCGTGTGGGAAGTACCTTGTGGTCAAGGTGGATGTTGAGGCATGCACAGATGGTACAGATGATGACGAAGAATATGATGATCGCGATGATTACAATGCACAGCTGCACCAGTATGATGTGGCGACCATGTCCTGTGTGCGTGTGATCCCGCTCGCCCATTATGGGTCCTTTGCGATATCACCGTGTTCACGTGTCGTTGTGTTTGGGTGTGAAGCAACAAACAGCATTTTTGATGCAACAGGAGCCATTGCAACAAGGCATCTGTACCCACGCAACAGTGAGTGATGTTTCGCGAGGGGTGGGAGGGTGGTGACTGTATTCTGACAGAAGGGGACAGTGCAAGTGTCTGCAGAGGGTATACCATCAACTGCATAGGCCACACCGTCAATCTAGCTCAAGCTTACAGCTTTTTAAACATCACACACAAAAGACGTCGTTATTATATTTTTTTCTAACAAAAAGAAAACCGACGCAGGAGTTTTTCTTGGAACTGTTTTATTCTCCCCACCCCAACAACATCATCACATTCACAAGAAACATTATTTTTTCGTTTTTATTCGCTTTCTTTTCTTCTTACTCACACCTTGTTACTGTGAAGAAATTTTTTTTTTTGGTTATTTATTGTCTTCACGCTTTATCTTTGTTGTTGGGTTGGGAAATATAACCCAATATTTATATCATTTATTGTTGACTCGTTGTTTTGTATGTATGAGAGCACCGAATGGGGTGGGAACAACAAGCTTATTTGAACAAGATAAAACAAAAAGCTTGCGTTTCTTTTATCGAACAGATTTTATTCTCCGCCCCGTACCCAAAACATAAACACCACTGTGAATCAGAAAAAATATTTTCCCTTTTCTTTTTTCTTCCACACACGCTTGTTTTTGTGCTTCGTTCATTTTTTATTAAAAAAGCTTTCCCTTGTTTCGAGTGCGAAACGTTTCTCCATGTATTGCACGGGAAACAACATGACAAACAGGTGCAGGGTGGTTCCGTGCTTACCATAGAACCTGGCACCTTGTGTGTCTCCCAAAAACCAAAAAAGCGTTGTGTGTGAAGTTTTGAAGGAAGGAAAAATAAAATTGAATGAGATAACACAAATCATAAATATGCTCGCGTTTTCTTTTATCGAACATATTGTATTCTCCGCACCGTACCCAAAACGTACACTGCACATACAGGAGGAAAATAGCACTCTCTTTTTTCCACGCGTTGGTTTTTGTGTTTGCTAGCTTTTATCAAAAGAAGCTGTCCTAGGGTTCTTTCTACGCTTTGCAAAGCATCCAAAAAAAATAGTGGAGCACACTCTAGGGTGGCTACACTAATACAACCAAGCAAGGATATCTCTAAATCCGTCCCTTTTTGGCCAAATTCCGAAATCCCAATCCAAAAAATTCCCTGTTTTTTTTGGTATATTTTTTGGGCCGTTTTTTGACCTTTTTGTGGAAAAAAATATTTTTTTCCCCGACATGTCGACAGGTCACTCACCAATCACCCCTTTTGGCCAAAACGGGGGTGATTTGGGGTCCCGAGCTTTCCCCCCGTAAAGCGGTCGCTGCGCGCTTCGCGCTCGCGACTCCCTGCCAGTGCAGGGAGGCGTGGCGCTTTCTCCCTCTGATGCACAAAAGGCGGGTGGGGAGGGGTGAACCACAAGCCGTAGTGTATCAGCCTTATCAGTAACCTCGGTACATTTATGAAAGAAACGGCGGTCATCAGGCACCCAAAGGTTCCTGGCGAAGCCACGGTACGCAACATCTGAGATCTCCTCCGTCTTCCAACCCTCATAATTGAATGCGATTGACACGTCTTCTCCTTCTTCTTGTGCACAACCTCAAATGTCTCTGATGCTGGACGTTTGCCTGCAACTGACGTGAACATCCGCACCCACAACTACAGTAACCGCCTGCAGAGCCAATTTTTTTCTCGAAAATCCGGGATTTTTATTTTTTTGTTCCCCCCTTTTTTCGCTTTATTTGATCGCGTTGATCGATCGCATCCCACAGGCGAAACTCTCTGGGGGTGGGGTGGGGTAGAATGTACCTGAAATTGCTGTAGGGAAAAACAGGGAATTTTTTTCAGGGAATTTTTTTATTTTCCGGAAATCCCAATCCCAATCCACATTTAGAAAAATCCCTGCAACCAAGTTTTCAAAAAAAAAAAAGCAAGGGTACATTTTTCACACCCTCTTTACCTTCTTTTCGTTTGGAAAAGAAAGTATATAAAATAATTTTTAAAGGTGGCAAACAGATGTTTTCAAACAGAACCAAAATATCCATTTCTCCCCCTCTCTTGGTAAGTGTAACTTCCAACACCTTTTCCTTCCTTCTCTTCAACCAGAGCAAATCAGAGAGAACCAACCAATTTCTCTTCACAACCCTTGGCCAATTCCTCACCCTCTTCCCTCTCCCCTTATGCTTAAGGGTATGCCGCCAATATTTGCACAGTTGTGAAAACTCTCCCTCCCTGCCCCTTCTTCCCCCTCCCCGGACAGCGTTCATTGCTGCATTTTGATGATGCTTTCCTTGTGTTCTACAAGGCTTTGTTCAATTTTATGCCCACTCTTCCCCCCTTTTTTTTCAAGGTTACTAAGCACGAGAGGCTTAGGATCATGTTATGAACTTTTCTCTTTTTATTTGACCAAGCACAGAGAGGCTTGGTTCACCTGATCCAAACTCATTGAGTTATTGGGTGTTTGAAACAGTTAAGGCCCTTTTACAATAAGAAGACAGTGGATATTGCACAAACTGTGGCAACACAACCGAGGCAACTACACTACTCCAACAATTTATCAAGAAAAACAAGAAATGTAGAAAAAACAGACAACGACAAAACAAAGAGATTTGACAAAAGGGACAATAAAATGTATAGTTTTAAAAGGTTTCTGCTTTCATTTTTTCATACTACAACTTTCCTGCAGTCAACGCAGGGAAAGAAGAATCAACGATGTGACACAGGATATGGGTAGAACCGACACCTTTGTGTGTCTCAACCAAACTAATTCTATTCTCACATCCTTCCACGTCTACCAACGTACCACATCACAGTGCGTTAAACACAAAGGATCCTGATACAGAAAACAATGGATGTGACCTTTGTGCTGGAAGAGTCAGGCGTGACTGCGACAGTGGAGGTGCCGTGCGAGGCGGACGTTGCAGCGGCAAAGGAGGTTGCGTGCACGGCGCTTGCTGTCTCGCCTGCGTCTGTCGAGATGCGCATCGGCACGCAGGTGCTGGAGGGGACGTGCCGTCTGCAGGACACTGCGTTTGATGCAGGGGTGCAGGTTGTGCTTGCCTGCCGCTTTGCCGACATCAAGTGTCCTGCTGAGTGTAGTATCCAGAAGGGCAACGCGGAAAATTTCTCACTGTCTCGTTGTGGAACGCTCTGCCTCGTTGTCGTGGCTGTCGATGGACGTATTACCTGCGTAGGCTGCGACACACAAACCTTCAACACTGCCTTCGAGTTTGAAATTGAACGTAATTGCCTCGGAGCACTTGCCAGCACGCCTGCCATCTCACGGTGCAAGACACGCTGCTACGTGGCGTCTGGTGGTGATTTACGCAAGGTTGCGCTTCCTGGTGGGGAGGTGCTCCGCAAAGCTACAGGATGCTCGACAGCAGTGTTTGCCTGCGGCAGTGTTGTTATTTCGAAGGGCAAAGACGGCGTCTCTGTGTATGACGAAGACCTGACGTTGCTCCGCTCTCTCTCGCACAGGGATTGTGTGAAAGCGGCAGTGTCGGACTGTGGTGGGTGGGTGCTCACCTCCTCCAAGAAGGAGGGGAACACATGCCTGTGGGATGTGAACACAGGTGAAGCTGTGGCATGTGTGGAAAGCATGACTCCGGCGGCGTGGGAGGTAAGGCTAGCGCTTTCACGGTCTGCCTCTGTCTTTGCTGTGGGTTGCAATCAAGAAGTGCAGCTCTATGACTGGAGTGGTGTGGCTCTTGGCAGCATTAAAAAGGAGGATTACCATGTCTATGGCGTGCAGTTCACTCCCTGTGGGAAGTATGTCGTCGTTGACTTTATTAAAGAATCACTGTTTGAGGACGAAGCTTCACTCCTCCACCAGTACGATATGTCTACCATGTCCTGTGTGCGTGTGATACCAAAATGCTGGAGTGAGTTTGTGATATCACCGTGTTCACGTGTGGTTATGTTTGAGTCAGGAGAAAGTGCCGCCCTTGTGACGAGGCATCTGTACCCCTACTGAGTACTGCGGTGTGTTGCTATCGTGCGTTGCATCAGTATTTGCGTTGCACCCTCGACCTACTAGCCTGTGAGGGAATTCATTTTGAGACATTTTCACGATAAAGACCACACCCCCCTTTGCCTCTCTTTCTCACTTTTGCTTTGTTAAAACCCTCTTCTGTTGGTGGAAGCTACAGACACAATGAGAACATCACAAACACACAAAACAAAACAACCCACACCTCATCTCCTCCGAACAGAGGTGGAACAAGAAGAAGAAGACAAAACAATGGATGTGACCTTTGTGCTGGAAGAGTCAGGCGTGACTGCGACAGTGGAGGTGCCGTGCGAGGCGGACGTTGCAGCGGCAAAGGAGGTTGCGTGCACGGCGCTTGCTGTCTCGCCTGCGTCTGTCGAGATGCGCATCGGCACGCAGGTGCTGGAGGGGACGTGCCGTCTGCAGGACACTGCGTTTGATGCAGGGGTGCAGGTTGTGCTTGCCCGCCGCTTTGCCGACATCAAGTGTCCTGCTGAGTACAATTTCAAGAGGTCATCGATGAGCGTAGCGATGTCGCTGTCGCGTTGTGGAACACTCTGCATCTATTTTTGTGATATGAATGTTGTTGGCTTCGACACAGAAACCTTTGCCTGTGTCTTTGAGTTCAACCTACCCCATATTGTGCTATATCCCCCTGCCATATCGCAGTGCAAGACACGCTGCTACCTGTCATGCGTGGAAGGCCTTCTCGAGGTTGCGCTTCCGGGTGGGGAGGTGCTCCGCAAATTCGACGGCAACTCGGAATCAGTGTTTGCGTGTGGCAGTGTTGTTGTCTCCCGAGGCGAAGACGGCGTCTCTGTGTATGACGAAGACCTGACGTTGCTCCGCTCTCTCTCGCATGAAAGGTGCTGGGACGTGGCAGTGTCGGACTGTGGTGGGTGGGTGATCACCTCCTCCAACAAGGAGAACAACGCACGTCTGTGGGATGTGAACACAGGTGAATCTGTGGCATGTACTCCCAAGGGGTGGTGGTGTAGAGTGGCGCTTTCACGGTCTGCCTCTGTCTTTGCTGTGAAGGGGGTGGGAACCAGCGTGCAGCTCTTTGATTGGAGTGGTGCGGCTCTTCGCAGTGTTGATGTGGACGGGGATATCTGGGGCATGCAGTTCACCCCGTGTGGGAAGTACTTTGTGGTAAAGGCATCACTCATGCTGCACCAGTATGATGTGGCAACCATGTCCTCTGTGCGTGTGGTCCCGCAAACCTATGCTACGTCATTTGTGATATCGCCGTGTTCACGTGTTGTTGTGACTGCGCAACCGGGTGGCGTCATTGCGACAAAGCATCTGTACCCACACAACAGTGAGTGATGTGTGACCAGGGGAGGGGAGGGTGGTGATGAATATAACCCAGGGTACCAGTAAAAACCCAAGACCCTCAAAACACCCCCATGAAACTCCCCTTTCAGCCCTGTTGCTGCTTTTCTCTTGTTTGCCTGCCACAGGTTGCCCACCTCACACGCTGCCCATGTGGCGCTCTCGTGTGGGTGACAGATCGCGATGCTGAGTGTCATTTTCCATTCGTCACCTCTCACAACGAGAACCACCACAAACATGCAACACAGAACAACACCTCTCCCCCACCCACCTCATCACTCCCTCCGTTTGTGGTGGAGCAAACGTGCTGATTTGCACCTTCTCACGAAGCAACGCAACACAATGATGGATGTGACCTTTGTGCTGGAAGAGTCAGGGGTGACTGCGACAGTGGAGGTGCCGTGCGAGGCGGACGTTGCAGCGGCAAAGGAGGTTGCGTGCACGGCGCTTGCTGTCTCGCCTGCGTCTGTCGAGATGCGCATCGGCACGCAGGTGCTGGAGGGGACGTGCCGTCTGCAGGACACTGCGTTTGATGCAGGGGTGCAGGTTGTGCTTGCGTGTCCTCGCTTGGCCGACATCAAGTGTCCTGCTGAGTACACTGCAGAGGCGCCACCTGGCGGGCAGGACATCAATATAGAGGGTTTATCGCTGTCTCCTTGTGTAGCACTCTGCCTCTTTACAGAGTGCAGGATATGTCACCGGCCTCGATACAGGCACCTTCAGCCCTGCCTTCAAGTTCAAAGTAGACATTGAGGTGTGGGGTGCGCCTGCCATCTCACGGTGCAAGACACGCTGCTACATGCCGAGTATGCATTGTCTTGCCAAGGTTGCGCTTCCGGGTGGGGAGGTGCTGCGCAAAGTCGACGGCCCCTCGTGCACAGTGTTCGCGTGTGGCGGTGTTGTTGTCTCCCGAGGCAAAGACGGGGTCTCTGTGTATGACGAAGACCTGACGTTGCTCCGCTCTCTCTCGCATGAGCAGTGCAGGAGTGTGGCAGTGTCGGACTGTGGTGGGTGGGTCATCACCTCCTCTGAAAAAGAGCAAGACGTACGTCTGTGGGATGTGAACACAGGAGAAGCTGTGGCATGTGTGCCTGCGGGTTGGTGGTGTTGCGTGGCGCTTTCACGGTCTGCCTCTGTCTTTGCTGTGGAGAACACTGGCAGTGTGCAGCTCTTTGATTGGAGTGGTGCGGCTCTTCGCAGTGTTGATGTGGGTGGGAGTGTCCAGGGCATGCAGTTCACCCCGTGTGCGAAGTACCTTGTGGTACAGACTATGCACATGCTGCGCCAGTATGATGTGGCGACCATGTCCTGTGTGCATGTGATGACGCAAACCTCAGTTGATTCATTTGCGATATCGCCGTGTTCACGTGTTGTTGTGGTTTTGCAACCAGATAACGTTATTGACACAAGACATCTGTACCCACACAACAGTGAGTGATGTGTGACCAGGGGAGGGGAGGGAGGGTGGTGATGAATATAACCCAGGGCCCCACCAAAACAAACCCATGGATGATGAGTGGAAGCGGGAGTACCATATATCTCATGTAAACCACGGACATGCTCATCAAGCACGGTGCCTCTGTCGATGCAGTGAACCACGCAGGGCGCACACCCCTAGAGGTTGCAAAACGGTTGCCCAAGAAGGCGAATGCCACTGCTATTCTTGACGTGCTGCGCATTGGACGTGATGCTAAGGGGGTGCCCTGAGAGCGCTGTTCCATGAAAGCGGTACGCCGTGCATCGACCATGTGGATAGGGGAAAGGTGCAGAGGTGAAAGCATCTGTACAGCAGTGAGTGATGTGGGCCAGGGGAGGGGAGGGGAGGGTGGTGATGAATATATCCCAGAGTCCTAGCAAAATGCAAGGCTTTTCAAAACACCCCCAAGAAACCCCTTTTGCCCTGTTGCAGGAACACGTATTCCCCGTTCTTATTTGTCGTTGCGAAGTGACACCACCAACCATCACATCAAACACAACAGAGCCCTTAACAATATGATGGATGTGACCTTTGTGCTGGAAGAGTCAGGCGTGACTGCGACAGTGGAGGTGCCGTGCGAGGCGGGCGTTGCAGCGGCAAAGGAGGTTGCGTGCACGGCGCTTGCTGTCTCGCCTGCGTCTGTTGAGATGCGCATCGGCACGCAGGTGCTGGAGGGGACGTGCCGTCTGCAGGACACTGCGTTTGATGCAGGGGTGCAGGTTGTGCTTGCCCGCCCTCACTTTGCCGACATCAAGTGTCCTGCTGAGTACAATGTCGACACTGCACGACAGCAGACAGCACATGTGTCGCTGTCTCCTTGTGGAACGCTTTGCGTTTTTTCACATCATAATTCCCATTATGGAGTCGTGTCCACGTGTGTTGATGGCTTCGACACAGAAACTTTCGAGACTGCGTTTGAGTTGGAAATTGATTTTCTTGGTAGAGGTCCGCCTGCCATCTCGCAGTGCAAGACACGCTGCTACATGGCGTGCAAGGAAGGCCTTCGCGAGGTTGCGCTTCCAGGTGGGGAGGTGCTCCGCAAAGTCGACGGCTACTCGGGGTCAGTGTTCGCGTGTGGTGGTGTTGTTGTCTCGAAGGGCAAAGACGCAGTCTCTGTGTATGATGAAGACCTGACGTTGCTCCGCTCTCTCTCGCATGCAGAGTGCTGGGACATGGCAGTTTCAGACTGTGGTGGGTGGGTGATCACCTCCTCCTGGGAGAACAGGAACGCGCGTCTGTGGGATGTGAACACAGGTGAAGCTGTGGCATGTGTGCCTGCGGTGTGTTGTGTGGCGCTTTCACGGTCTGCCTCTGTCTTTGCTGTGTGCTGCTCTGGTTACGTGCACCTCTTTGATTGGAGTAGTGCGGCTCTTCGCAGTGTTGATGGCAGGATTGATGTGGTTAGTGACGTCGGCGGCATGCAATTCACCCCGTGTGGGAAGTACCTTGTGGTCAGGGTACAGAGTCATGCACAATTGTTAACTTCATGTGCAGAGTTGCAACAGTATGATGTGGCGACGATGGCCTGTGTACTTGTGATCCCGGACGTCACAGGTCAGTCATTTGCGATATCACCATGTTCGCGTGTGGTTATGTTTGCGTTGTCCAACAGCACCGCCATTGTGACGAGACATCTGTACCCCCACAACGAGTGATGCGTCTTGCCCACCACACCTATCCAGTGATGGCAGATCTGCATCCACGAGCAAGACACCACAGACCACCTTGTCGCAGCCGAACACCACATCGCCTCCCGCCAGGCCGCCCTCGTCGCCCTCCACACAGAGATGTGCGCCATGGTGAGACCTATTCATGTCCTCACTGCCGTTCATTTTTGTCCTGTACCCCAGAACTTCTTCCCCAACCCAAAACAACGACCCCCAACCCCATCCCTTCTTTCCACTTGTTCACCCTCTCAGCTCCTTCAACTGTCCACCAAACAGAACATTCAATTGCATCACACCAACACAGCTCTTGAAACAATGATGGATGTGACCTTTGTGCTGGAAGAGTCAGGGGTGACTGCGACAGTGGAGGTGCCGTGCGAGGCGGACGTTGCGGCGGCAAAGGAGGTTGCGTGCACGGCGCTTGCTGTCTCGCCTGCGTCTGTCGAGATGCGCATCGGCACGCAGGTGCTGGAGGGGACGTGCCGTCTGCAGGACACTGCGTTTGATGCAGGGGTGCAGGTTGTGCTTGCCCGCCGCTTTGCCGACATCAAGTGTCCTGCTGAGTACACTGCAGAGGTGCCACCTGGCGGGCAGGACATGAGTATAGTGGGTTTATCGCTGTCTCCTTGTGGAGCACTCTGCCTCTTAACACAGAATGCGGGATATGTCACCGGCCTCGATACAGGCACCTTCAGCCCTGCCTTCAAATTCAAAGTAGACATTGAGGTGTGGGGTGCGCCTGCCATCTCACGGTGCAAGACACGCTGCTACCTGGCGAGTATGCATTGTCTTGCCAAGGTTGCGCTTCCGGGTGGGGAGGTGGTCCGCAAAGTCGACGGCCCCTCGTGCACAGTATCCGCGTGTGGCGGTGTTGTCGTCTCCCGAGGCAAAGACGGGGTCTCTGTGTATGACGAAGACCTGACGTTGCTCCGCTCTCTCTCTCACGAAAGGTGCAGGAGTGTTGCAGTGTCGGACTGTGGTGGGTGGGTGATCACCTCCTCTGAAAAGGAGAGAGACGTACGTCTGTGGGATGTGAACACAGGTGAAGATGTGGCATGTGTGCCTGCGGGCAGGTGGTGTTGCGTGGCGCTTTTACGGTCTGCCTCTGTCTTTGCTGTGGAGAACGCTAGCAGTGTGCACCTCTATGATTGGAGTGGTGCGGCTCTTCGCAGTGTTGATGTGGGTGGGGGTGTCGGGGGCATGCAGTTCACCCCGTGTGGGAAGTACCTTGTGGTAAAGACTATGCACGTGCTGCGCCAGTATGATGTGGCAACCATGTCCTGTGTGCATGCGATGACGCAAACCTCAGTTGATTTATTTACGATATCGCCAGGTTCACGCGTTGTTGTGGTTTTGCGATCAGATGGCGTCATTGATACAAGACATCTGTACCCACACAACAGTGAGTGATGTGTGCACAGAGTAGTGATGAATATAACCCAGGGCCCCACCAAAACAAACCCAAGACCCTCAAAACACCCCCAAGAAACTCCCCTTTCAGCCCTGTTGCTGCTTTTCTCTTTGCCTAACACAGGTCGCCCACCTCACACGCTGCCCATGCGACGCTCTCATTTCGCGATACTCAGCATAATTTTCCATTCGTCACCTCTCACACCACAAACAACACCGAACAGCACCCCCTCCCCCCCTCCCCCTCCCTCTCCCCCTTTCTCTCGATGAATCTCTCTGTGAGGCTTCTTACTGCAGCACGCGGGGGCGACACGATGCAGGTTGTACACTGCCTTGGTGAGGGTGCTGATTGTGAGACTGTCGACGGGGCCGGGTGGACGGCGCTGCTCCTTGCTGCGCGGGGTGGCCACAACGAGGCAGTTCTGGCGCTTCTCCAGCACGGCGCGGCCCACGACGCTCGCGAACGCCGAGCCTCCTGCTGCGCACTGCACCTCGCCGCCCACCGTGGAGACTGCCACATGATCCATTCCCTCAGCTCCTACGGCGCTGATTTAGAGCCCACCGCCTCCCCTGGGTTCACGCCCCTCCACCTTGCGGCCAGGGCTGGCCATCACCACGCTGTTTCCACTCTTATTTCGCTTGGCGCAGATCCAAACCCGGGGTGTGACACGCCTTTGCAACTTGCGGTAGTGAAAGGGCATGTGGAGGTGGTACGGTGTCTGTTGGAGTACGGGGTGCCTGTGGGGGTGGGTGTGGGGGGTGGTGGGTTGGGGGCACTGAGCATGGCCGCTGGGGCAGGGCATACCGAGGTGGTGGCGCTGCTCATAGCGCACGGTGCTGATGTCGATGCGGCGGACAGTGGAGGGGACGCGCCTCTCCACGTCGCGGCGACACCCTGCGTGCGCCCCCTCCACCAGTGGGGCGCCTCGACCCCACCGCGTCCCAACCCATCCGAGCGTTCGCTCGCGCTCACCACACTGCGGCGTGGTATCCTCACGTTTAAATGCCCCCACGTCTTTCTCCTTTTCGGGTTTCCTGACAATCGATACAGAAGGAAGTATCAACACAAGGAGTGTCTGCCATCCGTGAAGTGGGGAGATGGGGAGGAGGAGGAGGAGGAGGGGGGGGAGGTGGCCGGGTATTCCAGACACATTGCGCGGCAGGTGTGTCTGAAGTACTCGAACTGTGCGGAGCTAACAGGGGCCATGCTGTGTCTGCCGTCCGCAGTGTGGAAGGGATGCATTGCTGAACGCGCTCTTGGGTTTAGATGATAGGGGAAGGGAGACAAGGCAAGGAGAGGCGACGAATCGAGGAGAGCTGATATTTTTTTAAAATAGTGTGAGGTTTACGTTCATCTTATATCAACATCCTGAGCTCGCCGTCTTGACACTCGCCGTTTTTATTTTCTACCTTTTTTTTTGAACAAGATAAAACAATAAGCTCGCGTTTCTTTTATCGAACAGATTTTATTCTCCGCCCCGTACCCAAAACGTAAACACCACTTTGAATCAGAAAAAATATTTTCCTCTCCTTTTTTCTTCCACACGCGCTGGTTTTTGTATCTCGCTAATTTTTATCAAAAAGCTTTCCCCTTGTTTCGAATGCGAAACGTTTCTCCATGTATTGCACGGGAAACAATATGACAAACAGGTGCAGGGTGGTTCCGTGTATACCATAGAACCTGGCACCTTGTGTGTCTCCCAAAAACCAAAAGCGTTGTGTGTAGTTTTGGAAGGAAGGAAAAATAAAAATAAGGCGACTATGCACGAGAGGCTTAGGTTCATCTTATAAACTATTCTCCTTTTGTTACGATTACCTACAGTGCACGAAGGTTTAGTGCACGCACCTCGACCCTGGTACTACCACACTTTTCTTGTTCTCCGTGGCAGGGTTCCACATCACCCAAGGCAGTGGGGACAGTTTCCCTGTTTCGAAGTGGCCGCACGACCTTTTTTTTCGATGCCATGCTTGCATACGTGTGTATTGCCCTTATAGTTAAGTCTACCAAGGGAAAGATTTCTGACACCCCCATTTACATGAGGGTCAGAATCTCGCGGGAATATTGCTTGATGCTGCAGTCCTTATATTTGCTCTCTTTTAAGGATTCTGTGAAGGAAAGAAAAATCGATGCCATCCTGTGGTAGTCTAAAATCAAAAAAAAGAAAAATCTTTTATGTTCCCAGACATCCCTCCCCCTAAACGCCACTCGCTCGTGGAAGCGAAGGCTGGACGTTTCGACAAACATTTTTTTTCCACTTGTGCTTTCATCCGCATGGCTGGCATCGTACGTGGGTCGGTCGGAGGTGCATCAACAACCACAGTTTTCCCCCTTCTTCCTCTCTTTTTTTTGCTTAGTATGGCTACCACATAGCCCGCCGTCGCTATCGTTTTTCAAGGTGACTCAGCATACGTGGCTTAAGGTCAGATCATCAAGATTTCTTCTCTTTAACGGTTCGATCCACCCTCTTTCTGGAGAAGTGGCCCCATTTACGGACACAAAGTCAAAAAAATCAAAAAAAAAAAAAAACCAAAAAAGAAAAAAAGCAAAAACAGATACAAATGCATTTGACCTTCATCAAAAAGGAAAAAAAGTAGTGGATATTGCACAAACTGTGGCAACACAACCGAGGCAACTGCACTACCTCCAACAATTTATCAAAAAAAGAACAAAGCGGCCCATGGTGGTACCTGCAGGCCTAATGCTAACTTTGGGGGAGGGGGGAAAAAAGCGAACCGACGGAAAAAAAAAAAAAAAAAAACGAAAAAAAAAATTTCCCTCCGGGAAGGGGTCCAGGGTTTTCGCTTATCTTCATGAAAAAAAATTTTCCCCAAAATCGTGAAGATATGTCCAAAAAGGGGTCAAAAAAAAAAAAATTTCGCGCTCCGCGCGAAAGGTCCGTTCATTTCGCGTAAATACGTGATGACGTGGGATGGTAACGTACATCAAGAACCAAACCAACCCTTTTCTCACGTTTTTCCACGTCAAGCCCTCGCATTAGGTTCTCTCTAGTGAACGAAACCTTCCCTCAGGACAAGAAGAAACGGCGGTTGATATCAAAACTTTCTGGCGAAGCCACGGTACGCAACATTTCAAAATTTGTGACCTAAAACCGAACATTTTTACAGCCAAACTATGGTAGAGGTCTGTGGGCTGCCAGTTTTTGAGCTGCGCCGCAGGCGCACGGTAGGCTACTTTTTTAATGCCGGCAAGGGGGGTGCATCATTGAGTCCCTGAAACAAGTCTCCATCGTCACCGCCACCGCCATCGCAATCGCCATCTTCGCTTTCCTCTTTAACATCAACAGATGCAACACTGCTCTCTGTATCTTCAGAGATCAGAACTTCTCCAACACTCGATGTCTCGTCGACTGACAGACCCTCCTCCTCCTCGAACCCAGTGGTGGGGGCCGCAGTATGCACTGCTGTGTCCTTCTTATAATCTCCTTTCCTCCTGAAGATGCGGGCGCAGGTGCCCACATCTCCAGGACCAAGGTACCCACGGCATACCACAGGCAGAGAACCCCCCATCCCAAAAAACCCCCATTTTTAAGGGTGAACCGACGAACCAACGGATAAATAAAAAAAATAATGAATAAAAGTGAACCGACGAACCAACGGTTAGCATTAGGCCTGGGTACCTGACCACTTCTTTCAAAAAAAAAAAAATACAACGTTCCGTCCCCCCTTTACGTCTGTGCAAATCCCTTAGGATCCTGAACCCATTTCCCATCTGCCATCTCCTCCTTATGGGTCCTCGGTAATCCATTGGTGCACCTGGACTTAGGTCTCATCCTGAACACTACATCGTACGTGCCAACATTACGAACCCCTGTTGGGGAAATGGCATCAACCCTGACAACGCCTTTGTGTACTCCCACGCAGCTGAACCCTTGAGTCGAAACTGTTCTTTTTGGTGTCTTAATGACACTAAGCTGGCTAGGGCCTATTCTGCATACTGATTGCTGTCGTTTTCATGCGCTGTAGGGGGGTCCTGAAGTGCCGCCCAGCTGCTTACGTTATTCCTCAGGGATTCACATGTATAGCAAAGGGGTTCATTGCGTCTCGGTGCCCGTTGGGTTGCTGGGTTGGGTGGGGTTGGGGGGTGGGAGGTTTTTTTTGTTCCAGTGGTTCCACCTAGGAAAGCACAGAATGACTTTGTGACCAATGAAGGCGGCCAGGGGAGTGGGGAGGAGGCACGTCAACGGGATGGGGGGTGCATTGCTGTGCAGGATGTGCGTGCTGGGGTGTTGGGCAGGAATGAGTTGTTGGAGAGGCTGGAGAGTGTTCGCACAGGGGTGCTTGCTTCATATGTGGGGGAGGCAGAGTGGTGTTGCATGGGTTGGCCTTTGGGAAGCATGAGGAAGGGTGGTGCCTGGGTTGTGTTGGTGGGAGGGTGCTGGGAGGTTTTCTGGCTGAGGGGGGGTGTGGGTTTGGGTGCAGGCAGCGGCACCTGCTATCTTTGTTGTGTGTTGGCAAAAGGCAGACTGCTGAGGATGTGGGTCCGCTCGAGGCGAAGTCTGTTGTGCTCATGTCCTCATTAAGTATCACTCCTTCGGGTTGCGGTCGTGAGGCGTGTGTATCTCAGATTAGTTTACGTAGGGTGGGCACCTGACATAGCGACCTTTAACTACGAATCTTGAGTGGTTTGGCCGACGTGGTGGGTGGGGAGGGAGGGTGCAGTGCACAGCTGTGGCAGTTCAGTGGTTGTACGTGGCAAGCCTGCCGTGCTTGCTGCTTGCTGGTTGCTGTGTAGAGTGAGGATGAGCGTCGCTGGTTGGGTGTGAAGACCTGTGTCGTTCCTGATTGCCGGAAACGATGTAATGAACGTCGCCAGCTTTGCACACATCACAGTGTGGTGTCCCTTCGCAGCCCGAAGGTCGTCTTTGACGACGTTTGTGGCAGCCGAAGGACGATGTGCTTGTGTTCCATTGCGCCCGTGGCGTGGTGAGGTGTGTGTGGTGAGTGAGCCAACCAGGTGGGTGGGGGGTGCTGTTTAGAATGTTGCTGCAGTGCAGAGCGAATGAGAAGACAGGCAGGCCTGGGCTGGAGGGTGGCTGTGGTGAGGAAGAGAGCCTGGCTTGGGACATGGGGAGTGGGATGTGGGGAGTGGGGGCGGGATGCCTGCTGTGAAGAGGTCTTTGCAAGGGCTGTGCATACGATGTGAGAGATCACGCACATGGCTCGAGTGCCGCCTTGACGTGCACTGCTTTGTCCTGCGCGTGTTTAAGCTGGCGCTGGTGCATCTGCTCGCACCCTTGTTGAGACATAGTGCACGGCGGCATGACCACTCCTGCAGGACGGTACATTGGGAGGGAGGGTTGTCCAGGTTGCAGGAGCAGGCGACGAGGATCAGAGAGGAAACAGATGCCAGTCTGCTGTGGGTAGGGTGCTTCGCTGCGTGCGGCAGGGTGTGCAGTGGTACCCTTTTGATGGGATGCGAACGCAGGCAGGGGAAGGTGTCGTTCCACTGCAGGTTCTCGACACGAGACGGGTGGGGTCAGGTGACCAACTGCTCTGGTGAGACGATGGGACGGGGGGTGACGAGGGGGCATTCTTTCTGTTACGCTGAACGCATGCTCTTCGCAGTGTTGATGTGGATGGGCGGTCGAGGGCACGCACCTCACCCCGTGCGGGAAGCACCTTGTGGTCAGGGTATTTATGGCGACCTGGTCCTGTGTGCGTGACGTGGATATCGTTAGGTTTAGCCAGAGACAGTGACAGTGGTGCAGCTGCGGAATATCCCTTGGTAGTGTGTGTCACACAACCTACAGCGAGGGTTACCATTTTACTCATAGATTTCTTGCGCGGGTTACTTTTGTATTTGCTTGCGTGTCCGTCTCGCAGTGGACGTGTAGTGGTCTCGGGAGAGTACATCCGTCTCGGTAACCACAACGAGAACCCAAACATGCAATACAGAACAACACCTCTCCCCCACCCACCTCATCACTCCCTCCGTTTGTGGTGGAGCAAACGTGCTGATTTGCACCTTCTCACGAAGCAACGCAACACAATGATGGATGTGACCTTTGTGCTGGAAGAGTCAGGCGTGACTGCGACAGTGGAGGTGCCGTGCGAGGCGAACGTTGCAGCGGCAAAGGAGGTTGCGTGCACGGCGCTTGCTGTCTCGCCTGCGTCTGTCGAGATGCGCATCGGCACGCAGGTGCTGGAGGTGACGTGCCGTCTGCAGGACACTGCGTTTGATGCAGGGGTGCAGGTTGTGCTTGCCCGCCGCTTTGCCGACATCAAGTGTCCTGCTCAGTACAATGTGAAGAAGTCATCGATGAGCGTAGCGATGTCGCTGTCGCGTTGTGGAACGCTCTGTATCTATGTGTATGATACGAATGTTGGTGGCTTCGACACAGAAACCTTTGCCCGTGTCTTGGAGTTCAACATACCCCATATTGTGCTAGGTCCGCCTGCCATCTCGCAGTGCAAGACACGCTGCTACCTGCCGTGTGAGGATTGCCTTCTCGAGGTTGCGCTTCCGGGTGGGGAGGTGGTCCGCAAAGTTGACGGCTACTCGGGGTCAGTGTTCGCGTGTGGCGGTGTTGTTGTCTCGAAGGGCAAAGACGGCGTCTCTGTGTATGACGAAGACCTGACGTTGCTCCACTCTCTCTCGCACGAAGGGTGCAGGAAGATGGCAGTGTCGGACTGTGGTGGGTGGGTGATCACCTACTCCAGCAAGGAGAAGAACACACGTCTGTGGGATGTGAACACAGGTGAAGCTGTGGCATGTGTACCGCTGGAGGGGGGGTGGTGTGGAGGGGTGGCACTTTCACGGTCTGCCTCTGTCTTTGCTGTGGCAGGGGAGGAAAACGACGTGCACCTCTATGATTGGAGTGGTGCGGCTCTTCGCAGTGTTGATGTGCATGAGGATGTCAAGGGAATACAGTTCACCCCGTGTGGGGAGTACCTTGTGGTGAGGACCTTTGATGTACAATGTGACGAAAGGGGTTCGGTATGCGTTACTGGCCTACACCAGTATGATGTGGCGACCATGTCCCGTGTGCGTGTGATATCGCAAGAGAGAGGTGAGTCATCTGAGTACTTTGCGATATCACCGTGTTCACGCGTTGTTGTCTCCATGCCTTCAGGGGGCGTTCTGGTGACGAGACATCTGTACCCACACAACAGTGAGTGATGTGTGACCAGGGGAGGGGAGGGAGGGTGGTGATGAATATAACCCAAGGTACTAGCAAAAAAAATTACATGCACGCAAAAAAATGCCCCCCGTCTGTCACTCAAGAAACAAGAGAGACTCCAGGTCTCATTATCGTTTGTGTGTTCTGCTCTTGTGGTTGCTGTAAACGGACACACAAGCCTGCCGACAAGCGGTTGTGTACCTTCCCCGTTCACACCACAGTACGGGCAAGCCATGAGGTTTCTTTTCACATCTCCTGTGTGTTTGCAGGGTATCTTCAAATTGCTTGCTTATCAGAGTTTGTTGAAACACGTATTCAACCCACCAACCTTCTTATTTGTCGTTGCGAAGTGACACCACCAACCATCACATCAAACACAAGAGACCCCTTAACAATATGATGGATGTGACCTTTGTGCTGGAAGAGTCAGGCGTGACTGCGACAGTGGAGGTGCCGTGCGAGGCGGACGTTGCAGCGGCAAAGGAGGTTGCGTGCACGGCGCTTGCTGTCTCGCCTGCGTCTGTCGAGATGCGCATCGGCACGCAGGTGCTGGAGGGGACGTGCCGTCTGCAGGACACTGCGTTTGGTGCAGGGGTGCAGGTTGTGCTTGCCCGCCCTCGCTTTGCCGACATCAAGTGTCCTGCTGAACACATTTTAGAGATGCGTGCGACGACGTTGACGCTGTCGCGTTGTGGAACGCTCTGCGTCTATAGTCACTGGGATGGGCATGTTGGCGGCTTCGACACAGAAACCTTCGACACTGTCTTCTCGTTCAAAGTGGACAATGAAGTGTACGGTCGGCCTGCCATCTCACGGTGCAAGACACGCTGCTACCTGGCGTGTGAGGATTGCCTTCTCAAGGTTGCGCTTCCGGGTGGGGAGGTGGTCCGCAAAGTCGACGACTACTCGTACTCAGTGTTCGCGTGTGGCGGTGTTGTTGTCTCCCAAGGCACAGTCGGCGTCTCTGTGTACGACGAAGACCTGACGTTGCTCCGCTCTCTCTCGCACGAAACGTGCTGGGGCGTGGCAGTGTCGGACTGTGGTGGGTGGGTGATCACCTCCTCCAGGAAGGAGAAGAACACACGTCTGTGGGATGTGAACACAGGTGAAGCTGTGGCATGTGTGCCTGTATCAAGCCGTGTTGTCGTGCTTTCACGGTCTGCCTCTGTCTTTGCTGTGGCGGGCTCTGGCAACGTGCAGCTCTTTGATTGGAGTGGTGTGGTTCTTGGCAGGAGTGATGTTGGTAGGGGTGTCGGAGGCATGCAGTTCACCCCATGTGGGAAGTACCTTGTGGTCAAGCTGTATGTTCCGGAAGAATATGATGATGACAATGCACACGTGCTGCACCAGTATGATGTGGCGACCATGTCCTGTGTGCATGTGATACCGCATATCTCTGCAAGCTCAGTTGCATGCTTCGCGATATCGCCGTGTTCACGTATTCTTGTGGTCATGCAAGCAAATGGCGTCATTGAGACAAGGCATCTGTACCCACACAACAGTGAGTGATGTGTGACCAGGGGAGGGGAGGGAGGGTGGTGATTGATTGTTCATATTATTCTCCCCAGTCTGTAATTTCTGATGGGGTATTTGAGGACTTTTTTTTCAGGAAAATTCACAAAAAATCACAACTAGGCGGGGGGGAAAGAATGTGACACACCAGGTGCCCCATTTTTTGTGAATTTATGCGAATCTCTAGTGAAGGTTTTGTGAATGCTCCAGGTTCCAATTCACGTAAATTCACAAACGTTCACAAAAGTTCGAGGTGCAGAAGAAAATTATGAGATACCACACGTGTGAATTTATGTGAATCGGTAGTGAACGTTTTGTGATTCTTTTTGAGTGTATTGTGAATTTTCCTGAAAAAAAGACCCCAAATCACTCCATTAGAAATTGCACCAAAATAAAACAGCGACCCCCAGCCCTCGTCCCCTCTTTCCAACTTGTCCACCCTCTCAGCTCCTTCAACTGTCCACCCAACAGAACATTAGCTTGCATCACACCAACACAGCTCTTGAAACAATGATGGATGTGACCTTTGTGCTGGAAGAGTCAGGCGTGACTGCGACAGTGGAGGTGCCGTGCGAGGCGGACGTTGCAGCGGCAAAGGAGGTTGCGTGCACGGCGCTTGCTGTCTCGCCTGCGTCTGTCGAGATGCGCATCGGCACGCAGGTGCTGGAGGGGACGTGCCGTCTGCAGGACACTGCGTTTGGTGCAGGGGTGCAGGTTGTGCTTGCCCGCCGCTTTGCCGACATCAAGTGTCCTGCTGAGTATGGTGAGGATGCAGAACACTTGTCGCTGTCGCGTTGTGGAACGCTCTGCGTATTTTCGAGCGAAATGACTGGGCGTGTTGGCGGCTTCGACACAGAAACCTTCGACGCTGTCTTCTCGTTTGAAGTGGACAGTGAAGTACGCAGTCCGCCTGCCGTCTCGCAGTGCAAGACACGCTGCTACCTGCCGTGTTGGGATGACTTACGCATGGTTGCACTTCCGGGTGGGAAGGTGGTCCGCAAAGTCGACGGCCGCTCGTACGCAGTTTTTGCGTGTGGCAGTGTTGTTGTCTCCCAAGATGAAGACGGCGTCTCTGTGTATGACGAAGACCTGACGTTGCTCCGCTTTGTCTCGCAAAAAGGGTTTATGAATACGGCCCTGTCGGACTGTGGTGGGTGGGCGATCATCTCTTCCGAAAAAGAGGAAAAGGCACGTCTGTGGGATGGGAACACAGGTAAAGCTGTGGCATGTGTGCTTGCAAAGTTGTGCGAAGGGGTGGCGCTTTCACGGTCTGCCTCTGTCTTTGCTGTGGTGGAGGAGGAAAACACCGTGCACCTCTATGATTGGAGTGGTGCGGCTCTTCGCAGTGTTGATGTGGATGGGACTGTCGAGGGCATACAGTTCACACCATGTGGGAAGTACTTTGTGGTCAAGGTGGATGTTGAGGCATGCACAGATGGTACAGACGATGACGAAGAATATGATGATCGCGATGATTACGATGCACAGCTGCACCAGTATGATGTGGCGACCATGTCCTGTGTGCGTGTGATCCCGCTCGCCCATTATGGGTCCTTTGCGATATCACCGTGTTCACGTGTCGTTGTGTTTGGGTGTGAAGCAACAAACAGCATTTTTGATGCAACAGGAGCCATTGCAACAAGGCATCTGTACCCACACAACAGTGAGTGATGTTTCGCGAGGGGTGGGAGGGTGGTGACTGTATTCTGACAGAAGGGGACAGTGCAAGTGTCTGCAGAGGGTATACCATCAACTGCATAGGCCACACCGTCAATCTAGCTCAAGCTTACAGCTTTTTAAACATCACACACAAAAGACGTCGTTATTATATTTTTTTCTAACAAAAAGAAAACCGACGCAGGAGTTTTTCTTGGAACTGTTTTATTCTCCCCACCCCAACAACATCATCACATTCACAAAAAACATGATTTTTTTCGTTTTTATTCGCTTTCTTTTCTTCTTACAGTGCCTGCGTCCCAGAGGCGTTTGCACTATCAACTTCACTTTCTTCTTACTCACACCTTGTTACTGTGAAGAAATTTTTTCTCGGTTATTTATTGTCTTCACGCTTTATCTTTGTTGTTGGGTTGGGAAATATAACCCAATATTTATATCATTTATTGTTGACTCGTTGTTTTGTATGTATGAGAGCACCGAATGGGGTGGGAACAATAAGCTTATTTTGAATGAGATAAAACAAATCATAAACATGCTCGCGTTTTCTTTTACCGAACATATTGTATTCTCCGCACCGTACCTAAAACGTACACTGCGCATACAGGAGAAAATAGCACTCTCTTTTTTCCACGCGTTGGTTTTTGTGTTTGCTAACTTTTATCAAAAGAAGCTGTCCTAGGGTTCTTTCCCTAGTTTCGACTGCGAAACGTTTCCCATGTATTGCACCGGAAACAATATGACAAACAGGTGCAGGGTGGTTCCGTGTATACCATAGAACCTGGCACCTTGTGTGTCTCCCAAAAACCAAAAGCGTTACGTGTAACGTTGTGAAGGAAGGAAGCATACAGCATAATGCCTTCTCCCCCATAAAATCACACGCGCAGAAAAACACTTGTTTTATCCACGCGCGTGAAGCTTTATTTTCCTCGCCCACCCAAAAGTACGTGGAGGGGTGTGAAAATAAAATTTTTATTTTCACCCTGTGAAAATAAAATTTTATTTTCACCGTTTTTTTTCACCCGTCTTACTGGGGGGGAGCTATTAAAGTATACGTATACTTTATTCGGCGGGAATTACTGCTTAAATGGCCAAAAAACGAAAAAGGAAAAAAAAAAAAAAAAATCACTGTTATTTTGGGGTTTCTAGTGGCCGAAACCTCGCGAAAACACCACCATTGGCATTTTTGGGCCAATCCCAGCCAGTGGTGGGGTCAATGTGGAAAAATGAACAATTTTTTGGTGACTTAAATTTTCACAAATCTGAACCCCGTCAGCACCAATCGTGTAAAAACTGATACACGCGTTTTAGGTCAAAAATACTCGTTTCTCAGCGCAAAGTGACCCCATCACAGCACGCACAGAATCCGGACCACCGAAATCAAAAAAAAAAAAATTCCGATTTTTTGTGCAAAAATTGCTGTAAAATTTTTTTAGTAAGAAAAATTGGTGTGGCTGAAACCAGCAAAGTTCACTGCTAAAGAACTGCTAACAAACTGCTAAATAATACCCTTTTTTTAGGGGTGGTGTATAAAAACATTTTTTTACCTTGGTTTTTCCACTCCCCCTGTTGGCGCGCCTCCACTCTTGCACACCCATGTGTGACCCCACCGTTGAACGCAATCGACTCGCTGAGTCAAAAGAACTCACAGAACGGGGCTGGAAAAAATCACGAAAAACGCGTACCGTGCGCCTGCGGTGCCCACAAAGTAAGTTTTCCCCTGAGTATGCTGTGTATGCTGTGTATACTGTGTATGCTGTGTATACTGTGTATACTGTGTATACTGTGTATACTGTGTATACTGTGTATACTGTGTATACTGTGTATACTGTGTATACTGTGTATACTGTGTATACTGTGTATACTGTGTATACTGTGTATACTGTGTATACTGTGTATACTGTGTATACTGTGTATACTGTGTATACTGTGAAAACTGTGTATACTGTGTATACTGTGTATACTGTGTATACTGTGTATACTGTGTATACTGTGTATACTGTGTATACTGTGTATACTGTGTATACTGTGTATACTGTGTACTGTGTATACTGTGTATACTGTGTATACTGTGTATACTGTGTATACTGTGTATACTGTGTATACTGTGTATACTGTGTATACTGTGTATACTGTGTATACTGTGTATACTGTGTATACTGTGTATACTGTGTATACTGTGTATACTGTGTATACTGTGTATACTGTGTATACTGTGTATACTGTGTATACTGTGTATACTGCGGAAATTGACCAAAAACGAGAACTTGTCCATTTCGGCGAATTGACCCCACCACTGGCCGGACGGATTCCGGAAATGCAAATGCCGGCGTTAAAAAGCTCACCAACGAAAAAAAAAATTTTTTTTTCCGACACCCGTGAGGAAAAAAGTTTTTATACACCACCCCCCCCAAAAATGCATGCTAACAAAGTGCTAACAAACTGCTAAATAATACCCTTTTTTTTGGGTTCAGCCACACCAAAAATGTACACAAAAACCGTATACTTTATTTCACAGATTTACACGCTCAAAATGGGTTTCCGCACCGTATACTTTATTAGCACCGTATACTTTATTAGCCCCCCCCCAGTTAAGCCCCCAAACACCCCCAAACTCACCCTATTTTTTTTTGAGTTTTTTTTCCCCCCCAGGGCATCTGGACTGGGGTGGGGGCGGGGTGTGCATGGTGGCTACAAACTTGTTGGAGTAGCCCTCGAGCTATGTCAGCGGAGGTAATATATTTTAGGGTAAATTGCGATAACACGTACAAAAAGTGTGCGTGTTATCGCGAACAAAAACGCACGTGTTTTCCCCAGGTACCCAGTACCAGTACCCCCAATGACATAACGAAGTATCGCTTGAAAGTATTGTTCAATAACCTTGGGTGTGCAGGTGAAGTAGGACACACAAGGTATATCAAACGATAAATCAATCAGATAAACGTTACATCATTGGAAAATTGTTGGCACCGCCCCCCTGTCTTCGTATTTAGTACGTCGACAGGCCAAACAGCGTTGCGCTCAGAAGAAGCGGTGCAAGACACTGGAGATCCACACTACAGGTCTCACACGACACTTGGGCGGGCTCGGAAAATAAAGCTTCACACTTATGGATAAAATTATGTCTTGGAGTAGAAAATAAGCGTTTTTTCCACCTCGTTGGTGTTTTCAACCCTCGTGACTTTAATTCACTCGCTTCGCTCGTGAATTAAAGTAACTCGGGTTGAAAACACCAACTCGGTGAAAAAAAACGACTTATTTTCACTCCAATAAATAGCTATTAAGCGGAAACACAAACCTGCTTATGAGCGGTTGTGTACCTTCCCCGTTCACAGCACAGTACGGGCAATCCATCAGTTTTATTTGCCACATCTGTGTGTTTGCCGCAGGGTATCTTCAAATTGCTTTCTTTATCAGACTTTTTTTGTGAAACACGTATTTAACCCACCAACCTTCTTATTTGTCGTTGCGAATTGACACCACCAACCATCACATCAAACACAACAGAGCCCTTAACAATATGATGGATGTGACCTTTGTGCTGGAAGAGTCAGGCGTGACTGCGACAGTGGAGGTGCCGTGCGAGGCGGACGTTGCAGCGGCAAAGGAGGTTGCGTGCACGGCGCTTGCTGTCTCGCCTGCGTCTGTCGAGATGCGCATCGGCACGCAGGTGCTGGAGGGGACGTGCCGTCTGCAGGACACTGCGTTTGGTGCAGGGGTGCAGGTTGTGCTTGCCCGCCGCTTTGCCGACATCAAGTGTCCTGCTGAGTACAATGTCTACGCTCCCCCTACTCGCTACGGACGACCGCAGACAGCACACGTGTCGCTGTCTCCTTGTGGAACGCTTTGCGTTTTTTCACATGATACTTCTTATTATGACTACGTGTACCCGCGTGTTGTTGGCTTCGACACAGAAACTTTCGAGACTGCGTTTGAGTTGAAAATCGATTTATCTGGTCGAGGTCCGCCTGCCATCTCGCAGTGCAAGACACGCTGCTACATGGCGTGCAAGGAAGGTATGCACGAGGTTGCGCTTCCGGGTGGGGAGGTGCTCCGCAAAGTCGACGGCCCTTCGTATTTAGTATTCGCGTGTGGCAGGGTTGTTGTCTCGAAGGGCAAAGATGGCGTCTCTGTGTATGACGAAGACCTGACGTTGCTCCGCTCTCTCTCGCACGAAGAGTGTGGGCGTGTGGCAGTATCAGACTGTGGTGGGTGGGTGATCACATCCTCCAGGAAGGAGAAGAAGGCACGTCTGTGGGATGTGAACACAGGTGAAGCTGTGGCATGTGTGCCTGCGGACGGGTGGCAGTGTAGAGTGGCGCTTTCACGGTCTGCCTCTGTCTTTGATGTGGAGGGGGAGGAAAAGAGCGTGCACCTCTTTGATTGGAGTGGTGCGGCTCTTCGCAGTGTTGACGTGGCTGCGAATATTAATAGAATGCAGTTTACCCCGTGTGGGAAGTACCTTGTGGTAGCGGTATTTGATTTGAACGATGAAGATGAAGATGAAGATGATGAAGATTTCTATTTACGCCTGCATAATACACCCCTGCACCAGTATGATATGTCAACCATGTCCTGTGTGCGTGTGATACCGCAATGCGCAGGTACATTTGCGATATCGCCGTGTTCACGTGTTGTTGTGTCTTTGCAACCAGATGGCAACATTGTAACGAGACATCTGTGCCCACACAACAGTGAGTGATGTGTGACCAGGGGAGGGGAGGGAGGGTGGTGAGGATCCCCCCCCAGGGTACCAGCAAAACATCCCAAGACCCAAGAACCCCCTTTTGCCTTGTTGCAGGAACACGTATTCAACCCACCAACCTTCTTATTTGTCGTTGCGAAGTGACACCACCAACCATCACATCAAACACAACAGAACCCTTAACAATATGATGGATGTGACCTTTGTGCTGGAAGAGTCAGGCGTGACTGCGACAGTGGAGGTGCCGTGCGAGGCGAAGGTTGCAGCGGCAAAGGAGGTTGCGTGCACGGCGCTTGCTGTCTCGCCTGCGTCTGTCGAGATGCGCATCGGCACGCAGGTGCTGGAGGGGACGTGCCGTCTGCAGGACACTGCGTTTGGTGCAGGGGTGCAGGTTGTGCTCGCCCGCCGCTTTGCCGACATCAAGTGTCCTGCTGTGTATGGTGAGGATACAGAACACTTGTCGCTGTCGCGGTGTGGAACGCTCTGCGTATTTTCGGGAAAAATTGCTGAGTATGTTGGCTGCTTCGACACAGAAACCTTTGACACTGTCTTCTTGTTGAAAATGGACAATGATGACCTCGGTCCGCCTGCCATCTCGCAGTGCAAGACACGCTGCTACGTGCCGTGTTGGGATGGCTTACACATGGTTGCGCTTCCGGGTGGGGAGGTGCTCCGCAAAGTCGACGACATCTCGTTCGCATTGTTTGCGTGTGGCGGTGTTGTCGTGTCCGAAAGCAAAGACGGCGTCTCTGTGTTTGACGAAGACCTGACGTTGCTCCGCTCTCTCTCGAACGAGAAGTCTTTGAATACGGCACTGTCGGACTGTGGTGGGTGGGTGATGACCTCTTCTGAAGAAGAGGAAAAGGCACGTCTGTGGGATGTGAACACAGGTGAAGCTGTGGCATGTGTGCCGGGGTGCGATGGGGTGGCGCTTTCACGGTCTGCCTCTGTCTTTGCTGTGGTGGAGGAAAACACCGTGCACCTCTATGATTGGAGTGGTGCGGCTCTTCGCAGTGTTGATATACGTGGCGAAGTCTTGGGCATGCAGTTCACCCCGTGTGGGAAGTACCTCGTGGTCAGGGTGGATGTTGAGGCATACACAGATGGTACAGATGATGGCGAAGAATATGAGGATTGCGATGTCCAGCTGCACCAGTATGATGTGGCAACCCTGTCCTGTGTACTTGTAATTCCGCAAGCCGAGAATGGGGCATTTGCGATATCACCGTGTTCACGTGTCGTTGTGTTCGGGTATGAAGCAACAGGCGGCATTGCAACTAGGCATCTGTACCCACACAACAGTGAGTGATGTTTCGCGAGGGGTGGGAGGGTGGTGACTGTATTCTGACAGAAGGGGACAGTGCAAGTGTCTTCAGAGGGTATACCATCAACTGCATGGGCCACACCGTCAATCTGGCTCAAGCTTACAGCTTTTCAAACATCACACACAAAGACTTCGTTATTGTATTTTCCCTCAATATTTATGTCATTTCTTGTTGACTCGTTGTTTTGTATGTATGAGAGCACCGAATGGGGTGGGAACAACAAGCTTATTTTGAATGAGATAAAGCAAATCATAAATATGCTCGCGTTTTCTTTTATCGAACATACTGTATGTATTCTCCGCACCGTACCTAAAACGTACACTGCGCATACAGGAGAAAATAGCACTCTCTTTTTTCCACGCGTTGGTTTTTGTGTTTGCTAACTTTTATCAAAAGAAGCTGTCCTAGGGTTCTTTCCCTAGTTTCGACTGCGAAACGTTTCCTCATGTATTGCACCGGAAACAATATGACAAACAGGTGCAGGGTGGTTCCGTGTATACCATAGAACCTGGCACCTTGTGTGTCTCCCAAAAACCAAAAGCGTTACGTGTAACGTTGTGAAGGAAGGAAGCATACAGCATAATGCCTTCTCCCCCATAAAATTACACGCGCAGAAAAACACTTGTTTTAAGCGGAAACACAAACCTTCTGATGAGCGGTTGTGTACCTTCCCCGTTCACAGCACAGTACGGGCAAGCCATCAGTTTTATTTGTCACATCTGTGTGTTTGCCGCAGGGTATCTTCAAATTGCTTTCTTTATCAGACTCTTTTGTTGAAACACGTATTTAACCCACCAACCTTCTTATTTGTCGTTGCGAAGTGACACCACCAACCCTCACATCAAACACAAGAGACCCCTTAACAATATGATGGATATGACCTTTGTGCTGGAAGAGTCAGGCGTGACTGCGACAGTGGAGGTGCCGTGCGAGGCGGACGTTGCAGCGGCAAAGGAGGTTGCGTGCACGGCGCTTGCTGTCTCGCCTGCGTCTGTCGAGATGCGCATCGGCACGCAGGTGCTGGAGGGGACGTGCCGTCTGCAGGACACTGCGTTTGAGGCAGGGGTGCAGGTCGTGCTTGCCCGCCGCTTTGCTGACATCAAGTGTCCTGCTGAGTACACTGCACCACATAGGGGAACCATGTCACTGTCGCGTTGTGGGTCACTCTGCGTCAAAAGTTGGTACGAGAGTGGACATGTTGTTGGCTTCGACACAGAAACCTTCAACACTGTCTTCTCGTTCAAAACGGTAGTGGGCACTAAAGTGACGACGGCTCCGCCTGCCATCTCGCAGTGCAAGACACGCTGCTACATGGCGTATCGGGAGGACGGCCTTCTCGAGGTTGCGCTTCCGGGTGGGGAGGTGGTCCGCAAAGTCGATACTGAAGGCAGCTCGTTCAAAGTCTTTGCGTGTGGCGGTGTTGTTGTCTCTGAGGGCAAAGACGGCGTCTCTGTGTATGACGAAGACCTGACGTTGCTCCGCTCTCTCTCGCACGAAGAGTGTGAGGAGGTGGCAGTGTCGGACTGTGGTGGGTGGGTGATCACATCCTCCAGGAAGGAGAAGAAGGCACGTCTGTGGGATGTGAACACAGGTGAAGCTGTGGCATGTGTGCCCGGGGGGTTCTGGTGTCTCGTGGCGCTTTCACGGTCTGCCTCTGTCTTTGCTGTGGGGTGCTCTGGGAACGTGCAGCTCTATGATTGGAGTGGTGCGGCTCTTCGCAGTGTTGATGTGGATGGGGATGACAGGGGTATGCAGTTCACCCCGTGTGGAAAGTACCTTGTGGTCAAGGTATTTGATTCAGGAGAAGATTATGGTACTGATGACTATGCACGCCTGCAGCAGTATGATGTGGCGACCCTGTCCTGTGTGCGTGTGATCCCGCAAAGGTCAGAGGAGTTTGTGATATCACCGTGTTCACGTGTTGTTGTGGTATTGGAAGAAGGTACTCACATTGTAACAAGACATCTGTACCCACACAACAGTGAGTGATGTGTGACCAGGGGAGGGGAGGGAGGGTGGTGATGAATATACCCCAGGGTACCAGCAAAACAACAACCCAAGACACAAGAACCCCCTTTTGTCTTGTTGCAGGAACGCGAATTTAACCCACCAACCTTCTTATTTGTCGTTGCGAAGTGACACCACCAACCATCACATCAAACACAACAGAACCCTTAACAATATGATGGATGTGACCTTTGTGCTGGAAGAGTCAGGCGTGACTGCGACAGTGGAGGTGCCGTGCGAGGCGGACGTTGCAGCGGCAAAGGAGGTTGCGTGCACGGCGCTTGCTGTCGCCTGCGTCTGTCGAGATGCGCATCGGCACGCAGGTGCTGGAGGGGACGTGCCGTCTGCAGGACACTGCGTTTGATGCAGGGGTGCAGGTCGTGCTTGCCCGCCGCTTTGCCGACATCAAGTGTCCTGCTGAGTACAGTGCAATGCAGAGGGGAACCTTGTCGCTGTCGCGTTGTGGAACGCTCTGCGTATATATTTATGCTAGGAATGTTGGTGGCTTCGACACAGAAACCTTTGAAACTGTCTTCTCGTTTGAAGTGGACAGTGAAGTGTACGGTCCACCTGCCATCTCGCAGTGCAAGACACGCTGCTACCTGGCGTGTGGGGATTACTTTCTCGAGGTTGCGCTTCCGGGTGGGGAGGTGGTCCGCAAAGTCGACGGAACTTCAGAGTCAGTGGTCGCGTGTGGCAGTGTTGTTGTCTCGAAGGGCCACAACGTCGTCTCTGTGTATGACGAAGACCTGACGTTGCTCCGCTCTCTCTCGCACGAAGGGTGCACGAAAATGGCAGTATCGCACTGTGGTGGGTGGGTGATCACCTCCTCCTACACTGAGAGGAACGCACGTCTCTGGGATGTGAACAGGTGAAGCTGTGGCATGTGTGCCTGAGGGTAGGTGGTGTCCAGTGGCGCTTTCACGGTCTGCCTCTGTCTGTGCTGTGGCGGTCTCTGGTATCGCGCACCTCTATGATTGGAGTGGTGCGGCTCTTCGCAGTGTTGATGTGGGTGGGCGTGTCAGGGACATGCAGTTCACCCCGTGTGGGAAGTACCTTGTGGTGAGGACTACACACGTGCTGCACCAGTATGATGTGGTGACAACGTCCTGTGTGCGTGTGATGCGGCATAACTCAGATACGTCCTTTGCGATATCACCGTGTTCACGTGTTGTTGTGGTCATGCAACGAGATGGCGTCATTGCGACAAGACATCTGTACCCACACAACAGTGAGTGACGTGTGACCAGGGGAGGGGAACTGGGATGATAGGTCCATGTTTGTTTGGAGATAATTTTTTTTGTGTTGGTGGAAGCGTACAACTACACGACGGACTAGTTATGGCCATGACAGGTGATTTTACTAGTAAAATGACAGGTGAAAATTCTTGACAGGTGGCACCTGTCATTTTGACAGGTACCACCTGTCAAAATACAGGCACCAGGTACCCAGGTACCCCCAATGACATAACGAAGTATCGCTTGAAAGTACCGTTCAATAACCTTTCTTGGGTGTGCATGAAGTAGCACAAAGGTATAGCAAACGATAAATCAATCAGATAAACGTTACATCATCGGAAAATTGTTGGCACCGCCGCCCTGTCTTCGTATTTAGTACGTCGACAGGCCAAACAGCGTTGGGCTCAGAAGAAGCAGTGCAAAACACTGGGGATCAACATGAGAACCAACTCCCAACAACACAGGCTACCGAAGTAGCAGGTGGGGTGTTGCGGGTGTTTGGGGTGAGAAAATCGATTTTGATAAGTTCCATCAGAAAATTCTTAAGTTTGCACTAGTCGAGAAGGGTTACCACTTGCCTACTAATCTTCGTGCACGTGCACCCATTTAAGGGTGGAGAAGCGTGACACGCACATACAAGTATGCACGTTACTTCAACAAAGGCTGAATTCTGGTAATTCTAAGGGATGTGAATTACAGCCACCACATGGTTGTCATTAGGCTACTACCTTCGTCGTAAACGTATACAAAGGTTTCGCCCCCTTCTCTTTCATGCAAACTTAAGAAAATCCTGAAGTAACTACAACCTGGCGTGCGGGTACAGATGCATTGCTTTGTTCTTTCCTCAAAGTCATGTGTGATCTCTCGGGTCTGTACTAAAGTCAGTGTTTAGATAAGCATCCACTTGACTCGTTCTAACAACCGTTGAAATCTAGAACAAAACAATACACTGCCCCTTCTCACACCAAGCCGCCATGCTTCAAGAGCATGCCCTGGGCAAAAATTACTGTGACAAAAACTGGTTTCTGGGGGAACGCAATATTTTCTTGTGTCTAGTCCTCCGCAAGCAGAGGACAGACTTTCCGGATCCCGAAGTCGAATTTCTTGCACTAGCTATGCTCCCTGGGTTAATGGCTATAGCAGTGACTGACTAAGAGTTTCATAATAATTAGGGTGGTCTATGGGGGATCCGTAAATAGACCGGCAACGACCAGACACGTAATTAGTGTGTATAGCCGGTCTTTAGCCGGTCTTTAGGGTCCGTAAAAAGACCGGCTCTTAAGGATTACCGGCTATAAGGGCCGGTCCTACCCACCCTCGAAAAAGACCGGCAGACCGGGTGTACAATTGTACACACAAAAATTTACGTACGATCTTCCTTCTAAGGTGCTCGCTCTCCATACCTAGACCCTCGAATTTTTTTTTTTTGGCCCCTATATTGGGCTAATTTCGACGATTTGAGGTCATTAAAAGTTAAAATTTGGCACTTTTGAGCATCTAGGGGGGTCTAAAACGCGGTTCCGCGAACCCAAAATTTCGTGATTTTTACCAAAAACAAGTCGATTTTTGAAAAAATCTCAAAAAAAAAAATCACAATGGGGGGTCCGCTAAATGTCGTAAAATTGGAAAAACCTGAAAAAACTGCAGGATTTTTGGGGCTTTTTTAGGCAAAAAATAGTGAGGGGAGTTGGGTCCAGTCATAGGGGGTATAGCATATTTTTTGGAAAATTCTTCAAAAAAAACGAGGATTTTTGCTGGGCACAATGCAAATTTCAGAAAAATCCCAATTTTCGACTGGTCATATTTGGAGCAAATTATGGCCCACCCACCCCGATTTTGTGTCAAAAACCGACTTCATTTGCTCAGAAGTGCCTACGATTTCGTAAACCAGAGGTCCTCCCCTACACTTATTTTCATAAAAGTGGATCTGGTGGCGACTTGCAGAGCAGTCGTCGCGACACCGCGACAGAGGTTGCAATTCCATTAGCTATTCCCTGTTCAAGGATACCAATCACACACAAAATCCACACGGTGGAGTGGCCGGACCCTTTTGGCCAGACCCCGAGTCCGCCCGGCGGACTGAGGTTTTCCACAGCATACCCCGGTTACTTTTCTTAGCAATTCGTTGTTTTTTTGGATTTTTTTGTCAAGAGTTCAGGGCATATCCTAAATCTGAGGTCTGTCCGGCCAAATTTTGAAAGAGGGTGCAAAAAAAATTGGGGTGTCCCGGGCACGGCGTAATTCATGTGTAATGGGGTGTAATGGAGTGTAATGGAGGGAATTTAAACTTTTTTGGTGTGGCTGAAGGGGTCTGATTCGCACTTTCTCGCACTTTTTCCGCACCTATTCGCACTTTTTCCGCACTTTTAGCATGTAGGCTTGCTGACTGTCTTTGCCAAATACACAGGTACACAGGTACACAGGTACACAGGTACACAGGTACACAGGTACACAGGTACACAGGTACACAGGTACACAGGTACACAGGTACACAGGTACACAGGTACACAGGTACACAGGTACACAGGTACACAGGTACACAGGTACACAGGTACACAGGTACACAGGTACACAGGTACACAGGTACACAGGTACACAGGTACACAGGTACACAGGTACACAGGTACACAGGTACACAGGTACACAGGTACACAGGTACACAGGTACACAGGTACACAGGTACACAGTGGGTCCTTGGGTGTCCAAACATGCCAAAAACACAAAAAAAATGATGTTTTGACCATCTGTGGGCACCTAAAACGCACTTCTCTGCCAAAAAAACGAATCATTCACATTTCAGAGGTCCTGCATGAAAATGCCCATTTGAGCCCAAATTTTCGGTTTTTTTTCAACATTTCTTCAACACAGGCCCCGCCAGGTGGTCCGAGGGTCCAAAAAAAAAAATTTTTTTTTTTCGACGAAAAATTTTTTTTCGACATCTACTTTTTCAAGCCTGAAAAAAATAACGGGTGTTTCACTATAGGAGGCTACGTCAAATCTCAGTTAATACCAGTCAATACCAGTAAATATCAGTTTTTTTTCCAAGCTGGGAAAAGTAGTTGTCGAAAAAAAAATTTTTTTTTCCCAAAATTTTTTTTTCGACAACTACTTTTCCAAGCCTGAGAAAAACTGATATTTTACTGGTATTTTCCTGCATTGGTTTTTACTCTACGACGTACCCCTACCGGTATTTTCCCAGGCTTGGAAAAGTAGATGTCGAGAAAAATTTTTTCAAAAAAAAATTTTTTTTTTGAAAAATTTGACAACTACTTTTTCAAGCCTGGAAAAAAAATTTTTTTTTTTGGGCCTGACCTTGGGACCTTGTGCACCGAAAAATTCAAAAACGGCAAAATTTTGATGTTTTGAGCATCTGTGGGTGAATCATATGCACTGCTACAGTGGCCTATTATTGGGTGTTTTCCTTAGCAAATTCCTTCACAAAACTCATTTTTGATTTTGGCAAAGGCAAATTTCAGGCCAAAAAAAATCGCCGGGGGGCTTCGCCCCCCGAACCCCCCATTGGGGGGCTTTGCCCCCCAAACCCCCCACTGGGGGGCGTAAAGCATACGCCCCCCAGACCCCCCTATGCAATTGGGGGCCTGCGGCGCAGCTCGGAACTCTAGTGCATACCTAACGGGAACTCCAAATGGAGGTGTTTTTGTGCTTGCATCGTTACTACTTGCTCTCATGTGCCATCTGACAGCCCCATGCAGGACAACACTCTGGTGTCCAGCATCGGCAGTGCGTACAACTCGGCGCTGGAGTTATCGACGTGACGTGGGTCTGGGAAGACGTCTCGCATATTCAGTACAAGTGTGAACGGTGCGAAAGCACTACCCAGTTTGCCGCGAGGCGGCAGGGCTACCCTGCTCCTCTCCCCGGTGTTCAGTTTTATATTTTGAAAACTGGGTTGTCTTAGTGTGGACACCCGAGGATGAACTCCACTTTTCAAAACGCTGTTTAGTAACCGCTGATGAACACGCTGATGATCTCTCCTGTGTGGGAGATGTCACACTGATGACGCTAAGGTTGCTCCCCACCGGTCCATCATCAGATGGGGGCGAAGCAGACGTTGTGGGTAGGCGGTTCTAGTCCGCTTTATTCTTGTTTCATGCTCGGGGGAAGTTGAGCGTTTTCTTTTTGATTGACGCCCTTTTGTGGCGGTGGGACCAGGCTCAGGGTCACCTGTGGGTGGTTTGTCGGGCACTGTATCAGGCAGTGCAGGCGGCTCAGGTTCTGGTAGTACGGGAGGGGTCACGATGGTGATGCACTGCCTTGGCGTTCCCCGTCGAACAAGGCTTGTAGGGGTGGCAGGGGTGGCGGTATTGTTACGCAGGCGTCGTCAGGGCGAGGTCCACTGAGCGGCACGCGCAGTGATGGTGGTGTTGTAGGCGGGGAGGGGGCAGGTGCCCCAGTCACGGTCGGAGAGGGAACTGATGGACCTCGTCAGGTACTTCAGGATAGTGGCGATGCTGCCGGCGCAGAGTTTGGCACGTGGAGTGTGCCCACCAGACCGGAGGTGCACCGATAGGCCGTAGGCAGTGCAGCATCGTCACTTTTCTCTCCGGGAACGGGGCAGTCCAGCTTGTTCTCGGCGCAGTGCTTCCGGAACCATCGAAGCCAGAGGGACATCGCCTTCCCCCGCTCACGCACAGACAGGGCATGGGCGACCTGTTTGCACTGTCGCAGCGAGATGCCTGAGTATACCTCAAAGCTAATACCCAGCTCAATGTTGCTGATGCAACTGTTGCTGTCCTCAACAGACCTCAGCCACGCAAGAAAAGCAGTGTGTCGCTCAGGGCCGTATTTCCACGACGGAGGCGCCCTCGAGGGGAGCCGGCTCCAGTCAAAGTCCACGGAAAGTGACGGGGTGTCCGCAGCCCTGTCCCAGGGCAGGCGGGCTTTGGTACCCAGGCATTGTGTAGGGTAATTGTGTTTGCATACAGCTAAACCAAGACAACGTGGTCACCTTTAGTCCGTATTTGGATCGTAGTGACCAATGTCATGCGCTTAGGTGCCCATCAATGGGTCGGGGAGTGATCAAAGTTAAGGGAAATTATTCTGGCGTAAATGATGGATCAGATCTGCCGTCACTGCCTCACCCGGTCCCTCCCTTTGAAAAAAAATACCTCGTATGACTTTCAGAGATGGCAATGCCCAATTCCTACCCTTGGTCTTGCAGCTCAGTCTACAATAGCCCTGTACTAGACACGCCCGGTCGTAGACTCGACTATAGCACTGCCCCCGCATGTGCCTCGTCTTCTTTATCTTCTTCAGAGTCCACATTTGCATGCGGGCACCTAATACACCACACGTCGCCTTTTCTCGGTTTCCTAGACCCAGTCTCCCATCACCAATGAGGACACCTTCGGCAGGCCCACTAGTGGATGCGGCGCTTTGCCTTTACTGTCATTCCACCGCGTCTACAAGGGTTTTAGAGCGGACTTGTCGTAGAACCGCCCATACAGTGTCCCCGACACTTTCCCGCCCCCAACGGTGTTGAACCTCAGGTCCCCTGGCTTAGCCACTAAGAGAAAACCTGCAGCGTCCGCAGACGCATACACGTCTGCGGCCATCACTGGCTTAGAGGGGCCGTGTGACGCACTGATTTCGACACTTTGCCGAAGAAGCGCGATCGCGCTTTGTGTGGTTTTGTGTATCCCTTGTGAACCTGGAATCGATAGCAGACAGGAAAAAGAGGATGGGCAGGCAGCACCTGCCCGACCTGTGTTAAGTGAATCAGTGATTGCCTGACAGATGTCTGGGTAACCGTGTATTCTGTGTGGGTATCCGTGTCCGGAGTATACACGACGGTGAAGTAAAATGACATGACATGACATGACATGACATGACATGACATGACATGACATGACATGACATGACATGACATGACATGACATGACATGACATGACATGACATGACATGACATGACATGACATGACATGACATGACATGACATGACATGACATGACATGACATGACATGACATGACATGACATGACATGACATGACATGACATGACATGACATGACATGACATGACATGACATGACATGACATGACATGACATGACATGACATGACATGACATGACATGACATGACATGACATGACATGACATGACATGACATGACATGACATGACATGACATGACATGACATGACATGACATGACATGACATGACATGACATGACATGACATGACATGACATGACATGACATGACATGACATGACATGACATGACATGACATGACATGACATGACATGACATGACATGACATGACATGACATGACATGACATGACATGACATGACATGACATGACATGACATGACATGACATGACATGACATGACATGACATGACATGACATGACATGACATGACATGACATGACATGACATGACATGACATGACATGACATGACATGACATGACATGACATGACATGACATGACATGACATGACATGACATGACATGACATGACATGACATGACATGACATGACATGACATGACATGACATGACATGACATGACATGACATGACATGACATGACATGACATGACATGACATGACATGACATGACATGACATGACATGACATGCGCTTTTACATGTGCTTTCCATGTAACTTTTTTTACATGTACTTTACATGTAAAGTGACATGTGCCATGACAAGGTGCATGACCAGTTACATGACAAGACTAACTAACGACAAGACTCCTGTATATAATGAGTGGCGTTAGGCCCTTGTCATTATTTAGTCTTGTCATGCAACTAGTCATACCCCCTTGTGTCATTGCTCACACTCGGTTGTGGTGCAACGCACCGGGGTACCCTAAATAGGGTCCGCGCGGGGTACTCAGTCCAATCCGGACTGAGCGCTCACCCCGAGTCCGCCGGGCTGACTCGGGGTCCGGCCAATAGGGTCCGGCCACTCCATCGTGTGGTTTGTGTCGGATTGGTAGCCTTGAACAGGGAAATAGCTAATGGAATTGGAACCTCTGTCGCGGTGTCGCAACGACTGCTCTGCAAGTCGCCACCAGATCCACTTTTATGAAAATAAGTGTAGGGGAGGACCTCTCACAACTTCTGAGCAAAGTCGGTTTTTGACACAAAATCGGGGTGGGTGGGCCATAATTTGCTCCAAATATGACCAGTCGAAAATTGGGATTTTTCTGAAATTTGCATTGTGCCCAGCAAAAATCCTCGTTTTTTTGAAGAATTTTACAAAAAATATGCTATGCCCCCTATGACTGGACCCAACTCCCCTCACTATTTTTTGCCTAAAAAAGCCCCAAAAATTCTGCAGGTTTTTTCAGGTTTTGCGATTTTTACGAGATTTAGCGTAGCCTCCTGGGGGTGCCAAAAAAGCCCCAAAACTATATTTTCCCACCCCCGGACCTCACCCCAATATGATGGGAATGGTTTTTGGGTCTTTACAGGTGCTCTTTGGAACTAGAAAGTGTAATTTGCTAAGTGTGACATAAGTGTGACATAAGTGTGACACTAAGTGTGACATAAGTGTGACATCGGAGGGGGGCATCTCACAGGCCAGAAAAAAGCGTTTTTTTTACTGGAAAGTATGGTTTTCTGCCTATTTGGATGTCCCCGCATCCATTCCGAGCCGAATTCTGGCCTGCGGTGACTTTTCTGGTGATTTTTTTCAGGGTTGGTATGTTGGAAACACCCCCAAAAACGGGTATTTTTAGGGTAAAATGAATGCTTTTCCCAGAAAATTTTATTTCTGGGGCCGAAAATCGGTGCCAAAAAAGCCCCAAAAGCATATTTTCCCACCCTCGGACCTCACCCCAGTATGATGGGAGTGGTTTTTGGGCTTTACAGGTACTCTTTGGAACTAGAAAGTGTGATTTGCTAAGTGTGACATAAGTGTGACATAAGCGTCACATTTTTGTCACACATTTTTCGTGTTTTTTTTCAGAAAAACACGATTTTTTTAAGGAACAAAGCTTCTGTTGAGGTCGTCTGTGGTTTTAATGAGATATTTTTGTGATCGGGAGGTGGTTTTGGGGCCAAATACGACTATTTTAGTGGATTTCTTAACCTAAAACTCAAAAAAATGGGTTTGTGACACGGTTTCTTAAGGAATTCCTACTACGTGGACTCCCCTATAGGGGGGGTGAGGTGTTTTTCGGGTTGCAAAATTTTTCGCGCGCTTCGCGCGCGAAGCCCCTGCAGAAGCTGGTTCGTGGGGGATTTTTGGAATCCGTCCGCGCTGTGGTGGGGTCAATTTGACGAAATGGACAAGTTCTTGGCTTTTGGTCAACATCAGTGTAAGGGCCAAGTGATCCTGCCGACTGAACAAGAAAAGGGGGAAACTGGGTCAGGGCTGCCGCGCCGCAGGCGGAAATTTTTAGATGCCGTCCACTTTTTTGAGTTAAGTACCCAGTACCATGTCATACAATTTACAGTAAGCTTGCGCCGCAGGCGCACGGTACGCTACTTTTATGATTTCGCCCTATCCTTTTTTTTTTTTTTTTTTTTTTTTTTTTTTACTTGGTATTCACTCTCGTCTCTTCAGCGCTGCCGAGGCAGTGTGGCCGCTCTTTTTTGTTCTATCCAGAGTAAACCCGGGACCGTGTCCCAGCTGGTGCCGTTTTTCACATCTAGGACGTGCGGGTTGCCGTTTTACGGAGGTCACCTCCCCGTTTGCCACACAGGGTTTACAGACAGCACACCTCCCCCTCAGGGTGTGGCAGCATCGTTAAGGACACTGGCCTGACGACAAAAGTGGAAACCTTTTTTAGGTTCCCGTGATCAGCTGACATGCTGGTCGGTGTGTTCTCTTGATGTTTTCTTTTTTTGTTGGTATCCTCTTGTTGATATGAGTAATGTAAAAGTAAAAGCAAATAAAGCTAAAAGTTGTGTTCTCTTCAGTTCGTTACAGTTGGCCTCAGAAGGTCACTCAGAGTGTCATCAGACAATCCGGAGGACACCAAAAATTCCAGGACCACTGCTGGGTGTTGTGTGAGGAGTGTTCCCCACGAGGTGTTGCTGCACAGGTTGGCTCTTTTGTCGGTGAGCTTGGGGCATTGCTTCAGAAGGTGCTTCGCCGTCACATTCGCCTTTCCGCACGCCTTGCAGTTGGGGGTGTCGTTGTGGCTCCTGTCCGTGTACAGGAGGGGGTGTCGTCTTGTGCGCAGGAGTCTCATCTCACGCGCTCCCTTACGTGTCAGTCGTTGTGGGCGGAGTTGCGGGTGGCGGAGTTGTATCTTCGTCTTCGCTTTGGCGTCGGTGTGCTGGCACGCATATGCGCTGTCTTCGGTGGGTGTGACGGTGAGCTGCGCTGCCACCCTCTTGATCTGAGAGGCGGCCGTCATCATCGCTATGGGTTCCAGCTGTGGTACCATGGCGTTCGCGTGCCGCTTTGCCTCTTTGTCCGCAGCTTCGTTTCCAGGTAGGCCGATATGGCTTGGGACGTACTGGAAGTCTACGCGTACTCCTTTGCGCGTGAGTGTGTGTATCGCACGCCATATGTCGTGCAGTGAATGCTCGACAGCCTTCTGTGGTCCTCCCTCTAGGGCGCGGATTGAGGACTGGCTGTCTGTGAGGATCGCCACTCTCGCGTGTTTGGTGGTAGTGGTGCGGTTTGCAAGGTCGGTGAGTGCCTCACGGATTGCCGTCTGCTCGGCTTGGTAGGCCACGCATCGCCTGCCTGCCCCCTTGCCGAAGACGTGGATCATGTTGTCGTCAGCGTCCGTCACTGCACATCCCGCCCCGCCGATGTTCGTGTCGGACAGTGATCCGTCGGTGTACGTGCTGTAGTCGTACTGGGGTAGCTTGTCGAGGGCCTCCTGCGTTTTTTCCAGAGCTTCCTCTTTGGTTTGTTTAGAGTCCGCTCGGAGGACTCCTGGGATGGTGGGGTGCAGCGTAAGCTTATCCTGTACTTCCTCCCATTGCCAGGGGGGCACAGGGTAGTGGAGCGCAATGGTGCTCCGAGTTGTGTGCTGAGTGTACATCTTTGTTTCCTCAACGGTGTTCGTGGCTGCTCTAAGCCATGTAGTGTTGGAGTGTTTTTTGGTTGACTGCACGGCGGTGTACGCGGGCGAGTCATGTATGCGGTTGGCGCGCTCGTACAGCTTTGCTCCTTCCGCTTGTGCAATTTCAGCGATTGATCGTAGGTTCGCCTCCCAGAGAAGGTTCTCCGTCGCTGTGGTGCGTAGACAGCCGGTGATCAGTCTGGCTGCGCCGTGGTGGAGGGTCTCAAGATGGGTTCGGTTCTTCTTGGGCAGTGCGTGTCCCCACACTCCTATCCCGTAGGTGAGCACGGGCAGCACATATGTCATGTACACTTGTCGCATGGTGTCTGCTTCCGCACCCCAGTCCTCGCCTCCTAGTGCGTACAGTACGGAGAGTCGTTGTTTGTACTTTGTGCACACTGATTCCATGTGTTGTATCATGTTGCATTCGTCATCTATTAGGATGCCGAGGTACTGTGTCAGTCGGGTTGTAGGCACGCGTTTCCCATTGCTGTAGTGCACTGCGAATTGCTTGTCTCTGACGTTGTTGGGGTCTTTCTTGGTGGTGAAGGCTAGGAGGTTCGTTTTGTCGTCGTCGGTGGAGATTCGGAGGCCCATTGGGGGGAGTTCACGTTCAAGTACTTCGATAGCCTTTTGTGCGGATAAAGCGGCTTCGTCGGTGTTGTTGCCAATGCACAGGATTGCGAGGTCGTCGGCGTACATGCACACATGTCCGTCCACGCACTCTAGGGTTTTCGCCAGGTTTGCCATGACTACGTTGAAGAGTAGGGGGGAGAGCACTGTGCCTTGGGGTACTCCCTCCTCCATGTCGTAGAACTCGCTGACGTGACCTGCCACGGTCGCCGCTGCTCGTCTGTTGCTGAGGTATGCACCAATCCATTTCTGGTACGTGAGTGGGAAGTCGTGCAGGTGTTGTAGGATGGCACTGCGTTTGAGGCGGTCGTACGCCTTCTCTAGGTCGACTTTGAGGAGGATTGCACTGCGTCCTTCCTCTACTGTGTCCTTGGCCAGTTGCGTTACCAGTGCGATGCTGTCGATCGTGGATCTCTTTTTCCTGAAACCTGCTTGGGCCTTGTGGAGGTTAGGGAACTGCTCATCAGGGTCTTCCATGAGCTGGTGTAGGCGGTGTCCGATCATGCGCTCGAGCACCTTGCTCACTGTACTCGTCAGTGCAATTGGTCTGTACGAAGCAGGGAGGTGGTCCGGTTTCGAAGGCTTGTGGATGGGCATCAGTAGAGAAGTCGTCCATTCCAGTGGGAGTGTGCCACTACTCCACGAGAGGTTCATGATACGCAGGAGACCCTTCCTCGCCTCCGGTCCCATGTGTCGTAGCATCTCGTTGTGTATGTTGTCCATGCCTGGTGTTTTGTTGTCTTCCAGGTTGTTCACGATGGTGTTGAGCTCCTGCATTGTAAAGGCACGCTCTGATTCGTGGTATGGGACGTCCGTCGGTGTTGTGGCTACGTCCTCCGTGTCTGTGGGGTCTTTGCGGCTCACGTCTGAGTAGTGCCTACCAAATATGTTCGCTTTGGCTGTGTTGTCGGTGATGGTGGTGCCGTTCTCCGTCAGTGGGTACTGCTGCGACTTATCGGCTCTGCCGTCCAGTTCGCGTAGTAGGTGGTAGATGTGTGAGGACCCCGCTTTTTTCTCATTCCTCGTTGGGTTCTACGAGCTCCGTCCGTCAAATTCTAGGAAAACACGCCCACCCTCTAACTCCCTTAGATGGTTCTTGGGGCGCGAGAAAGGTATCGGGGGGAGTAAGAGCACACCATCAAGATTTTTTTTAAATTTTCCAAAAAAAAATTTTATTTTCACCCCCCCAAAAGCCGGGAAAAAAATCGTGGGGGGGGGCCCACATGTGAGTAAAATGACCGTACAAAAAACTCATTATTAAACTTCTGGTCATCTCCAAGGCAACTGCGGGTGAAAAACACCCTCAGAGTGGGTCACAGGGGGCCTGTGGGTCGAAAAACGACCCAGAAGCCACCCCAGAATACAAAAAAATGGGGAAAAATAGTGAAAAAACGGCTTTTTTCACGTTTTGGCCATGTTGGGCAAAACAGCGATTTTTCAAGAAAAAAACCAAAAAACGGCATATTTTTTGACATCACAAAGCCTCCTTTGGCACAAATATACCCCAAAAGTGGCCTGTGAGTCCATTCCAACCTGTTTTGGGCATATTTGACACTTTTGGAAGTGTTTTTTTGGTGTTTTCACGTTGAAAAACACCCCCAAAAAATCCTTGGACGGTCCTTGGACAGCACTGCCACCATTGCTCCGACCACATTCTCGGCCATATTTTTGCTTAAAACCCCCGAAAAAGGGCCCCGGGAACCCCAATCTTTCCAAATTTCCACCTCATCCCCACCCAAACACCGCAAAAACACGACAGAAAATCGTCTTAAAAAACACACTTTTTTCAAAAAGGTCATCAGGCAGGTTCCATAATAGCCTTTTTGAAAAAAGTGTGTTTTTAAGACGATTTTCTGTCGTGTTTTTGCGGTGTTTGGGTGGGGATGAGGTGGAAATTTGGAAAGATTGGGGTTCCGGGGGCCCTTTTTCGGGGGTTTTAAGCAAAAATATGGCTGAGAATGTGGTCGGAGCAATGGTGGCAGTGCTGTCCAAGGACCGTCCAAGGATTTTTTGGGGGCGTTTTTCAGCGTGAAAACACCAAAAAAACACTTCCAAAAGTGTCAAATATGCCCAAAACAGGTTGGAATGGACTCACAGGCCACTTTTGGGGTATATTTGTGCCAAAGGAGGCTTTGTGATGTCAAAAAATATGCCGTTTTTTGGTTTTTTTCTTGAAAAATCGCTGTTTTGCCCAACATGGCCAAAACGTGAAAAAAGCCGTTTTTTCACTATTTTTTTCCATTTTTTTGTATTCTGGGGTGGCTTCTGGGTCGTTTTTCGGCCCACAGGCCCCCTGTGACCCACTCTGAGGGTGTTTTTCACCCGCAGTTGCCTTGGAGATGACCAGAAGTTTAATAATGAGTTTTTTGTACGAAATTTTATACACAAGTCTATTAGGAGTCGGACCCCCTACCCCACCCCCCACCCCCCCGTAAAAAAACCTCTGGTCCGAAAAGGGCAGGGTTGCCCCTTGTTCTCGGGAAAAACAGCAAAATTCTGGATTTATGTTCCCGTTTTTTTCCTTTTTTTGGGTGGGGTTTTTTGCCCTTTTTCGGGCTTTCCGAGCTCTACCCTCACTGTAGTGGGGTCATTTCCAGAAAATGGACAAGTTCTTGATTGATACAAATTTTGGTTACGACAACTAGTGTGTTGCTCACAATGCTAAATGAGTGTCAGAACTGTGGTTCTGGGCCCACTTTAACCGCCCTCGAAATTCAAAAAGGGGTCCCAAACCTGGGCGCGCTACACGCGTGCGGAACTTTTTGCAGCTTTGGTCTAGTTGCATTTTTGGCTGCAAAATGCAAGGGGATCCCTAAAGGCGTTGGGAATATTATTTAGATGGGGCAGTGATTTTGTACCTGCATATACGCTCCCTCGTGGTAACCGTGTGCATGCCAATGAAGTGCTCTCTGGGGTTCGATAACCCGTGGAACCAGTGCTTCCGCCGATGAACGGTGAGGCGTTTGCACTTCTCTTTGTGCGGAGCAAAAAATAATATAAATGGCGCCGCAGGCAAAATTTTTTGGGTACGGTGTAAAAATCTAGCTTCTAACGAACCCTTTTTTGCAGAGCAAAAAATGAAAAATGGCGCCGCAGGCAAAAAAAATTGGGGATACAGCCCTGGATGGTGCAGGATTTTGGTGTCAATTTTTTTTTCTTGCCCCCTGAAAACTCTTGCTTTTGAGAGTTTCGACCATTTCACCACACTGGTGGTGTGTCACCTACAGTGAAACCCACCAGAAACCACAAGAAAGCCCCCGAAGGAAAAAAGGAAAAAAAAAAAGGAAAAAAAAACTAAAATCCAGAATTTCATGTTCTCGGTCCCACTTAGGAACTTCCCTGGAAAAGGGGATTTTTTTTTTTTTTTCCAATAACTGAGGATTGCCCTCAGTTCTGACCCCCTATACAAAAGTCTGGAAGAATTCTTCATCGGATTCTTCAGCGCGGAAAAACTGATTATGGCTTAGTACCGCACTCCCGTGTATTTGGTGCACCCAGATGGTCAAACACCCGATTTTTGCGTTTTTTTTTTTTTGCATTTTTTCGCCCAGTATTGAGGACATGTGGGGGTGAGGACCACCGAGGGCAATTTTGTGAATTTTTTTGGGGTCAAAAATTGACTTGTCTTTCGTAAATCCCACGAAAAATCGTAGTGCGCAAAATCGCGTTTTAGACCCCCATAGATGCTCAAAAGTGTCAAATTTTGCTTTTAATGGCCTCAAATCGTCGAAATTCGCCCTAAAAGGCAGGGCTATCGGTAAGAAGGGGTTTTGGGGGGCATCATATATCATATTTCATATTTCAAAATCATATTTCAAAAAAAAAAAAAAAAAACACGAGTTTACGGGCAAAAACCCATTCCGAGCTTTCGGCCCCGCACGTTGGCGGGGCATCTCCCCTCATATGTGGATATGTCCGGAAAATTTTCAGGAAAGTGCCGGGCATATACACATCAAAATGGGTCCGGACATATCCACGGGGGGGATAGGTACTTAAAAAAATGGAATTGAAAGCCGTGTTCAAAATCTTTCAATTGCGGCCAGGTACGATCAAAAATTTGCATCTGGGGTCCCTTTACCGGTTGGAAAGTCCCAAAAACCAAAACTCAAAAGTGGGTCCAGGGATTACGCAGCTCCCCCAAAAATGAAAAAGTACGTATGGATTTTCAACACGTACAATTCTAAGCAAAAACAATTCGCGCTTTGGTTGAGAAGGGCTGTGAAAGTTCGAAGAACTGGAGAAATCATCAGTCATGGCACTGGCGAAGCCACGGTACGCAACATTTCTTAAAAATCTTTACATAAAATGTCACTTTCGTTGGTAACTTTGTGAATGTTCCAGGTTCCAGTTCACGTAAATTCACATAAATTCACAAACAGGAGCAACCAGGATGACCGGTGATTCACCTGACTGGAAGATGACGATGTTGAGGTTGCGTCTCAATGCGAAGAGACGCAAGACGGTCTTTGCAGTGCCCTTGATGCTGTCAATCTCCACCGAGTGAGCGCATTATTCGAGCTTCTCATGTCGCGCCTTCCGGTAGGTGGGGCAGCACGGTGGAGGAGCGACACCCCGAGGCGTGGATGGCCGCTAGGCTGCAGTCATGTGCGAGGGTGTGCCACAGTGGGATCGGACTTCCGCCAGACCTTTGTTGACCTCCTGTGCCTGAACCCCGTACTCTGCGGACGAAGTGGCATCAACGCATCTACCACAACTGGTTGTGAGGGAAGTATACCTCAGGGAAATCCCAGTCGTCAGCCTCTTCGTCACACAGCCCCCATGCCCAGTCGTCGTCTCCTTCCACGATCTCATCATCCCAGAAAGCGACCTCCTCACCCTCCGCTTGGCGCAGTGGTGATTGCCAGGACAAAGCGGTGCCGAAGGTGTCCCATGGAGAGGGAAAAGAGTGGCTTCAGCGGGTTGTGGGGGGACATATACACGAACCTATATGCGCCTATACGCGGGGTAAAAATCAGGTAGGTTTTGTGAATTTTCCTGAAAAAAAGACCCCAAATCACCCATGAGATATTACACCCCGCTCCAAACAGCGGTCCCTATCCCCCGTTTCCTCTTTCCACGTGTCCACCCTCTTAGCTCCTTCAACTGTCTACCCAAACAGAACATTAAATTGCATCACACCAACACAGCTCTTGAAACAATGATGGATGTAACCTTTGTGCTGGAAGAGTCAGGCGTGACTGCGACAGTGGAGGTGCCGTGCGAGGCGGACGTTGCAGCGGCAAAGGAGGTTGCGTGCACGGCGCTTGCTGTCTCGCCTGCGTCTGTCGAGATGCGCATCGGCACGCAGGTGCTGGAGGGGACGTGCCGTCTGCAGGACACTGCGTTTGGTGCAGGGGTGCAGGTTGTGCTTGCCCGCCGCTTTGCTGACATCAAGTGTCCTGCTGAGTACAGTTGGCGGCAGCAAGCAGACTACTTGTCGCTGTCGTGTTGTGGAACGCTCTGCGTATATGGTGACTGTACTGGGTATGTTGGCGGCTTCGACACAGAAACCTTTGACACTGTCTTTTCGTTCAAAGTGGACAATGTATTCGGTCCGCCTGCCATCTCACGGTGCAAGACACGCTGCTACCTGCCGTGTGGGGATTGCCTTCTCGAAGTTGCGCTTCCGGGTGGGGAGGTGCTCCGCAAAGTCGACTGCCCCTCGGTTTCAGTACGAACGTGTGGTGGTGTTGTTGTCTCGAAGGGCGAAGACGGCGTCTCTGTGTACGACGAAGACCTGACGTTGCTCCGCTCTCTCTCTCATGAAGCATGCAGGGGCATGGCAGTGTCGGACTGTGGTGGGTGGGTGATCACCTCCTCCAGGAAGGACAAGAACGCACGTCTGTGGGATGTGAACACAGGTGAAGTTGTGGCATGTGTGCCTGCGGACGGGTGGCAGTGTCTCGTGGCGCTTTCACGGTCTGCCTCTGTCTTTGCTGTGGGGGGACATATGGGAAAGAGCGTGCAGCTCTTTGATTGGAGTGGTGCGGCTCTTCGCAGTGTTGATGTGGGTGGGGATGTCAAGGACATGCAGTTCACCCCGTGTGGGAAGTACTTTGTGGTGGGGGTAGAAAAGTGTAATTATGATGACGAAGATTGGACTGTTTACGATGTACACCTGCACCAGTATGATGTGGCGACCATGTCCCGTGTGCATGTGATCCCGCTACTCTCTGGAGGGTCATTTGCGATATCACCGTGTTCACGTATTCTTGTGGTCATGCAAACAAATGGCGTCATTGCGACAAGACATCTGTACCCACACGACAGTGAGTGATGTGTGACCAGGGGAGGGGAGGGAGGGTGGTGATGAATATACCCCAGGGACCCAGCAAAACAACCCAAGACCCTCAAAACACCCCCAAGAAACCCCTTTTAGCTTTCCCCCCGAATGCGAAGAAGAATGCAAAGAAAACTCTTCACACGCCATCTGTCTAGGGGGATCAGCCGCGGGTCCACCCACGGTGTTCTGGTCACGCACCAAAAGGTACACTGCCAGGGCAAGGCCTTGTGTCTCGAGTCACTTCTTTTTGCACGTTCTCTTCTTTTCGCCTGAGCTGGACGTTCTGCACAGACGCTGCAACTTGCCAAACGCACAGCATCTGAGGTAGCTGCACTGCCTGACATCCTCATCCTGTTCCTTCTCCACCACTTAGCCAAACAACAACACGATCATCTCATCATGTATACTTTGGCCACAATCCTGGCAAAAAAACGTAAATCAATTCGACGACAACCCCAGGAAAGAAGCATTCCACACCACAATCTTTGGCAAACGACAACGACTGTATGTTTGCCTCAGGGTATCTTCTAGTTGCTTTCTTTATCAGACGTTTTTGTTGAAACACGTATTTAACCCACCAACCTTCTTATTTGTCGTTGCGAAGTGACACCACCAACCATCACATCAAACACAACAGAACCCTTAACAATATGATGGATGTGACCTTTGTGCTGGAAGAGTCAGGCGTGACTGCGACAGTGGAGGTGCCGTGCGAGGCGGACGTTGCGGACGTTGCGGCGGCAAAGGAGGTTGCGTGCACGGCGCTTGCTGTCTCGCCTGCGTCTGTCGAGATGCGCATCGGCACGCAGGTGCTGGAGGGGACGTGCCGTCTGCAGGACACTGCGTTTGATGCAGGGGTGCAAGGTTGTGCTTGCCTGTCCTCGCTTGGCAGATATCAAGTGTCCTGCTCAGTACAATGCAACAGATGTGGAAAACTTGTCGCTGTCGCGTTGTGGAACGCTCTGCGTCTATTGTAGCAGGGGCAGGCATGTTGGTGGCTTCGACACAGAAACCTTTGAAACTGTCTTCTCGTTCAAAGTGGACAATGAAGTGTACGGTCGGCCTGCCATCTCACGGTGCAAGACACGCTGCTACCTGGCGTGTGGGGATTGCCGTCTTGAGGTTGCGCTTCCGGGTGGGGAGGTGCTCCGCAAAGTCGACTGCCCCTCCGTTTCAATACGGACGTGTGGTGGTGTTGTTGTCTCGAAGGGCCACAACGTCGTCTCTGTGTATGACGAAGACCTGACGTTGCTCCGCTCTCTCTCGCACGAAGGGTGCTGGAATGTGGCAGTGTCGGACTGTGGTGGGTGGGTGATCACCTCCTCCAGCAGGGAGCAGAACGTACGTCTGTGGGATGTGAACACAGGTGAAGCTGTGGCATGTGTGCCTGCGGTGAGGTGGTGTAAACTGGCGCTTTCACGGTCTGCCTCTGTCTTTGCTGTGGAGGGCTCTGGTAACGTGCAGCTCTATGATTGGAGTGGTGCGGCTCTTCGCAGTGTTGATGTGGATGGGGATGTCAAGGACATGCAGTTTACCGCGTGTGGGAAGTACCTTGTGGTAAGGGTGGAGGTTGCGGAATCTGATGTGCAACTACACCAGTATGATGTGGTGACAACGACCTGTGTGCGTGTGATATCGCAACTCTATAGTGGGTCCTTTGCGATATCACCGTGTTCGCGTGTGGTTGTGTTCGAGGGTGCAACAACAAACGGCATTGCAACAAGGCATCTGTACCCACACAACAGTGAGTGATGTTTCGCGAGGGGTGGGAGGGTGGTGCAAACTGAAAGTACCCAAAAACACCGTTATTTGGATTTTTTGCTGCCACTGGCTGGGATGAGGACTACACTGCGAATGACTTGTGTTTTCAAGCTTTTTTCCGTCGCCCAATTCACGTACCCGCGCTACACCATGCACATGCTCGAACACTACATCGTACGAGTCAACATTACGAACTCCCGCTAGGGAAATGACATCAACCCTGACAGCAAACTTGTGGAAACCCACGCAGCTGATGCTGCGCGATAACGAATGTGCTCAAGGTGACTAAGCACAGAGAGGCTAAGGGTCATCTTATAAATCTTTCTCTTTTTCCTGTGTCTCGGGGTCACCCCTGAGTGAGGTGTCCCTGTGTGAAACGCAAAGACATTTTATTGCGATGCATTCATTTTCTATCCTTTGTAGGTTTGCACATCACTTTCAAGGTTTTCGTGTTTGAGAACGAAGAAGATGTCGTTCACCCCATTCATTTGTGTGGTTTGAGATTTTTATGATGTTGAGAGAAATGAGCAGGATTGGACGCCTGTGGTCATGATAAAAGCTATGACGCCATTGAGCACTCACAGACACATCAGTGATAGATGTTGTCGCTGTGGTATCCCGCCTCGCAGAGGAAGGTGTTTTTGACACACTTCGTGAGTCAGTTACCGGTCTGCGATGCAAATTGAAAGAGTGTTTGCGCTTCATATCGCAGAGGATAGAGAAACTAAAAGTCGTGAAAATACAAAACTGATGCTGCCTCAGCAGGGCAAGAACCAAAGGATGGTGACCTCGTTCAAAGAAAACATAGTGGATCACATCCACACTAATACAACCAAGCTTTGAAAAAAAACAAAACAAGACCTCTCCCCGACCTGTTTGTTGTCTCTTGCACACCACACCCGCACTCCCTACCTCCCTTTTGATACCTGTCTCCGCCCACAGAGAGACATCCCTCCAGTCCCATCACGCTGCCCATGCGGTGCTCTCGTGTGGGTGACAGATCGCGATGTTGAGTATCATTTTCCATTCGTCACCTCTCACAACGAGAACCACCACAAACATGCAACACAGAACAACACCTCTCCCCCACCCACCTCGTCACTCCCTCCGTTGGTGGTGGAGCAAACGTGCTGATTTGCACCTTCTCACGAAGCAACGCAAAACAATGGATGTGACCTTTGTGCTGGAAGAGTCAGGCGTGACTGCGACAGTGGAGGTGCCGTGCGAGGCGGACGTTGCAGCGGCAAAGGAGGTTGCGTGCACGGCGCTTGCTGTCTCGCCTGCGTCTGTCGAGATGCGCATCGGCACGCAGGTGCTGGAGGGGACGTGCCGTCTGCAGGACACTGCGATTGATGCAGGGGTGCAGGTTGTGCTTGCCCGCCGCTTTGCCGACATCAAGTGTCCTGCTGAGTACAGTGTGGATGGGGGAGTGATGAATTTGTCGCTGTCGCGTTGTGGTACGCTCTGCCTTTATAGTAGAAGTACATGTGTTGGCGGCTTCGATACAGAAACCTTCGAAACTGCCTTCGTTTTTACTGTTGAGAGTGACTGTTTCATTGCGGTCCACCTGCCATCGCACGGTGCAAGACACGTTGCTACCTACCGTGTGTGGATCGCCTTCTCGAGCTTGCGCTTCCGGGTGGGGAGGTGCTTCGCAAAGTCGACGGCCCCTCGAAGTTAGTATCCGCGTGTGGCAACGCTGTTGTCTCCCAAGGCGAAGACGGCGTCTCTGTGTATGACGAAGACCTGACGTTGCTCCGCACTCTCTTGCACAGGGTGTGTAGACACATGGCAGTGTCGGACTGTGGTGGGTGGGTGATCACCTCCTCCGTCAAGGAAAAGAACGCACGTCTGTGGGATGTGAACACAGGTGAAGCTGTGGCATGTGTGCCTATGTCCACGTGCGCTGTAGCGGTTTCAATTTCATGGTCTGCCTCTGTCTTTGCTGTGGGGGGCTGTGTGGATGAGGCAGAGCGAGTGCAGCTCTACGACTGGAGTGGTGCGGCTCTTCAGAACGCCACTGTCTCTGGAAGTGTCGTTAGCGTGCAGTTCACCCCGTGTGGGAAGTACCTTGTGGTCTACGTACATAAGTTTACTGACGATGGAGAACCTCAAGAGCTGCACCAGTATGATGTGGCGACCATGTCTTGTGTACTTGTGATCCCAGACGTCACCGATCAGTCATTTGTGATATCACCGTGTTCACGTGTGGTTGTGTTTCTATCATATGTGTCTTTCGATTGCACCAACGTTGCGACAAGACATCTGCACCCCCACAACGAGTGATGTTCATGCTTTGGCACCATGTGAAATGGGTGTGGTGACTTGCTCCCTTGTATTCCGTGGAGGCCGTCAACAGAAGCCTGCGTCTTGCCACCACACACCTATCCAGTGATGGCAGATGTGCATCCACGAGCAAGACACCGCAGACCACCTTGTCGCAGCCGAACACCACATCGCCTCCCGCCAGGCCGCCCTCGTCGCCCTCCACACAGAGATGTGCGCCATGGTGAGACCTATTCATGTGCTCACTGCTGTTCATTTTTGTCCTGTACCCCAGAACTTCTACCCCAACCCAAAACAACGACCCCCAGCCCTCGTCCCTTCTTTCCACGTGTCCACCCTCAGCTCCTTCAACTGTCCACCCAACAGAACATTCCATTGTATCACACCAACACAGCTCTTGAAACAATGATGGATGTGACCTTTGTGCTGGAAGAGTCAGGCGTGACTGCGACAGTGGAGGTGCCGTGCGAGGCGGACGTTGCAGCGGCAAAGGAGGTTGCGTGCACGGCGCTTGCTGTCTCGCCTGCGTCTGTCGAGATGCGCATCGGCACGCAGGTGCTGGAGGGGACGTGCCGTCTGCAGGACACTGCGTTTGATGCAGGGGTGCAGGTTGTGCTTGCCCGCCGCTTTGCTGACATCAAGTGTCCTGCTATGCACAGTGTAGAGGGGATGTTGATCTGCTGGTCACTCTCGCGTTGTGGGACGCTTTGTGTCTTGTATGACGAATGTAATAGGAGCATGTATGGTTTGGATACAGAAACCTTTGAGAGCACCTTCTTTGTCGACGACATGGGCGTATGTGCGTACGGTGCACCTGCCATCTCAGCTTGCAAGAAACGCTGCTACCTGACGTGCAAGGAGAGCATATGCGAGGTTGCGCTTCCGGGTGGGGAGGTGCTCCGCAAAGTCAACGGTATCTCAGAGTCTGTGTCCGCGTGTGGCGGTGTTGTTGTCTCTGAGGGCAAAGACGGCGTCTCTGTGTATGACGAAGACCTGACGTTGCTCCGCTCTCTCTCGCACGAAGAGTGCGGGCGTGTGGCAGTGTCGGACTGTGGTGGGTGGGTGATCACCTCCTCCAGCAATGAGAACAACGCCCGTCTGTGGGATGTGAACACAGGTGAAGATGTGGCATGTGTGCCGCTGGAGGAGGGGTGGTGTGGAGGGGTGGCGCTTTCACGGTCTGCCTCTGTCTTTGCTGTGGAGGGCTCTGGTAACGTGCACCTCTTTGATTGGAGTGGTGCGGCTCTTCGCAGTGTTGATGTGCGTGGGGATGTCAAGGACATGCAGTTCACCCCGTGTGGGAAGTACCTTGTGGTGAGGGTGGAGGTTGCGGAGTTTAATGATGATGACGAATGGCCTGATTACGATGTACACCTGCACCAGTATGATGTGGCGACCATGTCCCGTGTGCATGTGATACCGCAAAGCTATGGCGGGTCTTTTGCGATATCTCCGTGTTCACGTATTCTTGTGGTCATGCAAACAAATGGCGTTATTGTGTCCACGCATCTGTACCCACACAACAGTGAGTGACGTGTGACCAGGGGAGGGGAGGGAGGGTGGTTATGAATACTACCCCAAAACAACCCAAGACCCTCAAAACACCCCCAAGAAACCCCTTTTAGCTTTCCCCCCGAATGCGAAGAAGAATGCAAAGAAAACTCTTCGCACGCCATCTATGTCTAGGGGGATCAGCCGCGGGTCCACCCACGGTGTTCTGGTCACGCACCAAAAGGTACACTGCCAGGGCAAGGCATTGTATCTCAAGTCACTTCTTTTTGCACTTTCTTTTCTTAAGGTGACTAAGCACGAGAGGCTTAGGATCATCTTATAAACTTTTCTTTTCTTTTTAGTAAGGGCAGGCTCACTTTTGTCTGTGTTTAATGCTCGGAGGGCCCAAAAATTTTCCGCGCGCGCGCGCAAGAAAAAAACATGGAAAAAAAAACATGGAAAAAAAAAATAAGAAAAAAAAAACACACACACGTTGGGGATGGAGAATCTATTATTGGGGGTCAAATGGGTTTATGAAATTTTTGTTACGTTTTGCTTTGTGCTCTTTTTTTTTGCAGGCCTCAGGCGAAAACCGGCCTTTTTTCGGGGTTTTTCGGGTCCGTATACCGAGTTTTTTCCCGTTTTTTTTTGGTGGTTTTGTGGGCATTTTACGCTGGGTTTTCCAGATTAAATTATGATTTTTACCTTACTTTTGCCCAGTAAAATCCTTATTTTCGTTACGTGTTAGGATTTTGTGTTTTCTCGTTATCAGGTTGCCTGGGTACCCAGAATACCTGGGTACCAGAAAGTGATAGGAACTACAGTGTACAGTGTACAGTGTACAGTGTACAGTGTACAGTGTACAGTGTACAGTGTACAGTGTACAGTGTACAGTGTACAGTGTACAGTGTACAGTGTACAGTGTACAGTGTACAGTGTACAGTGTACAGTGTACAGTGTACAGTGTACAGTGTACAGTGTACAGTGTACAGTGTACAGTGTACAGTGTACAGTGTACAGTGTACAGTGTACAGTGTACAGTGTACAGTGTACAGTGTACAGTGTACAGTGTACAGTGTACAGTGTACAGTGTACAGTGTACAGTGTACAGTGTACAGTGTACAGTGTACAGTGTACAGTGTACAGTGTACAGTGTACAGTGTACAGTGTACAGTGTACAGTGTACAGTGTACAGTGTACAGTGTACAGTGTACAGTGTACAGTGTACACTATGGTGCACTCGTAGAAGCAGTCATTTGCGTGGGGGAGGTTCATGGTTAAAAAAAATAGCGAACACAAAAATCAGCGCGTGTGGAAGACAAAAGAAGAGTAAAATATTTTTTCTGAATTAAAGTGGTGTTTACGTTTTGGGTACGGGGCGGAGAATAAGATCTGCTCGATAAAAGAAACGCGAGCTTATTGTTTTATCTTGCTCAGAGGGTAGGGGCGTTTGGGAGGGACAGGAGAGGACAGCGGTGTAAAAGAACTTGCGGGTTTGCGGGTTTCCCGGAACCTCACAAAAATAAATCCCATCGATCTTTTTTTGAAACATTTCACAATATTTTTGTAGGAACTTGGTGCACAAAATCACCCTCAAGCCCCACTACTCTCTCCCTCACACCTTTTATTACTACAATGTTTTTTTTTTTTCCCATGTTTTTTTTTTTTGGAATTCTCAAAATTTTCCGCGCGCGCGAGCAATAAACACAGACAAAAGTGAGCCTGCCCTAAACACGTAGTATTTGACAAAATGCTCGAGACCCTCGTGAAAAGTCGCGCGTCTGCGTATCCCGCTTGTTTCCCCCTCTTTTCCCCCCTGTGCTCCACGACACTTTTTGTACTTCAGGCAAACACAACCATATCGTAAATCAAGTCGAAGAAGAAAAAAAGGTGTGGAAGCGAACAACAAACAACTTTTACTTTTTCCCCCCCCGTTTATAGTCTTTTGAGCAACAAGCAAAGAGGAACGAGTCTGTCGAGCATTTTGTCCTGAGCTGGACGTTCTGCACAGACGCTGTAACTTGCCAAACGCACAGCATCTGAGGTAGCTGCACTGCCTGACATCCTCATCCTGTTCCTTCTCCACCACTTAGCCAAACAACAACACGATCATCTCATCATGTATACTTTGGCCACAATCCTGGCAAAAAAAAACGTAAATCAATTCGACGACGACCCCAGGAAATAATCATTACATACCACGATCTTTGGCAAACGACAATGACTGTGTGTTTGCCTCAGGGTATCTTCAAATTGCTTGCTTTGTCAGACTTCTTTGTTGAAACACGTATTTAACCCACCAACCTTCTTATTTGTCGTTGTGAAGTGACCCCACAAAACATCACATCAAACACAACAGACCCCTTAACAATATGATGGATGTAACCTTTGTGCTGGAAGAGTCAGGCGTGACTGCGACAGTGGAGGTGCCGTGCGAGGCGGGCGTTGCAGCGGCAAAGGAGGTTGCGTGCACGGCGCTTGCTGTCTCGCCTGCGTCTGTCGAGATGCGCATCGGCACGCAGGTGCTGGAGGGGACGTGCCGTCTGCAGGACACTGCGTTTGATGCAGGGGTGCAGGTTGTGCTTGCCCGCCGCTTTGCCGACATCAAGTGTCCTGCTGAGTACACTGCAACGCATGCGGGAAGCATAAGACTGTCGTGTTGTGGGACGCTCTGCATCTATGGTAATGGGAGTGGGTATGTTGGCGGCTTTGACACAGAAACCTTCGACACTGTCTTCTCGTTCAAAGTGGACACTAAAGTGTCCGGTGTACCTGCCATCTCGCAGTGCAAGACACGCTGCTACATGCCGTGTTTGGGTTACCTTGCCGAGGTTGCGCTTCCGGGTGGGGAGGTGGTCCGCAAAGTTGACAGCCTCTCGCACTCAGTGGTCGCGTGTGGCGGTGTTGTTGTCTCGATGGGAGTCAACGTCGTCTCTGTGTATGACGAAGACCTGACGTTGCTCCGCTCTCTCTCGCACGAAGAGTGTGAGGAGGTGGCAGTTTCAGACTGTGGTGGGTGGGTGATCACCTCCTCCAACAAGGATAACAACGCACGTCTGTGGGATGTGAACATGGGTATTTTTGTGGCCTGTGTGCCGGTGGAGTCCGACGAGTGGTCGTGCGTACAAGTGGCGCTTTCACGGTCTGCCTCTGTCTTTGCTGTGGTGGGCTCTGGCAACGTGCAGCTCTATGACTGGAGTGGTGCGGCTCTTCGCAGTGTTGATGTCAGTGGGCTTGTCGACGACATGCAGTTCACCCCGTGTGGGAAGTACCTTGTGGTGGGGGTAGTGATTACGGAGTTCATAAATGGTGTGGACACCGATGATCTGGTGTACAACTCCTACCTGCACCAGTATGATGTGGCGACCATGTCCTGTGTGCATGTGATGCCGCATAGCTCAGTTGTGTCATTTGCGATATCTCCGTGTTCACGTACTCTTGTGGTTATGCAACCTGATGGCGTCATTGCGACAAGGCATCTGTACCCACACAACAGTGAGTGATGTGTGACCAGGGGAGGGGAGGGAGGGTGGTGATTAAGTTGACCCAAGGTCACAGCAAAAAAAGAACAACAAATGCCAGTAACGGTATCCACAAAACGGGAGATAGGAAAATTAGCGCACAGCCTGCCCTCAAAAGCTCCCACAGCCCCCTTTTAAGCTGGTAATCTACTGCGTCACCACTCTTCTTCATCATCCTCTGCTCACCCCCCCTCCACCTTGACCTTCTTCACAGTTCACTTTATCACACCCCCTCGATGGACGGCATTGCGCTTTATGGGTCGGGCAGTGATGATGGTCATGAGACCCCACCCGACGACACGGTGCTAGCGAAACGGCGCCGACGGAAGAGGAAACGCGATGTGCCGCCCGCACCGCAGGACACTGTCGGATCGTTGGAACCAGGACCTGCACCTGCGACACGCGTACGGCACCAGGCACACCAGGTGGGCATGTGGTCTGGCATTGTGTATCTGGAGGTGCCGCAGCTCGCCTTCCCGGTGGAGGAAGGCTGGACGCCGATAGCACACCCACACGTCTCGCTGAGTCGCCAGCTCTACATGAACAAGGGTGACATCGTGCAGGTGGCGGAGGCGCTGGGAGCAGGGTTCACACCGTTTCCACCGTTTGATGCAAGCTTCACGCATGCCGACGTATTTGTGAATGAGGAAGGCACAACAGAGTTCGCTGTGGTGACGTCACGCTCTGAGCACATCCTTGCCCTCATCGACGCAGCTGACACCGCACTCCACAGCCTCGGCTTCAGAAGGTATTTCAAAGACCCTACACCGCACATCACCATCGCAACACGGCCAAACACCTGCAAGCACACCACACCAAGACCCCTGAGTAAGCCCGCAGAGTTCTCATTTGCCTCAGTATGCTTCAAGGCAGGGGACCAGGTGCACCGGTTCGATCTGTAGAGAGGATGCGCATATGAAGGACCATCTGGAAGACATCTCATGTCAAAGAAGAAGGAGAAAATGCATGACGATTCGGATGTGAAGTGAATGGAACTGAGTGTCCAACGGTGTGAAGCGAAGGTCGGAAATGACGGTCGAAACAGCGTGTGCGCAAGGGGGTTGCTGAGGGAATGTCAGACGTCTCTGTGCGTGCAAGAGAACGGCAAGTGTGTGCTTCGTGGACTCACATGGAACGCATCCAGCTTCGTGCTCTGGGAGAGTCTTTTGCCGCCGTTGCTTGAGGATGCGGAGAGGGGTCTTCTGTGTGGGGTTTGGTGCAGGATGTGCACATAGCTGTGGTCTGCAGTCTTGTGTAGTGCAGCACCGAAGGTATCGCGGAAGTGCTTCCCCAGTGAGATGTAGCAACTGTGTATCCCTTCAGTGAAACGTTTGTGTCCCTGTTTTGCCTTTGCAGTCGCGGCGAGTGTTGTCACGTTCGTCTGTTGCACACAAGAAACAAGAGAGACTCTAGGTCTCATTATCGTTTGTTTCTCAAGAGTTTGTGTGTTGTTCTACTCTTGTGGGTTGTTGTAAACGGAAACACAAACCTGCTGATGAGCGGTTGTGTACCTTCCCCGTTCACAGCACAGTACGGGCAAGCCATCAGTTTTATTCGGCACATCTGTGTGTTTGCCGCAGGGTATCTTCAAATGGCTTGCTTTGTCAGAGTTTGTTGAAACACGTATTTAACCCACCAACCTTCTTATTTGTCGTTGCGAAGTGACACCACCAACCATCACATCAAACACAACAGACCCCTTAACAATATGATGGATGTGACCTTTGTGCTGGAAGAGTCAGGCGTGACTGCGACAGTGGAGGTGCCGTGCGAGGCGGATGTTGCAGCGGCAAAGGAGGTTGCGTGCACGGCGCTTGCTGTCTCGCCTGCGTCTGTCGAGATGCGCATCGGCACGCAGGTGCTGGAGGGGACGTGCCGTCTGCAGGACACTGCGTTTGATGCAGGGGTGCAGGTTGTGCTTGCCCGCCGCTTTGCCGATATCAAGTGTCCTGCTGAGTACACTGCAACGCATGTGGGATGCTGGTCACTGTCGCGTTGTGGAACGCTCTGCGTCTATAGTCACAGTAGTGGTCATGTTGGCGGCTTCGACACAGAAACCTTCGACACTGTCTTCTCGTTCAAAGTGGACGCAGCCGAAGCAGACGCTACACCTGCCATCTCGCAGTGCAAGACACGCTGCTACCTGGCGTGTGAGGATCACCTTCTCGAGGTTGCGCTTCCAGGTGGGGAGGTGCTCCGCAAAGTCGACGGCATCTCGTACTCAGTGTTTGCGTGTGGCGGTGTTGTTGTCTCGAAGGGCAATGACGGAGTCTCTATGTATGACGAAGACCTGACGTTGCTCCGCTCTCTCTCGCATGAAGGGTTTGTGCGTGTGGCAGTGTCGGACTGTGGTGGGTGGGTGATCACTTCCTCCCTGAGTGAGATGAACGCACGTCTGTGGGATGTGAACACAGGTGAAGCTGTGGCATGTGTGCCTGCGGGGTGGCGGGACGAAGCAGTGGCGCTTTCACGGTCTGCTTCTGTCTTTGCTGTGGGGTGCTCTGGCGACGTGCACCTCTATGATTGGAGTGGTGCGGCTCTTCGCAGTGTTGATGTGGGTGGGGATGCCGAGAGCATGCAGTTCACCCCGTGTGGGAAGTACCTTGTGGTGGGGGTAGGTGTAGCGGAGTATAATGATGATGACGAAGATTGGCCTGATTACGATGTACACCTGCACCAGTATGATGTGGCGACCATGTCCTGTGTGCGTGTGATACCGCAAACCCGTGTCGGAGGGTCCTTTGCGATATCGCCGTGTTCGCGTGTTGTTGTGGTCATGCAAGCAAATGGCATCATTGCGACAAGGCATCTGTACCCACACAACAGTGAGTGACGTGTGACCAGGGGAGGGGAGGGAGGGTGGTGATCAATATAACACAGCGTCAGCAAAACAACCCAAGACCCTCAAAACACCCCCAAGAAACCCCTTTTAGCTTTCCCCGAATGCGAAGAAGAATGCAAAGAAAACTCTTCGCACGCCATCTATGTCTAGGGGGATCAGCCGCGGGTCCACCCACGGTGTTCTGGTAACGCACCAAAAGGTACACTGCCAGGGCAAGGCATTGTATCTCAAGTCACTTCTTTTTGCACTTTCTCTTCTTTTCGCCTGAGCTGGACGTTCTGCACAGACGCTGCAACTTGCCAAACGCACAGCATCTGAGGTAGCTGCACTGCCTGACATCCTCATCCTGTTCCTTCTCCACCACTTAGCCAAACAACAACACGATCATCTCATCATGTATACTTTGGCCACAATCCTGGCAAAAAAAGCACAAATCAATCCAACAACAACCACAGGAAAGAATCATTCCACCCCACGATCTTTGGCAAACCACAACGACTGTGTGTTTGTCGCAGGGTATCTTCAAATTGCTTTCTTTATCAGAGTTTGTTGAAACACGTATTTAGCCCACCAACCTTCTTATTTGTCGTTGCGAAGTGACACCACCAACCATCACATCAAACACAACAGAACCCTTAACAATATGATGGATGTGACCTTTGTGCTGGAAGAGTCAGGCGTGACTGCGACAGTGGAGGTGCCGTGCGAGGCGGACGTTGCAGCGGCAAAGGAGGTTGCGTGCACGGCGCTTGCTGTCTCGCCTGCGTCTGTCGAGATGCGCATCGGCACGCAGGTGCTGGAGGGGACGTGCCGTCTGCAGGACACTGCGTTTGATTCAGGGGTGCAGGTTGTGCTTGCCCGCCCCCGCTTTGCCGACATCAAGTGTCCTGCTGAGTACAGTGCAGAGGTGCCAATTGGAAAGCCGGAGAGGGAAATTAGGCATTTGTCGCTGTCTCCTTGTGGAGCACTCTGCCTCTTTGCACAGGAGGATGACTGTGTCACCGGCCTCAATACAGAAACCTTCAGCCCTGCCTTCAGGTTCAAATCAAACATTGAGGTGTGTGATGCGCCTGCCATCTCGCGGTGCAAGACACGCTGCTACATGGCGGATCGGAATTGTCTTGCGGAGGTTGCGCTTCCGGGTGGGGAGGTGGTCCACAAAGTCGACGGCTCCTTGAGAACGCCGTTTGCGTGTGGTGGTGTTGTTGTCTCGCAGGGCGAAGGCAACGTCTCTGTGTATGACGAAGACCTGACGTTGCTCCGCTCTCTCTCTCACATGAAGGGTGCAGGAGCATGGCAGTGTCGGACTGTGGTGGGTGGGTGATCACCTTTTCCGACAAGGAGGAGAACGCACGTCTGTGGGATGTGAACACAGGTGAAGCTGTGGCATGTGTGCCGCTGCAAATGGGTGGTGTGTTGCGCTTTCGCGGTCTGCCTCTGTCTTTGCTGTGGAGTACTATGACAAAGCGTACCTCTATGACTGGAGTGGTGCGGTTCTTGGACGCTTTGAAGACGAGCAGCTGAGCGTCTGTGGCGTGCAGTTCACTCCATGTGGGAAGTACGCCGTAGTTAGGTTCGTGGACACACGATGCTTTGGGACGACTTTCCTGCACCAGTATGATGTGGCGACCATGTCCTGTGTGCATGTGTTACCGCACGGAACAGGTGGGTCCTTTGCGATATCGCCGTGTTCGCGTGTTGTTATGGCTATTCAATCAGATCGCGTCATTGCAACAAAATATCTGTACCCACACAACAGTGAGTGATGTTTCGCGAGGGGTGGGAGGGTGGTGCAAACTGAAAGTACCCAAAAAACACCGTTATTTGGATTTTTGCTGCCACTGGCTGGGATGAGGACTACACTGCGAATGACTTGTGTTTTCAAGCTTTTTTTCGTCGCCCAATTCACGTACCCGCGCTACACCATGCACATGCTCGAACACTGCGTCGTACGTGCCAACATTACGAACTCCCGCTAGGGAAATGGCATCAACCCTGACAACAAACTTGTGGAAACCCACGCAGCTGATGCTGTGCGATAACGAATGTGCTCAAGGTGACTAAGCACAGAGAGGCTTAGGGTCATCTTATAAATATTTCTCTTTTTCTTGTGTCTCGGGGTCACCCCTGAGTGAGGTGTCCCTGTGTGAAACGCAAAGACATTTTATTGCGATGCATTCATTTTCTATCCTTCGTAGGTTTGCACATCACTTTCAAGGTTTTCGTGTTTGAGAACGAAGAAGATGTCGTTCACCCCATTCATTTGTGTGCCCATTATTCCCTTTCCCTTCATTTGTGTGGTTTGAGATTTTTATGATGTTGAGAGAAATGAGCAGGATTGGACACACTTCGTGAGTCAGTTACCGGTCTGCGAAGCAAATAGAAAGAGTGTTTGCGCTTCACACCGCAGAGGGGAGAGAAACTGAAAAGTCATGAAATACAAAACTAATGCTGCCTCAGCAGGGCAAGAACCAAAGGATGGTGTCCACGTTTAAAAGCAAAACACAGTGGAGCACATCCACACTAATACAACCAAGCTTTCAAAGACAAAACAAAGACCTCTCCCCGACCTGTTTGTTGTCTCTTGCACACCACACCCGCACTCCCTACCTCCCTTTTGATACCTGTCTACGCCCACAGAGAGACATCCCTCCAGTCCCATCACGCTGCCCATGCGGTGCTCTCGTGTGGGTGACAGATCGCGATGTTGAGTGTCATTTTCCATTCGTCACCTCTCACAACGAGAACCACCACAAACATGCAACACAGAACAACACCTCTCCCCCACCCACCTCATCACTCCCTCCGTTTGTCGTGGAGCAAACGTGCTGATTTGCACCTTCTCACGAAGCAACGCAACACAATGATGGATGTGACCTTTGTGCTGGAAGAGTCAGGCGTGACTGCGACAGTGGAGGTGCCGTGCGAGGCGGACGTTGCAGCGGCAAAGGAGGTTGCGTGCACGGCGCTTGCTGTCTCGCCTGCGTCTGTCGAGATGCGCATCGGCACGCAGGTGCTGGAGGGGACGTGCCGTCTGCAGGACACTGCGTTTGATGCAGGGGTGCAGGTTGTGCTTGCCCGCCGCTTTGCCAACATCAAGTGTCCTGCTGAGTACAATTTGAAGGAGTCGTCGTTGAACGTAGTGATGTCGCTGTCGCGTTGTGGAACGCTCTGCATCTATTTTTGTGATCGGAAGGTTGTTGGCTTGGACACAGAAACCTTTTCCCGTGTCTTTGAGTTCAACCTACCCCATATTGTGCTAGGTCCGCCTGCCGTCTCGCAGTGCAAGACACGCTGCTACCTGCCGTGCCACAAGGATTGCCTTCTCGAGGTTGCGCTTCCGGGTGGGGAGGTGGTCCGCAAAGTCGACGGCTACTCGGAATCAGTGTTTGCGTGTGGCAGTGTTGTTGTCTCGAAGGGCAAAGACGGCGTCTCTGTGTATGACGAAGACCTGACGTTGCTCCGCTCTCTCTCGCACGAAGTGTGCAGGGACGTGGCAGTGTCGGACTGTGGTGGGTGGGTGATCACCTCCTCCAACAGGGAAAACAACACACGTCTGTGGGATGTGAACACAGGTGAAGCTGTGGCATGTGTGCCTGCGGACGGGTGGCAGGGTCTCGTGGCGCTTTCACGGTCTGCCTCTGTCTTTGCTGTGGTGGAGGAAAAGACCGTGCACCTCTTTGATTGGAGTGGTGCGGCTCTTCGCAGTGTTGATGTGCGTGGGGATGTCGAGTGCATGCAGTTCACCCCGTGTGGGAAGTACCTTGTGGTAAAGGGAACACACATGCTGGACGAGTATGATGTGGCAACCATGTCCTGTGTGCGTGTGGTCCTGCGAGACTATGCTACGTCATTTGCGATATCGCCGTGTTCACGTGTTTTTGTGGCTACGAAATTAAATGGCGTCATTGTGACAAGGCATCTGTACCACACAACAGTGAGTGATGTGACCAGGAGAGGGGAGGAAGAGTGGTGATGAATATACCCCAGGGTACCAGCAAAAGCCCAAGACCCTCAATACACCCCCAAGAAACCCCCCTTTCAGCCCTGTTGCTGCTTTTCTTTTGTTTGCCTGCCACAGGTTGCCCACCTCACACGCTGCCCATGTGGCGCTCTCGTGTGGGTGACAGATCGCGATGCTGAGTGTCATTTTCCATTCGTCACCTCTCACAACGAGAACCACCACAAACATGCAACACAGAACAACACCTCTCCCCCACCCACCTCATCACTCCCTCCGTTTGTGGTGGAGCAAACGTGCTGATTTGCACCTTCTCACGAAGTAACGCAACATAATGATGGATGTGACCTTTGTGCTGGAAGAGTCAGGCGTGACTGCGACAGTGGAGGTGCCGTGCGAGGCGGACGTTGCAGCGGCAAAGGAGGTTGCGTGCACGGCGCTTGCTGTCTCGCCTGCGTCTGTCGAGATGCGCATCGGCACGCAGGTGCTGGAGGGGACGTGCCGTCTGCAGGACACTGCGTTTGATGCAGGGGTTCAGGTTGTGCTTGCCTGCCGCTTTGCTGACATCAAGTGTCCTGCTGAGTACACTGCAACTCGCGCGGTAAACTTGTCGCTGTCGCGTTGTGGAACACGCTGCGTCTATTGTAGCAGGAATGGGCACGTTGGCGGCTTCGACACAGAAACCTTTGACACTGTCTTCTCGTTCAAAGTGGACAATGAAGTGTACGGTCGCCTGCCATCTCGAAGTGCAAGACACGCTGCTACCTGGCGTGTTGGAAAGGTCTTCTCGAGGTTGCGCTTCCGGGTGGGGAGGTGGTCCGCAAAGTCGACGGCACCTCGTACTCAGTGTTTGCGTATGGCTGTGTTGTTGTCTCACAGGGCAAAGACGGCGTCTCTGTGTATGACGAAGACCTGACGTTGTAACGTACGTCTGTGGGATGTGAGCACAGGTGAAGCTGTGGTATGTGTGCCTGCGAGTGGGTTCTGTGCAGTGGCGCTTTCACGGTCTGCCTCTGTCTTTGCTGTGGTGGGCTCTGCTGTAGAGGGGCTGAATGGCATCGTGCAGCTCTTTAATTGGAGTGGTGCGGCTCTTCGCAGTGTTGCTGTGGGTGGGCTTGTCGAGGACATGCAGTTCACCCCGTGTGGGAAGTACCTTGTGGTGAGGACTACACATGTGCTGCACCAGTATGATGTGGCAACCATGTCCTGTGTGCATGTGATATCGGATAGCACGAGTGCATCGTTCGCGATATCACCGTGTTCACGTGTTGTTATGGTAGTGCAATCAGATGGCGTCATTGTGACAAGGCATCTGTATCCACACAACAGTGAGTGATGTGTGACCTGGTTTTTTCGGGGTACATTGCCCGATTTTGAGATTTTGGTGATTGCAAAAACACCCCAGCGAGTCAAATACGCAAAAGTAAAAAATGTATTTTTAGCACCAAAGTTCCTTCCCCAATCGTTAGTCATGGAACCTCCCCTCCCCTACCCATTACCTTACTTTGCAGCGAAAGGAATTGCTCCTTTTTGCCATCCTCACCCCCTTCCTCCTCCCCTCACCCCTCTCCTCCATTTACCACCAGACAAACCGTCCGTCTTTGGGCTTTATCCTCACATGGACGTACTACAGGTTGAATGCACGGTCCCATCCAAAGAGGGGGTACACCGCTGCAAGGTGACCATTGCAGACGACGAGACGGTGCTCAGCATGCAACGAAAGGTGTTGTTCAGACGCGGTGAGGAGGGAACCCTGGCCCCCTACGGCGCTGTCACGGCGATGGTCTTGGCTGAGACGGAGACGGACCTGATGTTGCTGGATCCGAGCACACCTTTCAAGGACCTGATTTCTGCCGACCCTCACCTCGCTGTCACCATGACCGCTATGCCTGCCTGGAAGCATACCACTGCTCTCTTTAAGGGCCACCAATTCTCGCAGCCGGATGTCACCATATCACCCTGCGGGACCCATCTCATCGCAACAGGTGCAGCACCGTTGGAAACAGAGGGTGTCGCCCCTCCTACCTTGCTGTGCCACAACCTTGCGACAGGACACTCCACCACGACCGCGGCAGTGCACCGTGTACAGTGTGTTGCGCTCAGCGCCTCACACCTAGCGTTCTCGGAACACTACTCTCCTGAGGTTCGGCTGCTCCGTTTTCCTGAGGATGCGGGATCTGCAGAGGCCGCGGAGGTGGCGTTTACTCTACCAAGCGAGGTTCTTGCACTGAGTGCGGTGGGGACCAGGGTTGTGGGGGGATGTGTATCTGGTGTCGTGGTGTTTGATTTGACGAAGAAGGTTGTGGAGAATCGATTTGCAATTTCGGGGAGGGGTCTAGCTGTGTCGCCGTGCGGGCGGTATGCGTGCGGACACGAACCTGGTGGAAGCAACGCCCGCGCGCTTATCTCCCTTTCCAACGGTAAAGTGCTAGATCTGTATCCGTTCCAAAGCCGTACCTTCTGCACCTTTTCGCCATGTGGCAGTCGCATCCTCTTTTGTGGTCCCGCATCCATCGCTGTGTACCGAACCTCTGGTGACACACCACGTCTGCTCGCGGAATTGAAGGTGTCTGCTCCGTCTGCGTTCTTCTCGTGTTGTCTGAACTATGTTATCTTGCAAGGTGCACTCAAAGGGACAGTGGAAAGGTGGTCGATGGATGGAAGCATAGTACAACGTAGTTGTCTTGGGGCAGATGTGGTGCAGCGTCTTGTTGTCGCGGGGGACGAGAGGAGTGTTGCTGTAGTAGGATCAGAGGTCTCGTACGTCTGCGCCTTGGTCGGGCTAGGTGAGGGTGAGGGGGACGTGAGTGACAGCCCGCTCTCTGCAGGCAAGCATGCCACCGAAAATACCAGCGACGAAGCGCGCACCGAATGCGAAGTGGAAGAAGAAGGTGGAGGAGGAGGAGGGGGTGACCGTGAGGCAGTGCGTTGTGGCGGGGGTTGCGTTTGTCAGTGAATCCGGTAGGCAGACCTGACGCTAAACAGTTACGAAAATCGCACTTTTCGGGCTTGGAATTCGGGGTTTTTTACGGGTTTTTTTACACAGGAATCAGGGACATTTTTCGACCCTGGAGGTGAAAATCATGATTTTTTTTGCCCACATGATACGTTTCGAACACACTTATCGCTAAATATGCCGTTTTCCCCGAAAATTTTGAGACCCCACGTCCAATTTCTTTCGTTTTTGGTCAGGAGAGAGAATCCTTGTTCAACAGCAACCAAAGACGGGAGTGCACGACCGGTGCAACCTCCAAAACCCGTGCGAGAGTGTCCCCATTTTCCAAGAAAACTTCGAGAAAACCGCATTCTGGCGAAGTCATGGTACGCCACATAAATAGAAACTTAACACTCATCACACGATAAAACCCATGGGAGAGGTTGTGGTGAAACGCACACACCTCGACCTGTTTGGTGAGGAGTGGCTCTGCAGCGCGGTTCGTCCCTAGAACCGCGAGTGTGTTCAAAATGCTTTGTTTCTATTTCCTCCTTCATTTCATGAGGTGACATTCAAAAATTGCGCTTAAAATTGCACCTTTTTCACAGCCAAACTATATCATAAGAAGGGTGTAATGCAAGCTTGCGCCGCAGGCGCACGGTACGCTACTTTTTTCTTTGGCCATATCCTTCATTCTCACTCCTTATTGGGTTCGACGTGCTCTGTCCGTCAAATGGTGGGGTCACAACATGCAGCAAAGTTTGCAACTACGCAAACTGCCCCCACGTTCACTTTGTACTTTTCCTTCAGAAGACAAGTACCATCGGGAACATACGGAACTGTATTTTTTTTTTGCGGAGCAAAAAAAAATAATATAAAATGGCGCCGCAGGCGAAAAAAAATATAGGGCACGGTGTAAAAATATAGCTATTTACACCACAGAGTCACTCAACGAACCCTTTTTTGCGGAGCAAAAAAATGAAAACTGGTGCCGCAGGCAAAAAAAAAAAAAATTGAAGGTACAGCCTCCCGGGTCAACCCTACAGAATTTTCCCGTAAAAAAAAAAAGACTCCTCAAAATTTCCCGGAAAAAAAAGGATTTTCCCACGTAAAATTTCCCGTAAAAAAAACGACCTCTCAAGGATTTTGGAATTCCACTACGCGGTTTAGCAACATCCCTGCCGGTAGGGGTTTTTTTTTTTTTTTTTTTTTGCTTTAAGTAGCAGTGGAAGCGTACAAACTAACAAACTCTCCCCCGATTTCGTTTCCCGTTTTCCCTGTGTGAAGATTAGCTATTGACACCGCAGTGTTTTGGTGTGGTGTGTGTAGAGTCATGCAACTATGATGCAAAGTCATTGGGTATTAGCAGAGTCCTAGCTTGCCTGGGTCAGTGGGTCAAGCTGACCCAAGTGCCTGGGTCGCGACCCACGAAAAAAAAAAAAAAAGGGAATTAATTAATTTGGAAATTGGGAAATTCTGATTTTTTTCCCTCTTTGGGGGGCCCACCACCATTTCTGGGGTAAGAAAAAAATATCGACAAAAAAATCCGGCACCGTCCAGGGCTGGGCCCAATTTTTTTTGCCTGCGGCGCCATTTTATATATTTTGTGTTGGGTGATCTATGAACGGGGAGTGATTTTTATGGTTATAGTAGAGTTCCATTTAACGTTGTGAGCAACTCACTAGTCGTAGTGACCAAAATTTGTATCAGTCAAGAACTTGTCCATTTTTCTGAAATGACCCCACCACAGTGAGGGTAGAGCTCGGAAAACCCAAAAAAGCCAAGACAAGCCCCCCAAGGCCCAAAACCTCTGCTGACCCAAAAAAAAAATTCTGACCCAGATTTGGCATTTTTTTTCAAAACCAAGCTAGGACCCTGGTATTAGAGTAGCCTTGCAAAAAAAAAAAGCAGTGAACACTCACGATGCGTGGCTGTCGCTCTGCTCTTTTAACTAACTAAAGATAATTCCCCTGTATTTTACTAAGGGAAAATCCCTAGTAAAATACAGGCAAAAATCCAGGTAAAAATCACTTTGTCTTGATTTTTAAGTAAAAATACAGGGTGCAACGAAACCAGAAAAAAACTTCACCATTGGACGTTTCTGGGTTCCGAGCTTCCAACACAAAATTTTTGTATTTTTTTTTCGCGATTTTTTTTAACTTAGCACTGCATGTGCTTAGAAAACCCGAATTTTTTACCCTTCAAAATTGCATTTGAGGAACTCACAACGCGTCAAAACGAAAAGGTCGTTTTTGGCACTTTTAAAACCGGGCTCCGCTGAGTTCACCATATTTTTGCTCGATTTATTTAGTGGAGTAACTAATTAGTAATCGCATTCTCGGACAAAAACTCGGGACGAGGTGTTAAAATAAAGTTTTGCTCGGGTATGAGAATTATGCCTTGCCACATAGGGGGTGTTAGAATTTTATTTTGGAGACGACGCTGGCAAACACCCCATCTTTCGATAGAAAATATCTTTGTGCGTGTGATGGGGTCAGTCATTTCCTAAGAACTTGGTCAAACGTGGATTGCCGTTCGGTACACGTTGTCAAAGTTTTCAAAAAAAACAAAACACACATGCTCCTCGTGCGAAATTTCAACCCTCCCCCAAAACCCTTTTAGATGTGCATGCACGCAAGACATAGCATCTTCTTTCGACCTTTTGCTCTTTTTCCAGATGGCCAAGTATGACAAGCTTGGATCCTACCCTTTCACCCCTATTCGATACCCACCCTCCCATGCAGGCCGAGTAGGAAGTAGCTGCCTTGTAAGCTGTGTTGGTACGTTTTTCAACTTCACATTTTTTTTAAAGGTGACTATAACACGAGAGGCTTAGGGTCATCTTATAAACTTTTTCTTTCTTTTTTCAATGCCTGCGTCACGCCGATGTACGGTGAGGCGTTTGCACTTTGCACAACGTCTTTAAGGTGACTTAGCACGAGAGGCTCAGGGTCATCTTATAAACTTTTCTCTCTTTTCCCGATGTCTGTCTAAAAATTCAGTAATAATAGACAGTAGCAGGTCTCCTGCCTACAAATGAATTTTTTTGTTCACGATGTGCACAAAAACTTTTCTTTCTTTTGTTGTGCGACATAATGACTGTGTCAGTGTAACACGTTCATTTCTTTATTCCCCTTTTCCCCCCTCTGTCGTTTTCTTTCGTCTTGTTGGTGTGGCTGAAGGGGGGTGCTATTTTGGGGCTATTTTCTGCTATTTTCTGCTATTTTGGGGTCGTCAGCCACACCACTTGTACATCCATTGGAGGTGTCGCTAAAAACAACTTCAAAATATCCACCCTTTTTCAAAGATGCGAGAATTATGTTCATCTTACCAAAACCAAAAGGTTTTGCTTCTTTTTATTAAATACCGTAGCCGTAAAGGATATGGACCGTAAAAGTTGTGGAACTTCGATTTTTTCTGAGTTGTATCATTTTCACAGTTCATATATCTTGCGGGTCACAGTATTTTAAATATGGAAGTTCAAGATTGCAATCCTGTTTTTTTGTTTTGTTTTGTTCTGTTTTCCTAATAAGCAACCTAGCAAAGCACTATGGGGTTCGATAACACACGGCACGTCAGGTGCCTAGGTCCCGAAGTGTTTGTACTCAATCCCACCCCCCCTTTTTTTTTTTGGATATGTGCACGAGAAGCACCCGTCTTGTTTCCAGGTGTGCAAACGCCCTTTTTTTTTGGTTTGTGAAAAAAGCTTTTTGTTACTCACGCTGTACCCAAATTTTTATTTGCAAAAAAAGACAGTGGAGATTGCACAACTGTGGCAACACAACCGAGGCAACTACACTACATCCAACAATTTTATCAAAAAAAATAAAAGACTTTTTTAGAAGGAGGAGACGACGCTGGTGGACATAAACTCCATCTTTCTGAAAATATTATCTTAATCATTTTACTCAAGGCAGTTACTGGGAAGATCAATCAGGGCAGCCCTACGAGGCACACCCCCCTGTAGCTCTGCTTGTAACACACCGAACCCCCTCATTCCCCCCACCCTAGGTTGCAAAATTTGAATAATTCGTATAATTAATTATACGAATTGTTCGGTATTCAGTCCCCAGCAGCACCGTATAGTACCGTATAACACTGTCTAATACGAATAATACGGTATTCAGTCGGGGCCGAGCACGTACCATACAACCTAGATTCCCTTGCCACCCCCATCTAACGTGCATCCTGGTTTCCCCCCCCCCCTTAGGCATACTTTTGAAGATGGGTCACATCCATCCCTTCCAAAGCCTTCTTTGTTACCTCGAGCATAGTTCCTAGCCCCGCCTCTATCACTGTAGATGTCTTTACTCTGTGGGTGAAATAATGTAATAAAGCATGTGGTCAAACACAAAATCTGTACCTTCCCTTCAAGGGAAGGTGATGGTCTGGCGTCGTGTGTTTGTGTGTTTAAAAGCAGATGTGGGTATTTCTGAGGGGCAACATATCACCCATAGTGTGTGTATGTGTTTGCTATTAGGGGTTAGGTTATCCCCTGAGTATCAGGAATATAGCCCACTGTGTGTTGTGTGAAAGCAGTTGTGGGCAATTTCTAGGAAGAGAACATTGCCCATAGTGTGTGTGATGACTAATAGGGGTACTTCTTGCGCATAATGTGGCCCCAATGTGTGTATGTGTTTTCACTTCAACGCAAAAGGGAAGCATTTTCCCGTCTTTCAAGTGATCGAGATTTAGCTCCCTCCCCGCCCATTAGTTTTGTTGTTTAACTTTCCCTTTATTTGTTGATGTGTATGTGTATGTGCACGCAAGATATCTCACAATGTTTTCTTTTAAAGTGTATTCAGTCTTTCCAAAATAAGCCTCAGCCACTCTCCCCTTTCTCCCCCGTTCTTGAATTACGAGCTCTTCGAACGAAAGCAAATACAAAAAAAAAAAACCCAATACAACCGAAACAAAACAGTAGAAACTGAACGTCCCTCCCCCCCATCCTCTTTAAAAATGCTAAGGTGGTATTCTGGAAAAAACTGCCAATAAGACGAACTAACATGCCAACAAAGTCTCAAACGCTCAAACCCCTCCAAAAGCGGTCCCACGACACTTTGTACAATACGGTCATCGTTTTATTTGAATAGTATGGTCTTCAGAGCGTGGGTGGAGACGTATGGCACTACACGTTGAAGTAAATGACTTTACTTGTGGTTTTACATGTCATTTTACTTGTGAAAATAGTTTACTTGTGGTACACGTAAAAACGTAAGCGTACAGCTTAAACACAAAAAAATGACATGTAAAACCACAAGTAAAGTAATTTACTTCAACGTCGTGTACCTAGCTCCCTACCCCCCCACCCCCACCACCCAGCACCGTTTTCCCCACAGACAACACATTTTTTTTTGCCCTCCATTTACCCTTTTCATACACTCCTGCTTTCTCTCTCCCCCCGCTCTCTCTCTCGTTGCGTACAGTATTCCGCATTTTAAGCGACTGCGTAGAGTGAAAAGCACAAACTAACATAAAGCCCTTTCAAAAGAAAAAGACAACAAAGGGACCCACCACACCGCCGTGCATGCTGGGGCTTCCGTGCTACGGTGTGTTCCTCCTCCTCATCGTTGCGTCCGCCTTTGTGATTGTCAGCGCCGACTGTCTTTTCGCGTGCATCCAACTCCCACGAATCTTCGATCACCCGCCTCTCATCTGCTAAAGAAAATACATTTTCTTCTTCGTTCTTTAAAAACCCAAAATTAGTTCGCTTTTCTTTGCGTTCTTGAAGGGAGTGGAGGAAGAGGAGGACAAAGGACCACGGGCGTTGGTAACACAGCGGCATTCTTGCTTTCCTCAAGAGCAGATGGCGACGGACCGGAGTGCTTTTACCCCGGCGTCACGACCACAAAGTGCGGGGGCCCGCTCGAATGGGAGCCAGGGGTCGATGGCGGAGCGGCCGTTGGCAAGAAGTGAGGATGACGATGCTGATGTGGAGGGTGGGGTCTTTGCTGGAATGGCAGCAGCGTGCAAGCTTTCTGCAAAAATGACTGTCGCTGAGGTTCGCAAACGGCCACTAGAATATGTCATTGGTCTCTTCGCAGTCTTCACTGTAGTAGGCATCTCTGCACTCATCCTCGATGCTATAGGCAAATCTCCGGTCCTTTTCATCAAGCTTGCCGAAGAGAAGACAGGCGAAATGGACATGATGATGCTCAGTGATATGACCCACTCCTCCAACCCCTTCCTCAACTACACCGCACGCCGTGCTCTTCTCAATGAAACTAAGGTGCGCACCGCGCCTCGCTGGTTCATCACCGCTAGCGCGCGCAGGAAATACGGACAAAATTCCTCCGTCGGCTGCACAGTTTTGGTCTTAAACAGCAGAAACGAAGAAGCACAAAACATTGGAAGAACCTGGGGACACCGGGTCCTTGGTGAAGGAGAAGCGCACGTTAAGGACACCATGCTCCGCCAACTAGGGATTCAAGCAGAGGTAGGTGAGCACATTGTTGTTACAATCGATTTCCAGCGTTTTGTTGATGACTACGGGGCGGAGACTGAGGTCGACATCTTAGACGCATTTGGTTTTGGAGCTTCAGCTGGCTCTTTGGATACGCGAGACGAAACCTCTGGTCAGGTCAAAAGCAAGCCCACGCTTCCAGTCATACAGTTAGACCTAGACGTGGTTGGGGAGATTTCGCTGTCAGAGGGGAAGTACCCTGCTGCGATTGGAAATGCGATTGTGATTGACTCACATCATTTGGTGCGGACGGTCATGGAGCAGATATGCTACTTCAATCAGAGGAGGTCTTTTGAAAAGACTGCGGGGATTGCGTTACCAGAGTTGCGCACCATCGCAGAGGCTGTCAAGCTGGATGAATATGCAGTATTGATTCAGGCGCTGTTTGAAAACAGAAAAGATATCTTCATGAAAAGCGCGAAGGAAATGCAACTCGATGTTGTCCAAGCCAGCGACGAAATCGTCCTCCTAATGGGCGACCGTACCAACGACACTCTCGAATACCCTCTACCAAATGCGATGGTTGGTTTCGCCTATCTCCGCCTCTTCCTCGATCAGATCTTCAACTGTATTGTTATTACCATCATGATTCTTGGCTGTATTCTGATCTATTCGCTTCTTATGGCATCAATAAGCAAACGCACCTATGAACACGGCATGTTACGTGCATTAGGATTTAGAAAAACGCATTTGATCAATCTGATCTCAATCCAGGCCCTCTCTTTTGCAATCCCCGGGGTCGCATTGGGGATGTTCTTTGCTCTGATTGGTTCGATTGTGATTGAGAAGAAGCTTAGTGTATATTCGGGATTTGATCCAGAATACGGGAAAATGCGGGATCTTGCAGTAGGCATACCGATCACTTTAGGTTTTGTCGTCCCAATCGCTGCAAACATCATACCGATTCGCAGAGCATTAGGAAACACACTACGCGCTGCCCTCGACATATCTCATCAATCCTCCTCCGTGACAAGCGTTACCATGACCAAGCTAGAATCAATGGGGTTAAAGCTGTGGCAAACCTGTTTGGCCCTCTTTTTAGTAGTGTCTGGGTTCACTGTATACTACATGATGCCTTATTCATTCATTTTTGATGAATTATGGTTGTTTTTCTTCATCCTTTTGATGATTCTGTTGTGCATGCTGTTTGGCCTGTGCATTATTAGCATGACCCTACAAAGCATGTCAGAGAAGATGTGTTTGAAACTTCTCCTTTGGGGTCCGGAACGCCGTTTAGGCACTTTGGTTTCAAAGAATTTGACAGCACATAGGGAAAGATCGTCAAAAACGTTTGTGATGTTCGCAATCAGCACAGCAAGCATAATCTTTGGTGGGGTGGTGTTCACTTTGCAGGCAGAATCGATTGAGAATAATATTCGTCTTGCTGTTGGGTCTGACATTCAGGTGCGTTCGCTTGATATAGATGAGCCTCTTCCGCATAAGGAGTTAGAAGAATTTTTGCAAAAAAGGGCGGCAGAAAATCCTATGATCAAATCCTGGGCGTTTTCAACGTTTCGTATTACCGAATACACCTTCATCGATTCTATTGAGGTCTCCAATATGCTAAGCTTTCCGATGATTTCGCTTGCCCCAGTTGGCATTGATATTCGCTACCTTGAGGCAGTGTACGACGATTTCTTCATAATTCAAGAACTTCAGGGAGGTGTCGCGCGAGATGAGCTCTTTGCGTCTTTGTATTCATCCTACCGTGCAGACACTACATATAGACCACCGCAAATCTATTCCGGCATCCCCCCCGAAGAAACCCACGTCGATATTCACGTTAAATACGAAAATTTAGTACCAGTCATCGCTTCCTACGCTGCCAAGGACACAATGAGTTTGAACGTCGAAAACACGCTTCGATTTATGATGCTATATCTCGAAGGCGATCAGACCGTGGAAACGTTGGCGGGGCATTATTTGGCACAGCCGAGAGCATTAATTTCAAAGCTGCCGGGGTGGTTGACCGGTGCATCGTCTTATGCCTTCCTATTGAAAGGATCGCCGTTGTTGATGTCGATTCCTTCGTTCACGAAGGTCTTAGATGACTGTACTACGGAAGCATATGTGGGGCAGAATATCACAAAAATGCAGAGATTGTTTGTTAGGTTCGCTGATGATACGTCTGATGCCGACCGTGAGGCGGTGGTTTCAGAGTTGAAGAGCTTTTTGCACCGTGAAAAGCACGTTGTTCTCGACACAGCGGAGCTGATTGACTCCACTCACGTCGCAATCGACATTTTGATGGCGTTCTTTTACTCAATGAGCGCAGTCTCTCTGTTTCTGAACATATTGCTGTTGTGGATATCGTTTACAGACAATGTGAGTCACAACCAATGGATGTTTGCGGTGATGCGGTCGTTGGGGTTTAGCTGCAGTCAGCTTGTGCGTGCGTTTGTGTACGAGGCGTTGTGCACAGTGCTCTGTGCATTCGCCTTTGGGTCAATCATAGGCATCGCAATAGCGGTCACGCTGACCGCGCAGTACAATATGTTCTTGGAGCTTCCGTTAGAAATACAGATGCCCTGGGCGCTGCTGGCGACGGTGTTTGTGGAAGCGATCTTCGCTGCGGTGCTTGGATCGTGGTGGCCAGCGCAGGTATTGTGCGTTTTTTTTTTCTTTGTCGCCTCATGAAATGAAGGAGGAAATACAAAAGCATTTTGAACACACTTTGCGGTTCTAGGGACGAACCGCGCTGCAGAGCCACTCCTCACCAAAACAGGTCGAGGTGTGTGCGTTTCACCACAACCTCTCCCATGGGTTTTATCGTGTGATGAGTGTTAAGTTTCTATTTCTTCTTTATTTTTCTTTGGTTGGTAAACAAGAGGAGACGACGCTGGTGGACAAAAAACTCCATCTTTCGATTGAAAGAATATCTTAATTATTTGGTAACATTTTTTGTTGATCCCTATATGCTAATCAGTTCATTGAATGTTGACATACTCCCCCTCTTTCAATAATATTATAAAGTGTTCTAGAGACAGGGTACAATGTGTTATAAGCAACCAAATCATCAAAAAACCCTTCGTGCTCCCTCTACAGGCGATAAAGCAACGGCAAATAGCCCAAGTACTGAAGTCGTGATGTCAAAAATATAGTTGTTAATGCGCGAGCCTGCATCAACGTCCCACGATGAGGAAGAATATGTAGTGGGTCGCTCTGTCGTCGCCGTGCTGATTGAGAGGTTCTGGGGGAGAAAATAGTAGCAACAAAAATAGTGGAGATTTGCACAAACTGTGGCAACACAAACCGAGGCAACTACACTACTCCAACAGTTTTATCAAAAAAATTTAAAAAAATAAATACAAAATGGCACAGCATAGCCTTGTGTGATTTTTACACTAATACAACCAATTTTTATTTTAACATTATTGTGTACATAACCCGTCTTCAGACAGATTGATTGTCGATACAGCAAAAAAAAAAATAGTGGAGATTGCACAACTGTGGCAACACAACTACACTAATCCAACAATTCAAAAAAAAGAACTGAAAATGGTCTGCGTTCCCTAAGAACCCCTGACACCATGGGACTGCGGGAAAAAGAAAACGCCCCCGTTTCCACGGGGCCGAGTCTTCAGTTGTGTCCTCTTGCCCTCCTCCTCCTCCTCCTCCTCTCCCCCCTCCTCCTCCCCATTTTCATAACAAAAAGTGCGAGGCACTAAAGCTATAAATCCATGCGATGCGGGTTGGATGTCTTCAGCCTTAGGACGCAGGGCTTGGGACTGCGTCCTACTAATTTATCTTTGTTACCTGAAGGAGGAAATATAAACAAAAGCATTTTGAACACACTTTTGCGGTTCTGGGGACGAACCGCGCCGCAGATCCACAAACAGGTCGAAGTGGTGCGTTTCACAACCTGTCTCCCATGGGTTTTATCGTGTGATGAGTGTTAAGTTTATTCTATTTTTGCCTGTGGAAGCAAACAACAAACAACCTTAATTTTTCCTCTTCCCGTTTTTTAGCCTTTTGAGCAACAAGCAAAGAGTAACGAGTCTCTCGAGCATTTTTGCCTTCGTCCTAGGATGGCATCGTTCGTGGGTCAGAGAGGTGTCTGCATCAACTGTTCTCTTGTTTACCTACCGTAATCGTAAAGATTGTGGACCGTAAAAATGTTCCAGTTTGCCAAAAAACCCAAAAAGTTCCAGAATTTTTACGGTCCAAGTATTATACGGTTCAGAATTTTTACGATTACGGTATATAACCTTCCCCTTCCCATTGCTCTATTGGCGGTGACCGTGAAAAAGAAACGAGGAGCTACTACGTGCTATACCTAGTACTAAAAGGCTTCGTGCAATATTGAGTACAGACCCTTAGTTACCGATTGTTGACACAGCAAAAAAAATTTTCATAAAAAAAAAGAAACAGAACAAAAGAACTGCTGTGTCGCGGTCAATCAACAATATTTTTTTTAAAAAAAACATGCATTCGTCGATGGTAAGGCACTCCTACGCATGCCACGGCTTTTTCAACTTTTCTCTTTTCTCCCACCGTCTCCACTGTTCCAGACACAGCCAGCTGAAGCTGTGCGATACCAATTGTGGTCTTTCATTTCAAGGTAGCTAAGCAACGAGAGGCTTAAGATCATCTTATTAAAGATTTTCTCTCTTTTTATATTTTTATATTCACCGTCTCCACTGCTGCAGTGTCCCAATTGGGCGCCCCTTTACGTTCCCTTCTTGCTCTTGTCGTACGTCTGGCGTGGCCCAGGGCAGGATAGAACAAACAGGGGTGTCATGTGTTAACTTAACCCCCCTTCGGTGTGTGGCATGTTTAATTTTTTTTTCTTTAAACTCCCTTACAAAAAAGTGTCGTTCAAAACACCCTCCCAAACCACCCAACCGTCCTTTCGTCACAACGGCGAAGCATGCGAGCGCGTAGTTCACCTCACCAACCTTTTCTCCCCCCCTTTTTTTTTGACCACATAAGACCTACCTTCCTTCCCTAGCTACTGTCGTTTCCACGACATGAGGGGAGAGGGGGAAGGCAGCGGGTGTATGGATGAGGTGGGATACTTTCTTGAGCTTCAGACGAATTTCGTCTTGTATTCTTTCAGTGCAATCACCTTTGGGTGACGGTCCATGCGTCACCTGGGGGCGATGCAAAGATGGATTAAATCCAGGGTCCAAATAATAAAATCTATTTAATCCAATAAAATCCAATTAAATCCAATAAAATCTAATAAAATCCAATTAAATCCAATTAAATCCAGTGAGTGGGGGTTTAGAAGGAAAAGCTGGAAAAAGTTGGCAGAGAAACCTGCACACCTGTCCCACCCCCCAAGCGCACCTACCTCTTGACTTACAAAGTTACTACAGTGAAATACAATACAATACAGTACAATACAAACAGACCACCTGATTTTTACCCCGCATATAGGCACGTACAGGTGCGTATATTCCCTATATGTACCTAGACGGTCCTCTACGGACCTATACGCACCTATGCGCAAACCCGCAAACCCGTACGGACCTATACGCACCTATGCGCAAACCCGCAAACCCGTACGGACCTATACGCACCTATGCGCAAACCCGCAAACCCGTACGGACCTATACGCACCTATGCGCAAACCCGCAAACCCGTACGGACCTATACGCACCTATGCGCAAACCCGCAAACCCGTACGGACCTATACGCACCTATGCGCAAACCCGCAAACCCGTACGGACCTATACGCACCTATGCGCAAACCCGCAAACCCGTACGGACCTATACGCACCTATGCGCAAACCCGCAAACCCGTACGGACCTATACGCACCTATGCGCAAACCCGCAAACCCGTACGGACCTATACGCACCTGTACGTGCCTATATGCGGGGTAAAAATCAGGTGGTCTGTTTGTATTGTACTGTATTGTATTGTATTTCACTGTAGTAACTTTGTAAGTCAAGAGGTAGGTGCGCTTGGGGGGTGGGACAGGTGTGCAGGTTTCTCTGCCAACTTTTTCCAGCTTTTCCTTCTAACCCCCCACTCACTGGATTTGATTAAATTTTATTGGATTTAATTGGTCTACTGGAGGGAGATACTTTTAATTGGATTTAATTAAAAAATACGGATAATAAAATCCAATAAAATACAATTAAATCCAATTACATGGATGTCCAAAGTACTTGAAGTACTTTTTTCGGATTTTTTATGGTACTTGAAGTACTTGACCCCCCTTTTTTTTCCTCTCAAAATGACAGTCAAGTACTTGAAGATTGATCAAGTACTTGACAGAAATCAAGTACCTGATACCCTATTTTTTTTTCTCGTACTTTTTTTACTTTTTTACCCTCTGGCAGAGTCTGTCAAGTACTTGTTTTCGCAAAAAAACGTCAAGTACTTGATCAAGTGCCCACTTTTTTTTTGTACTTGATCAAAAAGTACTAGAAAAAAAAATAGGGTGTCAAGTACTTGAAGTATCAAGTATTGGGTTTTTTGGGGGATCAAGTACTTGATATACTTCAAGTACTTTGGACATCCATGCAATTAATAAAATCCAATTAAATACTGGCTTGCCATCTTTGGGGCGATGGTCGACACAACAAAATGCACATAGTTTTGCACTGCTAAGATTCACCAGATTTTTCCTGAAATTTGGTGGAGTTTAGTGGTATTTAGTATGGTTTAAACTCCACCAAAATTTCAGGGGAAAAAAAAACAGGTCGAGAGATAGATCTGGTCACTGCAGGGGTGGCTCACTGTGTTGTTCCACAGAGCCCTGCATTGCTCAGAGTTCATCAAATACAAAAAAAGAAAGTAAGATAACGCGTTGGAAAGCACAACAGACCGAGAGCCTGTCCGGCTGACCCGTATCAACACTCTAAATGAATATTTTTCTTTTTTTTTATCTCAGTATTGTCCTCACACCCCACCCTCTTTGTTGCGCTACTTTGTGAGCGGAAAATGTCACGTCGTTCACCCTAACTGTGCTCCGTAACACCACCCAACAGGTGACAGATGGTGTGTGTGGAATCGTCAACGCATCAAACAACCACAAGAAGGGGGGGTGAGGGAACGGCACGTGACACTTTTGCTCTTGCAGGGGCAGTGGTTGGCGCATGTCCCAGCTGTTCTCACTCATTCAGGTTTCTTATACAGTTGGACAAATAATATTGGCGACCAAAAAAGTCGCCAATTACAAGAAAACCCCCAAAATCCGCCAATATTTTTTGGTCGCCAAGTTATTTGATGGGAAAACGGTTCATATTGGTACAAAAAGCACAAGTACAATTATTTCATCACAAGTACAAAAAAGGTGCCCCTTCAGTGCACCAGGTGCAGCGTATCTTTCAAAAAAGTCGAACATTAGCTCCGCGCCACGCACTCACGCACGCCACCCACAAATACACATGGTGAGTCGAATGGAGGCACAAAATTTTTACCAAAAATTGCGAAAAAAAAAACTACCTCCCAACCAATGTGACTAAGAACCACTATCCTACCAAGTAATATTGGCGACCAAAAAAGTCGCCAATTACAAGAAAACCCCCAAAATCCGCCAATATTATTTGGTCGCCAAGTTTCTTGTCCAACTGTAGTTCACATCTGTCTGTTCCCCCTTTTCACTCACATCTTTGACAGAGCCGATTCATGAAGACACCACCCACCACCCATTCGAACAACCATCACATCAAACACAACAGAGCCCTTAACAATATGATGGATGTGACCTTTGTGCTGGAAGAGTCAGGCGTGACTGCGACAGTGGAGGTGCCGTGCGAGGCGAAGGTTGCAGCGGCAAAGGAGGTTGCGTGCACGGCGCTTGCTCTCTCGCCTGCGTCTGTCGAGATGCGCATCGGCACGCAGGTGCTGGAGGGGACGTGCCGTCTGCAGGACACTGCGTTTTGTGCAGGGGTGCAGGTTGTGCTTGCCTGTCCTCGCTTTGCCGACATCAAGTGTCCTGCTGAGTACAGTGCAGAGCCGCAAGCGACGTCGTTGACGCTGTCACGTTGTGGAACGCTCTGCATCCACAGTAACGAGAGTGGGCATGTTGGCGGCTTCGACACAGAAACCTTCGACACTGTCTTCTCGTTCAAAGTGGACAAGAGAGTGAGACGAACCTTCGACACTGACTTCCCGTTCGAAGTGAACAATTTCGTGTACGGTCCACCTGCCATCTCGCAGTGCAAGACACGCTGCTACCTGGCGTGTGGGGAAGGCCTTTTCGAGGTTGCACTTCCGAATGGGGAGGTGGTCCGCAAAGTCGACGGCACCTCGTACTCAGTGTTTGCGCGTGGCAGTGTTGTTGTCTCCCGAGGCAAAGACGGCGTCTCTGTGTATGACGAAGACCTGACGTTGCTCCGCTCTCTCTCGCATGAAGGACGCAGGCACGTGGCAGTGTCGGACTGTGGTGGGTGGGTGATCACCTCCTCCTGGGAGGAGAGGATACGTCTGTGGGATGTGAACACAGGTGTTGCTGTGGTATGTGTGCCGGGGGTGGCGAGGGGTTCGATGGTGGCGCTTTCACGTTCTGCCTCTGTCTTTGCTGTGGAGGGGGTGGGCAACACCGTGCACCTCTATGATTGGAGTGGTGCGGCTCTTCGCAGTGTTGATGTGGCTAGGGCTGTCCAGGGCATGCAGTTCACCCCGTGTGGGAAGTACCTTGTGGTGAGGGTAGTTGCGGATGACGACGAAGAATACGATCCTTACGCCTACCGCGATTTTTTCCAACTGCACCAGTATGATGTGGCGACCATGTCCTGTGTACGTGTGTTACCACCACAAAGCAGCGATGGGTCATTTGCGATATCGCCGTGTTCACGTGTTGTTGTGGCTATGCGACCAGATGGCGTCATTGTGACGAAACATCTGTACCCACACAACGTTGTTGAGGAGGACTTCTGGAAGAAGGACTCTGTCGTGGCACGCGACATGCTCCTTCATGAGCACGGCATCGATGTTGCTTCTCCACTGCCTGCCTGCTCCTATCCGTCAAGCACATTTGAGTACCATCTTGAACACATCCTCAAAAACGACAACCCAGACCAGCTGGACCTGCTCCTCCGCAGCAAGCTGGACGGGAGTACAGGGGTGACTCTGCAGAGTGCAGTGCAATGCGCAGCACACCGCTGCGTCGATGTGATGCTCGATGGGTTTGAACGTTCTCCAGACGATACTGCCCATGCATTGCGTAGCTCCGCATCGCACTGTTGGGGCCACGAGGACACACCAGGGAAGGTTCTATGCGTGCTTCGTATTTTAAGACACTGCAGGGAGCAGGGTGTGGTGGTGGATCAGCCCCAGATACTGCAGGACACATTCAAGGGCCTGATATCGAGCAGCGCAGCACACCCGAAGCTCTGCCAACTTCTCATGCGCATGGGTGCGGCAGTCACCAGCCCCTCTGTGATCGGTGCAAGCCGTGTGAACAGTGTCTTCCGTGGCAACAGCGAAGGGCCGCTATGCGAGTCGCCCTGCAACCCAGGTTGCCGCTGCATCACCTGTTTGGATGAGGAGAGGTATACTGAGAGAAGGTTCTGTCTGGGTGGTGGTGGTGGTGGTTGGCGCAAGGCACCTGCAGTGGTCCGTGCACAGCGCAAGGCACGCATAGCACAGCAAATGAGCAGAGCTGCCCAGAGGTGCAGAAGGCAGCGGTAGAGTGCCTCCCACAGGCAGACAGAAGGTGTTGCAATATATATTTTTGTCCTTTGTCCCCATTTCTAGATTCAGCAAAGTGTGTAAGTCACGATCACTTTCGCACGTTGCGCACAATGCCAACGCACGCTCTATCCTGCCCACACCTTGTTCAGTTGACAGCAGATGCGAGACACATTGTTGTGTTCTGCAGCATCCTGTTGACTTTGCCTTGGTGTCTGCCGGCTCCCTCTTGCTAACCTGAGCCGCAGGATAGAAACGTTCCGTTCTTCATTGTGCCTTCTCTTGTTTCAAAGTGGATGTGTGTGCACGAGAAGGCTCATGCATGTGCTAGTTTTTGTTCTTCATTTTTAGCGATGTTGTTGTGTGGTAGCCTTTCCTCTCCTCAGCAAGTTTTGTTTTTATTATGACAAATTTGTGTTGGGAAATGATTCAAATGTCTGAGACTTTTTGTTTATTCCCTTCCCCTTTTATTGTGCACTCAACTCATTTCTGTACTTCAGGCTGAGGGTTTCTTCCTTTTTGACATTTCTGGGCGGTTTGGGTGTTGTCAAATTGCTTTCTTTATCAGAGTTTGTTGAAACACGTATTTAACCCACCAACCTTCTTATTTGTCGTTGCGAAGTGACACCACCAACCATCACATCAAACACAACAGACCCCTTAACAATATGATGGATGTGACCTTTGTGCTGGAAGAGTCAGGCGTGACTGCGACAGTGGAGGTGCCGTGCGAGGCGGACGTTGCAGCGGCAAAGGAGGTTGCGTGCACGGCGCTTGCTGTCTCGCCTGCGTCTGTCGAGATGCGCATCGGCACGCAGGTGCTGGAGGGGACGTGCCGTCTGCAGGACACTGCGTTTGATGCAGGGGTGCAGGTTGTGCTTGCCTGCCCTCGCTTTGCCGACATCAAGTGTCCTGCTGAGTGCAGTGTCGAGGCGCCACCTGCTGGGCTGTGGATGAATTCTCCTCGCTTTTCGCTGTCTCCTTGTGGAGCACTCTGCCTCTTGATACAGAATGCACGCTACGTCACCGGCCTCGACACAGAAACCTTCAGCCCTGCCTTCAAGTTCAAAGTAGACATTGAGGTGTACGGTGCGCCTGCCATCTCACGGTGCAAGACACGCTGCTACCTGGCGTGTTGGAAGGAAGGCCTTCTCGAGTTAGCGCTTCCGGGTGGGGAGGTGGTCCGCAAAGTCGACGGCACCTCGCACTTAGTGTTCGCGTGTGGCGGTGTTGTTGTCTCGAAGGGACACAACGGCGTCTCTGTGTATGACGAAGACCTGACGTTGCTCCGCTCTCTCTCGCACGAAGAGTGTGAGGAGGTGGCAGTGTCGGACTGTGGTGGGTGGGTGATCACCTCCTCCAACAAGGAGAAGAAGGCACGTCTGTGGGATGTGAACACAGGTGAAGCTGTGGCATGTGTACCTGGGGGGTGGCGGTACGTGGCGCTTTCACGGTCTGCCTCTGTCTTTGCTGTGGGGTGCTCTGGCAACGTGCACCTCTTTGATTGGAGTGGTGCGGCTCTTCGCAGTGTTGATGTGGGTGGGGATGTCAAGGACATACAGTTCACCCCGTGTGGGAAGTACCTTGTGGTGAAGATATTTGTTGCGGAATATGATGATGGCGAAGATGCACCCCTGCACCAGTATGATGTGGCGACCATGTCCTGTGTGCGTGCGCTTCCGCAAACCTGTGGTGGTGGGTCATTTGCGATATCGCCGTGTTCACGTGTTGTTGTGGTTATGCAACCAGAGGTCGTCATTGTGACACAGCATCTGTACCCACACAACAGTGAGTGATGTGTGACCAGGGGAGGGGAGGGAGGGTGACGGATATACCAGGCTACCAAGAAAAACAACCAAAGACCCTCAAAACCTCCCCAAGAAACTCCCCGTTCAGCCCTGTTGTTGCTTTTCTTTTGTTTACCTTCGGCAGGTCGCTCACCTCGCACGCTACCCATGCGGCGCTCTCGTGTGGGTAGTAATACCGTAATCAAGTCGGGGCCCGGGGGAAGTGTTGTTGTGTGGTAGCCTTTCCTCTTCTTGGCAAGTTTTGTTTTTCCCTTTCCTGATTTCCTGCGACACATCCTCAATGCGCTGTGCTTGTGTGCACAGCAGTGTACATCCCTTACAAGCTTTCTCAGAAGATGACCACCAGCCTTTGTGCAATGTCCCGCTCTGAGGTAGTGCACAACTGCTGTTCATACACGACACACAGGCCTTTCCGCCCCACACCAAGATGTTTACCTTCGGTTGCTGTCTGACGTCTCGTGAGGACCAGAGTAAAGTGGACAAAAAGACGCTCCTCTCCATCGAGGACAACGTTATCACCAAGCACGCTTGGCATTACAGATCAACCACGATCTCCAACACCTTCCACGAGGAGCCTCTTGGCACGGATGGGTGCACAGCCGCTCTTGGTGGGGTGCGCACCACAGAGGGCACAGCAGGCACATGCTTCGTCTCATACGACCCAACAAAGTGCTTTGAGCCCAGAGGCACACTGGAGGTTGCCAAGCGTGTCATGGAGGCGGGCTTTGCAAAGAACGTCAGGTTTTCGATGGCGGCGTTCCTACTCGAAGACAACAGTGCAGTAGACGTGTTCTCCAATAAGCCTATGGAGCTGCCGAAGGTGGTCAACGGTGCGCTTGAAGGCGCCACTACGAAGGAGGTGGCGACGTGGGCCGCAGCAGCGAGGTTGATTGACGATGTGCACAAGATGCCAAGGAGCGAAGACACATCGACGTGCATTCACTTTATGAAGGGAAACGACCGTGCGTCTTCCTTCTATGTTGTGGCCATACCGACTGGAAAGAGGGGTGACGCGTTTGCGACCTGTATCACAATGGCTGCGGAGAAGAAGGAATCGATTCCCTTTGAAAGGTCGCTTCTGACACAGATGCTGGCAGAGGTGTTTGTCAGTGGCAACACTGCGATGTGCACGTTCCTGCCGCCCACCATAGACAAGGCGGACCCCGTCATCGCTTATGCGTGCGGCTGCGGGGCCATGAAAACCACACACTTAAACTTAATAAACGTGTCTGAAGACGGCAAAGAAGATTCCAAGGTGCGCGTCTTCCTGGATAATTCAACCAAGGAGAAGATTGGAGTTGTGCGCAGCAAAGTTGCTGTGAAGTGTGGACTGCCGGAGGGACGAGTCCGGTTGGAACGTTCCAGCCAAACTGGCGAATACCTGACTGATCCCAACATGGTGGCCCCTTTTGCCACGGGACCTGGAAGTGCCGCATTGAGCGTTCAAATACGTGTGCTGCCGGTGCTGCAGCAAGGGTGGTGGGTTGAGGTGTTGGAGGATGCGGGGGAGGGCCCATCTGTCCGTGCCGCACAGATCACGGATGTGGACGGTGGCTACGTGGTGTCGGTCGAGAAGGCGTCGCATGGCTTCAAACCAGAGGAGCTGTGCATAGCACCGATCAACACACACAAGGCAAGACCGGATCTGCCCTTCTCCTTCCATCGCAGCGACGGCCAGAGAGGCCTGGGGCTCGAGCAGTACCTCACGGAGAACGGGCACGTGGCAGCACCGATCAGCTGCTTCGTGTCGGACACTGCAGAGGACTTCTTCCCGACACCCACGCCGTAGTGCGGCGCTTGCTGTCTCGCCTGCGTCTGTCGAGATGCGCATCGGCACGCAGGTGCTGGAGGGGACGTGCCGTCTGCAGGACACTGCGTTTGATGCAGGGGTGCAGGTTGTGCTTGCCCGCCGCTTTGCTGACATCAAGTGTCCTGCTGAGTACAGTGCACAGCGGAGTGTGAAGCACTTCTCGCTGTCGCGTTGTGGAACGCTCTGCGTCTGTATTTGTGAATGGAATGTTGCGGCTTCGACACAGAAACTTTCGACACTGTCTTCTCGTTTGACGTGTACGTGGATGCATACGAAATGGTTATTGCGCTTGCCATCTCGCAGTGCAAGACACGCTGCTACCTGGCGTGTTGGAGGAAAGGCCTTCTCAAGGTTGCGCTTCCGGGTGGGGAGGTGCTCCGCAAAATCGACGACACCTCGTACTCAGTGTTTGCGTGTGGCGGTGTTGTTGTCTCGAAGGGTGACGACGGCGTCTCTGTGTATGACGAAGACCTGACGTTGCTCCGCTCTCTCTCGCATGAAGGGTGCAGGGAGGTGGCAGTGTCTGACTGTGGTGGGTGGGTGATCACCTCCTCCAGCAAGGAGAACAACGCACGTCTGTGGGATGTGAACACAGGTGAAGCTGTGGCATGTGTGCCTACGGATGGGTGGCAGTGTAGAGTGGCGCTTTCACGGTCTGCCTCTGTCTTTGCTGTGGAGGGGTGGAACAAAGTGCAGCTCTTTGATTGGAGTGGTGCGGCTCTTCGCAGTGTTGATGTGCGTGAAAAAGTCGAGGACATGCAGTTCACCCCATGTGGGAAGTACCTTGTGGTGGGGGTAGAGGTTGAGGAACTTATGTATGATGAAGACATCGATGATCCTGATGGCAGCAGAATTTACCCCGATTACAAATTTTACCTACACCAGTATGATGTGGCGACCATGTCCTGTGTGCGTGTAATGTCGAGAACCGATGGGGCATTTGCGATATCGCCATGTTCACGTGTTGTTATGCTTATGCAATCAGGCGGCGTCTTTGCGACACAGCATCTGTACCCACACACTGGTGAGCAATGTGTCAGTGGAGAGGAGGGAAGCGGTGGGGAGGGAGGGGAGGGGGAGTGATGATGAATATAACGCAGGATACCAGAAAAAAAACCTAAGACCCTCAAAACACCCCCAAGAAACTCCCCTTTCAGCCCTGTTGCTGATTTTCTCTTGTTTGCCTGTCTCAGGTCGCCCACCTCACACACCTCACTCCTGTGGGTATCTTCAAACTTTCCTTATTCTTGCAGTGTTTCCTTACTGGGCGGTTTGGGTATCTTCAAATTGCTTGCTTTGTCAGAGTTTGTTGAAACACGTATTTAACCCACCAACCTTCTTATTTGTCGTTGCGAAGTGACACCACCAATCATCACATCAAACACAACAGACCCCTTAACAATATGATGGATATGACCTTTGTGCTGGAAGAGTCAGGCGTGACTGCGACAGTGGAGGTGCCGTGCGAGGCGGACGTTGCAGCGGCAAAGGAGGTTGCGTGCACGGCGCTTGCTCTCTCGCCTGCGTCTGTCGAGATGCGCATCGGCACGCAGGTGCTGGAGGGGACGTGCCGTCTGCAGGACACTGCGTTTGATGCAGGGGTGCAGGTTGTGCTTGCCCGCTGCTTTGCCGACATCACGTGTCCTGCTGAGAAAAGTGGGGATGCAGCACACTTGTCACTGTCACGTTGTGGAACGCTCTGCGTATTTTCGGGCGAATATACTGAGCATGTTGTTGGCTTGGACACAGAAACCTTCGACACTGTCTTCTCGTTTGAAGTGCTCAATAAAGTGCGCGGTCCGCCTGCCATCTCGAAGTGCAAGACACGCTGCTACGTGCCGTGTTGGGATGACTTACACATGGTTGCGCTTCCGGGTGGGGAGGTGCTCCGCAAAGTCGACGGCCCCTCGTCCCTAGTGTTTGCGTGTGGTGATGTTGTTGTCTCGAAGGGCACAGACGGCGTCTCTGTGTATGACGAAGACCTGACGTTGCTCCGCTCTCTCTCGCACGAGGAGTGCAGGAATGTGGCACTGTCGGACTGTGGTGGGTGGGTGCTCACCTCCTCCAAGAAGGAGGAGAACACACGTCTGTGGGATGTGAACACAGGTGAAGATGTGGCATGTGTGCCGCTGGAGGAGGGGTGGCTGCGTAGAGTGGCGCTTTCACGGTCTGCCTCTGTCTTTGCTGTGGGGGGTTTGTACACCTTACACCTCTATGATTGGAGTGGTGCGGCTCTTCGCAGTGTTGATGTGTATAGGGATGTCGAGTGCATGCAGTTCACCCCGTGTGGGAAGTACCTTGTGGTCAAGCTGCTTGTTCAGGCATGCACAGATGGTACAGATGATGACGAAGATTATGATGAGTACGATGTACAGCTGCACCAGTACGATGTGGCGACCATGTCCTGTGTGCGTGTGATCCCGCAAGCCCATTCTGGGTCCTTTGCGATATCACCGTGTTCACGTGTCGTTGTGTTTGGGTATTATAGAACAAACGTTGTTGCAAGTAGGCATCTGTACCCGCACAACAGTGAGTGATGTTTCGCGAGGGGTGGGAGGGTGGTGACTGTATTCTGACAGAAGGGGACAGTGAGGGTATACCATCAACTGCATAGGCCACACCGTCAATCTCATTCAAGCGGACGGCTTTTCACACATCACACACAAATACTTCGTTGTTGTTTATTTTTTCGGGGACATGAACTCGATAGATTGAGCGTATCTAACAACACCCAAACAGTGGGGTGGGTGGTGGCGATGACGGCGACGACGACGACGTGATGCCAGAAGCTCTTCCCCACAACGAATTGGCGAAAGCGACCACTTTTGGTCACATGCTGTCTACTCTCCGAACCCATGCTGCAACGCCACTGCATCCGGGTCAGGCGAAGATAGCCATGACACTGACGTCGTTCGGGGCACACGGTCCCGCCGGTATCGACTGCCGTCCTGTTTTTGCCGGCGGTGAGGAGACCATACGTGTTTTACGTGCGCTTTTCGACGCTGGCACGGCGTACCGACAGCAGCGCAGGACGGAAGTCATGACGGAGGGTGAAATTCGGGGCAACGGTAGGGCGAGAGGTACGTGGATGGGGGGTACGCTGCTGAGACGGCATACCCCCCCGCAGACGTGAGGGGAAGGAGGGCGCTGCGATTTTTCGAGCAGGCGGAAGAGGAGACCGTGCCCATACGTTACAGACACGAAAAGCACGTGAAGCCAGGGGACGCACCTGTGAAGGCACCGGGAAACAACATGACAAACAGGTGCAGGGTGGTTCCGTGCATATCATAGATCCTGGCACCTTGTGTGTCTCCCAAAAAACCAAAAGCGTTGTGTGTGAAGTTTTGAAGGAAGGAAAAATAACACCAGAAAAGTCTGCACAATATATTGCAATACAAAACTAATGATGCCTCAGCAGGGCAAGAACCAAAGGATGGTGGCCACGTTCAAAAGCAAAGCATAGTGGAGCACATCCACACTAATACAACCAAGCTTTGAAAGACAAAACAAGACCTCTCCCCGACCTGTTTGTTGTCTCTTGCACACCACACCCGCACTCCCTACCTCCCTTTTGATACCTGTCTACGCCCACAGAGAGACATCCCTCCAGTCCCATCACGCTGCCCATGCGTTGCTCTCGTGTGGGTGACAGATCGCGATGTGAGTCACAGTGAGGGACATTTTCCATTCGTCACCTCTCACAACGAGAACCACCACAAACATGCAACACAGAACAACACCTCTCCCCCACCCACCTCATCACCCCCTCCGTTTGTGGTGGAGCAAACGTGCTGATTTGCACCTTCTCACGAAGCAACGCAACACAATGGATGGATGTGACCTTTGTGCTGGAAGAGTCAGGCGTGACTGCGACAGTGGAGGTGCCGTGCGAGGCGGACGTTGCAGCGGCAAAGGAGGTTGCGTGCACGGCGCTTGCTGTCTCGCCTGCGTCTGTCGAGATGCGCATCGGCACGCAGGTGCTGGAGGGGACGTGCCGTCTGCAGGACACTGCGTTTGATGCAGGGGTGCAGGTTGTGCTTGCCCGCCCTCGCTTTGCTGACATCAAGTGTCCTGCTGAGTACAGTGTAGAGGTGCCACCTGGGAGGCATCGGATGAAGATAAGTCTTTTATCGCTGTCTCCTTGTGGAGCACTCTGCCTCTATACGCAGAAGGCAGGATATGTCACCGGCCTCGATACAGGCACCTTCAGCCCTGCCTTCAATTTCAAAGTAGATATTGAGGTATGGGGTGCGCCGCCCGTCTCACGGTATGCGACACGCTGCTACCTGGCGTGTTGGGAGGATTTACGCAAGGTTGCGCTTCCGGGTGGGGAGGTGCTCCGCAAAGTCGAGGGCCCCTCGTTCCAAGTGTTCGCGTGTGGCAGTGTTGTTGTCTCCCGTGGACAAGGTAGCGTCTCTGTGTATGACGAAGACCTGACGTTGCTCCGCTCTTTCACACACAAGGGGTGCACCCAGTGGGGTGGGAGCGTGGCAGTGTCGGACTGTGGTGGGTGGGTGATCACCTCCTCCGTCACTGAGAAGAAGGCACGTCTGTGGGATGTGAACACAGGCGAAGCTGTGGCATGTGTGCCTGTGTCAAGGTGCGCTGTAGCGCTGTCAAGGTCAAGGTCTGCTTCTGTCTTTGCTGTGGTGGACAATGTCGATAGCGCTCGAAGCGTTTCAAGGGTCAGCGCGCCTTTCAAAAAGAGACGACTACGTCATCCGGGGCCAGTGGCAGCGAGAGTGCAGCTCTACGACTGGAGTGGTGCGGCTCTTAAGAAGGCCACTATCTCTGGAGATGTCTGTGGCGTGCACTTCACCCCGTGTGGGAAGTACCTTGTGGTCCATGTAGAAAAGCGCACTGACGATGGAGCAGCATATGCAGACCTGCACCAGTATGATGTGGCGACCATGTCTCTGTGTACTTGTGATCCCTGATGTCGCCGGTGCGTCATTTGCGATATCACCGTGTTCGCGTGTGATTGTGTTTGTATCATCCAGCACCACTATTGCGACAAGACATCTGTACCCCCACAACGAGTGATGTTCATGCTTTGGCACCATGTGAAATGGGTTGTGGTGACTTGCTCCCTTGTAATTTCGTGGAGGCCGTTGTCAACAGAAGCCTGCGTCTTGCCACCACACACCTATCCAGTGATGGCAGATCTGCATCCACGAGCAAGACA